>CM053580.1:119754641-119830927 GCA_028627135.1 Pseudochirops cupreus | reverse complement strand
AGGAGTTTTTTAATTTTGCTGGTGAGAAAAAAAAGAAATCGTAGAAAAATATATGAAAATACATATTTTAAAGTGCTTAATTAAGTACTTAGGTTTCAAATACTGCATTAGACTTTAAGGACACACTGTATATGCTTCTGAGCTGTATGTAAGCTGTAATTTTACTGTACTTGAAAATAATAAAACTAGGAAGTATACTTTAACCTAAAGAACTCTGGGCAATCAAAGTAGAATGCAGTAATGGAAACCCTGTAGTACAATAAAAAAAGCATCTCAGCCTAGTTTAGCATAAATTAGCTAAATTACATTGAGAACTTAACTGCTCTTGGCCCTAAGTTTCCTAATCTATAAGAGAGTTAGACATTGATCACGTGGATCCCTTCAGACCTCCAAGTTCTATAATATGATTTATCTGTTTTGGTCTAGCTTGAAACCTAAAGAGATCTGGGAGGAAAATGGATTCATATTCATAATGCTTGATCCAGAATTCCTTTCTGTTCAACTTTGTTTCAAATTTGATTATCTGTCCCTGTGTCCCTCACATACAAAGATTATGCTACTAATAGTGAATATTTTCTATTTGTGTAAAGGAAAATATAGTCACTGTTCACAAGAAATTATGTTATATAAAGTTTTATTTTTGAGAGTAATCTATCCTTCAAACCTATTTTTAAAAGATCAAAACACCTCCTTAGGTTGAAGGCTTTTGATGTCTTTTCCTCTGTGATTTTTGAGTTGTCTGAAGTCTGTAACTTTATTCTATATCAACAGCTCAGGGGCAAGAGTCAGCTCTCAAGAAAGACTTCTTTTAGAAACTTGTTAATCCCTAGGCAAACACAAAGGAGATCTCAGAATGGATGTTACAGCTGTTTCCTTGAAACACAAATTAGCCAGTATGACTAAAAGTGTCTATACAACAGAAAGCAAGAATTTCTTAAAGACACACTTTAGTAAAACATTTCAGCATTAGGATCCTCCACACTTAACAATATTGCTGCTTGTGCCTAATAATGTCCTCATGTGCTGACTTATTCTTACAATAAATCATATCTTTTAATAAAATGTATACAGTGAATTTTTATGTTGATAAAATTTAACAATAATTTTAAAAAGTGCTTAGTTTATAAGTACGTATAATGGTAAATACAAACCTTATATGGAGAAGGTTCAATTCTTTCCCCAAATAATACCTGACCAAGGTTTTCAGATGGACGTTTTCCTCCTGCTGCTTGGCAAAAATCAAACCTGGAAAGGAAGAAAGTATTGGTTTTTCAACAAGAGAAAAAACAAAACAAAATACATCAATCATCTTAATTAACTAAAGTAATGGATTTCATGATAAGAGAAAGTGATTTTCAATGCATCTACTTCAGTGCAAAAAACAAATAAACCTTCTAATCAGAATCCTGTCTGGGTTACTTATGTTCCTAAATTATATTATTCTACTACAAAATATAAATTATAGGATGTTTCTTTAAGTTATTATTTGAGGTTTTTTTCTTTTTGTTGGTTTCAAACTATTTTCTCCTGTACATTACAAAAAAGGGGTTTTTTTCATTCCCAAGTAAATCATTTAAAATAAATTAGTGTAGTTATCTGTGCCAGAGTGCAACAAGTAACAGACTAGGACTTATGTGACATAGTTATGTAACTAGTTGTGTGAGTAAGTCACTTAACCTTAATGGGCTTCAGGTTACTTACCCTTAAAATAAAAGGCTAGACCAGATCATTGTTTTCTAACGCAGATTATATTTCAGACAAGTAAAATACCTAAATTCTCAATTGTTCTGCCTAGTGTAACACAAGGGTTTAAAAAAAAAAAAGAGGCCCAAAAGAAAAAAGCACTGAGGAGGATTTGAGAGGAGTGAAAAGGAAGACTGATTTTTTTTAAGTTTATAGGTTTTAAGAAATAAAAGCCTTTATTAAGAAATTTTTTTTACAGATAAGTAAAAGTTATGAAGTACTGAAGATTAATAAACACTGGACTAGAAAATGTCGAAGTTCCTTCTAGCTGTAAGATTCTTCCTAATTTGGGTGGGAAAACATCCTGTATTTCCTAAGTAATAATAATAATTTTAAAAATCTTTAAATTCAGCTTCTCTATTTTCATCTACTGAAAAAAATTTTGGATATAACTGTTTAGAGAGGTTACGAGAGAATGTAAAATAAAGAACATATGTGATATGATACAGTGCTCAAACAGTTTTAACTAAAAGTAGCTTGGTTTCTAATGAGATAAACAAGAGAGAAATCAACATTTTAATCAGTAACTGTGTATCTCATGGAATAAAACAGATAAAAATAAAGTTCATGTTTTAATATTGTATAACTAAAATTCCTCCTTTTAAAACTTTTAATGTCCAACACATAAAAAGTTTCCACATACTCTGTGAAAAAAAAATCCCCAAAGTTTTAAAATGCAAACATTTTTTGATGAGACATAGAAAACTTTACATATAAACAAACTTTAAAACACTTACGCAGTATATTCATAAGGAAGAACAGATTCCACAGAGTCAAGCCTGTTCACAAACAGTTCTATTCCAGACTGAAAATGATGAAATACAGAATTAGGATAACCAACAACTGCATGCTGAAAATCAGTGACAAAGATTTTACCACGCTTGGAATTTTAAAATAGTTTTATGTGTTTGAAACACGGAATTGAACAACATGAAATGTTCTAAGTATTTTACTTGTTACAAATCATATATACTGAGTTTACTTAAAAGGTGAGTTCAATTCAGTTGAATTTAAACTGTAGCAGCATTTTCAACATTGCTAAAAGTTCTAAATATTGTAAAAGCCTTTTCTACGTCCATGAACTTCAGAACTACACTGGCATGTTTTCCCTGCAGTTTTCACTTCACCAATGTTGCTTCTAATAACAACTTAGAAAAAATACCAATGGCAGTTTCTCAAAGTCGGTATCTTACTCCTAAGCGCGACAACTGTTTTATTTTGGGTACATTCTAGATTCACCATTTTCACCAGTCAAATTCTGTATTTTATTCATGTAAAATATTTGTTGGCATTAACATTTTTGGCCACAAAAATAATCAGTAAAGCCTTAACACTAAAAATGAAATTCACAGTCAATAAAAAAGAAAGGCAAAAGAGGAAGACGATGACAACTCGGTATATGGGAGAAGTCTTGTTCATGATGGCCAAGTCAATACTGCAGGAAGAGAAACACTGAATTCCTAAAATACCACTAATTTCTAAAAAGCCTTTCCTCCTAGGGTTAATTTCTCAAGCTGCAAAACACCCAAAATATTTGCTCACCAGGTTATCAATAAACGTTCATTACCATAGTTAGTAAATCAATGTTTAAAAGCTAATAGGTATACTTGTTCTTTGCTCAGGACTGAGGTACTATCTGGGAATAGCATGAGGGTCTTAGGACAGGCTCACCTGAGTAAAAATACTATATAATACGGATGCAAGCATGTTTGATACACAGCTCTAGTCCCCATGGTCTTTATATGGACCCACCTGAATACATGGAACCATGTATGTAACTTTTACACTCTCTTTCAGAAGTCGTTATATTGAGGTGGCAGCTAACATGACAGGTGATTTGAAGGAAAGTCAAAATACAAGTCCAATATTTGGTTTCTTGACACTGGCCCCCGGTTTGAGAGTGAATAAGATTGTCTTCCTTAGTAATAGCAGCTTTTTTAAAAATACAGTGTTATTATATACATTATTTCACTAGATTATCAGGAGAACTCACTGTGAAGTGGGTCTTAAAACAATTACTATCCATTGCACATATATGGAAATAGGAACAGAAGTTAAGTGATTTGTCCAAGGTCACAGTCAGTCAGTACTGAATGGCATTGCAATTAGATGCCAGCTGTTTTTTCAACTTAATTTTGAAATTTGACTGTGGGATGGATGAGATCTTAACGAATGAGTATCTCTTTCAACCCACTCACATTACAAATAAAAACTGGAAGTTCAAGATATTAAACAATTTTGAGGGGGTGGAATAAAGGCAAGGACTTGCCTAAGTTCTTTCATATACCCCTCCAAATAACAGTAAAGTAACACCTCTCAACAAATTCTGAAGTGGCAGAACAAACAAAAGGACAGGGTGAAACAATTATCTAGCCCAAGACAGCATAGAAGGATGGCAGGAAAGGTCTGACTCACAACGGTGAGAATAGAACATAGTCCAGCAGCAAGTTATGCCAGGGAAGGGGGGAGAGATGGATAACACACAACACACCGAGTCTGAAGTAGTGGCTTCCATAGCTCTCAGACTACAGACAGTAAGGGGATTGGACAATTGATGAGAAGGAAATTACAGGTGATCCTTTGCTGGTACCAGGTGCAGGACTCTCTTGCATTCCCATATGCAGGTCTGGGTTGCAGTCTCCGGGCAAGTAGGAGCAGAAGAGCAGGGACCCTGGACACAGTTCCAGAATGGAAAAGAGTGCTTGTGGTCACTCACAGACCAAAGCACAAGCCAGGAGAGCAGTGCCCACATTTCTCTTTAGATCATACCACCTTGGAAGAACTAAAAACTTACAGACCCCTCAGAATTAGCTCTGAAAACAGCAGCACAAAAAAAACTCTGAAGCTTGGGACAGTGCCCCCTCCATCTTGGGAACGCAGCCCAACTTTAATATCAAGTTAGAAGTCAAGAAATAGGTTTAAAAAATGAGTAAACAAAAAAAAAAGATTCTAACCATATAAAGTTGCTACAGTGACAGGGAAGATGAAAGCACAAACTCAAAAGAAGACAACAATGTCAAAACAGCCACATGCAAAGTCTCAAATAAAAATGTGAATTGGTCTCAGCCTCCCCCCTCCCCCCAAGAGGGGAGAAAAAATTTCTGGAAGAGCTCAAAAAGGATTTTTAAAATCAAATGAGAGAGATAGAGGAAAAAGTGGGGGGAAAAATGACAGTGATGCAAGAAAATCACGAAAAAGGAGTCAACAGCTTGGTAAAGGAGACACACACAAAAACTGAAGAAAACAAAACATTAAAACAGAACAAGTCAAATGGTAAAAGAGGCACAAAAATGGGGCGGCTAGGTGGCACGGTGAATAGAGCACTGGCCTTGAAGTCAGGAAGACCTGAGTTCAAATCTGACCTCAGACACTTAACACTTACTAGCTGTGTGACCTTGGGCAAGTCACTTAACTCCAATTGCCCTGCCTTCCCCCCTCCAGAAAAAAATAAAAAAAGAGGCACAAAAATCTACTGAGGAGAACTTGTTAAGAAGCAGAATTGGCCAAATGATAGCAGAAGTAGAAAAATTCACTGAACAATTCATTAAAAATCAGAATCAGTCACATAGAAAAAAGCTGTACAAAAATTAATTGAAAAAAAAAACTCCTTAAAAAGTACAACTAGACAAATGGAAAATGAAACACAAAAGCTCACTAAAGAAAACAATTCCTTAAAAATCAGAATTAGGCAAATGGAAGCTAGTAACTATAGGAGATATTAAGAAACAATAAAACAAAATCAAAAGAATGAGAAAATAGAAGAAAATATAAAATATCTCATTGGGAAAAAAGCTGACCTGGAAAACGGATTGAGAAGACATAATTTAAGTAGTGAACTACCTGAAAGTCAAGATAAAAAAAAGGGTCTACATATCATATTTCAAGAAATTATCAAGGAAACCGCTCTGATATCCTAGAACTAGAGGGTAAAATAGAAATGGAAAGCATCCACTGATCATCTCCTGAAAGAGATCCCAAAATGAAAACTCCCAGGAATAATTATAGTCAAATTCTAGAGCTGCTAGGTCAAGGAGAAAATACTGCAAGCAGTCAGACAGAAACAATTAAAATATTGTGAAGTCACAGTCAGGATAACACAAGACTTAGCGGCTTCTACATTAAAGGATCTGAAGGTTTGGAATATGATATTCCAGAGTGCAAAGGAGCTTAGGTTACAAGCAAGAAGTGCCTATCTAGCAAAACTGAGCATAATCCTTCAGGGGAAAAAAATGGAAATTTAATGAAATAAAGAACTTTCAAGAATTCCTGATGAAAAGATCAGAGTTGAAAAGAAAATCTGACTTTCAAATACAAGATTCAAGAGAAGCATAAAAAGGCAAAAAGGAAAGAAAATTCATAAGGGATTCAATAAGCTGTTTACTTTTCTACATAGAAGATACTTCTAATTCCCAAGTATTTTCTCATTATTAGGACAGTTAGAAGGAATATACACAGGGTGAGAAATGATTATTTCTCTCTTGTATTAATAATTACTCATCAATCAGAACCAAGATTTTTCTCCTTTTCTACTTCCTCATTCAGAAACCAGTGTAAATTCAGAAATCTTTCTGAAAGATTTACCGAGGCCAAGATCTAAGTAAAAGAAATTCTAAGCTTAAGCTAATGGGTGCATTCCTGATCATTTCGCTTGCTCAGACACATCTGGGAAGTGCTGATTCTCCCTTTTGTCAGACCAGTGATACAGAAACTGATTAAGTCTCGATGACCAAGATTTGGATGACCCAAGTCACGTACCCCAAAATCTCCATTGTAATATAGCCCACCCTCTCATTAACCAAAGTTGATTGCCACCTTCAGAAACACCTTCTCTTTGAAGGACATATAAACTGTAAGACCACCACCATTGAGGTTCTTTGGTCTAAGAGAGATGGACAATTGACCATCTTTTTACTAAAATGTTGGCATTATTAATACGTTGATTAAATTACTCAGAAATTATGTCTCTCAAATCTTTTTAAATGCCACAACAGACAAGGGCCTAGGTATGAGCTGATGATTATGATGGAATGAAATACAAAAACAAAAAACAAAATTAAAGGATGAGAAAGAAAGATGCACTGAGAGAAAGGAGAAGGGAAAGGTGGAATGGGGTCAATTATCTGACATAAAAGAGGTACAAAAAAGCTTTTACAATGAAGGAGAAGATGGGGGACACAGGGGGGTGGGCCATGTTTGATTCTTACTCTCACAGAAATTGGCTAAAAGAGGGAATAACATACACACTCAGCTGGGTTTAGAAATGTGTCTTACCCTACAGGGAATTAGGAGAGGAGGAGGATAAGAAAGGGGGGCAGAAGCAGACTAAGGGAGCTAGTGGTTAGAACTAAAACACTTTTGAGGAGGGATAGGGTGAAAAAAGAAAGAGAAGGTTAAATAGGGGTGGGGGGGTAAAGAGGGGAAGAAACAGGATGGAAGAAAACACAGTAATCATAACTGTGAATGGAACAAATTCACCCATAAAACTCAACTGGATAGCAGAACAGATTATATGAGTTAGACATAAAAGGTGATAACATAAGCAAATTAGGGGAGTATAGAATAGCCTATCTTGTCAGATCTATGGAAATGGGAAGAATTAATTCTAAAACAATAGAGAGCATTATGAGATATAAAATGGATAATTTTCATTACACTAAATCAAAAAGAGTTGCACAAACAAAACCAATACAGTCAAGATTAGATGGAAGGCAAGAAACTGGAAGGAAAAATGTTTTACGTTAAATTTCTCTGATAAAGGCCTCATTTCTTAAATATATAGAGAAAAAAGTCAAATTTACAAGACTACAAGTCATTTTCCAATTGATAAATGGTCAGGATATGAACAGGTAGTTTTCAGATGACAAAATAAAAGATATCTATACCCACAAAAAATGCTCTAAATCACTACAGATTAGAGAAATGCAAATTAAAACAACTCTGAGGTACCACCTCATAGCCATCAGATTGGCTAGTATGACAGAAGAGGAAAATGACAAATGGTAGAGAAGTATAAAAACTGGGACACCAATGCACCGTTGGTGAAGTAAACTGATCTAACCATTCCAGAGAACAATTTGGAACAAGGACTGTACATACCCTTTGACCCAGCATAACTACGACTAGGTCTAAAATATCCCAAGGTGGGGAGAAGGGGAGAAAGGAAAAAGACTTACATGCACAACAACATTTATAGCAGCTTTTTGTGGTGGCAAATAATTGGAAATTGAAGAGATGTCCATCAACTGGTAAATGACTGGACAAGTTGTAGCATATGATTTTGATGGAATACTATTGTGCTATGAGAAACGATGAGCAGGATGATATCAGAAAAACCTGGAAAAACTTAAATGAACTGATGCAAAGTGAGCAAAACCAGGAGAACCTAGCACACAATAACAATACTGTACAATGATCAACTATGAATGACTTAGCTATTCTCAGCAAAACAATGATCTAGGACAATTCTGAAGGATCAATGATTAAAAATGCTCTCTGTCTCCACAGAAAGAACTCCTAATAGAGTCTGAATATAGATCAGAGCATAATATTTTCTAAATTTTTATTTTTCTTAGGTAGGTTTCTTTTTCATCTGTGCTTTCTTTTGCAACATGGGTAAAATGGAATTATGTTTCACATGACAAGCTGTATCAAATTGCTTCTCAAGGAAGGGTAGGAGAAGGAGGGAGAAAATTTGGAACAAACATTTTTCTAAATGAATATTTTAAAATTTGTTTTTATATGTAACTGGAAAAAATAAAATATCTTTAAAAGAAAAAAAGACATTTAACAAATTAATGAAAATGAAAATTAGAATTCACACTTCCCAATTAGGACTCTAATGCTTTTTCTACCAATCCACAGCTACAACCCTAATACACAGCAAAATATCATTATAATTTTTTCACCCATAAATTAATGTTATTAACCTAATTTTTTATTTTGTATCACCACTTAGTCTGCTACTTTCCATATGAAGCAGTACTGTTTATCCTAAAATCTCCCCTTTCAAGTTTTACAATATACTCCTTAGTTCTAGTATTTAAGGATTTTGTTGAACAAATATTCTCCTCTAGCTCATAAGCCTTTCTCAAGGTTTGAAAAGAAACAATAGTTTAGACAGACTAAACCATGATTTCGTACATGTACATAATGTTTTATTTCTGGAATCCTTCAGTGTTCTTAATTGTGGAAGCACATTGAACTAGTGTCTTCAAGGAACATTCTCTTAAATCCCTGTCCTAGGCATATATAAAAAAAAAAAACAAACCCAAGAATGCTGGATTCTATCATTTTACATGTAAAATCTGGATTCGTTTTCTTAAAATTTATTCCATGTGCCCACAATAAAATTTACTTACCATTTTTTGTCTAATACAACTTTCTGTACTCAAAGAATATCCCCATTGTTTTCATATTCCAATAACTGAAAAGAGTTTTGTATGACTTATACAACAGTGATCCCATTCCACCTTTCCCTTCTCCTTTCTCTCAGGGCATCTCTCTTTCTCATCCTTTAATTTTGTTTAATTTTGTTTTTTGTTTTTTGACCTGAGTTCAAATTCAGCTGAAGATACTTAACACTTAATAGCCATGTGACCTTGGGCAAGTCACTTAACCCCAATTGCCCCCAAAAAGCAGATGGAGAGAGAAAGAGAGAAAGAGAGAGAGAGAGAGAGAGAGAGAGAGAGAGAGAAAGAGAGAGAGAGAGAAGTGATGGACTTATAGTTCATAAAGAGACATATTTTGGGGCATAGTCAAAGTGGGGATGTTTTCCTGGGCTATTCAGTTATGTTTTAAAGGCTCTTTCTTTCTTTTTTTTCATGAGAAAAGAGGAAGGGAAGTGAGTACAGATTAAAAGCAAAAACAAAAAAAAGGAAAAATTACCAGAATTCTAGGTAACAAATGCAGTTGCATTATACTGCATTTAACTTGTATAAATTAAATTATATTACTGGGCAAAAATAAAAAGGAGAGGAAAAAGTACAATCTAAATAATACTTCCTCTGATAAAAGTCTGATACTCAAAATATATAAGGAATTAATTAAAATAATGACAACCATTCCTGAAAAGAAACAATGGTCCAAATTTATCAAGAGCCACAGGAAAAAAATGTTCCAAAATACTATTAAAGAAATGAACATTATAACAACACTAATGCTACACCTCACACCTATCAGATATGACAAAAGGACAAAGGGAAATGACAAATGTGAAATGGCTACAGGAAGACAGACACATTAACGTACTACTGGTGTATCTGTAAATTGATATTCATTCTGGAAAGCAATTAGTAATCGATAAAACCATGGACTCGGCAATTATCACTGGCAGTCCCTAAAGAGATCAACAAAAGGAAAAACACCCCCACCACAATAACATTTTTAGCAGCTCTTTTTGCTGTATCAAAGAACTAGAAACAAAGGCAGTGACTGTCAACTGGGAAGCAGCTAAATAAATTTCCGGTGTATAAATGTTAAAAAAAAAACACACAAAACAACCATATTACTGTGCCACAAGAAATGACAAAAAGGGGAGGGTTTAGAGAAACTTGGAAAGATTTGTATGTACTGATGCAGTATAATGAAGTGAGCAGAATCGGGAAAACCATATAGAGTCACAACACCACTGTAGAGAAAAACAACTTTGAAAAACTTAAGAACTATGACCAATGCACTTACCAACCCAAAGGATAACGATCCACCTCCAGATGGAGGAATAACTGACTTGAGGGACATAACGGCATATTTTTGAACTTGGAAAATATACAGATCTATCCTGTTTGACTATACTTATTTGTTACAAGGATTATTTTTCAATTTTATTTGGACCTCAAGGATTTGTGAGGAAGGGAGGATTTACTGCTAGCCGCATCCTTCCCTTCCCCTCCAAAACGGAAAAGGAATAAAAGAGGGTTGTTGAAGCCTAGTGTCTAAAATGCAAAGAGGGGAGAGAAGGAACTTCAGGAGGAAACACAAAAGAAAAACTTTGAAAGTAACATGCTAAATTTATTATGTACTTTTGTTTTCAAAGCAAGCTGTATGTGAGACATTTCACCTATAATTCTCTTTTGCTCTCTTACTTTGTATATAGAAGAGTTTTTTCTCTGGGGTGGGGGTAATTACCTACAAAAATGTTTTAAGTTATTAGGTAATACTGGAGATTTGGCCTTCCATTCCACTCGCTGAACTCACATCTCAGAATGAGCTTTAGAGAAGATGTAAATCTACCGTCTTCTCAGTAGGTCTCAATTCCTGTGTGATTCTCTTAGTGTCAGCATCTCACTCCACTGGGTATGATTCCAAAATCTCCTCTTCATCATAGTTTTCTGCTTGCACTGCTAAAGCTAACAAAATGGCCACTTCGGCTGGGCTTTCAAGCATTACTAATCAGCTAGAAGGCCCTGCCTATGTGACCTTCAACTTCCAGGTGTCCCCTCTTGACTCACAATGAGCAAGAAGAATCACAGAATTTGAGGATCAGAAGGGCCCTAAACAGCCATCTAATCAACCCATACATTAAAGCAATCTCCCAGATAAGGTGCTATATTTACCCTTTAATATTACTTAGGTGTGAATTTTTTTCAAAAACATTTTCCCTTTAATCATTAGTTTGCCTGCCAGCTAAAGTCTTTATCTGTTCTTGTTTCTTCTACTGGAGTAGGGCAATACTCTCTAGAATAATAGCTGGGAGTACCAAAAAATAAAATTTACATTCAATCATTTCCACAGCAACCATCTCAGCAGCATCTACTCTGATACAAATTGCCATCCATTAAAGAGACACTGGCCTAGGTCCTTCCCAACTACCATTATCACTACTACTTCATTCACGAGATCCAGTAAAAGGAGTAGAGTCTCTAGCCTTGGGTTTCCAAAGGCCCAGAAGGTTCTTTGGCATTCCATCATTCCAGAGTTCAGGTTAGCAGTCAATACAGCATGGTTACCTGAGAAGCAAGGACCAAATTCTGGGAGTGATGTTTGGGAACCAGTCTAGTTGTAGCTAAGATGTAGTCAAAGTACAATCCAGCCATAAACTTGGTGTGATCAATGCTATATACAAACTGAGCTAAATACTGAGTCTAATCCATACCTTCTCTGAAGCTCAGAGCCTACATGCTTTTGTTCAGAGTCCAATTAGCAAGTGTTACAACTTCTTAACTCCAAAGTGCAATACTCTTCCAACTCTACCTTATCACATTCATGTGCTGCAGAGGAAAACTAATCTGGCAATTATATAGATAAGAAAAGGGACTAGAAGCAAAGAGACCTATTATTACAATAATATAGGCTTGAGGCCATAAGAGTATAAAACTAAGGTATCAGTAGTGAAAACAAAAAGCAACAGATAAACTTTTTCCTCGTTTGTCCAGAGAGGTGGATGGTCACAGTTCACTGATAGTGAACTGACTGGGGATAGGGTGGGGGGGGGGGGGGCAGAGAAGGACTACCTTTCCCTCTTCTCCCCTTTTGCCCTATGTTCCCAAGAAACTGTCTTGGTGTTGGCATTTCTTTGGGTTTGTTCTGTCTTTTTCAGTTCTAGGTTCAGGTGGTGGAATACCCACTGGACTCAGGAGTTTATGGGATGACCTTGTAGGTAATGATACCTGTAGGATTTGAAGCCAGCCCAACAGCAATGTCCTGAGAAGTCAGGGTGCCCAGGTTTCAAGCTCAAGATATGGCTGTGAACCTAATACCCCACCCATCCCACTCCACCCCACCCTTCTCCTTCCCTTCTCTAAATTATGAGGTGGTGCAGGAAAGAATTATACCAGAGGTGTTAGGGGAATGTTTGCATATGTTATTACACTCATTAAGTAAATAATCCTTTGTAAAAACTTTTTTAAAAGAAGAAAAAAGAAAAGAAAGCATAGCGGAGGTATAATCTATGGAATTCAGAACTTGGCCTAGTATGAGGACAAAATAAGCAAAAAATGTGAGCCTGGGAAAATTGTGGGTTTTTTTGGCTGTAGCAAAAACAAATTTAAAAAGCGGGAAACAAAGGGGTGCCTGTTTAATTGACAAATGACCAAACAAATATAAGGTATATAAAGTGGCAGAATGCCAAAAATCAGAAAACCTGAGAAGATATTTATGAACAAAAGCAGAGTAAAGTGAGCGAAACAAAAAAAATTTATGGAGTTACTACAAAAATGTCCACACCAACTTTCAAGGACTTAACTCCAAATAATGTAATAACTGATAATGGTCACCTTAGAAGATTTATGATGAAACATGCTTCTCACCTCTTGACAGAAAGAAGTGACAGACTACAGGTACAGAATAAGACATTTTCTTTCAGTCAAGGCCAATGTGTAATTTGGTTTGCTTGACTATATTTGTTACAAGAAAGAGCTTTTATTGGGGAATAGTGATAGTAATATTAGAAAAAAAGAAAACAACATCAGTGAACATTTTAAAAATACATAAAAAGAGAATAGAAGTCCAGAAAGGCTCAGATTAAAACACACACACACACACACACACACACACACACACACACACACACACACACACACACACACCCACAAGATAGTTCAGTTTTATATACACTCCTGTTCTTTGTATATGGATAGGTTCATATGTCTGTTAAATGCAAAAAGTTTTTTAAGTGGAAGTGGGGAAGAAAAGTGCAGTACTACTAAAAAAACAGGGAAGTAAAGGGAAGGGGGATATAAGGGGAAACAGCATAATCCTAGGGAAGGAGAAGATACCTCCTTGGGGCCTGTCCAGTAACAAACACTTTCTAATTGTCCTGACTTGTCAATCTCCATCAGTCAAAGGATGTTGGAATTTATCTGATTCTTTATTGCAAATGTCAGCTTACAAGTGTCTGGACTGGGTGTGTTAGAGGATCTTTAAGGAAAACATTTTGGATCTCTAAGTTTTGCTGAGGATTTTCTGACATGATGCTTTGTATTGATCAGTACTATTACAGAGCTAATTATTATCAGTTACTAAACCACTGTGGTATACAGATTTAGAAAAAACTCCTCTTTTAAGTTCGTGTTCATGTCAGATCCATCTGGTTAACTCTTACCCTTCTGAGACTGAATAGACTTTTTGTTGATCTGACTCCTAAGCATATAAGGAGTGGCTATAATATACCCTGACTAAAAAAAAAAATTCTAGAGCAGCAGCATCAAAAATGAAATATTCAGTCATTGAAGAAATTCACTGAATTAAGGGAATCCAAAAGACACTGACCTAGTAAACATGAGACTTGCTAGTTAATCCTGTCAGACTCCATTTTAAGATACAAATGATCTCCAAGGCACATGAGATCTGTAGCATGACCAGGTTTTTGATGAAAGTCCCCAAGTAACATCTACCATGAACAAAGACACAAGCATACTAGAGCAGATGGTACTACCTTTATCTCTGGACAAACTACCAGAGTTACACCAGGCCAGGCATGGGTAACGCTGGTGGAATAATGGTTTATTCCAGCCAATAAGATCATCAGACCCATGACTATATTAGTCTAGAGTTAGTAAAACTGGACTATTTGCTCTCTCCTACCTCTACACTGTCCTGTCACTGTAACCTATTAGAATCGTCTCCCTTAAAAGCTTGGCTCCAGGTACCACTCCCTCACAAACCTTTCCCTCATATTCCCAGCTAAAAGTGTTTTTTTTTTACCCTACTTCAAATATCTTGTAGCCTTTCACATAGAAACCTCTATCTCTGCCCTTCCACATTCTACCATGTGTACATATCCTAAAACCTTTTCAGATTTTAAGCTCCTAGAAAACTAAGATTTGTTTTCTCTTTTTGTAGCTCAATAGCATTATACGTAAAAGAGGTATTTAATAAATGCTAAACGAAGTGAGATAAGGTATTTGTGTGGTATAACTGAGAAAAATCTCATGATTTGGGTAATAATGCGTTAATGCACATATAATAATGTGTTAGAGGTCATCTAATTCAAACCTCTCATTATACAGATGTGGAGACTTGAGAGTTCACAAGATCACTGATTTAGAGTGGAAAGGGACCTTGGAGGCCATCACTCTCATTTACAGATGAGTAAACTTAATGAGTAAATTTACAGATCAATAAATGAGGCACAGTGAGACTGACTTGTTCAAGTTATAGATAATAAATGATGGAACCAGGAATTAGACTTAATTATGCTGATTCCAAACTTGATGACCTTTCCATTACATCATGCTGCCACTCTAGTTGATCACAAAATGGTGAGCCTTAACAAGGAAAAGGTACTTCTTTTTCCTAGACATGAAAGAAGAGGAGGCAACTAGTAAAAATAGAAATGCTGAAGTGAAAGGAACTTATGAGTTGCTTATCTCAGATAACCTAGGTCCCCTCAATACAAGAGAAGGAATGCTGCTGACAAGGGATATAAAAGTGCGGTTGAAGCCTGAGGAGTAAAAAAGGTTCGGGAGTAGGTAAAGTGAACAAGAAATGAACACTGCAGTTGTGAAGCAGCAGTGATAGTCCACCTAAGGCACATAACATGATCAAATCCCCAAAGTTATGTAGTTTTCTCCAGCATCCAAGCAAAATTAGCAGTGAAGGCTATCAATGAAAAACCTAATGGAATGAGAGATCTGAGAGTGTCATTAAGTGGATCCCTGAAATGACTGACCATTCTCTATAGAATAAGGGGACAAGCAAATTCAAAATAAGGGTGATGAACTGAAGTTTAGGATCAAGTAATCATAACAAGGAAGGAAAACAGGTTCAAAAGGAAGTAAAAGGACAGTACAGATAAGAGGATAGGATATTATGGATAAAAATAAGAATTTCTGAATTTAAGGTCTTGGAGAAAGAGTAATTTTAAATAAAAGAGAAAAGAAATGGGTAACAAATGTGACTTTGCCACAAAGTGGCTAAGACAGAATACAAGTAGTATCTCCCAACTAGAAGTGATTTATCTCTCCAGTATTTTATATTCCTCTTATGTATTTAGCACAGTCTGATTTATTTACAAGAATGTCTTCACTGATAGCATGTGTGAAATACTGAATGATATGGAGGTCCCTATAGTGGAAACATTAAATCCTACATTTATTAATCATCAACCAACTTCAAATCACTGTGCAAGAGGAAAAAGATTTCAGCTAATGGTGACATAAAATTGGATAGAAGGAATCTATAGCAAAATGCTACAGTCAACAATCAATTTAATAGCTTTTCCTAGTCTTGCTTTCTCTAAATGAAAGCATTTCCTTTCATCTTGCCTTAAAAGAAAAACAAATAAAAGGCTGAAGATATCTAAGAAAAGGAAAAAAAGCTGAGAACTGGGACAACACCAATAAATAGTGCAATTATTCGTTGAACTAACAAATTTTATATCTCCTTACAAATTTTAATATACATAAACCAGATATGGTAACAAAGATTCAACTCTGTTTCGTCACAGTCACATAGCACTTCTTTTTGTGCAGGGAGGGTGAGACGGGGACAAGGGCAAAGAATACAAAATCAGGGCAATGGTTTCAAGAATTTTGGAGAGTGAATCTATTATTCGTGGCATGGAATTCTTGGTGGTAAAACTGAAAAATCACTTTTCCTACTCAAACAATAACAGAACTTGGGAGCTGGAAGAGACCTTAGCAGTTATCTAGTCCAATGTATACACCAAAGCCCTTGTTGAGAAGTGGTCTTCGAGACAACTCATTCCACTTTGGGGAAGCTATAATAGTTAGGAAGATTTTTCTGGCTAACAAGTCTAAATTTAACTCTGTGCAACATCTACCTGGTTCTGTCCTCTGGAACCAAACAGAAGAAACCAAACTTCTCCTCTACGTGACAGCCAAATACCTGAACACAACTATCTCAAGTCTTCTCTTGGCTAAATGTACCTAGTTCCATGTTCCATATCTGGATTAGGAATGCTATCTACCACTCATTTCACAAGATGGAATCAACTCTCAAACTCACCCCTCTTCAGCAGTTCCTGCCCCTGACTACAGAGGGTAGAGGTTGGACACTGGAGAGTTCCTCCCTAATCCTCTACTATTTAAGGAAGGAACTTTGGGAATTTACCTTATTTCCCACCCAGATGACCTAAATTTCACACTCTCCAGAAACTCTTAATTTTGCAAGATGAAATCAACTCTGAAATTCACAGATCCTCAGATCATTTCCCACCCAGCTGTAGGACTTCATCATGCCCTCATCCAAGTCATTTTTACTCCATTCCCCTACTTTTCAGCTTCTTTTTAAGTGTTGGCTTCCCTCATTAGACTGTGAGCAGTTCCTATCATACCTTTCTTTGTATCTCCAGTACTTGGCACATAGGAGGCACTTAATAAATGTTTACTGACTATTAATGACTATTGTGAGCTCTGATACTTTCATGTACTCCTCTCAATGACGTGTATGTTGGAAGGAGTGGGGAAAAGATTATTTTAATTCTGGAAATCCATCTTTCTTTTACTGTTGTCTGCCTGTGTACATAACTAAGCATTTTCCCCAATGGACTCTAACAGGATAATTAAGTTGGATGAAGGCAGAAAGAAAAGGTAACTCTGTGAGGGTATTCTCTAACCCAGGGTTTCTTAAACTTTCTCCACTCACGACCTGCAGTCACGACTCACAGTTTAAGAAGTACTACATCTATGAATAAAAGAAACAGACTCAAGGAATACTATTTTGTCACAAGAAATGAACAGGAAGACCTCAGAAAAACCTGGAAAGACTTGTAAGAACAGATGGAAACTGAAATGAGCAGAACCAGGAAAACATAGTACACAATATCAGCAACACTGAGGGATAATCAACTATGAACAACTCAGTTCTTCTCAGCAACACAATGATCCAAGACAAGTTCAAAGGACTCACTAAGGAAAATGCTTTCCGCATCCAGATAAAGAACTGATGGACTCTAAATGCAGATTGAGCATACTTTTTTTCACTTACTTTATTCTTTTTTATGGTTTTCATTCCTTTTGATCTGTTTCTTCTTTCACAACTGTGATTAATATGGAAATGTGTTTTATATGATAGCACATGTATAATCTGTATCAAATTGCCTAGGAAATTTGGAATTTCCTCTTAGGAAAAGAGGAGGGGAGGAAGGGAGGGAGGGAAAAAAATATGGAACTCAAAATCTTCTAAAAAGGAATGCTAAAAATTATCTTGACATATAACTGGAGGGAAATACTATTAAAGAAACAAATGGAAACCAATGACTTCATGAAGTAACAAGAAGTATTAAAACAAGGTCCAAAAGCTGAAAAAGAAATAGAAGAAAATCTAAGATTATCTTTAGCAAAAACAAATAATCTAGAAAATAGATGGAGAAAATACTGAAGAATCATTGGACTATCTGAACATCATGACCAAAAAAAAAAAAGAACTAGACATTCTATTTCAAAAAATCTAAAAAAAAAAAAACACTCACCCAAAACTGCCTAGATCTCTTAGAACTAGAGGACAAAGTTTAAATAGAATTCACTGTTCATTTCCTAAAAGAAATCCAAAATGAAAACTCTCAGGAACATTATAAGCAAAATCTAGAACTTCCAGGTTAAAGAAAAAAAAAGTACTACACATAACCAGAAAGAATGAATTTGAGTACCAAGGAACCAGCCAGGATCATATATTTAGAGCAACCAACACTGTAGAGAAACAAAGACCTTGGAATATGATATTCGAGAAGGTAAACAATATAGACTCACAGCCAAGAATAATTTACCCAGTAAATCTGAGTCCAATGCTACAAGGGAAAATATGGGTACTTAATGAAATAGAGAACTTCCAAGCATCCATGAAGAAAAGAACTAAGCTGTGGAGAAACTGAAGTTCAAACACAGGAGTGAAAAGAAATAGAAAAAGATAAACATGAATGAACAAGAATAAATTGCTTACATTCAAATAAGGGGAGATAATACACGTGTGCCCTCTGAACCCTATTATCATCAGTGTTCACAGAAGGAGTCCAATTAGACAAGACCTGGGAGTGGTTCTATTATGTCTTGATGATCTTAAGAATGGAAAGAGAAAAGTAATGGGGTGAAGTGAAAAATAAATTGGGGAAAATTAACTCATAACCTAGGAGCACAAGTGGACAGCTATATAAACAAGGAAGGAGAGGGATGTCTGACACTTGAAACTCACTTTCATCTGAGCTGGTCAAAAGAAAAAACACAAATACACAAATACACAATTAGATACAGAAATACGTTTCAACTTAACATGTGAAATAGGAATGAAAGAGAAGGAAGGAAAAAGGAATTAAGAGGGACACTAGGTTAAGGGAGGGATGGGTCCAAAACAAATCAAAGTCTAAAGATATACAAAAATGTTTATAGCTCCTTTTGAGGTAGTAAAGAATGAGAACGTGAGGGACTGTCCACAAATTGGTGAATGAATTAACAAGTTATAACAATGTGATGGAATATCATTGGGCTGAGCTCTTATCATATGACCAACCAGGATTCCAGAAGACTAATGACGAAATACTCTAGCTACCTCCTGATAGAGAGATAAAGGAATAAAAATGCAAAATGAAATAAACTTTTTTTAAGATATGGCCAATGTGGAAATTTGTTTACAGACTGATGTAGCACCAATGCAATATTAACAGCACCAACAAGTCACTATAAACATACCTGCATAGTGCTCGATCTCAAAATATGTAATAGTCTCCATATAGAAGACAGAAGAAAAACATTCATTCAGACACCAGAAAACCAAATCCCAAAACCAGTAAGCTGATTCCATCATAGTAGCAAAGAAGTTAATAAGCCACAACAGCACAGAGAGAGACAACATCCTTTAGCCTTTCCACAAACCAACACAAGTCTTGCTGTCACAGCAGGTGGCAAACAACAACTTTTACTCACAAGCCTAACTGTCTCCCTCGGATGTGTCCTCTCCTCCCAACCATGTCCAGGTGCTCTGACTCTGAGCTCCTTCAGCAAAATACTCCTACCACAGGCTCCATGGGATTACATTCAACCTACTGGGGGCAGAGTATACTTTCAAGGCAGGGAGGGTCTTCAAATTCCCTTAGGCTTATTAAGGGGCAGGGAAGATCTTCAAATTCCTATTACCATTACAACTGACTATTCATGTTTATGAGTTTTATTTTTCTTGTGTTCTCAATTGTACTTCTCCCAGGTCCAAGATATAGCTAGGTGGGCATAAAATGTACTTTTATCTTACCCCTAGAGACTCTCAGACAGCTGAGGGAGCCACATTAAAGCTAATCTGGGCTCTCCTGGATGTCTGGCCCACACCTTAGGGAAGGTAGTGGAAGTTAACTGCTGCTGTTGCTGTTTCCTCCAGAAGGCAAAAGGGTTAGAAAAATGTCTCTCCTCTCCAGGAGAGGAAAACAAAGTGTTCCCTGACAGAATAGAAGAGGTATTTCAAAGGAAAAATAAAACAAAAAGAAGAGACAGAAATCTTAACTTCTAACAGAAGGTTGGAAAACTGTCACAATGACAAGGAAGGGAAGAAAAAACATTGAATGATGTACCAAGAAAATAGGTATAAAGCTCTTCTCACAGAAGAAAAAAGTTTGATCCTCTACAGAAGCAGTTTTCTGCGTACCAGTGAATGACAAAGATTCACAGGTACCAAAGAAAAGTTCACCTGATTCTGGTCAAAAGACCAATAAAGATGTTACAGGTAATGAATCACTTGAGGATAAGAAGTACTAATGCAGCCAAGAACAAACAGTTAAGTATGCTCTCTGTAGTTAAGAACAATATCCCAACCCCTTTAAATTAGGCTTGTTTCTCTTTAAAAGGTATTAAAAACATCCTCAAGATGTGGTTGGCTCAGGGAACTAAAGGCTTAGGCTGCTGCCATTATTCCATCATTTGAATAGATAACAGGCTCTAGGAACTCTAGAGAACCCTTTCTGATAGTTGGCTGGTGGAAATAGACAGATCATTTGATCACTCAAGCAAGGAAGCTTCACTCAGGTGAATCAATTAGAGATGTCCTCAATACCTTTTAAGAAAAAGAGTCTAATTTGCATGGAATCAGGAGTCAGAATATTGCTCCCACTAAAGTTATCTTAGGGCAACTAAATGGCACACTGGATATAGTGCAAGGCTTGGAGTCAGGAAGATTCTTGAGTTCAAATCTGGTCTCAGAGAAACTTATAGTTGTATGACCCTGAACAAGTCACTTAACCCTGTTTGCCTCAGTTTCCTCATCTATAAAATGTGTTGGAGAAGGAAATGGCAAACCACTTCAGCACTTCTGCCAAGAAAACCCCAAACAGATTAATGAAGAGTCGGACATGACTGAAAAGACAACTGCATAGTAGCAATTTTTTGTGACTTAAGGCGAACTTCCTCTAGAGCAGCGGCTCTCAACTTCTGGGTCACGACCCCTTTGGGGGTCGCACGATCCTTTAACAGGGGTCGCTTAAGACCATTGGAAAACACATATTTCCAATGGTCTTAGGAACCGAGATACTGCTCCTCTATCCCTCTCCAGGAATGTCCGCCCACATGCAGATATGCCCACATACGAGTATTAAAGGGTCACGGCAGTAGGAAGGTTGAGAACCACTGCTCTAGAGGTTATTAAATCTAAGAACTACTACTTCTGGTGATTAATTCATATGAGGTCAAATGAAGGAGCCAAGAAAGCACTGCTTTAGATTACTTTGATACTGTGGAAAGAGTCTCAGATTTGGAGTTAGAGGACCTAGGTTTGAATTCTGGCTCTAACATTTATTAACTGCAATAACTACATCAACAAACATTTACTAAGCATCTACTATATGCTAAACAAATCACATTTCTCTGAGTCTGTTTCATCATCTGCAAAATTTATGGGCTGGATTTGACGAACTCTGAGGTCCTTTTCACGTCTAAATGTACTGTCCCATAAAGTTATGGAGAAAAAACTAAAGTCTTTAGAAGCGCAATGATAATAGGTAAATTCGAAACTAGTTGGCAGACCAACAAAAGTTTTCATTATGTCAATTTGCATGTTTGACTCCAGTGGTACGTTCTAGGAATATGTTTCTAGTTTTGCTGTTCAACATTTTTATCAGTTACTGGGAAAGAGATATAAAACAAATGCTTGTCAAACTTGCAAGATGAAATAAATGTTGAATGACAAATGACCTAAAAAGATTTTAATAATCTTAGAACAATGAGATAACTCTTGGAAGATAATACTCAATAGTGATGAATATAAAGTCCTATACTTGGGATTCGGTATGCAATTCAGTACGCAACTTCACAAGTTTAGGGGGTGGGGAGAGAACTAAGGAAATGGTTGACCAGACAATAGTTGCTATGGAAATATATGGTAGTTTTAGTGGACTGCAAGATTTATATGAGTCAATAGTGTGACAGAGTAGCCAAAACAGCTAACATGATCTTTGGTTAGATGGTGTCCCAAAATCAAAGAGCTGACTAGAATCTGTCCTATCAGGTTACATTTGAACTACCATGCTCCATTCTGGCTGTTAGATTTTTAGGATACTGACAAGGTGGAATGGACTAGCTGGCAACTAGGACAGTGAAGACGCTAGTGATATGTCATCGGAGAATCAGTTAAATGATGTTTAATCTGGGGGAAAAAAAAAGGTTTCTTGGTGGGGTGGAGCTGTGTTTGAGGGCAGCACCTCATAGATAACAGTCTTCAAGTTTCAGAAGGGCTCTTATGTGGAAAAGGGAATTAGACCTGTCCTTCTTCAGTGAAATCTGCTTTAAGTCAGATTTTGGAAAAACTTACTAACAATTACAAATGTTCAAAAGTAAAACATTCTACCCCGGAAGATGATAAGTTCTAAGCTCTATATCAGTGGAAATCTTCTACTTATTGGAGATATTGTATAGGATGATTTTGGGCTGGCCTACATGACCTAAATATTCCTTAAGTTAAACAGCAATCATTTGCTTCAGTCCTACCTACTACCTTAATGTAGTTGTTTTTGTTACTGAATAAGTATTACTATTTAGTACAGTGACGTCTTCAAACACTCAGGATCTTCGGCATCATAAATTATCAACTATTTTCATTATCATTTATTGCAAACATTAAGGGATGCAGCCACTGATAATCTGAAGAAAGCAGATCTCCTTACTGCCCCGTTCCTTCTATTCACACCACAACCACTCTAATTCAGGCTCTCTTCATTTCTCATCTAAACTAGTAAAAACAGCATTTTAACTGGTCTTCCTGCCTCCAGTGCAGCACTGCTCCAATCCATCCTCAACAATGCTGCTAAACTGATATTCCTAAAACACAGATCTGACCATGTCACTCCCCTACGCAAGAAACTTTAGTAGTTCCCTAGTGCCTCTCTATGATAAAACTATAAATACCTCAGTTTTGTATTTGAAGTTTTCCACAATCTGGTTCCAACCTTTCTAGACTCATTTCATATTATTCCTCCCTCATTAACTCCACATTACATGCTTGGCAAGCTCTCTCCTCACTTCTGCCTCTTCAAATCTCCTAGCTTCTTTTCAAGGATAAACTCAAGTATCATATCCTACATGATTAAGATTCAGGTAAATGAGACGGCTGGAATTTGAACTCAGGCCCCATGAGTCCAAGTTCAGTCCTCCACACTCTATACTTGTTCCACTGTACCTCATTACGTCTCTGTGGAGGACAAGGATCATTTCATTTTACCTTTGTAGTTCTAGCGTGTACCTAAGTGTCCTGGCAAGTGCTAAGTACTTAACAAATGTTTAGTGAACTGAATTGCTCCTTTAGTTATCTTCTATTAATTATCCTTTCCTCATCTAATAAAGAGATATAAGTTGAACAAAATTTTTCTTTCTTTCTCAGAAGTAGCATCTATTTCTGTCTTTCCAATCCTGTCCCTAAAACACTGTCCTTCTTCATGGTACTAAGATAGCTGGCTTGATTTCCATCTTATCTTTGTTGCTTTAAAGCTGTTAGTATTCTGAACGAGGATGGTCTGAAGATTAAAAAAATCCTAATTTTCTATCCAAAATATCCAAGATGAATATAGTAGGCTAAACCCAAAGAGAATTCAATCTTTCACGGCAGGGAACAGAAAAAAAACCCTTGTGAAAAAGGCTACTATGTAGCACATGAAAAATTATAATGAAACTTATTATCAGATACAGGTATTTCAAATGTGTTAGCAAACAAATAAATATACCCATAATATAATTATTTGGCATATACAGATATACAACTATATCATTTAAAAAAGGAAATCGTTAAAAAAGACTCTAATTTAAAACAATTTATGTGGAGCACAATGAAAACTGAGATGTGAAATAAAAATAATTAGGAAACAATGAGTCACATATAGGGACTCTTTGAATGAGTCATTTAAAATAAGTATGCTATCTCTTGAAGCAGCACTGAAAATCTTTAGTATAACATTAATGTAGAATATTTTAGCCTCTAGTGGAGATTTAAGCATATTAGTCAACTCATGGTTAAAACATTTTTCTCTCTTTAACATAATATGACATCTGTTAATTAAATGCCACCTCCCTCTCCACTTTTTCCTATAAGATGCCCCTTATTGCTATTTCCTTCCCCATTTAAAAATCAATTAACTCTCTCTCCAGTATAATGAAAAGAACACTCTTGGTATCTACTTCAAGTCTTACTTCTACCATTTACTTGCTGTTTCACCTTAGGAAAGTCATTTCCCCTTGAAAGATTTGTATCCTCATCTATAAAATGAGGTGGTTGGGCTAGATCACTTGTAGATTCCCCTCAAACTCTAAAACTGTCATATCCTACAATAATCACATATGAGACCTAATCCAAACCATTACAGATATAAATAAATGAAAAAATATTTAATAAGCACTCATCATGTTCCAAATACTGTCATACAGACAGAAAAGCAAAGACACCCTTCTCTCAAAGTTCTATAATTTATTCCCTTTTTAAACATATTCAGGAAACTTTCCTTTGCCCAAGTCCTTGAAATAAAATACAAAGCATGACCAGCCTATTCCATAAGAGTTATTACTGGGTGGAGTGGAGTGATACGGTTGATTTACACTATATCTGATTTTATTAGCTTATTTTTAAAGGCCTATTCCCTCCCTTCTCTTTCTTTCTTTCACCTGCATCCTTAATTCCTATTCAGCTTTATCCTATGTCTAACCTCAAATATGGTCACAAATGTAGTCTGTTTTATTACACGCAGGTCACCTGGTCTATAATCTACTGTTTCTACACTGTTCTCCTTCACACTTACTTAACCAACACTAATTTTTTTCCATTCTTTTCTCTCATTTTTCCCCTTCTCCTTTAATTTTTCCTTCCCACTTTTTGAGATTCCCTAGTAGCAAGCAAGCAAAGGATAGTTTTGATGAATAATTGCAACTAAAAGAAGCAGATGACTGATTGAACACAATGGAATAAAACTAAGGCAAGGCTGCAGACGTCCTGTTTGCTTAAAAACTAAGTCTGCAGTTACATCAAGAGCTTTAGACCCAAGGAGTGAAACACTCCTCCCTGTATAGCCCACAACACTTCCAGATACCCCCGCAAACCAGACTAAAACATCATTAAGAAATAACTGACAAAATAAATAAAAATACAATAAAAGATAATGTCAATATGCACCAGAATGGTTTAGGGGCAGCGGTTCTCAACCTGTGGGTTATGTTAAATTTGTAACAATGAAAATATATCCTGCCTATCAGATACATTCACACCAGTAGCAAAATTACAGTTATGAAGTAACAATGAAAAGAATTTTATGGTTGGGGGTCACCACAACATGAACTGTATTAAAGGGTCACGGCATTAGGAAGGTTGAGAATCACTGGTTTAGGGGCTCTGTTTCCATCTGAGTGTGACAGCACTGGTTTAAACCACTTGGATTTGGTAATAATATCCGTTTAGACCATTTGACCTAGTAGAAAGAAGAAACAGGGGCAGCTAGGTGGCACAGTGAATAGAGCACTGGCCCTGGAGTCAGAAGTACCTGAGTTCAAATGCGGCCTCAGACACTTAATACAAAACTAGCCCTGTGACCTTGGACAAATTAATTAACCCCAATTGCCCTACCTTCCCCCTTCCAAACAAGAAAGAAAGAAAGAAAGAAGGAACAAATTGGAGGAGACAAGAGGTCCTGCTTCGAAAATCATTTAAAATTCCAGAAGGGGTATGAGAGGTCAGAAATGGATGTCCACAAGTCTATTATTGAGCTACGTTATGGCCAACTCCCCAAATCCTATACTTCTCATAGTAACAAAGGTTCTACATACTTGGATAGACCAAGTCACTGAATTTTACAGTTGGAAAGGGCTTTAGAGATTAACTAGTCCAACTCCCTCATTATATAAATAACCTAAGCATAACTGAAAAATAGCTCTAGTTCATACCCTACTATGCCTGAATAGACACTAGGTGCATAATTTGTCTGTTTGAATGCATACACTTTTTTTTGACGATTGTTGATTTTAGGGACTCGGCGCTCTTAGGTGATCGAGAAATAAGGTTGGAGTGACAAATTATAAAATGTCACATATCATAAACAAATTAGAGGAACAAGGAAGAAATTTCCTTTCAGACAAATGGGTAAGGGAAGAGTTCATGACTAAACACGGGAGAGGACAAAAGAAAAGAACACAGACAATTTCAATACGTGAAATTAAAGTAACTGCACAAACAAAACCAATGCAGCTAAAATTAAAGGAAAACAATTAACTATGAAAAATTTTTACAGCAAATTTCTCTAATAAAGGTCTCATTTCCAAAATATAAAAGGAACTGACTAAAATTTCTAAGAAAAAAACCTTTGAAACCAGGACACTAATGCATTGTAGATGGAATTGTGAAATGATCCAACTGTTCTGGAAAGCAATTTGGAACTATGCCCAAAGGGCAATCAAATTGTGCATACCCTTTGATCCAGCAATACCACTACTAGGTATGTATCCCAAAGAGGTCATAAAAAAGGGAAAAGGACCTACATGTGCAAAAATACTTACAGCAGTTCTTTTTGTAGTGGCAAAGAATTGGAAATTGAGGGAATACCGGGGAATGGCTGAACAAGTTGTCGTATGTGAATGTAATGGAATACTATTGTGCTGTGAGGAATGAAGAACAGATAGATTTCAGAAAAAACTGGACTTACATGAACTGATGCTGTATGAAGTGAGCAGAACCAGGAGAATATTGTGCTACTGTAATAGCAACACTGTGCAATGATCAACTATGATTGAGGCAGCTCTTCTCAGCAATGATTCAAGACAATTCCAAAAGATTCATGATGGAAAATGCTACCCACATCCAGAGAAAGAAATATACAGTCTGAATACAGATTGAATACTATTTTCACTTTTTTGTTGGCTTTTCCCTTTTGTTCTGTTTCTTCTTTCACCACATGACTAATGTGGAAATGGTTTCATGATTGCACATGTATAACCTATATCAAATTGCTCGCCACATTGTTGGGTGGGGAATGGGAGAAAAAATTTGAAATTCATAGTCATATTAAAAAATGAATGTTCAAAATTTTAAAAAAGAACAAGAGCCTAACTGATCAAACATGAACAATTTTCAAATGAAATTCAAATTTATCAATATCTATATTAAAAAATGCTCCAAAAAACTAATTATTATATAAATTCAAATTAAGGCACCTTGAGGTTCCACTTCACACCCATCAGATTGGCAAAGTCTACAAAAAAGGAAAACAATAAATGTTGGAGAAGCTGCAGGAGAACAAGCACATCAATGCACTGCTGATGGAATATGATTTAGTCCAACAAATCAGAAGCTATTTCCAAAAAATTAGCCTTTGAATACCCTCTGAGTCAGTAATACCACTACTAGGCCTACACCAGCTCCTTGGTGGCAAAAATCTGGAAACTAAGGGGGTACCCATAAAACAGGATGGCCGAACAAATTATGGCATATAAATGTAATGGACTACCATATAAAATGACAAAAGGGATGGTTTTCAGAGAAACTGGAAGATTATATGAACTGAAGAGTGAAGTGAGGACCAGGACAGGAATTTACACAGAAACAAAATCATCACAAAAATACACAACTCTGAAATACTTAAGAACTCTGATCAATGCAATGATCCAACATGATTCCAGAAGACCAATGATGAAGTACTGACCTCCTGTAATGGGAATTTAAAGATCTTCCCTGTCCCTAAATAGATCCTAGGGGGCAGTTTGAAGACCTCCCCTGCTTTGAAAGTAAACTCATCCCTCTAATGGGCTGAATGTAGTCACATGGAGCCTATGGTGGCAGTTTTACTGAAGGGAAGCAGAGCCCACAGGAAGCTGGTATTCAGAACTAGCCAGACAGTAGGGGACAGAGGAGCTCAGTCAAGAAGATATAGAGTTTTGTGAGTAAATATTGATCTTATATTGGTTTGTGGGAAATGGTGTGGCTCTCAGAGTTATTATGGCTTCTGAATATTTTTGGTACTATGATGGAATCAGCTTACTGGTTTTGGGATTCAGTTTTCTGGTGTCTAAATAAATGTTTCAGTTCTGTTCTCTACCTGGAGAATCTGGTGTATTTTATGATCGAATGTCATGCGATACTTATGGTCACAGTCTTTATCATGATTGTGGGCACTGTAAATACTGCATTGGTGCTACACCTCCTAACAGAGGTGATAGACTGAAGACACAGAACGAGATATACGTTTTTGGACAAGCAAATGCAGGAATGTATTTGACTTGACTATGCATATTCCTTACAATGTTTTTTCTCCTTTTTGGGAAAGGGGAGAGAGAAAATAAATGCTTAATTGAAATTGAAAGAGAGAGAGAGAGAAAAAAAATTGTTTTAAAGAGAGTAACAAAGTTAGAAAGAGGGAAGTAGAACAGCCATATTCCAAAGATCACCAATTTGTGGACAACTGGAGGACTGATGAGAGGTAACAGTGATAATATAAATTGACCCAAGAAAGGAATAGGAAAAAATAGTTATTTAGCGAACATTTCCTATCTTCTTTCTTAAATTTCCCCCACCCAAGTCCCCAGACCTAACAGATCCTACACAATGACTTTACACAAAGGTGCTGAGAAAAGAAAGACCCACTTTATTTTAAAAATTAATTGTTTTAAAGTGATAACACTTTTGATCTTTTTCATCTCATTCTGAAATACTAAGCTCTATAATCACATCCAAAAGAGACAAAGTAATGCTAGAAAGATCACTGGACTTGAAAGACCTGAGTTTGAAGCCTAGGTATGCCATATGCCAGTACGACCATATACAAATCATTTGACTTGTTCAGGTCATGTTTTTCTCATCTGTTAAACAGGGATATTAATAATATGTGCACTCTGTACCTCTCAGGATTGCTCTGAAGAAAGTGATTTATATATGTGATGTACTGTTATTGAGAGGGCCAGATTTTAGGTACTGACAAAAACACATCCAACTATTACATTCAAATCAGGAATTGAAGTTCTTGTCCAACAAAACTGACAACTCAAAAGTAAAAACAAAATTTTTACTTAAAAATTTTCTAGCAAAATCTGAAAGGATACCAAAGTTGAACTAGAGAATAGAAAATCCATTAAATCTTCAGCCCAATAATGGTAATATTACTGTATTCATCACATTTACTCCATACTTAAAGGTAACTGAAATATTTATATAAATAATTTATGTATTCACCTGAAATATTTATATGAATAAACATAAAATTTATACAAAGCCTCCCAGTGAACTACTTATAACCAAGAAACAAAAATGAAAATTGTTTTTAAGCAAGCATCTTTTAGATTGTGAAATTTTCATAAGGTTGACCTGTATCTACTTGCCGCTCCTTAATATATAATTTATGTAAAACATTTACTCCTAGTTCTAAGAAACCACAAAAGTGCATACTTGGCCACTCTTATCTAAATAGAAAAGAAGTTCCTGTTCCTTCATCTAAGAGAACATGATCTACACTTCAAATAGACGAAAATTTGGCACATATTTTGTGGTGCTAGTTGTGCTACTTGTTCTAAGATCTAAATTCACTGTTGACAAAGATGATCAAACCTACATTAGTTAATCTTAGGAAATTAACTTTCCAGATTTTGCTAATTTGCATACTCTCAATATCTGATTTAATGCTCAGCAGTATATCCAACAACTTTCAAAATCTGAAATAATAAAATTTTGTATATTTCAAATTTCTGAACAACAAATTGGTTATGAACAAATGTTCACAGACATAGAATGAATGACAAATCCTATTCACTTCTACTTAATCCTAGCTAACATGGATCATCAACTAGATCTGAAAAACTGGGATGGATCTAGAAATAAAAGGAATACTATGGCTATACTTATATCTACCTACCTTACTTTGATAACAGAAAATAAAGAAAAAGACAAAATATAGAAAACAAATGAGAGAAGAGAATGGTACTGAGAAATAGTGACTTTGGGGTTTACTTGAAATTCTTTCACTGAAGAAATCACCTCAAACGCAGATATATTACATTACCAAAATATTAAGACACCAAAATAATGAAATCACTGAAGAATAAATTTACATAAACTATAAAGTAACAATACAGATCTTCCTGTTTCATCAATACAAAAAACTGTGTATGTACCCAAAATCTGTATATATTATAATTTCCCACTAATTCAAATTACCTTGCAAATATTAAGCATCACAATTATTCTACTAGATTATAGGTATATATTGTTACTCTTATTTTGTAGATGTAAAATGTATCAAAAAGAAGATGCAATTCAACATTCAAAAAGGTTAAAAATTTTTATTTACATGTAAATGAAAAAACAAAAATTAAATGTTAAAAAAACTATCAAATAACTTGTCTAAAAGCAGTGAAATAACTAACTGAACCCAATTCTTCCTATACATGCTCTATGCCTGAGGTAATAACTGTGATGCTTCTTTTAGAAAAATTCCTTTCTAATTTTATAATACTTATTTCTATATTTTTTGCGGCATGTTCTTTTGGCTGTTTAAATTCCTTATGATTGGTCATAAGATTTAATACTCCCTTCCAAATACAGACTTGGTCACATTAACAGATCATTGGCTAATAAAATCAAAACTGCCTCTTACTAATTTATAGGCTCTCCTCACCTTAAAGGTAACTTTGAATTTGACAAGTCAGAGGGCTTAGGGAACAGAGTCAAAGTTTGTTGCAAGTTCCATTAAATGGCATCATTTAAAGAAAAGAGCATTACACGAGCTATTCTTCACTTGTTTAATAGTTGTTTCTACTCAAACAGTACACTAGGAGTCCTCTGTAATACTGATGACTAAAGATGGATTTCAGAGCACTGGTTCCCTCTGACCTGTTTTCTACCCATCTAAACCAATCTAAGATGTCTATGAAACATTCCTGAGTTGACTCTATAGTTACTCCTGAAAGAGAATTCAAAACCATCTTATGGATAAGCCAACTGCTACTGTCCTAGGAATGCTTCTTGTTTATTATCTGGTCATCTAGATTAAACTTTAAGAACTGATTACTCTGAGTACTTAAGCAACTGTCTCCATCTTCAATGTCAGTTAAGATCAGAACTCCCATTCTGGCTGGGCAACCCTCTCGTGAAAATCACGTGGTATTTAGTCCAACTTAAGTAAACCTATCTATATCCAAATTTTTAAAGTTTTCTAACTAATCTAGATATATACTACCCAGGTGTCATTCAGGAAAGTTAACCAATATAAAAGGAAATGCCTTTTATATAACAAAAAAACAAATGTATAATATTTTCATTATACCAAATTAGTCAATATAAAAATAACAAAAAATAAAACGAAATAAAAAATTTTAAATAATCTTATTTCAACAGGCCTATGATCACGTCTATTATTATCAATTCTTAATATTCTGCTATTAATGCTTAAAAATCCTGTTAATAGATTATTAAAAGTTTAGAAGAAATCAATTTAACTTATGTTATTAAAGGAAAAGGATTATGACTTGTGAGCCCATTGTAAAAGGTAAACATCTTGTACATTACTGCATATTATGTTCAGTTGTGTCTGACTGAATGATTCCACTAAGGATGTGTTTAGAGTTTTTTTGGTGGTAGGGGAAGGGCCCCCCTGCAAAGCCACTGGAGTGGCTTGCCATTTCCTTTTTCAGCTCATTTTACAGATGAGGAAACCAAGGCAAACAGGGTTAAATGACTTGCACAGGGTCACACAGCTACTAAGTGCTGAGCCGAATTTGAATTCAGATCTCCTTCACTCCAAAGCCAGGAGCTCTGCACCACCTAACTGCTCCATATTATGATGCACTATTTTTAAATGTACTTTAAGAACTGACTGAACCTACATTACTGCTTCCTTTACTGTTAGTAAACCTGAAATACTTAAACCACTAAAGTTTTAAGACTTGCCCTTTCCTGTGTCACCATTAGAAAAAAATTCTTGGGAACAGCAGCATTCCTTCCAGTAGCATGTAATAAGGAGGAAAAAACCCCACCATATTGCTCTCAAAATGTGGAAAATAAAGGCTTCTGTGGCAATATTAATAGCAGTAGGAATTTTGTGCATTTCTAGATGTAACCATCTACAAATAAGAAATATTCTGTTTCTTAAGTTGTGATTGTCCAGGGCTAAGACACTAAGGCTTGATTGTAGAACTGAATCTTGTAAACTAAAAGTAAATAAATCAATTTTTAAAAAAAGACACTAAGGCTTGGGCAAGAGTGCCTTGCACATAGAGCAATTGTGTGTAGGGCTTCATGCCCAAGTCTCTTAACTTAAGAAACGATAAACTTTAAAAAAAAATAAACATAACTGGTTTTCTTAGTAATCCCATGTACTTTATTTCATGCTTTTAAAAACATTATAGGAGGTGTGTCCACAGGTTTCACAGGACTGTCAAAGGATCCATGGCTCCTCACCCGCAAAATAAGGTTTAAGAACCTCTCTGCCCTACAAGTTCTTAAAGCAGGTGATGCACTGGGCCAGGAAGCAGGAAGATCTCAGTTCAAATTTGGCCTCAGATACTAGCTATATGAATCTGGGCAAGTCACACCGGCAATGGTTCTCTTTGCTCCCCTCAGTTTCCTCAACTGTAAAAAAAAGATTTAATAGAGCGCCCACCTCTCAGTGTTGTTGTGAGGATCAAATCAGATAATTGTAAAACACTTTGCATATCGTTGTTCAGGTGTGTCTGACTGGTGGTTTGCCATTTCCTTCTCCAGCGTGTTCCCATTTTACAGACAAATGCAAACTGAGGTGACTTGTCCAGGGTCACGCTGCCAGTGTCTGAGAGTAGATCTGAACCCAGGTCTTCCAGACTCCAGGTCCGGTGCTCTCCCCATTGCACAGCTTAGGTGACGCACAGCAGAAGCTCGCCATCTACAAACAGCCTTAAAGTAAGGGGTGTGTTCCCTGAGGACATGACGCGGCAGCGTGCCTGCTCTTCCTTCCCTCCCCCCCGGCGGTGCCTAGCACAGCCCTGACCAGGTGACTACCTGGTGGCCTGGACCGTGAGGGCCCGCTAGAGGCAGAAAGGACGTGGCCGCAATGGGCCCCCCTCCCCCCCCCATCGCTCGCTCCAGGGGGCCGGGCCCTGCACCCTACGAGGCCTGTGGCCTCGCCGGCCTGCTCAGCACCCGGCCTCGACCCAGCTCGGCCGGCTCCCCCCGAGCCAGCCCTCGGCCTCCACCACCATCACCCCCTCGCCCACCTTGCACTCGGGGCTCTCCTTTCCCTCATTGCAGAAATTGACGGGGGCCAGGCCAGGCAGGTAGAAGGCGCTGACCGGGCCGGTGGCGGCCCCCAGCAGCAGGGACAGCAGCAGCCACCGCCACCGAGACGAAGACGACGGCCGGGGCCCCGGACTCATGACGGCGGGCGGGCGGGCGACCTCGGGGGAAAGGCTGGCTGGGCTGCGGGGAGGGAGGGACGGGGAAGGCCCGGCGGGGAGACACACGAACTAGTGGCGCTGGAGGAGGCGGTGGCTGCCGAGCAGGAGGGCGGGTCGCCGTCAGACAATTCCGGTTGCACTGGGAGATACGACCGCCCCCGCAACAGAAACTGAACCAGCTTACGACAGAGCATGCGCGACTCGACTGCGCAGGCTCAGTAGGAAGCTGTCCCGGAGCCTCTTAAGAGTTTCCGGGAGCGTGCGTTAAAAAAAAAAAAAAAAGGAAAATCCAGTTTCCAGGTTTTCCCTAAAGCCAAGAAAGAAGGGAGCTGGAAGGAAAATGCGGTGGGCGGAGACAAGCCTGTAAATAGGAGGGAACACAGGCGAACGATCTGCTGCGTAGAGAGACAGTGTAGTTAAATGGCAATAATAATTTATTTAACACATTTAAAACCTATGGACCTTAATACTTTTAAAGCCTATGGACCTCAAAATACGTTCTTGAATGCATAAAATAGAATACATGGACCCCAAAAGCAAAACAATCGTATTGAAATTTATTTATCAATATGTTTCGGAAACAAGTTCTTGGACCCCATGAGCTTTGAGCTCCTGGAGTAGTAAAAGACATTAGACTGAGGGATGGATGGAGGGCAAGTATTTATTAACTACCTACCTTGTGCCTGGTATTTTACAATTATTATCTTATTTGATCCTCAAGACAGACGACATTGGGGTGGTAGATGCTATTTTTGTTGTTGTTCATTCATGTCTGACTCTTTGTGACCCCATTTGGGATTTTCTTGACAGAGATACTGGAGTGGTTTGCCATTTCCTTCTCCAGTTCATTTTACAGATGAGGGAACTGAGGCAAGCAGTATTAAATGACTTGCCCAGGGTCACAGAGCTAGTACATGTCTGAGATGGGATTTGAACTCAGGTCTTCCTAACTCCCAAGTCTAACACCCTATCCATTGTATTACCTACCTGCCCCCTTATCACATTTTAGACTTGAGGAAACTGAGGCAGATACAGGTTAAGGGACTTGCCCAAGGTCACAGCTACTAAGTGCGTCTGTGGCCGCTTTTGAATTGGGGTCTTCCGTTAATAGATTATTAAATGTTTGGGGGAAGTCAACTTAACTTCTTAAGTTATTAAGAGGAAAATATTGTGAGTCACACAGGCTACCTAGCTACATGAGGAAATATAGGCAGTGGTCCCAGATTGGCCATTTACTAGACAAATGACTTTCAGTATCCCCTTCTATAAAATGTGGATAACAATAGTAGTTAGTCTGGGTTTTGTTGTGAAGAAAGTGCTTCTTAAGAGTTCAAAGGATATGTGATCTTAGTGATGTGGTTACTTTCTTCAACAATACAGGTGACAGCTCATTCACTGTTTAGAAGTCTTAAGTTTAGAGATCACGGAGGGCAATCATGAGCAGCCTGGTGGCATTGTAGATAGAGTGCCTCCTAGAGTTAGGAAAACCCAAGTTCAAATGTGAGCTCAGACACTAGCAATGTGACCTTGGGCAACTCACTTAACCCTGCTTTCACTAGTTTCTTCATCTGTAAAATGAGCTAGAGAAAGAAAAAACAAGCCGCTCCAGCTTCTTGTTCAAGCAGACTTCGGATGGGGTCACAAAAAGTAGAAAAAGAACGAACAACAAAAACATCCATTCAACCAACTAGCATTCATTAATCTCCTACTGTGTGCCAGGCACTGTCTTGGGCCCTGGATATATAAAGACTAAAGAAGAAAAGGTACCTGCCTTCAAGACATTAACATTCTATGAAGAGAAACAAGAAAACATACACATAAGTAAACTCAAAAGAAGTGTGCAATAAACACTGAAATGGGGGAAAGGAGGGGATCGGGAATATGCTGGGGGAGGGGGGGAGAGCGGGAATCAAGAAAGATCTTCTTGGCAGTTACCACTTGAGCTGGATTTAAAAGAGAGGAAACAGAAATGATGAAGAGAGTGCATTCCAGATTTGGCAAGTACCTGTGCAAAGGAAGGTCTTATATGTGAAGCAGCAGGTAAGCCATTTTGTTTGGAACAAGGAATTCATGAAGAGAAGAAAGGAGTAAGTCCTCAGAGGTAGGCTGGAGTCAGATTGTGAAAAGCTTTGAATACCAGAAGAGTTTGTACTTTGTCCTAGAGGCAATTATGGAACTACTGGCAGTTTTTTGATATTAAGTCTAACCGCACGATTTGACAGATAAGGAAAGACAGGTTAAACTATTTGTCCAAGGACAGGCAGGTAATAAGAAGGAGAGAGACAGGCCCAGCCCCTCTGACTCCTAACCTGCCACTTAAACAAAATGATTTTTCATCCTGTGTAGTTCTTATCCATAAAGGAGTTACCCAAGGTGCTAGATGCCACACTCTAAGACTTTTTAACATTCTGTGGGTCCAGGAAAGCAATGAGGATGTCCATCTGTTACACCTTATTCTCACTACATAAATGACCTACTCCTACACTTCTTCAATGATACCCTGCACAAACTCTTTGCATAAAATATATGACAGTCTATTTATTATTACCATATGTTTTTCTATTTTCTTTTGGGTCATCTACAATTTTAGTTCTTCAGAGATTGCCATATTCTGTGATTTTCAGCCATATATAATAACGACAATAATAAAATTAAAAGCTAACATTTACATAGTAATTACTGTATGCCAGGCATTGGGCTAAGTGCTTTACAGATAAGTATCTCATTTGGTCCTCAAAACAACTCTTAGGTAGCTGTCATTATTTATCCATATTTTATAGATGAGGAAACTGAGGCAAACAGTGCTTCCGTGACTTGTCCAGGGTCATGAACTAGTAAGTGTAAAGGGTCACATTTGGACTCAAGAGCTTCCTTACTCCAGGCTTGATGCTTTATCCACTGTGCCATATACCTGGGGAATATAAGTGTTAAAAGAAGTGTTTTTGTGGCAATGACCTGTCATTGCAAGTAATAATAACAATAATAACTAACATTTATATAGCACACATTTAAATGAGACTCATGGCAGAAACTGTTTTTTGTTAAAGATACCGAAACAAAACAATAGTCAGCCTTGGACAAGTCCCTCTATGCCTTAGTCCCCTATTTGAAAAACCTGCAATATCTTTCTACTCCAGAAAATCCAAAATTTTACATGTTCTTAGCTGTTTTCACGAGAAGTTCACCTATATGGAAATATTCAGATTTTAAAACTATAAGTTTTGTTAAATGCTCACAGAAGGTAGGACACTATACTAGACTTAAAGACTGAACAATTGCAAAGAAATCTTTAAGTATTCATTAATCCAAGGGGAACTTTTTAAAGTTCTAATCTGTTCTCTCAAAAGATTAAGGAAAACTAGGTAAAAAAAAAATTAGATCAACTTGGGGAGCTGGTTATGGGAGCCCTGCCATCCCCAAGCAGGGCTGAGAAAGAGTCCCTGACCCAGAGGTTGCTAGTGGGTGCATAAAAAGAGACAAGACTTCTCAGAATGGTAAAAGTAAAGAGCCAATCTTGATTGCTCCAGGCACAGCTTTGTAGAATCATAATCCTCTTCTCTAATTTTCTTCCCCTGTGGACATTGCACACTTCTATATTCCCAGGCCTTGGATGTACGGCCATGCTTATCTCAAGGATCTAATCCTCACACTTATGTGTTTGAGCTTTTTTCCTGAGGGTTGGGAAACCAATCCAGGCCATCAGCAGGCCAAACACCTGAGAGGGCTTGTTCATCCATCATGGTCCTGAGTCCCACTTGCCTGTGGTCCTTGAGAGTACACAAACTATCTTCCTCTATGTTGGTGGGCTTGGCTCTACACTCTCTCCCCTTCCACACTCCCCTATTACTGTAGATGGTGTGCCTTCCTCAAATTTCCCCAGGCTCACAACTCATCCTATATTCCTTGCAAGATCTCACCACACTGGAATAAATCTATTGCTTTCACCTTTGCAACATCTCTTAAGTAAGCCCTCTTTGGAGAGAGAGCTGGAAGGAGGTATGATGACCCCCTCTGTTGTGATTGCTGTTACATAGAATTCAAACAAAGGTATTGCTGCACATAAGGCGGTTTGCTTTCAGATGTATACCAGCAGGTAAATACAAACACTCAATAAAATTTGGGCAAATCCAAAATGCAAGTTACTGGGGAACCGGCATTTGTTTCCTTGAAGGATCTCTGAGGTCAACACGACATATAGTTTGAGTTAGACAATTTCTAGCCACATAAAACTAGTTTTAAACATTATTAATAAATAATAAAGTATTTTCCCCTCAGACTCCTCAAAAACATCAACATTGAAAATTTCCAGTACTATAAAGTATAATATATCTTTTGAATAATAGAAGACGGCACTTACTATGGAAAGGAATAGAGAATATTTCCCTTGGTTTAGTCATAGGTTAATCCCTTCAGTGGGTAAAGAGGAGACTCCACATTAGATGGGTCAATAGCTCTGTTACTTGACAAGAAATAAGTTTATTTTTATTTGAAATTTGGGTTCTCCATTGTATACAGTAACAGCAACATTGTGCCATGATCACCTTGATAAACAACTCTTTTCAGAAATACAATGATCTAAGACAATTCCAGAAGACTTATGATGGAAAATGTCATCCACATCCAGAGAAAGAACTATGGAGTCTGAATGCAGATAGAAGCATACTATTTTCTCTTTTTGTGTTGTTTTTTTCTTTCTCAAGGTTTTTCCTTTTCTGATTCTTCTTTCACAACATGACTAATGTGGAAATATGTTTAATATAATTGTATATGTATAGCCTTTATCAGATTGCATGCCATCTGGGACAGGTGGAAGGGGAGGGAGGGAGAAAAAATTGGAATATTGAAAACTAAAAAAAATTTAATTTAATTTCGTTTTAAGAAATAAACCTTCTCTCTGCCATTGTTCTGGTGCAGTTCCTCATCACCTCAATCCTGGACTATTGCAACAGCCTGCTGGTGGGTTTGCCTGCCACAGGTCTTTGATTCAGTGATGCTTGAGCCTTCTTGCTGTCCCCTGAGAAGATGCTCCATCTCCTGCTCTGGGCATTTTCCCCCATGCCTGGAATGCTCTTTTTCCTCATCTCAGTCTAATAGCTTCCCTGGTTTCTTTCAAGTCTCAGCTAATATTCTACTTTCCATAGGAAGAATTTCTCAATCCTTCTTAATTACAGTGCCTTCCTTCTCTTAATTATTTCCTATTTATCCTGTATATAGCTTTTTTATACATATTTGTTCCTCATTTTGACTCTCTTTGGATTGAGAGCTCCTGGAGGGCAGGAACTATCTTTTGGCTTTCTTTGTATCCCCAGGGCTTGGCATATAGTAGACACTTAATAAATGCTTATTAACTTGATTTATGGGGCAGCTAAGTGACTCAGTGAATAGAGTGAAGGTCCTGGAGTAAGGAAGACTCATCTTCCTGAGTTTAAATCTGGCCTTAGATACTTACTAGCTGTGTGACCCCTGTTTGCCTCAATTTTCTCGTCTGTAAAATGAACTGGAGAAGGAAATAGCAAACTATGCTAGTATCTTTGCCAAGAAAATACCAAATGGGGTCATGAAGAGTCAGACACAACTGAAATAAACTGAACAACAATAAAAACTTGACTTAGAGAATGACCTGAGAGCTTTGGGAGGTTAAGTGATTGCCAATGATCATAAAGCCAGAACTCAGGTCTTTCTGATTCAGAAGCCAATTTTTTATCCACCACACTGTACTGCCTCTTTAGAAGTAGAAAACCAACTTATCTGTGATCATCATCCATCAAAAGGGACCTAGATCAAACATTTATTGACCAGCAATAATAACTTTAATTTCTATAGCGCTCTGAGAGGAAGTGTGGTATTGTGAAGAGAGGGCAGGACTATAGAGCAGTGGTTCTCAACCTGTGGGTTATGTTCAATTTAAATACATCCAGCATATCAGATATTTACATTACGATTCATAACAGTAGTAAATTACAGTTAGGAAGTAGCAACGAAAATAATTTTATGGTTAGGGGTCACCACAACATGAAGAACTTTTTTAAAGGGACAAGGCATTAGGAAGGTTGAGAACCACTGCTATAGAGTAAGGAGGCCTCTGACACAAACTGCAAAACTGGGCAAGTCACTTTATCTCTAACTACCCCCAGGAAACCTGAATTATTTAAACCTCTTTGAAATCCTTTTTCTTCCCTTCTAAGATGAAGGAGTTATACCAGACGACCTTTAAAATTCCTTACAGTGCTAAATCTATGGATGATTCCAAGTTACAAACCATTTACTGGTTTGCTTCAGTGACAGAAATTCCATATGCTGATGAAATCTCAAGTCCAGACCAAAAATATACAGGCAGCACTTTGTTTTCAACAGAATTTCCTTACAACACTCCAGTGAAGTGTAAGTTATTATCAATGTAACCTATGGTTTTCACCCCTCAGTTTAAGCCAGACAGTAAATAGATAGGCTTAGCTCAGTCCCTGGCACATCGTAAGCACTTAATAAATGCTCATCTACTCCTTGCTTCTTGCAAATTTCAGCTAAATTCCTCACCTTCTGCAAGCAGTCTTTCTTCGTCATATTTATTCTTAGTGCCAGAGTGAACTCTGACGCTATCCCTGATTTATCCTGAATAAAGCTTTTGGTGCACAGTCATAAGCTTGAGAGCAGAGACAACTTCGTTATTGTTTGTTTATTTCGTTTTTTATTTAATTTTTCTTTGCATGACCAATGCTTGAAGGCACAGTGCCTGGTACATTGTGGGTATTTAATAAATTCAAGTTGATTGACTCTCCTACACACTTATCACATTATGAGTTATATTATACAACATTTTATTTATTTAGCCTAAATTTTAGCCGTGACAATTTCATATGGAATAAAAGCTTTCATTAGCTATTGGGGACCATTGTCCATATTAATGAAATTAATTAATTAATGAGATTTCTTATGTGTCTTCTGTGTCTTCCTATGAAATCTCATTTATGCTAATTAAATACATTTAATAAAATGTTGAAAATTTCATTCATTTCATTTCTTGAAAATATGCATAATGAGATTTCCTATGTGTCCAGACTTTAGGGACACCCTGTAGTTATTAGTATTATTTCTCAGTCTTATCCCTCTTCATACTTTTTGAGCCACTTGAGAATAAAGATTATACCAGGCATTTTCTCTGACTGTCACCTATGCCTGGAACACTTTCCCTTCTCTACTAGGACCACGGACTTTCCTGGCTTCTTTCAAATCCCAACTAAAATCTCGTCTTTTATTGGAAGCCTTCCTTAACTCCTCTTAATTCTAGTTTCTTCTCTCTGTTAATTATTTCCTTTTTTATCCTTTATATAGCTCATTTTGCATGTATTTGTTTGCATGTTGTCTCCCCAGTTAGATTGTAAGCTCCTTGAGGGTAGGGGCTGTCTTTTGACTCCTTTTGTATCCCTGGCTATTAGCAGCACAGTGCCTGCATGTAGTAGGTGCTTAATAAATGCTTACTGATTGATTGTCAAGACACCTGACTTGCTTATTGACTTATATCCCTATTTTACAGAGAAAGCCACTGAGAGGTTAAGTAATTTGTATGAAGTCACACAACTATTTCCATAGTATGGTGCAAAGAGAACTATTTCATTTGAGGGCAAAGAGAACTGAGTTCAAGTCCTTCTTCTTACCAAGGCAAGGAACTTCTTTCTCCCTGGGCTCAGTTTCTTCATCTGCAAAATGACTGGTTTGGCCCAGGCTATGACTAAAGTCCTTTCCAGTTACAACCTTCATTGATTTTATTAAGTGTAAGGCCCACATAAAATTAGAGAATGTTAAGAATTTATAGTCTAAATTCCCAATTAAACATAATCAGGGGCAGGGAACCTTCAGCCTCAATGAAGTAAGAAAACTATTAGACTAATAAATAAAACTAGGAATTGGATTTATGAAAACGATAACAACAAAAGAGATAAACCATTGGTTAAGTTGATCAAAAAATAAAGAAATAAGAAAACCAAATTATCAGTATCAAAAATGATAAGGATAAATGTACCACCAGTGAAGATAAACTGATCACATTGATAACAAAAACAGCAAAGATCACATGATTATCTCAAGAGATGCAAAAAAGGCTTATAAAAATACAAGATTCATTCCTGTCAAAAAACTCTAGAAAGCATGGAAGTAAATGGAACTTTTCTTAAAATGATATGTAGTATCTATCTGAAACCATCAGTAAACATGAACTATAATGGAGATAAGCTAAAAAACCTTCCCAATACGATCAGGGGTGAAGTAAGGATGCCTATTATCACCATTATTTTTCAATATTGTATCAGAAATCCTAGCAATAGCAATAAGACAAGAAAAAGAAATTTAAAGTGTTAGAATATGCAATAAGTAAACAAAACTGCCACTCTTTGCAGATAATCTGATGGTATACGTAGAAAATCCTAGAGAATCAACTAAAAAAAAACAGTGGAAATCATTAACGACCTCAGCAAAGTTGCAGGATATAAAATAAACCTACATAAATCATCAATATTTCTATATATTACCAACAAAATACAGCAAGAAATGACAGAAAGAGAAATTCCATTTAAAATAACTGCAGACAATATAAAATATTTGGGAGTTTACCTGCCAAGACAAACCTGGCAATACTATGAACACAATTACAAAATGTTTTTCACACAAATAAAATCAGATCTTAAAAAAAATTGAAGAAAAATGAATTGTTAATGGATAAGCCAAGCCAATATAGTAACAATGACAATTCTACCTAATTTGCTTATTCAATGCCGTACAATCAAATTACCAAAAATTATTTTATGGAGCTAGAAAAAAATATTAACAAAATTAATCTGGAAGAATAGTGAAGAATATCAAAGAAATCAATTTTTTAAAAAATGTGAAAGAAGGTAGCCTAGCAATACCAGATTTCAAACTGTATTACAAAGTGGTAATCATCAAAACCATCTGGTGCTGGCTAAGAAATATAGAGGTAGATCAGTGGAATAGATTAGGTGTACAATACACAGTAGTAAACTATCATAATAATCTAGTGTTTGATAAAAGCAAAGATCCAAGCTTTAGGGGTAAGAACTCACTATTTAACAAAATTTGCTGGGAAAGTTTGAAAGCAGTTTGGCAGAAACTAGGTATAAAACAATATCTCATACTGTATACTAAAATAAGGTCAAAATGTCTACATGATTTAGACATAAGGGGTGATAGCATAAGCAAATTAGGGAGGCATGGAAAATTTTTCCTGTCAGATCTATGGATAAGGGAAGAATTTATGCCCAACAAGAGATAGAGTATATAGGATGTAACATGGATAATTTTTACTACATTAAATTAAAAAGGTTTTGCACAAACAAAACCAATAAAACTAAGATGAGAAGGAAAACAGAAAGATGGGAAACAATTTTTACACCAAGTTTCTTGAATAAAGACCTAATTTCTCAAATACATAGAGAATTGAGTCAAATTTATAAGAATAAGAGTCAGTCCTCAATAGATAAATGGTCAAAGGATATGAACAGGCCGTTTTCAGAAGTGCTCTCATCACTTTTGATTACAGAAATGCAAATTAAAACAACTGTGAGGTACTACCTCACACCTATCAGACTGGCTAACATAATAGAAAAGGAAAATGATAAATGTGGGAGAAAATATGGGAAGATTGGGACATAATACATCTTTGGTGGAGTTGTGAACTGATCCATCCATTCTTTAGAGCAGTTTGGAACCTTGGCCAAAGAGCAATCAAACTGTGCATACCCTTTGATCTAGCAGTACCGAAGAGATCATAAAAAAGGGGAAAGGACCCATTTGTAGAAAAATATTCATAGCAGCTCTTTTTCTGGTGGCAAAGAATTGGAAATTGAGGGAATGCCCATCAATTGAGGAATGGCTGAACAAATTGTAATATATGAATGTAACAGAATACTGTTGTCCTATAAGAAATGATGAATAGGCAGATTTCAAGAATTTTTAAAAGAATTTACAGTCTAATTTTAAGTCAAAACATTGTTCATATAAAAGTAGTTAATGCTGGGAAGGTAGAAACCAATCAGAACAATTCTTGATAGGTACTGGGAAAATTTCCAGCTTCTTTTTGTACCCCTAGAGTTTACAGCACAGTGTTCAGCATACAATGGGTGCTTACTAAATGTTTATTTAATTGAATTCAATGTTTTCTACCAAATCTAATAGAATTAAAGATCTAGACCTTAAGGGGACCTCAACATAGAGATAAAATGAGATACGTGTAGAGTGCTTTGCAACCCTTAAAACACTAAATGCTAGCTAGACTTTATTATAACAAAATTTATAATGCAATCCATTTTGCAGTTGAGAAAACTGAGGCCCAAGGAAATTAAGTGAATTTATGAAACACATATCCCCTTGCACTTCAAAAGCTGAATAAAATTCTAACGACTAAGCTTGCTAATTAATTTTCATTTAATTGAAATTAATCAGTTAATTTAATTAGTAAATAATTAAGCTTTAATCCACGGAATCCCGCACTTCCCAAAGAATCCCCTTCCTCTTCAACTCCAGCTACAACATTCTGCCTCCTCCAGCCCTTTTCCACGCCCTTTCCGAGCTACCACTAAAACCCGGCGAAGCGACAATTTCTTATTTTTCCCTGAGAATCTGCACCAGACTCTAAGCAACCGGTGGACAGTGATTGACACGCGCCTCAGGCTCTGATTGGCTGGCCCACTCCTCGGCGTGCAGAGTAGGACACGCCTACTTCCGCATTTTCTTTCTCAGACACGTCATCCTACTTAGGTGACAGGAAGGAGAGGTCACGAGGAAGAATCGCCACTTCCGCATCCGGCGGAGGTAGCGGGTGCGCATCTTTCTTAGGCTTTTCTGACAACGGGGAATGAAGTTCCTCTTCATGTCGTCCCTCCTTCTTTTATGCGTTTCTTTGAAGTTCTTACCTTTTAACCCAAGCCTAGCCAATTTACTCAGCTAGGAGTCCAGGAAATGGGACTTTAACGACTGTGATATGGCTGGGCTCTGTGGGTAGGGCTCACCTCCTGGAAAACTCCTGTGGCCTGTCCTCGGTGGGGTGGGATAGGGAGGAATGTGAAAGACATTTTTATATGGAAGCCCTTTGGGAGGGCAAGATGACCCTGTGGGAATGGAGGAAGAGAGATTCTCCTCCCTCCCCTTTGCTTGACTGTTGCACTCCCTTACTTTGAAGGACTTTGCTTGCTATCAAACTAGGGAAGTGAGTTACTCTTTCCCAGCTGTAGGTCAGACACAGTTTTGCCATACTTTTTTGTATCATAGATTTTTAAAATTACCTTGGCATTGCTGTGCGGGGGGAGATGTAAGAGAAAACCACCCCCTTTATTTTTAAGCTGAACACATTAGAGATTTAGACTTCTTTATAATCATTATCACGTCTAGTTTAAATGACGAAAATGTTAGGAATTAGGTAGGTCGTTCAGTACTTTGGGAGTGTTTGACTTGGCGATCAATTGCCTTACTGTTTTTGTTTTTAGAGGTAATCGACTTCCCTGGGGTCGCACACATTCTAGAGTTAGTGTTCTATCCACTGCGATATCTAGCAGCCCCTGGAATCAGATAACTTTAAAAGAGTTTTCTAGAATAAAACGAATGTTTTCATTCTTCTTGTTTACAAAATAAAAATTTTAAAACGGCATTAAGTTTTGTCAGAAAGTGTTCAGCTTTATTCAGTAACCATAAGTAATAAAATATTAGATTGTATTTGGCTAAAGCCCTTAAATGGTGGTTTATGTTTTAGCTAGACACTTAGAGTATTGAGCTGGAGTCAAAAGAACCGGGATTAAATTCTGCTTCTGCCATTTTATTTCTTGTGTTCCCCCCTCAATATATACATACATAAAATACCTTACCTGCCAGATCTCAATGAGTCAGTCAACAAGCATTTATTAATTCTAGAGGTACAAAGAAAGGCAAACCAAGAAAATAGAAGTCACAATCTCCCAATGCTCTGTTCATTTTTCCCCCTACTCTATATCTTAAAACCAACTTGAAATCTCTTTCCTCACATGAGGTGGGCCTTCCTCTGGCTAAGGCCAACCCTTCAAGCCCCTGGATGTCTTCTTTTCAGGTCTTCTGTAACAATTTTCCCCCAAATCTTCTGCTGCCTTCTCTAATTTCAGTCTCCCTCAAGCTCTTGGCTCCTTTACTGCAACCTGTAGATATATGTAAGTTTCTCCCTTCCAAAAAAAAAGTTTTTTTCCTTCGACTATGATTCTCCTTCCTTTTGCAGACAATTTCCTAGGGAAAAAAAACAACAAAAGTAATTGCTAAAGCAATTGCCTTTACTTCCTCTCTTCTCACTTTTGAATCCCTTGGAATTTGATTTCCAGCCTCATTACTCAGCTGATACTGGTCTCTCCACACCCACCAATAATATATTAATTTTAAATCTAGGTTCTTCTCAATCCTCATTATTCTTTACCTCTCTCCAGCATTTGACACCTTTCTAATCCCTCTGAGGTACTTTCTGTTTCCTGAGTTTTAGGTTCTCCCCTGGTTTGCTTCCTATTTGTATGGCCAATCTTTCATAGATAGATAGATAGACAATCTGGTGCTGGCTAAGAAATAGAGTGGTAGAACAGTGGAATAGATTGGGTACACAATACGCAGTACTAAATGACCATAGTAATCTAGTGTTTGATAGGGGCAAAGATCCAAGTTTTGGAGGTAGGAAATTACTATTTGACAAAAACTGCTGAGAAAACTATAAAGCAGTTTGGCAGAAACTAGGTATGGATCAACACCTCACACTTTATACTAAAATAAAGCGAAAATGGGTCCATGATTTAGATAGAAAAGTTAATACCATAAGCAAATTAAGAGAGCATGGAAAATTCTTCCTGGCAGATCTATAGATAAGGGAAGAACCTATTCCCAAACAAGAGATAGAGAGCATTATAGCATGTAAAATGGATAATTTTGATTACGTTAAAATTAAAAGTTTTTATGCAGACAAAACCAGTGCAGCCAAGATTAGAAGGGAAAGCAGGAAACTGGGGGGAGGGGTGTTGAATTTATAGCAAGTTTCCCAGATTTAACTATTGAGTCAAATATGTATGAATACAAGACATTCCCCAATTGAGAAATGGTCAAAGGATATGAACAAGCAATTTTCAGAAGAAGAAATCAAAGCTATCTATTGTCATATGGAAAAATTCTCTAAATTACTATTGATTAGAAAAATGCAAATTAAAATGACTCTGAGATACCACCTCACACCTATCAGATTGCCTAATATGATGGAAAAAGAAAATGACAAATGTTGGAGGGAAATCTAGGAAAATTGGGACACTAATGCATTATTGGTGGAGTTGTGAACTGATCCAACCATTCTGGAGAGCAATTTGGAACTACACCCAAAGGGCTAGAAAACTGTGTTTACCCTTTGACCCAGCAACACTACTAATTCTGTATCCCAAATAGATGAGAAGGGGGAATAAAGTTGAAGGACATATATGTGCAACAATATTTATAGCACCTCTTCTTGTGGTGGCAAAGAATTGGAAATTGAGGGGATGGCCATCAATTGGGGAATGTCAAAACAAGTTGTGGTTTGTGATTGTTGTGATTACATTAAATTAAAAAGTTTTTTTTAAACAATTTTAATTTCTTTATTTTTTGCTTTTTTTTTTTGGAGGGGGAAGGTATGGCAATTGGGGTTAAGTGACTTGCCCAAGGTCACACAGCTAGTAAGTGTTAAGTGTCTGAGGCTGAATTTGAATTCAGGTCCTCCTGACTCCCGGACTGGTGCTCTATTCACTGTGCCACCTAGCCACTCCAAATTGAAAAGTTTTTGTACAACTAAAGTCAATGTAACCAAGATTAGGAGGGAAGTGGAAAATTGGGAATTTTTATAACCAGTGTTCTGATAAATGCTTCATTTCTAAAACATACAGAGAATTGAGTCAAATCTATAAGAATCAAGTCATTCCCCCACTGATAAATGGTCAAAGGATATGAAGACAGTTTTCAGAGGAAGAAATCAAAGATATCTATAAGCATATGAAAAAATGCTCTAAATTACTGTTGATTAGAGAAATGCGGATCAAAACAACTCTGAGGTACCACATCTCACCAGTCAGATTGGCTAAGATGACAAAAAAGGAAAATGATAAATGCTGGAGAGAATGTGGAAAAATTGAAACATGAATGCAAGGTGGTAGAGTTGTGAACTGATCCAACCATTCTGGAGAGTAATCTGGAAATAAGCCCAAAGGGCTATAAAAAAGTGTATACCCTTTTGACCCAGCAATACCACTTCTATGGTTGTATCCCAAAGAAATCATAGAAGTGGGAAAAGGACCCATATGTACAAAAATATTTATAGTGGCTCTATTTGTGGTGGCAAAGAATTGGAAATCAATGGGATGCCCATCATCAATTGGGGAATGGTTAAACAAGATGTGGTATATGAATGTAATAGAATACTATTGTGCTGTAAGAAATGAGGAGCAGGCTGACTTCATCATAACTTGGAGAGACTTATATAAATTGATGCTGAGTGAGGAGAGCAGAACCAGGAAAACTTTGTACACATTACAGACACATGGTATGTGTGACAACTAGCTTTAATGGACTGAGTTCCTCTCAGCAATACAAGGTTAAAAGATAACTACAAAAGATTCATGGTGGAAAGGGATATCCACATCCTGAGAAAGAACTATGGAATCTGCTGATTGAAGCAAACTGTTGGCTCTCTCTTGTCTGTGTTTTGTTTTGTCCCTTCTTTCTTATTGTTCACCCCATTGGTTATAATCTTTCTTTACATGATTAATGTTCAACGTGAAGGTATTTGTAGAACCTATATTTGATTACATGCCATCATGGGGGGAGGGGGAGAAAATTTTAAACTCAAGGGATTGTGGAACTGAATGTTGCAAACTAAAAGTAAATAAATAAATTTAAATTAAAAAAAATAAATCTGGAATTTTCTCCAATATGTTAGGGAAAAAGTCTCTCTTTCCAATAATCTCAAAACTTCTCTCTACAAAACTCTAAAACTTTATGTCCAAAGATTTTAAGGAATCAGCTTAGGCCAATCCTTTTTTTTTCTTCATTAGTTTTTTGGTATGTAATATCAATTTAAAAAATAAGAATTTAGTAGAAGAGAAAATTAGTTTTCATATATCTGGACTGAGACCCAACTGTATCAGTTTGTCCTGAGAGCATTTATAATCATTGTCATAATCGATCAGTCAGTCATACCAACTACTATGCTACGCACTGGGGATACAGTTATGATAATCAGATCAGCCTTATCTACAAGAAGCTTACTTTCTATCAGGGGAAACAAAGCAACATGTACACATATGAGTAAATAAAAAACACACCAGAAACACAAAGTAACTTCCTGGTGTAGGGTAAGGAGGAATTTAATCTTGTTGGTGAAGACAGTGGAACCAATTTCATTACATGAGAAATCGACATGTCTTAAAACAAAGTCAAAAGAGCAGCTGACTAAATATGTAAAGAGAAATCCATGTTGGAGACAACAGAATTTATAGGATATTGAGGGATCAATTTTCAACATATAGCTACGAAAGGAAAACATCAACCATATGGAAAAGATAATAGATAGTATGTTACAATATAAGGCAACCAAAAAGACATCAGTGACTACTGACTCATGTCTATATGTTTATTTGTATAAAATCTTTATTAAAATGACATACTTTATCTATGTATGCATCAAAGAAATTCTTGAAAATATAAGAAAGGAAGAAGTAGGTTTTCCCAAGCTGCAGACCACATCTTCATAGGCATACCTCTGACTGGTGTTTAAGGAACAGACAATACAAGATTCTACTGTTTTTATTGTTTGTTGATTGCAAAAGGGCATTTGACTCAGTAGAGCAAAATACAGCTTTTAAAACTCTCCTATAGGAATGTGCGTCTTAATGCAAACATAAATCAGAGATTTAGAAGAGGAATGGAGCTCAGGGGCCATCTAGTCCAACTGCTTCATTTTACAGATTAGATGGTAGGTAAAATATAGGTCAAAGAATGATGACATGAGACCCAGAGACTTTAAATTACTTGCCTAAGGTCATAGATGATGTCTTGATCAATGAAACCACAGAGATAATTTTCTTCAACAATCTCATTATCAATATTGAGTTATGCAATGGAGAAATATACTTGTGCAATATATGCTCTGATGGCATGGAAGATGTCCTGTACAGAATGCAAATGGAACAGGAATTCCCTATAATGAATGAGATTGTTTAGAAGCTTCTGTTTTTTGATGATATGCTGATTGCATTTAATTTAGGAACTCTATAAGGTCTACTCAACAAGATCCACAGTCACCAGAAGAGATTGCCCTTGCAATTCATACAGGAGAATCCTTGTGGTTGAAGGGTGCATATTACCCTAATTCCTATGTGCATTTGAGTAGCCAATCCTTTAAGTTAGTACATTAGTATTTTTTCTTATTTTTCATTTGTATAGTATTATGAGGTTTAAAAAAAAAAAGCTTTCTTTAAGATTACCTGTTAAGGCAGATAAAACAAACACCACCAGTCCCAGTTTTTAAATAAGGAAACTGAGGCTCATAGAGATTAAGTGACTTGCTCTTAGTAGCCCAGGAAATAGAGAAGCTGTTTTTCAAATCATGTCTCTAAAGACATTCAGATTGAATCAGAATTTTGACTTTTTTGTAATCTCATATGAACTCTGAGATATCCTTTTTCTCTGCTCTAATTCTTACATATGAGTCCAGGATCCCCAGGACATGAATACAGCTCCCTTTTATGATTCTAGGCTCTTTGGTAACTTCTTAATGCCTACAGTTCTAGTGCCTATCAATATGCTTCCTTCTAAGGTCATCAGTAAAGAATGAATTTAGTCAACCAGCCTTAAGCAGTTTTTACCCCCAAAGAAATATTTACTAAAGTGGAAGCAAGGCACAATTTATATGAAATATATCTATAAACATCTGTGATGTTTCCCCCTCAAGTATATATAGAATCCTCAAGAAAGTAGACTCAGCACCAGAGATTACATGTGGCAAAGAGGTAACACAACACATCTGTAGAACATAAGTGAGAAAATGGGAAATTCAATATTCTTTAGACCTTTAGAAGCTGGATAGGGAGTGGGAGAGAGTAGGATATGTTTGGGATGAAAAATATCCTTCATCCTTAATTTAGTGAAAAGAAATAAACACAGAGATCTCTTAGGATAAGAACAGGACTTTATTCTCTTCCCTGGGAGAAGAGTGTGGTCTTCCCCATCACTCATCATGGAGAAGAAGCAAGTTACAGAAGATAGTGCTGGAATTTACAACCTAACTTAGTCAAGACCCCTCCCCGACTGTTTCCCCTCTCATTGGTGGAGAGGCATACTTCACCAAATACTTCCCCAACTGAGACAGCAAGGAAAGATAAGGGAAGGGTCCCACCAAGACGGGAAAACAGAAAAAGGAAGAAAAAAGTGATTGACAGAAGCAATTTGAAAAGTTAACCATCCCAAATTGAGAAGTTTTCACTCATCCCATACAGATATCAGACGAAGGCTAAAGCAGAAGCCTTTCTTCCTTCTCAATTTTCCACCCAAATCCCCCACACCCAAAAGCACTAGAAAGCCATACACTGATTTCTGGAGTCCCTTTCTCTTCTCATCTTGCTTGATACTTTGTTATTCCTGGGGGTGTGACTAAGTTTCCCACCCTATTGGAATAGACTTCCTCTCTGGCATCATTTTACTCCATTCAATGACTTTCAAAGACCTTTCACACCTCTTAGGTCTCTTAATTGATTGACCTTTCAAAATGTGTTCACACCTAATTAAAATAGGATGGAGTTGAATTTCAACTCTACCTTTACATTCAAGTTTGACTGTCTCTCACTTACAGCACCTGCCTTCAACCTAAAACAACATTGTTCGTTGTTCAGTCATTTCGGTTGTATCTAACTTGTCATGACCGCATTTGAAGTTGTTTTTGGCGAAGATATTGGAGTGGTTTGCTATTTCCTTCTCCAGCTTATTTTACTGATGAGGAAACTGCTGCAAATGAATTAAGTGATTGGCAGATAAGAGTAAATTATGACTTGCAGATACACTGAAGCACAGTCTCTGATGATAGCTGAATGCTTCAGGGAAACACAAGAGACAAACATAGCACCTATATTTTATTGGTAAAGGGAGATGGGGAGGTCTGTATATCTTCAAAAGGATGGCTAAAAGTCTTGACTTCTATGTTTCAGTTGGGTATGAGGATTTTACATGCTGCTGATAAAATGATTGTTTTAATTTTTTTTAAGTTTTCATGATTTTAAAAAAATTAATTAAAATTTTTATTATTGATTTGTTTGCATGATTTTTTTACTTGTGCCTTTTTGTTACGTTACCTTTATTTTCAAATACATCTGTTACTTTCTCTCTTCTCAGCAAGTCATATCTTGTAACAAAGCTTTTTAAATGAAAAAAAAAAAAAAACAACAGACGTTCAGTAAAACCAATCAACATATCCATCATGTCTGACAGTATCTGCAATATTCTATATCAATAGTTCTTTACCTGTTCAATGAAGGGAAGGAGACATGTTTTCTCAACTCTTCATGGGGCCAAATTTGGCCATTATAATCAGACAGCGTTCGAGTTCATTTATTGGTCTTTCAGCTTACACCGCTATAGTAATTATGTGTGTTGTTTTCTTATTTCTGCTTATCTCATTCTATATCAGTTTGTGAGAAAGAGGTTTTAGTCACTCCTTGGTAAGTGTAGGGGTTAGACCAGGTGTGCTGTTGCAGCTCACTGTTCCCCTAGTAGCAAACCATGCAGAGCTCTGCCATCCCTTTAAGAAACGAAACTTAAACTGGAGTGAAGGAAGCACTTATTTATGATTCTTGCAAGAAGCAGGTGTATAGTCCCCATAGGGACACGTGCGCACCCACACGTGTGGGCACAGACACACACACACATATACACACACATACACACAAGCCAGAATTAGCTTTTTATGCAGTTAGTTTTTCTTGTCCTGCCCTTCAGAGCTGGGATTGGTCCCGGTTTTTCCAGGTTACAATCTTTCTGACACTCCTACTACATATCTCCTTGATGTGTTTCCGCCCTTCCCCTTAAAATATGAATTGTGCCTAGTTATGTGCTATTGCTCCCCCCTGGGTGGAGAAGTTAATATTAATAAGGCTAATAAAGCATGCATAGTAGTTAGGTCTCAATGACGGGGCATAACTTCTTGGATTTGAGTTATGGTGCACATTTCAATCCCACTAGCTTCCTGGAGCTAAAGGCCCTGACCACCATTCTTGCAAAACATGATGTGCTTATCTGCTGACACACCCTTCAACAAATTCCTTGTGTGACAATATCTGTAGAAGCAGAACTCCTTATTGTACCAAATTCTTTATCTCACAAGTTTATCTAAGTTTTCCTCGAAATTTTAATTGCTTGAATGAGTGTTATTCCTTTTTGAACCCTGGAGGAAAGTAAGATGTGATACTATCACAAAAAGGGACAAATTAAAAGAACTAATCTGTAAATTTCTACTTTGCATTTTGTCTTTTTCCTTTCATTTTTACATGACTTATTTTTGAGTGTGCAATATTTTATGTTTATTCTCAGTTTCTCTAGAAATATATGGGGCAAAGAATGATAAGAAGCTGCTTTACATCTAGTAAGAGTCATCTCAGGATTACTTTACATCTAATAGGAATCATCTCTGTAGTGCCAACCTGATATTCACAGCACCTTTGGCAACTATGAATATGTCAGCAAAATTGCAAAAAATAACAGACTTTCCACATGGAAGACAGAACCAAAACATTTATTTAAACACCAGAAAGCCAAATCCCAACACCAGAAAGCCAAGCTATCATAGCAACCAAGAAATCTATACACAATGACAATGCACAGGGCACTGCCATCCCCAAGCCTTCTCCCTGCTAGGGCGTTCCCACAAATAAACACTTACAGCTGGCTGCCTGCTTCCTCTCTCTCTCTCTCTCTCTCTCTCTCTCTCTCTCTCTCTCTCTCTCAGCTCTAACTGCTCTGACCAATTTCCTGTCAGCTCTGCTCTACCCTTCCTGCTCCACCCATTCAGCAAGGTCCTCCCTCCACAGACTCATGTAACTTAGACTTCCATGTGACTCAAGCAGGTCACATGGGCTTATTAATGGTTGGGAAAGACCTTCCCATTAAGCAAAAACACAATAACAATACAATCTCTTAGGATCATAGCTTTAAAACTGGAAAAGAACTTAGGTATCATCAAGTATAACCTCTTAATTAGTAGATGGAAAAGGTAGAATTCCATGAAGGGAATTGACTTTCCTAACAAGGAGTTGGGATTTAAACCCTGTTTTGCTAACTCCTAGGAGAACTGAGTTTAATACCTATTTAACAAGAATAATTGGTTAGTATTGGAAGCTTCATGATGGCACATCAGTAGTTGTACCCCAGATAAACAGTTCCTTGGTCTGTCACCACCAATCCCACCCAATTGACCTTCCTAGTAGCATTTAGGAAGGCATTTCAGTGATAATTAACATAGGTCCACTTTGTATTACATGCCCTGGGTACAGAAATCCCTAGTTATAGTCCCTTTTCCACTATATCATATTGTTTCAACAGAGAAACTTTTCTTCCACATATATGTAAATATATCATAAGCATGATTCCTTTATGAAGAAAGTAAGGTTCATGAGGTTACACAAGGTGAGACTGTTTTCCCCCAATACTTACAGTTATAGGATCTAAGAGCCAACATATCTCCCAGACATGAAAAAGGGACTGGGAGCTGCATGGACAAAAGAAGATAAATTGGTGACAAAAATAATTTCCCTAGAGTCTTTGGGGGTGTAATGGGAATCTGAAGATCTTCCCTGCCCCTTGGCCCCTTAATAGGCTTAAGTGAATCTGAGAACCTTTCCTGATTTGAAAATATACTCTGCCCCCCAATAGACTGAATGTGGTCACATGGAGCCTATGGCAGGAGGCTTGTTTTTCAGGAATGTCGCGCCTTATTACTTTGTGATTAGACAGTAGGTCAAGAGGGTTGTGACATTCTCTGAGCCAGGAGAAGGCTATATATACCCTGATGTAAGGTTTTGCTTTGGGGCTTACTTTGGGAAGAGTTTATGGCCAGATGAGACTCTGGGCAGCCATTAGCTCCCCAGCTTTGAAAACCCAGATGTTGGTGCTTCCCTCTCTGGTAACTACTAGGTATGGATGTAATGGTCAGGTAGCTGGGAGCCCTGTCTGCTGATCTGTTTCTCTGTATTTTTTTTTTCTGCTTGTAACTTCTGTTTGTATTCTCTGAAGTTCAGGGTGCTGACTTTTCCCCCTGCACTAGGTAAATGATACGTGTTTGATTAAAGTAAGATTGTTAACCCTCTTTGAGCTGCTTTCCTTAGAAAAGCAGATCTGAAAACCTGCGCTAGCAGCCATCCTGGGTATGCTAGGGTGCTTGCTGCTACAGGGGCACTTTCTATTATGTACTGGTTCATTTATTGAACTCAATTCCACAAGTATTTATTTTCAAATAAATATTTATTTAACATGCATTTATAATCTATTCTTCCTACTTCCCTTCCCCATTTGAATTTTTTTTTTTTGGTAAAGGGCAAAAAAATAGAACCTCCATAAACTTACAGTCTAGTGAAATGAATTCTGATATTGGCTATGCCAGAAAATGTGTCTCTGTCTGTCTGTCTGTCTCCCTCTCTCTCTCCATTTTAAGTTCATTGTCTTTCTGGGAGGAAGTAAGCAGATGTTTCATCTTCAGTCTTTTGAATTAGAGTTTACTATTGAATTGATCAAAGTTATAAAGTCTTTGAAAGTTGTTTTTTCTCTATGGTGTTGTATAAATGGTTCTCTTAGTTTTGCTCACTTCACTTTGTATCAGTTCATAGAAGTTTCCACAGTTTTCTCTAAAACCATATATTTTGTAATTTCTTCTAGCACAATAATATTTCATTACATTCATATACCATAATTTGTTTACCCATATTCCAATAAGAAGATACTCCATTAGTTTCCAGTTTGGGAGTAGCATGAAAAGAGTTGGTATAAATATTGTTGTATCCATAGATTCTTTTCTTGTTTCTTTGATCTCTGCGGCAGGTATACCCATCAGTAAATAGCATAGCTAGGTCAAGGGCTATATTCAGTTTAGTAACTTTCTGGGTATAGTTCCAAAACACCCTTCAGAAAAGATGGACCAATTCAGTGTAGTGGTGTGTTCATTTTTCTGAAGCCCTTCCATAATTTGTCCTTTTCCTCTTTTGTCATCTTTCCTAATCTGATAAGTGTGAGAAGACTTCCAAATGGCTATAATTTGCATCAAAATATTCATGATTTAGAGAAGGTTTTTTTTATGATTATTGATAGCTGGGACTCCACAAGCATTTGCCTTCTGTGTAGTAAGTACTATGTTAGGCAATGGAAATACGAAAGCTGAAGCAAAGCTTCCCTAATCTCAAGGAATTTACATCCTATTTTGGAGAAATATAGTGTATTCCAGAGAAGTAAATATAAAGTAATTTCAAGAAATAGAAGGTGGGAAAAATCAGGAAATGTAGTCTCTGAGCTGAGGTTTGAAGAATCCTAGGTATTTTAAGAGTCATGATGGAGGTGGGAGATGGAATGTAGTTCATGGAAAACAACAATAGTAGCAAGACAGTAGATTGGCAAGAACATGAAAGTATGTTAGAAGGAATGAAATGAGGAAAGGTAGGCTGGAATCAGATGTGACAGACTTTAAAAGTCAAACAAAGGAATGTGTTATATCCCAGAGGCAATACAGAGGGAAGTACCTTCTTGAGCAGTAAAGCAATGTGGCGAAACCTGTAGTTTAAGAAAATTATGTTGTCAGCTGCATAAAGGAAGAATTGGAGAAGGGGAGAAATCATTAGGTAGATATTACAATTCTCCAGGAAGAAGATAATGAAGGGTTGAACTAATGTGCTGGCTATATGTGTAGAGAAGAGACAGATGTGAAAAGATGTGGTGTGGATAGAATTGATAAGACATAGAAACTTCTTGGATATAGAAGTGAAGGAGAGTAAAGAGCAGAAGATGACTCCTGGGTTGTGAATTTGGGTGACTGGAAGCATGGAGGATGGGTAGGTTTAGGAAGAAAGATGTTAAATTTCATTTTGGACGTTTTAAGTTTGAGATGCTTATAGAACATCTGGATGGGGATGTCTGACAGGCGGGGACTGAATCTTAGGAGAGAGAATTGGGACATATAGGTAGATCTGGAAATCATCTGCATAGAAATGATGATTAATCCCATGGGAACTGAGGAAATCACAAAGAGAGAGAGTGATGAGAGAAAAAAGAACAGGACACGGGACCGTATTTCATTGAGTACTCTCATGCTTAGGCAGTTAGATGGCAGAGTGGACAGAGCACTGGGATTGGAATCAGAAAGATTCATCTTCCTGAGTCCAAATCTGGCCTCAGATGCTAACTGGATGTGTGACTCTGGTCAAGTCACAACCTTGTTTGCCTTAGTTTCCTCATCTGTAAAATGAACTGGAGAAAGAAATGGCAAACTACTCCAATATCTTTGCCAAGAAAACCCCAAATGGGATCACAAACAGTCAGACACATCTGAAAAACAACCAAACAACAATAAAATGAATAATGATCCTACAAAGGAGACTCACAGGTGTCCCAGACAGGAGAATCAAAAGATCAATATCATGAAAATTCAGAAAAGATAGAGTATCTGGGAAACCATCTTACCAAGTTACTTTGATAAAGATATGGGTCACTGTATCAATCAATCAACAACTATATCTTGAGTTGCCAACCTGCTCTAGCCAATAATCACAGTTGACACTGAATGGTGCTTTAAGTTTTATAAAATGCTTTCACTGTTACCTTATTTGATCCTCAAAACAGACATAAATATTCCCACTTCCCCAAAGAGGAAACTGAGGCTAAGAAAGTATAAATTACTCGTCCAATCAAAAAAGAATAAAAGGATTTCTGTGCATCAATGAGGACCTACTTGAGATTTGATAATAAATTTGTAGTGCATAGTTGACTCACTAAATTCAGAAGATGAGCCTCCAAACCACACTTTGAAATGAATGTGACAGAATTTTTGGTAAAATGTGGCTCTATTACTATTCCAACTTGTCTATGTAACAAAAGTTTGAGATGCCCTTCCTCTTTTGTAGGAAGAAAAAGCATAACATTTTAATAAACTGGAATGTTTAGAAGATGAACTTTTCTCTTTAATTACATTTTCTGATTGACTTCATTCACATATTTACTTTTTCTTTTTTCTTTTTTTTAAATAGTAAAACTCTTTTATCAAGCATAATAATCCACTTCTCTGAGTTAACAATATTTCTATCAGAGGTAGCCTCTAAGCCTCAGAAATCTGAATTCAAGTCCTATCTCCAACAAAAACTGCCTGGGTGCCCCTAGGCAAGTCATCTAACTTCTTAGAGAGTTACCTAAACTACTCTCTAAGCAGAGGAAGTGCTAACATACTTGGGTAAAAGGAACTTCCTCACCCAGGAGATCCCTAGACCATTAACACCACAGGTTTGTTCTCTAGCATTATAGGTGTTGTATATGTAGGGGATTGCTTTACAAGTTTTTGTCTCCTGGACAGAAAGATATTATCTTATTTTCTCATGATTTATTTTTTTAAAAAAACTATCCTGCTAATTTGAGCATTATAGTTAGCTTGATTCTGGCTATTGAGGTTTTGTGATATTTTAGGAATGATTCTTTTTCTTAATAGAATTCAGGTCATTTAGGCCCATATGTTGAAGGGACATCTAACCTAGATTGACCAATGGATAGTATTTCAAATAAATTTCCAGGACATTTTTTTTACCCTACATTTAAGTTTAGGAGAAATGACTAGGTGCAAAGTGAATAATATTGATGGGGCTGTGAGGGAATGCTCTTGGTCTTTGGTTTCTTAAGAAGGAAATGTAACACTTCAGGCATACACATTTTTAAATTTAATTTTTTTGGTTACATTTTAAGTGCTGAACTGTCTCCCTCCCTCTCTCCCCACCCCTCATTAGAGCAGGTCACTATTTGACATAGATTGATAAATATATACAAAACCATACTATGCATACTTTTATTGATCAGTTTTTTCCCTGGAAGTGAATCATCTTTTATAGTTGATTTCAATATTTATAGTACTCAGAATAATTTGGTCACAATTATTCTTTGAAAAATATTGCTGTTACTATATACAGTGTTGTTTTGGTTCTACTCACTTTACTTCTCATTATTTCATGCAAGTCTTTCCTGTTTTTCTAATATCAACCAGCTCATGATTTCTTATAACGCTGTAATATTCCAAAGTACACACATCTTTGAATGTTATTTTCACTCTTGAAGAGAGGAAACTAAAAAATAAAGATAAAAACAAACCAAAATCCACCTAGTAGCATTTTTTTTAAAGAAAAAGGATAGCTAGAATTTTGCCTGTGTTTATAGAGGCTGACATTATTATGGCATTAACAGAAGTAGTTCTGGGAAAGCATATCTTCTTGAATACCTGGTATTCAGTGAACATGTAGTTACTTGTCCCATTTAGGTAATGACTCTGATTAGACACCCAGCTGTCAGTAATGTTTGTGTTTGGCTGGTTTTTATGTAGTCTCTCATTAACTTATATGTTCTGAATCAGTTTGCTCCTCCTGCACTTTTTGATGGGTACATTTTATGACTGGTGTCAATTTTACACATTTGCTTATGATTCCATTTTATATTTGACAAAGAAAATTGAATGAGTCTCCTTTGTAAATTCTCTGTATCTATAGAATTGTGTAACAAGCTAGGAAACATTAGAAAAGGAGGGGAAAAGCATCCTTTGAGAGGGGAAGTAATTACCTAAAATTAGATCAAGCAAAACCTGCTCTGTGTTGCTAAATTGCATATAGCAAGCTGACTGAAGGATAATACAATGTGCTTAAAAAAATCCCAGCAATACAAAAATGTTATGAATAATGCCTGGCACTATGAAGCCTGCTCACTTAGCTCAAGATTCCTTTTTCTCTTACTATTTGTCTAATAGAAAGAAAATACAATGTGACCCATTTTTTAAAAGTTCTCCTGAAACCAGTGCAAAACTAGTTACTATTAGATGATCCTAGAATGGCTTCTGAAAAACTAGTTCAGAACCTAATGTATACGACCATATTATGAAAACTACCTGTTTGTACTAGTTGTCCCACTTTCACAGTGTCTTAAGCACCTTTGTAATAAACTTGGAAGCAGCATGGGAATTACTTTTCTTTAAGTACTCTAAAAGAATGAGCAAACATGTCAGGAATGCCGTGATCTTGTGGATTATATTTATATGGAGGACTCAGCTCTCTTTTATATAGCTAGCCCCTTTTTTTTTCCCCCTCTGATTCTCTTTGATTGATGAGGATAGGAAATGTATTCGGTAGAGCAAATTTTGGGTTTGCATTCTAGGGCTTATCAGTTCATAATGCATTTACCCAGCATTTAATATGTGTCAGACACTATTTTTGGTGCTGGAGAGACCAAAATAAAAATTAAACAATCCTTGTCTTAGAGGAGCTTACATTTCATGGAAGGAAGACATATACATATAATCAAGTAAATGCAAGATAACATATGTTCTATTGCATGCAACATTCAGACATTACATTTGACCAATGAGTATATTCCTCCAGGACATGTCCGTCCAATTCCCTTTTGATTGACCAGGAGTTTCCTCAGCTAATTGACTGCAGTTGTCCTAATAAAAAACTACTATAAGCCTAGAATGTGCTGTGTCAATATATAGACCAGATTCAGAGTTTGAAATAATCAGTTGCATATTGCCAGTAGAGTTATACTTACAAATTCTGGGACATAGGTTAAATTCATTTGTGGAGTGAGGTGCTATAGGGAGAAGACAGAAAGGGCTGAGATATAGTCACTCCTTTGTATTGTTGAGTAAACTAGAAATAGAGGTCATGGATGACCAACTAGGAGGCCATTGTGTTCATGGGACCCCAGGATTTAGGTGGAGATGGAGGCTATGAGCCGGGTACCAAACTTGTTGGAGAAGAGGGAAAATAAACTGGAGGTCCTTAGATGAAAACAGCAAGGATCAGGACAGGATGGAGTAAACTTTAAAGTAAGACAGGCAGTTGCTAAGTGATGATGGGAAAGGGAAAGTATGAAAATCCAATGGTCTAACTGTAAAAAAGGAAGCACCCCACCCCAGGTGATGGTATCCAGGACAAATGATTAGCTGTCTTGTGCTAGGTCTAGTTCTTTTCACAGCCTCTAGGACTATAAACAGTCATCTCTATAGAAACCCAGTGATCCAAAGCCGACTATATCTCCAGAGACAAGAATGGGAGTACAGGACAACTGCAAGAATTCTAATCTGAGTACCATCTGAGACAGTTAGCCTGTTCCTGAAAATACCCACTTATAATCCTACCTGAACTATAAGCAGTCTTTCAATACCACATGTTGCTGTATTCTGTTCAACTATAACCAGTCTTGTAGTACTGATGCCTTCCTGACATGTAAGCAATATGTGTATATAAAAGGTGGTTGGTCACAAGGAGCTACCTGATCATTTTGATGAACTGAAAAAGAGGTGGGTATATTTCTCCCCAAAGGAATGTGGTGCTTAGAAGTTAATTGGAAAACTACTCCATATACTTTATTGGAAAATTAAAGAATCTTGGATGAGCCACCAAAGGTGTGTGCCATGGCTCAGCATTCCCAAATTTTGAACTAACAAAGATTAGGTCCAATCTTTGGGACTTTCCTAAAAGTCCACATTCTCTATTTGGTTCATCATACCATCAGTCAGGGCTTAGATTGGTAAAATCTCCAAACATAGCTTCTGTTTAGCGCATGTCTAGATTTCCATGAATTTAAGGAATAGAATCCCTACGTCTCATACAAGCACTCAGGTAAGAAATGCATATCGAGTACAGACCTTATTTCACACCACAGAAAATGTAGAAGGTTCATAGAACTTACAGAAGCTCATAGACAGAAACAGAGGACACTCAGAGTAACTCAAAGCAATCCACACAATTCTCTTCCCTTTGTAAAGAGGACACACCCCACCTCAGGTGTTGGGACATGGGACAAATGACCAGCTACACTGTTTTAGTTCCAGTTCTATAATTACAGAAAGTGTAAATATATATTACATATTAACATAATTATGTTATAGGTCCCACATTTCTACCAGGATCTTAGAATACTTCCAACTCTTCTTGGTTATTTGAACTCTCCTTGAAAGGGAACTGAACATGGGTTTGCCAAAAAGACAGCACCTACATATTACAGATAATCCCTTTCTCCTGAAAAATACTTTTCACACAAAGTCGAATCTAAAAAAAAATTGGAAAAATATTAATTTCTCACGGGCAGGCCAAACCACTATAATAAAAATGACAGTTCTTCCTAAATCAGTTAATTATTCAGTGCCATACAAATCTAACTACAAAAACATTATTTTATAGATCTAGAAAAAAATAACAAAACAACTGGTGGAATTTGAATGCAGATTGAAGCATACTGTAAAAAAATTTTCTTAACTTTCCTTGTTCTTTTTTAAAAAATCTTTTTTTCTTTTGTAACATAGCTGATATGGAAATATGTTTTGCATGGCTGCATGTGTATAATCTATATCTAATTGCTTACCTTTTTAAGTAGGAGAGTAGGGGAAGGAGGGAGAGAATTTAGAACTCAAAATTTTAAAAAAAGGTCAAAGTCGTTTTTACATGTAATTGAAAAAATAAAATATAAACATTTTTACATTAAAAATCAAATACATAAATGAATAAAGAATTTGTAGTAATTTAGGGGGGCAAAATACAAGTTTTTTCTTCCTCTTACCTAAGTTCTTATAGATCTTCCCACTGCTGGGTTCACGAGCTAGCTTCTGTTCTTATAAGAGGCATGCTGATTTTACTAGCTTCCTCTCTCTAGAAGGCCTAATCTTTGAATTCTTGAGCTTGGGGTTAGTCTTGGGCAATCCCCTGGGCAGTGTTTAAACCTGGCATTGCCAAGAAACCTCTCTTCTTTGGCTAGAAGACTAAACTCCAGGATGATAATACCCGAGAAATCCTCTTCCTCTGACAAGGAGAAAAGGGTTCAGAAATTACATTGTTTATGGACTCTCTTTAAGAGCCAGATGAGCGCTCTTTCCCATTTCTCAAGATGGCCAACAAAAAGCCACCCAAGGAAAAGAAGGTCAAAAAGGAAAAAAAAGAGAACAAAAAGGAAGATGTAGCTGAAAAGGTCAAAAAGCCTCGAAAGCATTGCAGTCGGAACCCAGTCCTGGCCCGAGGGATTGGTAGATACTCCAGGTCTGCAACGTATTCCCGGAGAGCCATGTACAAGCGGAAATACACTGCCCCCAAAACCCGGATTGAAAGGAAGATGAAAGAAAAAGTGCCTGCTACTATCTCAAAGCCTGTTGGTGGTGATAAGAATGGAGGAACTCGAGTGGTAAAGATTCGCAAAATGTCTAGGTATTACCCTGCTGAGGGTGTGCTTAGAAAGCTGCTAAGTCATGGCAAAAAGTCCTTCAGCCAGCATGTGAGGAGACTTCGAGCTAGCATCACCTAGGGCACTGTTCTGATCATGCCCACTAGCAGCCACAGGGGCAAGCGAGTGGTTTTCCTGAAGCAGCTGGCTAGTGGCTTGCTACTGATGACTGGACCTCTGACCATCAACCGTGTTCCTCTGAGAAGGACACATCAGAAATTTGTCATTGCCACCTCCACCAGGGTTAACCTTTCAGGTGTGAAAATTCCAAATCATCTTACCGATGATGCTTGCTTCAAGAAGAAGAGGCTGCATAAACCTAGACACCAAGAAGGAAAGATTTTTGACACAGAAAAAAGAGAAATATGAGATTACAGAGCAGCGCAAGGCTGATCAGAAAACAGTAGACTCTCAGATCCTGCCCCAAATCAAGAAGATTCCTTAGCTCCGTGGCTACCTGCGTTCTGTCTTCTCCCTCTCCAATGGAGTTTATCCTCACAAACTGATGTTTTAAATGCCTTGCAGAGAACACTTATTAAAATATTTACAATAGCTAAAAAAAAAAAAGAGCCAGATGAGCAAAGAAATCTTCTTTGTGCTTTTCCAGCATTCGCCAATATTTCTCCAGTTGCTGCCATCATTGGGGCTGGTAAAGTACACTTATAAGAACTCTCTTCTTCTGTTTCACAAATGAACAGATGTAGGTAGCTCTATGTGCTTCTGCTCCAACACATCTTTTAATGGAGATATCCTCTTTCCACCAAATGGTAGACTTGCTATACTTGGGAAGAAGGGTGTGAGAGAAAAGGCAGAAAATGTATTGGTTCACTTCGATAGTCTAAAACAAACAGGTGCCTCTTCTCACAAGAGCCCATCTTCCCAAGAGCATGAGCCAAATCTTGGTGGCAACTCTAGTCACCAAAACTTGTCTTTAAAAGGCACCAAGAGCTCTTCTCTTCCGTGGTGGCTCCGAGGTCAAAATGAAGTTCAATTCCTTTGTGACTTCTGACCGAAGCAAGAACAGCAAGAGGCATTTCAATGCCCCTTCCCACATACGGAGAAAAATAATGTCTTCTCCTCTTTCTAAGGAGCTGAGATAGAAGTACAATGTCTGTTCCATGCCCATTCGAAAAGATGATGAAGTCCAGGTTGTTCGAGGACGCTACAAAGGACAGCAAACTGGCAAGGTAGTCCACGTTTACAGGAAGAAATATGTGATCTACATTGAGCGTGTGCAGCGGGAGAAGGCTAATGGTACAACTGTCCATGTGGGCATTCATCCCAGCAAGGTGGTTATCACAAGGCTAAAGCTGGACAAAGATCGCAAAAAGATCCTTGAGCGAAAAGCCAAATCTCGCCAAGTAGGAAAGGAAAAGGGCAAATATAAGGAAGAAACTATTGAGAAAATGCAAGAGTAAAAATTACATGGCTGTAATTAAATTTCTGGAATGAACCAAAAATAAAAATAAAAGGCACCAAGAGGTGGTTCTAAACCAACTAATTCATCTTGGGGCAACCCTAGTCACCGAGAAGGATTCAGGAGCTGATTTTTGTCCCTTTACAAGGCCCTAATATCCATGCTCACATCCTATTTGGAGAAGAATGGAATATCCAACCTTCAGAACAAAGATTCACTTCCAGTAAACTCAACAAATTGATCAGAAACCTCTCCTGACCAACCCTTCTTTGCGTGTGTGCATGTGTGTGTGTGTGTGTATGTGTGTGTGCATAATGTCTAACAAAATGCTTTTGGGGGGGGTGGGGGGCTAAGTGGCACAGTGAATAGAGCACCAGCCCTGGAGTCAGGAGGATCTGAGTTCAAATTTGACCTCAGACACTTAATACTAGCCACGTGACCTTGGTCAAGTCGCCCAACCCCATTTGCCTTGCCTTCCCCCTCCAAAAGGCAAAAAAAAAAATGCTTTTGGGATTCCTTTCACTCTCAGGAATCTAAGAGTTAACAACTGAGATAGGGAGGTGAGGTGGGCTGTGTGCAGAGCACAGGATTCAGATGAATAAGCTCTATTTTCCATTCCTTAAGAATAGCTCTGTCTGAGTATTTTAAAATATATTATTTTCTTTTCTATCCACAGAGATGTGTATGTATGCATATTCAAGAAAGGGCTCAGGAATCTGGAAAGTTGAGTTTAAATTCCATTATTACTGGAGAAATCAAATCTCATCAATCAAAAAATCACACAGATGCATAGAACTGGAAGGGACCTCAAAGATTATCCGTTCCAATCACCTTATTGTTCACTGGAGTTACCTAAAGTTCAAATGAGGTTAACAAGCTTTGTTACTCAAAACTTTACTTAATCATCCTCCCTTGTTTTCAAAATATTTATTATTCTTTGCTAGTAGTACTAGGAGAACATCTTGAGAGCTTCGAATAAGATGACAGTATAATATAAATTAAACACTGTTATATAAAAATGAATTACTGGTTTAAACTGGTTCTAGGTGAACAATATAAAATATAGGAACAATATACCCTTTTTTGTATCTATAACTAAGAAAGGGAGCCAATGTTCTTCATTTGTGAAGGAAACCAGCATCTGTCAACTGTGACAATGATGCCTCAACTAGGCCATACAATTCTCAAAACAGGTACAAAGGTGCCACTAACACATTTCTTGCTCTTATGTTCTCTACAGCATTCTTTTAGAGTATGCAGATTTCAATAGTTTCTATAATCTGGATCATTTAATCCTGTCTTTTCAAAGATTATGTTTATTTGCTACGTAATCTTAGCATAAAAATTTCTAGAATTCCTATCACCAAAAATCCAAACACTAGCTTGCACATTATTTAACATACATTTGTAAGTAAAAACTCTTAAATTTTATCCAGACCTGAGAGACAGTGGTACAAACATTACAATAGACCTTTGCATTTTTCAATTAAATCATAAGGCAGACTCCCACAGACACATAAGCAGAAATCAACATTGAGAAACACAGAAAGATAAATATATGTAAATGATGTCAACTAGATTGCAAACTCCTAAAAGGCAAAAAACATTTTTTTTGTATACCCTGGAGTGGGTTAAATAATTCAACAAGCCTTTATCAAGTGCATGCTGTGTCCAAAGAATGGCATTGTGCTAGGGATACGGGGACAAAAACGACACGATTTCTAACCTCAAGGAACTTAAAATTCTCCTGAAAAGATACAACTTTTCCACAAGTAAGTAAATACATGGTACATACAAAGTAATAAAAAGTAATTTCAAGAAGGGAGTGTCCGTTATGCGGGGAGGTCTTGTGTAGGAGGCGGCATCAGGAGAAACTGGGGGATTCTACAAGAAGACGGTGAGAAGGAACTACTACATTCCACAGTGTACTTCCATAATGAATAGGTCCACAGGGACCACTCGTGTAAAGGACAGAGGTGGAGAGATGAATGTTGTGTATAGGAAATAGCCAGCTAGCTAGTTTTAGTGTAATGGAACATGTGGGGAGTAGAGGTGGGAAGGGGAAGAGAGTGTGTGTGTGTGTGTGTGTGTGTGTGTGTGTGTGTGTGTGTGTGTGTGTGTGTGTGTGTGATAAAATACAACTAGAAAAGTAGGTGGGAGACAGATGGTGGAGGAATTTAAATGCTGTTAGACTTTGTGGTAACAAAAACAAGTGGAAGTAAATGTTGAATGACCTATGGGAGTCTCATTTTGTTTCAGTCCTAAACCTAAACTAGCAGGGGACTGGACTGAGTTAGGCCTAGCACAAAACATGCCATAAGAAATTAATAAGAGGAATTCAGAGAAATGAGCTTATGCAAAGTGAAGCAGAAATGACAGAGCAATATATTTGATGATAACAGTAATGCAAAATTTAAAAATCAGTAAAGTGAAGATGGATGCTTAGGAAATATAATGTCTAATCTTGGCCTGAGAGAGGAGATGAGGAAATATACCTCCTTCCTTTCAGGAGAGAAGTGAGAGAATGTTGTATATGCATAATCAGATGGCTTTGTGGTCATTTTGTTTTGCTCGCTTGTTATTCTGTTCCAGTGGACTGCTGATTAGTATTAGTGGGATCATACCTGGAAATAACTGTGATATAAAAACAAAAGGCATCAATAAAATTTCTAATGAAAAAAATCCAAGCTGAGCGATTTATATTTTATTTTAGGGGCAAGAAAGAGTCATGGAAATTTTTTGAGTGGATGAGGGACAGGGTTGGATCTATATTTTAAGAATATCAATTTGGTACCAATTTGTGGAGGATCAGTTAGAGAGGGGAGAGGCAATGTTATTCAGTGACCATGCACATGATAACGGAGAAATATTTTTTAATGACTTCAAACAACACAAATGCATGTTTGGGTGATTTAAGCCTATTTTATAGGATCTTTTAAAATGGTTATGTCAGAGGGAGGTATTTAAGGACCTTCAGGGAAATCCTAAACCAATGCCAAACCTAACCTAAGGAGGTAATAGAGAATTAGAATTGAAATTGAAATTTAAGGACCATTAAGCTATGTATTGTCTAAAAAGGCAGCAGCTAAAAGCATGCTTAAATGTCATTAGGCATAGAGCCTGTAAAGGAATATGGCAAGCATAATGGGGGAAGGACACATGCGGCTGAACCCCATTTACCCTGAGGTTTTTCCTTTCTCTGTATCTGAAATCTCTTTTAGACATTGTTCTAAGTTTGGTTGCAATCAGTCCATGCCTGGCTCCTGGGACCCTCAGACTTCATTAAACTTTCTTGACCGGTATAGATGGAAATCTTTTTTCTTACCTTTTAGTTCAGTTAAGACAATGTTTGGGTTCCTTAAAAGGGAGATTTATTAGACAGCTAAAGGAAAACAAAAATGAAGCAGGATATAAGCCATGTGTCAGGAGCTCTTTCTTGCTGTGAATGGGTACAGGCATACTTTCAGACGCTTGTTTGCTCTTCTCACCCAGGCGAGACCTAGAAATGTTTCAGCTGATATTGATAGTACCACCTCCCCTTACAGTCATTCAGGCTCACAAATCTTTGCATAGGGACACATTAATTGCACAAAAAGAATTCATATCCAAGCTTATAAGAAATCAAGGTGGGTCCTTTCCCCTTTTGTGGAGCTTCCTTTCCCCCACTCCCTTCTAGGGATCTATACAGTACCTGGGACTCTTAGAAATACCTTGGATAGGTCTCTGGCAAAAGCTGGAGTGAAGACTCAGTTTAATCCTGTGTTACCATGTTGTCTCTCTAGCGCTAGTTTCATGATTTATTGCTAGTCACCCTCTTCTAGTACTACCTCTACCCTGATCCTTGTTCCCCCACACACCTCCCATCCCCACTTGGGACCACTGGATCCAGCCTTTTTTAGTCCCCACTACACACACACACACACACATACATGTGGGAATTAATGATTTTACAGAGCACAGATGTGTTATTTTACGATAACTATAATCCCAAATTCACTAGCACCATGCAAAGGAGGCACCTTTCTCCCTGTTTGCATTTCCTGTTATGCCTGGTTATCACTATAGGCACAGCTATGTTCTAAAAAATCTATTATTTTAACTAGTGTCTGGGCCTAGTGTGGTTGCTATGTGAAATCACTCTTTCGATATAGGAGGGAGGAGAGAGAGAGAGAGAATATAAACATTTTAAAACAAACAATAGCAAATTTTAAAAAAATAACAAAGTAGAATTGCTAAAGGAAAAAAAATTAAATATGGCTGTTTGTGAAGTATAGATTGAAAATGCAAAATTATTCTTTTAGGTTACTCTTCCCTCCAAGCCTGAAAGAAGCAGAATCCACTCAGACCACAACAAGGGCCAGTTTAGGACAGTACTCACACTCTTAATCACTATTTTCTCTTTCCTTCTCCTTTTTAGAGGATCATAAAGGAATTTAGCTTCAGGGTTGTAGTTGCTAAGAAAACACAATAGACTCCCCTTTGAAATTTATAAAGGTATTTTAAAAGATAGAATAAACAGCTGCCAAGCTGGAAAGAAGAGACTCCCAGATTTCTATGCCCTGTGAACTAACCAACCAAAGAATAACCACTACACATCCAGATCACAAGTAAAACTATAACTTAGTGACAAGGGAGAACAAATTTTTATAGAAAGGAGCTGGGGTATAAAAATATTATTGCCACAGTGAGGAAGTGGCTTAACAGGGAAATAGGAAACTTTGGGTTAAATTTCTTTCTGAAAATGGAGATGAGAGAAAGGGTGGCTATCTGAATTTCTGTGGTGAGATAGATGGATTCAGATTTTGATTTCTAATGCATTTTACTATGCTCTTTTAATCATTTAAAGTCATGATTGTTAATTGTGTATTCTCCAATAAACCCCCATCCCATCCTCTTGCTCCTATCTCTCTTTGCAAACAAGAAGGTAGCAGAACAAAAGGAGTTTTCCTAGCATCTGTGATCTTGCAAGTGAAATAACTTGTCTCCTCCCTGTTGCTGCTCTTCTCTTACACTTACCCCATCTTTGATTCCAGGTTTTTACTCTTTCTTCCTTTCTTCTTTAATTACGCCCACCTTTACATTTCCCATCAACATTTTCCCATTCCCAACAAACATTTGAGTTTGTTTTACTTATGACTATTCCCTTACCTCTCCTGCTTGTGCTCCTAGACCCCTCTCTATTCCTGCTTTATCCCTGTTCCCTCCTATTTCCCTTTTCAGTCTAATATGTTTCTATAGAGAAATTTGCATTTGTGTGTGTGTGTATGTGTGTGTGTATACATGATCAATCTTCCCTTTATGCTGTTCATTTGAAACTGAGATTCATGGGATGCTCATTCCACTCATCCTTTCCTCCATGACTATATATTCATCTTCTGAACCTCTATTATACAAGTGATTTCCCTCCCCTTCTTCCTCTTTTCTCCCTTAGTTCACAGTCCCTCCTACTCTTATCTTTTCCTCAGATCGTTAAAGTAGAACAAAACTACACTCTGACCCACTATTGTTATAACCTTTCTCTATGAAGGATATTAGATTTCTAAGAAGATATTTGGTCCTTATCACCTTATTAACCTATAAATAATTCATCGCTACATATTCCCTTTCAATTAAACAAATATGTATACTTTTCTATATTTTTCAGGGTGCCTGAATTTATATTTCAAAATGTCTACAGACTTCTTGCTTTACATAAATTTGCATTATGCAAATTAGACTTAAAGAATTCTGTAAGACATGGGAAGATGTAACAGAAACACATATGAAGAGAGTTTTTTGGGGGAGAAATGTGCATTCAGTTTGTTCCTGATTTTTGTGGATTTGACAAAGATGAAATGATGTTAAGACATGAGTAACCAGACTGTAAAATTAGCACAAGAACTGGAGTTAGAAGTGAATGAGAATGATATGGAGGAATTGATTGAGTCTCTTGGAAAAGAACTGTTGAGTGAAGATCTGATTTAGCTGCTAGCTGTAAAGATTGCAAGAAGAAAAAAGGGAAGGTCAAACCAAAAAGGTTCTCAACTGATAAGAGAGTTGAACCCAGGATATCTGTGTTTCCCCTACCATTAACATTAATACCCACTTCATCCTTCTCTGCCTGTTTCCCTCACAGGAGGACAGAACCACAGATTTAGGCTCCACACTTGCTTCACACCAATCCAGGTAGGTCTTGGTCACATACACTCAGTCTCAGACTCATAGAATGATTCCAGCCATCAAGGTAATACTTAATAGTCCAATTTTCTACCTTGATCTGTGCATAGAGTTGTGTGATTGCCTAAGATTTGTTACTGGATTCAGTTTTCCAAACAGTTTCAAGATCTTGGGCAGTCTAGAAAGAGGAATGCTTGCTCACAATCTGAGCCATTGAAATCATGAAGTATGCCTCCCATTCACAGTTGTGGCCACTCCCCTCCTTGATGTCTGGATCCCAGATAAGCCCCCAAAATCGTGAGAAACATGCTTGCAAATTAATAGGACCTTAACTGATGAAGCCAGGGAAGCATTTTATTATGTTCTTATAAGAGAGGGTATTCTACAAATAGTCACACTTATTTAGGACAAATACACAGCTTTTATCCCTATCCCAATTTGCATTTCCCTCCCCTGTTCCCCCTTGGCTAGGTATTTCAGAGTTCACAGCCTATCCAGAAATGCCTAAACCTCCTTCCATGTGGGTGTCTGCCTCTTATTACATTTCCCATTTCCACATCTCAGGTGCCATATTTTTCTTTATACTTTTTAGAGTAATCCTAACTCAAGATGTCTGCATCACTCAGATTTTATGATTTCCATAGCATGAGAAAGAAATTTTCTCAACTGATAAGAGAGTTGAACCCAGGATATGTGTTTCCCATACTGTTAACATAAGAAAAGTGCCACTATTCAAGATAGTGTTATGGCTGAATGCTCTTCATCCTTAATGAAGTTTCATCCAGCCTTTGTAGTTGTTGATAAGGGAGAGACAAATCCTGGGTTTACTCAGAGAACAAAGAAGGGAGTGTTTGCTCTTAGGTATGCTGATTGGTAGGTATCCACATCCTGATGAGTGAAATATTTAATCAGCATCCCCCACTACTTTCTCAACAATCAATTTATTTTTTTGCATTTGCTATAAGTAACCAATAAATAAGAGACTTTCTGGCACCTATGAATCCTTAGGTTTCATGAATCATGCTTTACAGGATTTCTGTGGAAACAAAAGTTTTAATCATTCCTTATAGTTCTCTTTTCCTGTAAAGTTATAGCTGCTAGTTCTTGTGTGATCCTTATTATGGCTCCCTGGTATTGAGTCATCTCCAAAAGTAAATGGCATCAGCAGGACTTGTCTGGTCCGAAATATGGTGGCCTAGACTTAACCTCTTCCCTCAAAGGACTCTAGGGCTTGTGGGCTCTACTTGGGGGTTCCCTCTTGCAAGAGGAATGTGGGACCTCCCCGTCCTATAAGTTTCACCTGGAGTCCTTCCTCCTTGCTGCTAGATTCCCCCATGCTGGGTCCTGCCACAGGTTTCAGGGATTTATGGGCTGGTTTTTCCTGAGGATGTTCTACCTCAGTCTTTGGCTTCAGGGAAGGCTCTGGTATTTTGGGGCTGGGTTCAGGTGCTGTTGTTTGTCTCAAGGCAGGAGTCACACTGGACCCACCCAGAACTCCCTAAAGTAATTCTCTCTAGCTAGGCTTATGAAGCTATAGGTGTCATGGAAGCCTTGGACCCAAGGGTTTTATGGGCTCAGGCAGGCACTGCTGGATTTAACTAAAGCTTTCACAGGCAGTCTGCACCCCTCTTTCTGTACTCCACCCTGGACCTCTTCTGGTTTGTCTATCACAGGGTCTTCACAGGGCTCAAGGTTCCCTCTCTGGACTGGGTGAGGTGTTTTTTTGGTAATTTTTAAAAATTTATTTTAAACTTAAATACAAAATGAAAAAAGAAAAAATAGAACATTTCCATGTAGACAGCAGAACATAAGAGGATTCAATATAAAACAATACACTTCTCTGTCCAAAGCAGTAGGGATATAAAAAAAGGCAAAAATAACCCCTGCTCTTAAGGGGGCAGTTCTAATGGGGACAATAAAACGTACACAACAGGGTATATATAAGATATATGCGGAATGGGTGGAATATAATCTCAGAGGGGAAGACACTAACAAGTTGAGAGAATCAGGAAAGATCTCCTGCAGAAGGTGAGATTGGAATTGAGTCTTGAGGGAAACCAGGAGAACTACAGGTAGAGGTGAGGAGGGAGAAGAAGCCCAGGCATGGATTGTAGCCAAAACAAAAATATGGAGACAGGAGATGGAAAGCTGTATGTGACAAGCAGCAAATAGGCCAGTACAGCTGCATCATGTGTGCTATGAGAGGAAAATGAGAAAAGACTGAAAAGATAGGAAGGGGGTCAAGTTAGGAAGAGTGTTAAATTCCAGATAGAAGATTTTGTGTGTGATCTTTGAGGTAATGGGGAGCCCCTGAAGTTTATTGAGTAGAGAGTTCATATGGTCAGACTTATACTTTCTTCTTAAACTGTGGGAACTCTATATGGGGTAACAAAAATCTGACAACAGTAAAAGGTTTTGAATGTGCAATTAATTAAAAATCAAACACATAATGAATCTGAGATGTTCCTGGTAGAGCTCGCTTGTGTTGTATCCCATAACTTCATTGCAGCCTTAGTTCTGAACACAAAGCATGTGCACTTTGCACTGCACATGCCCCATGTAATGCCAACAAATGCTGCTGAAACTTGAAAAGGGGTCCTGAGGTGAAAAAGTTTAAGAAGCTCTGGTTTAGAAAAATAATACAGCATTTCATGAAATTCCCGAGCAGTATGTATATGTATATTAGCTTGATTCTGAGCTGAAGATTTCAGTTCAAATCCTCATCCTACTATTTATTCCCTGTGTAACCCTGGGCAGGCCACAACCTTTTGACCTCAGTTTCTTCACCTGTAAAAAGAGGGGTTTGGATGAGGCATCTTCTGAAGGTCCTTTTCAGTTCTAAAATTCATTTGTAATCTATGCTCCTATGATAACAACAAAGAAAAAGGTGTTGGATGGTTTTTTTTTTTTGCTGGACATAGGATTATAGAGTTTAGAGCTAAGGAGATCTTAGAGGTCATCAAGTTCAGATCCTGACTTTTACAGGTAAGAAAATCAAGCCTTAAAGAGCTTCTTGATTAAGGTCTCATAGGTAATAAATAGCAGAACCACAATGGGAATCCAGGTCTAGAGCTCTTCCTTCTCTGCTACATTGTGTGGATGTCACTTCCAACTCAACATATCCCAAACTGAATTCTCTTCCCTTCCTCCCCCAACTTACCCTTCCTTTTGTCTTTTCTTGTTCTGTCAATGGTACCACCATTCATTGAGTCACCCATGATCTAAAGCTCTTGTCATCTTTGTTTCTCCCTCTCCGGCACTTCCCACAGTCACTTCCCCCTCTCCTCTCCTCTTATCTCCTTTCATCTCTCTCTCTCTGTCTGTTTCTCTCTCTCTCTCTCTCTCTCTCTCTCTCCCTCTCTCTGTCTGTCTCTCTGTGTCTCTGTCTATCTGTCTTTGTCTCTCTGTCAATCTTGTCAATTCTTCCTTTTCAGTATCTCAAATTGTAGAATCACAGATTCTCAGAGCTGGAAGGGGTCTCAGAGGTCATCTCCAATCTAAATCTGAGCAACAATGCCCTATAAAACATCCTTCTATAAGTAGTCATCCAGCCTCTTCTTGAAAATCTCCAGTAAGGAAGAAACCACCTGATGAAGTTCACTTTTGGACACCTCTTGGAAAGTTTGTTTTTAAATCAAACTAACGTCTTTTTTTTTCCAATTTCCACTTACTCTGGAATCAAGAAGAATATCTTGTTCCTTTTTTTATATGACAGTCCTTGAAATACTTGTTTAACTATCAGGTGCTATTGTTGGTCACTAACCTGATCGGGTATTCTATCCTAATCAGTGGAGCTGCCAGGAAACGAAGTTGCTGGGGAGTCTTTTCACAGTGTTAGCCATATTACATCCTCTCTCTGCTCTTCACCTCTGGACTGTTAGTCCAGTTAGTACCTGTTTTCTGATTTGAATGTGAAATATGTAAAGTAGAATTTTAAAAATTTAAGCTTCCTTTATTAGCATACAAAAGTCATTTGCAGAAAAGAATGTAACAAACTCTCATGTCAAACATGCATATGCATATTCCAGCAAAATGAATTTCCACATTGGCCATGTCCAAAAAAGTATGTCTTATTCTTCATTTTAAGTTCTTCTCTTCTCTAGGAAAACGTGAATGGAAATTTCATCTTCTGTCCTCTGGACTAATTGTTGGTCATTGCTTTGATTAGAATGCTAAAATATTTCAAAGTTGTTTTTCTTTATTTCTTTATTTTCTTTATTTTCTTTATTTATATTATATAAACTCTCTTCATTCTGCTCACCTCACTCTGCATTAGTTTAAAGAGGTCTTTGTAGTTTCTTTCAAATGTGTCTATTTCATCATTTCTTATGGCACAATAATACTCCATTACATTTACATACCACAATTTGTGGAGACATTCCCCTAAAGGTGGGTACTTTCTTGAGTTTTCAGTTTGAGGCTACTATGAAAAAAATCTGTTTTCTTCTTTATTTGCACTCTTTAGGTATAGGCCTTATGGTGGTATAGCTAGGTCAAAGAATAATACATAGTCTTGCAAATTTAGGGGCATAATTCCAAATTGTTTTCCAGAAGGCCTGGACCAATTCACAGCTCTATCAAAAGTGCAATGTTCCTGATGTCAGACCCTACAATATTTGTCATTTTCCTCTTTTCTCATTTTTAACCAATCTGATGTCTTTAAGGTGGGACCTTAAAGTCTCAATTTTAAGTTGCATTTGTCTAATTCTTAGTGATTTGGAGCACTTTTATATAGTTGTTGATAGCTTGGATTCCTTTGAAAACTGACTGTTCACATCCTTTGTTTATTTATGGGAGAATGGCTCTTATTGTTGTAGATTTTAATGAGTTTCTATTTATCAGGGGTGGGGAACCCAAGGCCTTGAGGCCGCATGTAGCCCTGTAGGTCCTCAAGTACTGCCCTTTGATTGAGTCCAAATTTCACAGAACAAAATGCTTTAATAAAAGGATTCAGTCTGTAAAACTTGGACTCAGTCAAAAGGCTCCACTGAAGGACTTAGAAGACCACATATGGCCTCAAAGCTGCAGCTTCCCCATGCCTGATCTAGGGTATAAGACCTTTATCAAAGAAACTTGCTGCAAAGATTTTTCCTAATTATTTAATTCCCTTGTAACTTTAACTACATTTAGATTGCACAAAACCTTTCAAACTTTGTGTAATTAGAATTGTCCATTTCATCTTCTGGGGTCTTCTCTGTTATTTGTTTGCCTTCTGTCTACAGATTTGAAAAGTGATTTTTCCTTGGTCCTCTGATTTTATTTTTATAATGCCATCTTTTGTGTCTAAGTTACGTTTCCATTTGGAGTTTATCTGGGTTGTCTCGGTTTATCAAACACTAGATACCCCATTTGTTTGCTTCCATGTGCAGTATAGTTAATCTGTTCCATTGATTATCTACCTTAATTTTTAATGAGTACCAAATTGTTTTATTGGTTGCTGTATTGTATACAATTTCAGAGTAAGTATTGATAGGCCCCCTTTCCCCTTTTTTTCACCCCACAATCATCCTTGAGATTCTTGACCTTATATTCCTTCACATTGTATGGGATACAGAGATCCCTAAAACAATAACTCGGAGACGTCTCAAGGTGAAGATAGGTAAAGGTTTCTTTATTAGAATCTCGCGAGAAGCGGGCAGTCCAACCCCTGAAAATGTCCAGGGCTGGAGGGCCGCCAGACCAGGGCAGAAGGGCTAATTTATGCTAGCCAGGTGAGTGGG
>CM053580.1:119727106-119754141 GCA_028627135.1 Pseudochirops cupreus | reverse complement strand
CACCTCACTGAATGACCATATTTTCCCCTGGAACATTATACTCAATTTTGCTAGGTAGGCAATTCTTGGTTTTAATCCTAGCTCCTTTGATCTCTGGAATATCATATTCCAGGCCCTTCTATCCCTCAATGTAGAAGCTGCCAGATCCTGGGTTATCCTAATTGTAAAACATGAATTCTCAACCTTTTTTTCTACGTACCCCTTTGGTAATCTGGTGATGCTTATGGATCCCTTTTCAGAATAATGTTTTTTAAATACATAAAACACATAGGCTAACAAAATTGACCAATCATATTGAAATACATTTATCAAGATGTTTAAAAAAAAAAGACAAATTCACTGATCCCAGGTTAAGAACCTCTGATATAAAAGAAGAATTACAATGAAATCTTAATTAACCAGAATTCTCAAGGTCATGGAAATGTGGTATAGCAGAATGATAACTGTATTTGGAGTCAAGAGACATGGATTCATATTTGGGCTTCAAGATGTACTAGCTATGTGACTCTGGGCAAAGCACCCCTCTGCGCCTCAGTTTCTACATCTGTGAAATGGAGATAAGTAATAAGTACTTCCATGTATAACCTATATCAGATTGCTTGCTGTCTTGGGGAGGGGATAAGAGAAGGAAGGAGAAAAATTTGGAACTCAAAATTTTGCAAAAATGAATGTTGAAAACTATCTTTACGTGTAATTGGGGAAAAATACCATTAAGGAAAAAATTTAAAAGTACTTCATAGGATTGTTATGAAAAAATGCTTTGTAAAGTTCAAAGCACTATGCACATATGAGTTGTAATTATTGTTGATATTAATTTAGTTAATTTCATTTTTATGAGTGGTATGGCACAGTGAAAAGAAAATCTCAATATTTCAAAATGTTCACCTTCTACCATGTTGTGGAAGATATAATGTAGGATTACTCTTTAGTTATCTGCACCACACAATTTAACACTGTTTTACACAAGGTGTTACAAAAGTCTTAGTGAAGTTTTGAGGTGTTTTTTTCATTTTTTTAGTTGCGTCTGACTCTTTGCGATCCTATTTGGGGTTTTCTTGACAAAGATACTGGAGTAGTTTGCCATTTCCTTCTCTAGCTCATTTTATGGATGAGGAAACTGAGTTAAACTGGATTAAGTGACTTGCCCAAGGTCACACAGCTAGTATGAGTCTAAAGCCAGATTTGAAGTCAGGAAGCTGAATCCTCTTGACTCCTGGCCTGGCTCTTGTGCCACCTAGCTGCCCCATCAGTTTTGAGTTATTTAAGCTATTTGCACTTATAGAAGTTCAAAACTGCACTAAGAGCTTTGGGACACTCCGTATATGCCCCATTGTTGTTTTTTATTTCTAATGTATATTTCTCATTTTCCCAGATTATCAGTTCCTCACAGGAACTGTATTTTTCTGTGTACCCAACAAGTGGTAGACTACCTATATGCATAGCAGATCCTTCAAAAAAAAATCTTTATCAAAGCAGCTAATGGACCTAGAAACTGAGGCTCCAAACTGAAATTCATATGTGTAGAGAGAACATTGGGTCAAGGTTAAAGCTGAGAGATCACCAGGGCAGTGGGTCTGGAAGACTATGTGAGATGTCTTTTATGGAATTTAAAATAAAAAGTTCCAAGATGGACAGGCAGGGAGAAGTCCTCTTGGGACATGTTCAGGACAATAGATAGGAGCAGAGGGGCACAGTTTCCTCTAGAGAATTTGTAGCCCACAAAGAATCAGTTACTCCTAGAATTCATCATGGCTGTCCACGTGCTAACAGTGTCTTCCCCTTGTTCAGCATAGACGTGGGCCATATAGGAAGGACCTCATACAATGTTTAAAATGAAAATGGCAGGCAGAGAAATGGGGAGTATTGCAAAATACAGAGGAGGGAAATGAGGCCTCAAAAGTTGAGGGGCTTATCCAAGACTCAAATCTAAGCTTGTTGACTCCAGCTAGACTCAACCTTCATGAGAGTTCATTCCACTCACTCACTTTGTTGTACTTGTCCTGGGAGGTGCCCGAACAAATGCAAGCCAAGGGCCAGATTTAATTCAACTCATCAAATATTTACTGAGCATCTGTCATGTGCCAGGTACTGTACCAAACACTGGGAGGCCAAACACAAAAAAGAAACAGTCCCTGCTCTCCAAAAGTTTACAGTTTGTTAGGACACAGTCAGAAAATAGTAAGATAATCATATACAGGATATTCATTGAATAAAGACAAAGTAATTTTGGTGGTGGTGGGAGAGCCGTAACAACTGGAGGAGGGGGAGTAGATCAGGAAAATTCTCTTATAGAAGACTATGTTTTTAAAAGAAGCTACAGATTCTACAAGGCAGAGGTGAGGAGGGGGAGCTTTCCAAGTCCAGGAACCACCTCTGAAAACGTACAGAAACAAGAGATAGAAGGTTGTGTATGAGGAACATAAAGCACCACAGGATAATGGGATTCAGGGCTGGAAGGGACCTTACAAGTTCTCAAGTCCAATCCACACTATATGTCTCCTAGCACAGTGCTAGGCACAGCATGAGCTCAAAACAAATGCTTCTTCATAAAACCAACTCCCACTTAAAATCTTTTGTTTCATTGGTTTTGATTTGTTTCTGAGTTCACTGAATCAGCAAAAGGAACATGAGGAAGGGACATTGATGGGATTATGACAGATCGTCATTCCTCACATCTATATCATGCTTTGCCATTTATAAAGTAAATGCTTTTGCAATTTTTTTATTTGATCACAGACTTTAAAAATATTAGAGTTGGGAGGGGCCTCAAAGTCCATCTTGTCCATTCTATTCCTGATAGAGAATCTCCTCAGCCATATAACCTGTGGTTGAAAACTTCCAGTGGAAAGCCAACCCAGTCCAGGCTGGGGGCAGTCAGTTCCTCTTCCGGACTGCTCTAATGCTCTGTTATGTAATTGTCAGGAAGTTTCAAGCCTACATTTGCCTTTGTAATAAATGCTTCTTCATCAAACCAGCTCCCACTTAAAATGTTTTGTTTTAGTAAATTGAATTTTTATTCTTATTTTTGATTCCCAAAGGAGAACCTAGATTCAGTGGACATTCCACATTCCTGCATTAGAAAGTGCTTATGGGAGAGAGGATTCTGGGAGAAGGTGGAATAGGTCAGAAAATTCTGAACTCTCTTGGTTTTCACCCACAAAAGAGATAAAATAGTACCTTAGGGCAAACAAAGTGCAGGGCAAAATAAATAAGAATAGGGGTCTTCCTGGGACAATTAGCGATCAGAAGAAAACTCCCAGGATGAGGTTTGGTCCCTGAGAAGATGAAACACCTCTAGGCTAGCATCTGCTTTAATAACAAGCAGCAAACCCTGGGGTTAGTTGGTTTGAGAGACTGCCTCTGCCCCAGCCACAGGAACTTTCACCCCCAGGATAGTGAGAGGAATTGGGTGACAGAACCAGGGAAGTTTGAGGGAACTTCTTCTAACAAGGAAGACCAGACCCAGCTGTGCTCAGGAAGGGCAGCTGGAGAGAAGGAAAGAGCACATGCCCAGTGAGTGCAGAAGCAGTGGGGCAGAAAGCCCCTGGCTATGGGCACTTACAGGAGCTGGAGGTTTGGCTTTGGTTTCAGGCTAGAGGGGAGAAGTGAAGACTTGGGACAAGAGGCACCATTCCCTATAGCCCAGAGACAGAAGTGATTACAAAAATTAAGCACAAAAAATGTACAGGCAAAGGAGAAAGAACCCAACTATAGAAAGCTATTAACAGGAATAGAGAAGACCAGGGTTCATCTTTAGAGGAGGATACTAAGTAAAGAAACCCCTTCCTACCCCACAAAAGTAATGTCAAATGGTCACTTGCCCAAAAAGAATTCATACAAGATCTTAAAAAAGACTTTAAAAATCAAATGACAGAGATGGAGGAAAAACTTAAAAATAAATAATCCAAGAAAAATAAGATTATGAAAGAAAAGTCAACCAATTAGAAAAGGAGATCCAGAATTCTAAGGAAGAAAGTGACACCTTGAAAATTAGAATTTAGTGAGATGAAGCTAGTGAAATTGTAAGAGATCAAGAAATAATTAAACAAAATATGAATAATGAAAAAATAGAAGAGAAAGTGAAACAAGAAAAAAACAGATATAGAGACTAGATCAAGAAGAAAAAACATTAACAAATCAGACTAATTGAAAGTTATGATCAAAAAAGAATCTTGATACAGTAATACAAGAAATAATTAAAGAAAATTGTCTTGACACATTAGAACAAGGGGGAAAAGTAGAAATAGAAAAAAAACATTGGTCACAACTTAAATGAGATCCTTTTCTCTATACTATATTTATGTTCTGGTGTTTGAGTCTAAAATAAAATTAAAAAAAAAAAGAAAGTGCTTATGAAACTTGGATTTTCAGAACTTTTCTTTTGAAGAGGTGGTGACATTCATTTCCACTTGGAAATACAACTAGCTCATTCATACATTCGATAGAATTTCGGAATGGAAGACGTAATAAAAGTTGGTCAATTTGATGCCTTCCTTGTATAGGTGAGGAAGAAAGTGAAGTTCACAGAAAAGATTACATGTCTGAGAGCCCGGGGCTTGGACTCAAGACACTCAAACTCAAATTCCAGCCTCAATATACACTAGCAGTAGAACTTCAGGCAAGCAACTTGCCCTCTTCAAACTCTGGACCTCTCATCTATAAAAATGGGAACAATAATATTCCTATTACCCAATGAGCTGTAAAGTCACTGTAAAACCCAAAAGTGTCTTGTTATTATTAAGTACTCTGTTAGAGCCGTTCTTGTTCCCAAAGAGCCCTAATATAGTAATGATAATAATAATAGTAACAGGAATAGCATTTACATAGAACTTTAAGGTCTGCAAAGCACTTTATCAGTATTATCTCATTTTATCCTCACAACAACCCTGAAAAGTAGATGCTAATATTATTCCTATTTTACAGGTAGTTTTGAATGGTTTATAGGCAATGGGCAGTATAGGGTAGTGGATAGAAAACTGGTCTCTGAGTCCTGATTCAAGTCCTTTGTTTGACAAGTACTGGCTACGTGACCTTAGGAAGTTACTTAACCTCTTAATGTTTCAGGCAACTAGAAGATGAAGAGCAGGTGTTTATCTGGTTTGGTAGAGGGAGTTTGCTCCTACAGAATTCCCCTAAAACAATGAAATCATAAAATCAAAATGCCCCTGACCCTCTCCTGGGCAATTTGTTCCGATACCAGTATATCAGCAATTAATCACCCAATTAACAATCAAGTACTAACTGGATAAGCCCCAGGGCTAAGAAATGGAAGCTGCTTCAGATAGATTAGGACTAATAGAGAGCCCAGAGGCCAACCGTCATGAATTTGTTCTTTAGATTCACTGGTATGTTTTAAGGAGCATCCTGTATGAACACAATGGTGAGGAAGATAATTTGGTGGTAATTCAATGCCACAAACATTAATTACCTTTTTTTGGTTGCTTTTATTTTGTAAGATATCTTGGGACTTGGGGGCTAGATTTAAAAACAATTTTTCTATTTTATTTACTTATTAATTAATTCATTTATTTATTCTTCCAAAAAGCTGGAACAATTTACTCTTTGGCCTGCTTAGTTCTCATTTATGATTTCTTGAAATATAGTTCTGAAAAAAACTCATTGTAATTCAAATGGAGCTACTGGACTACACTTTAAACCCAAATTTCATTGAATAACCAATAACAGGCCCCAGCCTAAGCCTTTCTTACTCATTGTTTGGGTTTTGATCACTTAGAGTGACAGTAAATTGCAGCTGTTTTCTGTTCTGGTCAGAAACTCCGAGAATCTTCCCCTCTCAGATTGATACTTTTCTGATGGCAAACTAGGTCATCTTTATCTCATTTCTTACCATTAATTCCATAGTCATTGAATGGATATTATCTCAGACAAACTGAGAGCTGGGAAAAGACCTTAATTTCAAAAGGTCAGGGCTTACTGCATCCTGGGCCATCCCCAGCAAGACTTTTGTCTTGCCACAGTAACTAGAGGTGACTAGAGGAGAGAGTGATGCTGATGACTTTGCGCAGCTCTGCCTCACTTAAATCCAACTCACTTGCAAGTCAAGTGATGTCATTGGTCTTCTTTGGGACTGCAGGATGAACAACAACAAACAAACATGTTACCAAGGCTCTGGGGATTAAAAACCAAAAATAGAAACAGTTCCTACCTTTGAGGACTTTATATTGTTCTAGGGCACATGATCTGTTGGCGGCTGCTCAGTGTCCAGCACTAAGCATGATTGGAGACACAAGAGAGAAGTGACCAGGCCATGTGGGTAGTTCAGGGAAGAACTCCATTTAATGATTCTTTGAGCAAGATTTTTATACAGAAAGATGAAAGTGTTCAAGTTTTACTATCATTGTCTTATGCCTGTTAGTTCTTGAAAGTAACTTAGATAGTTCGGTTCTGGGCACCAACAGGTTAATTAACATTCTTAAAGGTATTAACAAAGAGGATGCAAAAAAGATAAAACTTGGAAGCATCTTGAGTTTGCATATGTGTAGTCATTGTCCTGAGTCTGTTGTACCTTGGAATCAACACAGAATGGAAAATCTATTAAGGGACTTGTCTTTTTAGGTGTCTGAAGTTTTAGGGACAAAAGGCTTTGAAGTCAGGGTCTCAGACAAAAGTCCTTTTAAGTGTAACTCCAGGGGGTCTTTAGGGAGCTGGCCTTATGCAAAGCTTCTGGGAGTATCACCAAAAGGCCCTAATTAGAGTACATTGTCTAGATCTTTATCTGAGTCCTGGAAATATGGCTTGCCACAATGATCATTTTTTTTTTTAGCTTTTTGGAGGGGGGAAGCCAGGACACTTGGGGTTAAGTGACTTGCCCAAGGTCACATGGCTAGTATGTTTTAAGTGTCTGAAGCTGGATTTGAACTCAGGTCCTCCTGACTTGAGGGCTAGTGCTCTATTCACTGTGCCTCCTAGCTGCCCCTCACAATCATTTCATATGAGGAATGTTTAGAGGTAATAGGATAATTAGCCTTGAAAATATAAGATCTGTCTTTGTATTTGATGGCATGTTGTGTGGAAAAGGGATTAGATTTATAGGAGGTAGTGGGTTCCCCTCATTAGAAGCCTTATAAGATGACCATCTGTTGAGTGCATTGTAGAAGGAATTATTTTTCCACTATGGATTGGAATAGGTGGACATTAGGGTCCGTTCTTACTCTGAAATCGTGTGATTCTGTGAAAAGTTGTGAAAAAGACAGGGAGGATGCAGCTGCAAAAAAGGCCATTGATTTAGCAGTTAAGATGAGTAGGAAGTCAAAATAGTGGGTTGAAAGTGGGTTGAAAAGTGAGAGAGTGGTGAGGAAGCAGAGATGGAGAGACACAACTCCTTTTAAGAGTGTGATAGTGAAAGGAAGGAGATATAAAGGATGATAGCTTGAAATGGTGGCCAGATCACATGAAGTTTTTTTTTTTAGAGGTAGAACTAAGCATGTTTGTAGATAGCAGGAAAAGAGAGGGAAGGGACAGATTGAAGGGGTGTGTGTGTGTGTGTGTGTGTGTGTGTGTGTGTGTGTGAACAATGTGGATACAAAGGTGCCCCAAAGGTTGAGTTGCCCTTTCCATGGTTTATCCTCTAAAGGCACCCTAAAGGACAGAAGTACCCTAAGGGTTGAGTTGCTCATTCCCTGGTGTCTTAAAGTTTCTTTCCTTATCTTGAAATGCCATAAAACTTCCCCCTTGTCCTGGACCGTGGAATTCCTTTTTTCTCTGCTATACTGGGTCACAAAATTTCCCTTGTCTCCCTTATCTTGTGTCATCCATCTTCCTCATCCTATCCCTAAATCTCCAAACCCCATTAGAAACCCTAAAATTACATCATCATCCTACAGGCTATGTAGCTTTCCGTGTATGTGTCTGGTCCTTTTTCTATATCATTGCCTTTGTTTAGCTCCTTGCTAAGTCTCAGGCCAGAATGCTTTTGAATTAACAAAACTCTCATTGCCTAAAGAGAAGGTCTGATTGAATTCTTTCAAAACCTGAACCAGCTCTCCCAACTCTGACCTCAACGTGTGTATAACAGAGGTGGAGAAAATTTTCAACTACTCTGTCCCACAAAATTCAGTGTCCATGGGAAGAAGTCCCAGGTCGTAAAGCACACATCTAGGGAACATATATGGCTAGGGCAATTCACAACTCTGGAACAACTTTGATATGCTTTCTGTCTCGAGAACTGTCCATCAAAGTTCCCTGATGACCATAGCTTCTATGATGACTAGATGCTTCCCTGGCCAAGCTGAACTGATCCATACTGTGTTTGACTAACACCTCATTGGGCAGAACATCTCAGCTGGGATATTTCCCTGATTCTCTTCCTTCAAACTGGTCCTGTGTTCAGCTATATTTACTCCTTATCAGAAACTGCACTACCAAAAAAGAAAGAAAACAACTCTAGTACCTAGTACCTATCACTTCTACCTTGAGGCTTAGCTGATGTCCTTAACTATTATGTTCTTTTAAGAAATGGCAATGATCTTTAGTCTAAAGTTGGTAAAAGACTATAATTTTCTCCTCTTTTTTAGGATTCTTCTCCACCTTTCAGTAACAACAAGTGAAAATACAGAGAAGTTAGCTTCTGTCTTCTCAGAATCAAACCATAATAGAAAGCAGACAATATTTTTTCTTTTTCTTATTTTTCTGAGCAGCAAATCAAAATAGAAAGCAGAGTATATTCTCTCTGTTCCTTCTCATTCTTCTCAGAAGCAAGTGTCAATAGAGAACACTATAACCTTGGATTTGCCAACCAATTTGCCTTGTAACCAGCGATACTAAAGAGAGAATTACGGTTTTCCATTCCAAAATCTGCTCATTCACCTCTCTTCAAATCTTTCTTGCTTAAGCAGCTGCGTCTTTCTATGAATGACTTTACCTTAGTAGCCAAATGATCATCTTTTTTCTATAATTAGGTCAATTACATTTATCCCATAATCGTAGAATAATTCTAGTGTCCCTATTTCCCTAGTCATTAACCTAAAACTTCTCTAATTCTTAATTATTCATATGCAAATCCCAAGACATATTATGCTTTCCATTGTTCTACAGCTTGTCATGGGGCAGCTAGGTGGCACAGTGGATAGAGTGCTGGGCCTGGAGTTAGGAAGACTCATCTTCCAGACTTTAAATCTGGCCTTAGACACTTACTAGCTTTGTGACCCTGGGCAAGTCATTTAACCCATTTAACCCAGTTTGCTAAAGTTTCCTCATCTGTAAAATGAGGTGAAGAAAGAAATGGCAAACCACTCCCGTGTCTTTGCCAAGAAAACCCAAATGGGGTCATGAAGAATTGGAAACACAAGCGACTATGACTGAACAAAAGCTTGTTATATTCAAATGAGCAACTGTTGTCTCTGAATGTAATTCTGTGTCAGGCTTGACTCAGTACTACTTCTCTTAGAAGTCTAAGGCAGACCTATGCCCCATACAAATGAATTGTCAAGTCAGGTTGAACCTGGCAAATGCTTTTCTGAGAAGCAGACAGACAAGTGCCACTCTTTTGATATCTTAAAAATCTCAGGTGGTGAGTTCCCTGTGTTTCATGTCAGTCTCTTGAGACAACTCCTTTATTAGAATTGCTTCCCGTTTTGACTTCAGAATTTAATTCCTGAAAATTTCTCAGCTCTTCTGTTCAATTTTAATTCATAGAATTTAATTCATAGAATCCTGTTCTGAAGCCTTTGGAATCAGCTTTCCAATTGGCTTTCCCAAATCCAGGATGCATGTCACACTATGCCCAGATTTTCTCTTCATTTATATCCCATAGAAGAGAGAGATTGCTTCCCTCCAAGATTCCCAGTATTTCCACCTCCAGAAACCAGTTCCTTCCTGTTTGCAAAAATAATATCCTGAATAGAATTTCCTTTTACTTCCTCCACCTTTGATGGATGAAAGTATCATTAACACATATCAAGAAATTATGACTTAAGGAATTGTGGAACTGAATGTTGGAAACTAAAAGTAAGTAAATAAATTCAAAAAAAAAAAGAAAAAAAAAGAAATAATGAACTGTTCTGCTTTTGGTAAAAATTGGACACCAACAGGTATTTGGATAATTGAAGTCTCTTGTTGCTATTTAATTTCTCTGTCCTGAGTTTGTGATCTGTTTCCTAAATTCATCTATCTTTGTTTTTTCTCCAGGTGGCCTGTAGTATACTCTGATGAGAAAACTGCTTCTGTTTCTTTTTCTTCCTATCTTCACACAAATGCTCATAGATAGAGTGCATATCTGAAAAGCTGTCACTCACTTTCCATATTAGACCAAATAAAAATTTCTCTTCACAAATCCCTGCTGAAGGACTGGTATAAATTTAAGATTTGAATGTAAGAGGTATGTGTTTTATCCATGTAGGCTATGTGTCCACATGTGTCTGTCTAGATGTAGTTCACAGAGAGGCAAAAACAGATACCTCATAATCTCCTCTCTCTACCTGTCTCCAAGGGAAACTGATTCCTTCAGAAGAAGCAGCAGCAGATTGGGCCAGAGGCTGGCCACTTTACTTTTTTCAAAAAGAGGAGGATACTGACTAGAATTATAGCTATCTACTCCTTTAAATATTGTTAGTCTAGGGGAAGTAATTTTTAGGTTCAAGCTGAGCTCCTGATTGTCATCCCTTAATGAGAAAGGAATTCCCCCAGCTTTATATCCAAGGATCTACTGTCTTCCCACTAAATGCCAGTTCTACAATGAATACATGTAGGGAATAGCAAATAAACCCAGATATCCAAGTCAATAGCAAAATAGAAATCAGAGAAGGTGTACGTATGAGAATATATCAGGCAATAAAGAGTGAGTAAGTTCTCAATTCAGTCAAGAGAAAGAGTCTCAGATCTTACCCAAGGGAAAATTCTTTGAAGTCTCAAGTGAAGTTGCCTGGGGATAGGAACTTGGTTGAGATCCTGACTCCTCTACATACCAGCTTCTTCCCAGAGTCTTTCTTTCCCTTTAGGGATCTAAAGGGAATCTGGAAGTATGGGTATTCTCTCTTGAAGCTAGAAGCTCTCACCAACTCTGCATCTCACATGGGTATGGAACAGTGCATAATTGGTCTCCATCAATGAGGAGAGAGTCCCATATAAGTTGGTGTTAATAAATGTTACATGAATTTTGCCTCTGATCTCATGAACCCTAGTTGGGGTCCTATAGATACTGAAGGCAGAGAAAACATAAAGGAAGCATCCAGTCCATGTGAGGGAATCAGGCTCCTTTTTGCTTATAAGGAAGGCCCTAAGTCTTACCTTTGAATTGTTTTGGAATCTGAGAATTTTGAGAATTTGTGTCCCAGTTGTTAGTGCTTACACCACTAGAAATCAACAACATATCAAAAAAGACAGAGACCATCTGTAGATCTAGAGGAACATGCCCAAGCTAGAAGAGTTAAAGGACTCTTTTTAAAATAGCTATGTTTTTCCTTATTTGAAATGAACACCCAACCAAGTGAACTTCAAAATGTCACCCTATAAATTTGGCTTCAGATGTAAATGTTTGCATTAGTTGTCTTTCATTCTTTGGTACAAAAGGCACATATTTAAAGAGCAGATAGTAGGAAAAAACACCCAATAGACCTAGAACCTAGAATTTAGGAGTCAATCGATGGAATGCTGATATCTAGAAGTCTAGTTTGACTGTAAAGTTGGATGTGTAAAGAGGAATAATGTGAAATAAACCTGAAAAGTAGGTTGGAGTTAGACTGTGGCAAGCCTTAAATACCAGGATGAGATGTTTATATTTTATCCTTGAAGCAATAGATAGCCACAGTAGAAATATGAACAGAGGAATGACATTATCAGACCTTTGCCTTTGAAAGATTATTTTAGCAGCTGTGTGTAGAACTGACTGAAGGAGAAAGAGAGAGAGAGAGAGAGAGAGAGAGAGAGAAACAGACAGACAGACAGGAAGCAAGGAGACCAAATAGAAATCTAGGTGCATGGTTATTAAGGCCTGAACTAGCCTGGTAACCTTGTGAGAGAACGGGACAGAAATGAGAGATGAACGGAACTCCAGAGAAGTCAAGGAAGATGAGAAGTGACAAAAGGCCACAGGATATGTCTTACTTTAAAATAAGCTTTATTGAGTCCTTTTTCTACTGCCCAGTCATATCTAGGTTAACCCTCCCTCCCTGCTTTACCCATTTACCCAGAACTGAACCCTCCTTTATCATAAAGAAAAATTGTTAAGCAGAAATAGCAGCGACAGCAACCACATACGAAAATATATGCAACATTTTGTCATCATAGTTCTTTATCTCCCCGACAAGAGGAGGGACGTATGTTTCATTATCTGTCGTCTGGAGCTATTATTGACTTTTCGGTTACTCAAAGTTCGACTTCATTTTAATGACTTTTTCATTTCCATTCTGTTTATGTCATCCTCCTCGGGTCTTTGAATTCTTCTTTATCATCACTTCTTATTCACAATAGCACTTTATTTCAGTCACATACCACATTTTGCTTAGCCATTCCCTAAATGGGTGGCTTGGTCACCCCTTTTGTTTGTTGTTTTTTGGGGCCACCAAGAGAAAAGCATGTAATTATGTTAAATATTATGGCATATAGTGGGCCTTTAGCTTCGTCTTTGACTTCTTTGGAGTATATGCCTGAGACTGCAATTCTTGGCTCAAAGGATGGTGATTTAATCACTTTTGAGTAATTTCAAGATGATTCACTTGCTTTCCCAATAGTGCACTAGTATTTTCTAACAACCTTTTCAGTATTGACTTTGTACATTTTTAAAATCTTTTTCAATTTGCCTGGCATGAGGTAAAATGTAAGCAAGGAGGTTTGCGATTTCCTATCCTCCCCACCGGCTGAGCTGATATAATCACAGATGTAATTATAAATTATAGGTTTTAATGTATAATTAAGATGTTTCCATGTTTATGAGATGCAAACATCTTTGGGTTAAGGAGGAAACTTGTTCATCGGCTCAGCAAACAAGCTAGACAGACCTTTGGGGGTTTAAATAGCCGGAGGGCTTTCAACAGCAGCAGTTCAGGATTTAAAGAATTCCAGGGTTAGCATATTTTGTGGAGGCAAATCCCTTCATCTGTACTAGAAAACAATGAGGTGGGGGAGGGGACTTTCCATCCCCCACTGGCCATGTCATCAGAGATACGGAACCAGTACGAGACAATGAATGTATCCTCCATGATTAGAGACCCTCACCTGACAGTCTAGGATACAGAGAGAGTTACCTAAGCCTAAGGCAGGAAGATGATTCAAGGAGCATGATACCTGTTGGGTATGGACTCAACGAAAGGATTTCTAGGCTACATGGTACCAAGAGTTGAGTTACCCTTTGCCGCAGATGTTCTACATAGGGGTCTTATTGTCTTTGTACCTTATGTTTGAGCCTACTCTTCCCATATATCTTCTGTGTATATTTGTGTAAGAGAGCCAAAGTTTGGTGGGGAATATTTCATACCAATTGTTCTTATGGAGTTATTAATTATCTATCATTTATTATCTTTGCTAAAAACTAGATCTCCTGACTGACTGTTAATGGGAAGTACACTGGTGGGATTCATGAACAATTTTGGTAGGAGGACCCATTCAAAGAGTTGCCGCTAGAGCCCAAAGTGGGCTCCACGCCATTGTGGACCCACCCTGCAGGTGTGAATGCCAGTGAGGTGGGCAGGGAGTAGGCTGTAGGAAGTATTAGTCATACTGTTAATGATTCAGAACATGCTTTTATATAGTTGTTAGTAGTTTGCTATTCTTTTGAAAAGCTTTCGCATCATTTCCCTACTTAGCTAGGACTGAGCAGTTATAAGGTCACTGATAACCTTGGAGAAAGCAGTCTTACTAGAGTAATAGGGTCAGAATTCAGATGACAAGGTTGAGAAGTGGGTTGTTGGTTGTTGACCAAAATGACATCACTATGTTAGAGTCAAGTTACTATGTGTCCCACTGTCTCTGATGAGACCCTTATGAGCTCAGGAATGCTTTACCACAGGTCAGACATAAATAGTTCATGTGAATATTAGAGTGGATTCTCTAAATTTGTGCATCTCGAGTTTCTTTTGAGTTACGTCAATTCTGCTTTGCTCATAATGCACAGCACCTTCTCTTTTTTTTTATTGTGATATTTGCTTTATTGTGGTGGTCTGGAACTGAACCTGCAATATTTCCAAGATGTGCCTGTATCCTTCCTTCCACCCTGGTTGATGGCCCCACCTGGATCCTTTCTCCTGGGTTGGGATATAGCCCTGGGAAACATAATCCTTTTTTCGAGAAAGTGTCCCTTATCCTCCCCCAAAAACCTATTTTGAGGCCTTTATTTTCTCCCGTTGCCTTTGCTTCAATGGAACCACATTTTTTCTTATTATAGAGTGAGACCAAGCCCCTATTCCTCCCTCTGCCACAGCACCTTCTCTGATGAGGGCACACCATGCTAGATGATCCTATGCTGGTATCTCCCATGTCAAACAATACATTCTAAAATTCTTTTTTTTGTTTGTTTGTTTTTTGGAGGGAGGAGAGCAGGGCAATTGGGGTTAAGTGACTTACTCAAGGTCACATGGCTAGTAAGTGTTGAGTGTCTGAGGCAGGATTTGAACTCGGGTCCTCCTGACTCCAGGGGCAGTGCTCTGTTCAGTTTGCCACCTAGCCATCACCAATTCTAAAATTCTTAAGAGAGACCTTGAGAATTTGTGGTGGGGAAATGGAGGCTGTCAGTAAAGATGATTCTTTCTAGGAGTTTGAATCTAAAAGGGGAGAGGTAAAGGATGATACCTATAAGGTTTGGTATGGTCAAGAGAAGGGTTTACTTTGGCCAAAGTCTAGAATAAATTATTGAAGGGATGGCTGGTCTCATCAAGATTGTATCATACCAACTGCATCACCTTTTTTCTCACACTGCTCCCAGACTGGTGCTTTGGATGTAGTTCCCCTAGATTTTAGAAAACCGTTTGATAAAATCTTTCTTGCTGTACAGTTAACGAGATGGAGAGCTTTGGGCTACAAGGTGTGCATCTGGGTGATTTGCTTGAATGCTTACAACCAAAGAGTAGATGGTAACAGCTCAATGTCAGCTGGGAGGGAGTCTTTAATGAAAACCTTGGGGATCTGGCCTTGGCTGTCTCATCTTTATCAATGACACAAAGCCCAGGCAAGAGAAAGATTGCTAATGGAGCACAGGGTCAAATTCCACATTCCCAAATTGGAACCCATTGTCTTCCCTACTAAGTCTGTCCATCCCCCCATACTTTATTTCTGTTTCTGTTGAAGATGCCATTATCTTTTCAGTCACTAAGATTTACAACCTTAGAATTATCCTTAACTCTTCTCATTTTCTCAACCCTCGTATGCAATCAGTTACCCGTCTTTTTTTTTTTTCTTTTTGGAGGGGAAAAGGCAGGGCAATGAGGGTTAAGTGACTTCCCCAAGGTCACACAGCTAGTAAGTGTTAAGTGTCTAAGGCTGGATTTGAACTCAGGTCCTCCTGACTCCAGGACTGGTGTTCTATTCATTGTGCCACCTAGCCGCTCCCAAACCCCCTTTTTATCGGTGAGGAAACAGGCCAAGAGATTTGTCCAAGGTCATAGAGGTAGTAATCATCAGAAATAGAATCTGAACCCAGGGCCTTTGACTCAGGAACAGCAATCTTTCTATAATATTGCTGTTGTTGAGTCATTTCAGTAATCTCTGACTCTTTGTGACCCCATCTGGGGTTTCCTTGGCAAAGATACTGAAGTAGTTTGCCATTTCCTTTTCCAGTTCATTTTACTGATGAGGAAACTGAGGCAAACAGGGTGAAGTGACTTGCCCAGAGTCTTACAACTAATAAGTGTCCAAGTCTAGAGTTCAACCCAGGTCTTCCTGACTCCAGGGCTGGCACTCCATTCACTGCGCCACCTAGCTTCCATAGCATACTGTGTTTTAAATGCCAACTCATCTTGGTGTGGAAAGTCCTTTACAATCTGGCTTCAGCCTGCCTTTCCAGGATTATTTCATATTTTGCCCCTTCACGCTCGCTACATTCCATCCAGGCTGTTTTCACCTCTGTACCTTTACTCAAGCTGTTTCCCTTACTTGGAATGAACTCCTTCTTTAGTCTGCATCTTAGAATCCCTACAGTTCTGTCCAGTTTCAGCTTATGTATTACCCTCTTTGGAAAATCTTTCATGAATGTCTATTATGATTGCTCTGTCTCATTCAATTTGTTGTGTATATACTTATCTCTGTTTTATTTTCCCTCATTAGAACGTAAGCCTCTGGTCTTTCATTTTATTTTTGTTCAGGGAGACTTAGGTTTTTTATTAGCCAAAGTAAAGAATCAAAGCAATCCTATCTGCTAACAGATACGCATAATTAAGGCACACGGTAAGTACTTATTAAGTGTTTGTTGACTGATTTCATTAATGTAAGTACTCCCTTCCATTATTTATGAAAATAATACCCCATCTGTATTTTTTCATCCTATGAAATCCTTGTCTCCCATACATACAAAAATATTTATAGCAGCTCTTTTTGTGGCGGCAAAGAACTGGAAATCAAGAGGATGCCCATCAAATGGGGAATGGCTGAACAAGCTGTGGTATATGATTGTAATGGAATACGATTGTGCTATAAGAAATGAGGAACGGATGGACCTCATGATAACCTGGAGAGACTTTATAAACTGATGCTGAGTGAGGAGAGCAGAACCAGGAGAACTCTGTACACAATGACAGACACATCATGTCTGTGACAATCGACTGTGACAGACTGGGCTCCTCTCAGCAATGCAAGGCTATAAGACAGCTCTGAAAGACTCACGATGGAGAGGCTATCCACATCCAGAGCAAGAGCTAGAGTCTGAATGCGGACTGAAGCCGGCTACTTGCTCTCTCTCTTTTGTGTTTTGCTTAGTTTTGTCCCTTCTTTCTCATTGTCCACTCCATTGGTTCTAACTCTTCTTTACAACTTGACTAACGTTTAATGCGAAGGTGTTTGTCGAACCTACATCAAATAGCACGCTGCCATGGTGGGGGGGGGGGGCGGAGAAGGAAGGGAGAAAATTTGGAACTCAAGAGACTGTGGAACTGAATGTTGTAAACTAAGAATAAATAAATAAATTTTAAAAAATTCTTGTCTCTCACAAATCCTCCACAAGGGGCCCATCCGATATGGGTGGGCCTTTCTCCAGACTTCCTGTGTATGTACCAGTGGATCCATGGGCTGTCCTGTCCTTCATCCCCAGTACATGACCAGCCTACCTTGTTTTCAAGTCATACATATTTCCGATGACATCCTTTAAGTTATTTCTTGTGCCAAATTCTTTATTAGCAATATGTGGTCGCCTATGAATGGTCACCATGTATCTCTCCACTGCTCTTTGGGTGACCTGTACATTTTTGCAAACATGTAGATATTGGCAGGCCTTGACTGGTGGTTGTAAAACACCACTGGAAAAATATAGGTATTTAAAAGACTGGTCTTTTGTATAAGAAGGTGGGAGGTGCAGGGGGGTGTTTCCCATAATACTTGAGGCTTTAAGAGCCTTGTACGGTGGTAGAAATTCTCCGGACTGTCTTTTCCAGAAGGTCATGCCTGCATTCACAGTGTAGAAACATCACTCATTAAGGACTCTGATTAGGTGAGGGTTTTCTGCAGGATATGCTTGAAAAGCACTATATATTGTATGCTAAATATGTATTAGCATATATTGCATAGGATTTTAAGGTACAGGTTGGAATAGTTAGATGACAATGGGGACAAGAAATACAAAAAAATGGCAGCCTGTCTAGATTCTGATGATGATAGGAGGAATTATGGTAGGAACTTCGTTTTTTTCCCCAGTTCTTGAGAAGTTACCACTATTTAATCTAAACTACCGTGCTGGATTGTAAGCATGCTCTATACTGCAGTTCTTGGGGAAGTCAATGCTCACTTTTCCGGGAAAAGATTAAGGAGATGCTAATCTTCAGTCCTGGTGCTATGAGTGATATGACCACATTCATCTCCCATTGTGTTGGCAAGATAGACGGATTAACTGGAGAGTTAGCTAGTACTCCCCGGAAGGTGTGGAGAGAAGAAAATACTAGATTTGGGTACAAATACTGTTTACTGTCTTATTCAATGCCTCTCTTATCTGTTTTGTTTTGTTTTTTTTGCTTTTTGAAGGGGGGAAGGCAGGGCAATTGGGTTAAATGACTTGCCCAAGGTCACATGGCTAGTTTTTGTGTTAAGTGTCTGAGGTCGAATTTGAACTCAGGTCCTCCTGACTCCAAGGCTGGTGCTCTGTTCACTGCATCACCTAGCTGCCCCCTCTCTATGTTTAAATAAATGACATTTGCTCTGAATTCATGTGTCATCTGGCATTGGATTAGGGGTGGTCTATGAGCTGTGGTTTTGAATAAATGATAACCTAATCAGTACTCTGAACTTGCATTAGAGGTATGTTATAATTGTTTGAGTAAAGACCACTTAAAGCACAGTGCAATTTCCCGTTTGTAATCTTGCCTGATGGATTCCTTGTGGGTGGACCTATTTATGGTCATTTAAAAAGAATTTAAATGGTATTTTATTATTTTCCCCAATTACTTATCAAGAAAATCTTCAGCATTCATTTTTACAGGATTTTGAGTTCCTAATTTTTCTCCTTCTCTCCCTTCCCCTCACCTCTTCTGAAAATGGTAGGCAGTTTGATATAGTTTATACATGTGCAATCATGTAAAACATCTTTCCCTATCTTTCACAACTGTGGAAGAAGAAACAGATTAAAAGGAAATAAAACTATGAGAAAGAATATGAAAAAATATGCTTTGATCCGCATTTTGAGACCATCAGTTCTTTATCTGGATACGGATAAGTATTGTTCTTTGTGAGTCCTCTGTGCTTGTCTTGGATCATTTATGGTAATTTCTGCCTGTCTAAGATATATGTACTGACCAATCAGTTATATAAGTTGTCAATACAGCTGCATATTATGATTTGCATGAGGGAAATTCTTCATCCATCTTTTTTTCTGTGTGGACATTTAGGCTGAAACTCTTTCAAAGGGTGTCTCGTTTAGGAGACTCTCCAGTGTTTTCAGGCTTAAGGAGATTAGCACAATGATTTCAGAAAACAGGTTCATCTGAATGACCTCATTCTCCCTTGGGAATACCTTCTTTATTTGTATCTTGTCTTAGACCTCTTTCATGACAAAGGTAAATGCATGTGTCCATGTTTTATATGAATAATTAGAGAAACTTTCAACTAAGAAGGCTATGTGAAAGGTTCCAGCCAAGCCTAGTTCCCCCAAGAAACTCTAATGATGAAATACATCATATAAAACAATAGAACCCAAAGGAAAAACCATAGATTTCTTTTATCCCATAAATACTGCACAAAGCTGGTCCAGGGGTTGAGGCCCCTTGGTAGGTTATGGCACAAGGAAACTGAACCAGAGCCGCTGCTCTTTAGGGTTTGGGGACATCCTAGAAGCCTGAACTGAAGCCAAAGCAATCTCAGGTCAGACCTAGGGACCAAGGCCTGAAGCCAAAGACCTCTGACTACACGGGGAAATAGAAAAGGTCAACACAACCAAGGTCAGATAATGCCCCAGCGGACAGGACAGATAGAAGCTGAAGTCTTTGATGCTGGGGCTAGTTCTCAACGGCTGTGTCTTTGTTCTTCTAATTTATTTATAATGTCATCCTTTATGCCTAACTCATGTATCAGATTAGAGCAGTGGTTCTCAACCTTCCTAATGCCACGACCCTTTAATGTGGGCGTATCTGCATGTGGGCAAACCCGCCTGGAGACGGAGAGAGGAGCGGTGTGTCAGTTCCTAAGACCATGGGAAATAAGTATTTTCCTATGGTCTTAGGCAACCCCTGTGAAAGGGTCATTCAACCCCTAAAGGGGTCGCGACCCACAGGTTGAGAACCACTGGATTGGAGCTTGTCTTTGTGTGCTGTGTGAAATTGCTGTATACTTGTTTGTACTAGACTTCTTTCTTAGTGGTTTTGTCAAACACTGTGGTGAACTCTTACCTTGGTACCGGGAGCGTTTGGGTTTCTCAAACACCATGCTACTGTGTTTGGTAGGTTCTGTATACTGTCTGTCTAATCTGTTCCACCAATCGATCTCTCCATTACTTAACCAGTACCAGTTTGTTTTCAGTGGTTATTGCTTTGTAGCGTGATTTGAACTCTGGTACTGCTAGAGCGGCTACCAAGTAACAGCACGAGGGTGACATCTTCATTTGGTGGCACCGCTCACAGATCGCCGAGCCTGGAGTTAGGAAGACTCCTCTTTCCTGAGTTCAAGTCTGGCCTCAGACACTAGCTGGGTGACCCTGGGCAAGTCACTTCACCCTGTTTGCCTCAGTCTCCTCATCTGTCAAATGAGCTGGAGAAGGAGATGGCAAAGCACTGCAGTATCTTTGCCAGGAGACCCCCAACGGGGTCACGGAGAGTTGGGCATGAACAACATCTGCCAGACCCCCGTCTTCCCCACTTTTCAAAATTATTTTCCTCGAGATTCTTGACCTTTTAATCATGTGAATTTCTATGAAGTAATGCTTTAATACTTCGATTGTTATGTACTGAAATATGAGTGGAAGATTTTAAATGAAAACATAGGAGACAAAGGAAACCTAGAAAGGTATGTACATATCTGAGCAATCTGAAGGAAACAACTGACATCCCAATGGGACCATCATTTCTTCAAAATGTCCTTGTTCTCACTGTTAAAGATCAAGCAAAGAAAGATAAACTCAGGGTTTGGGTGGAGTTTTGTGATATTTTATTTGATTAAAAAGAGTTAAGAAGGGGGAAGGGGAAAAGGAATATACCAGGGAAGAAATAAACTAGGAGAAAGAGAGAGGATGGAAAATTACATGAAATAATGAATTTGGGGTAAGGAAAATCTGTATTCAAATCTTACCTACACATTTACTGGCAGGATGACAAGAGCAAATCACTTAGGCTCTTTTTGCCTTGGGCAGTTTTGTAGGCTCATAGGGCCTTAGATTAAGAGCTAGAGCAAGTCTTAGAGGCTATCCCACTTTTTAGAAATAAAGGAAATTAAATCACAGAATGGTTAAATAATTTGTCCCAAGTCAGTGAGATTTATCCGATTAATCCAGTGATAGGTTGCAGGGAGATTCCAAGTTCCCAAGTCAGGTGTTACCTGTGTGACATATTGGCAGCTAGGTGGTGCAGTGGATAAAGCACTAAACCTGGAGTCCAGAAGACATATATTTCAATCTAGCCTCCAACACTTAATAGCTGTGTGACCCTGGGCAAGTCACTTGCCCAGGACACTGAGGCAGACTGTAAGATGAGGATAATAGTTTTCCCCTCACAGGGTTGTTGTGAGAATTCAATGAAATAGCTTAGCACAGTGCCTGGTACATAAGTAGATGGTTAATAAGTATTCCAAAGGACTCATGAAAGAAAATGCTATCCACATCCAGATAAAAAGAATTGATGGACTCTGAATGCAGATCGAAGCATATTTTTTTCACTTCATTCTTTCTCATGGTTTTTGCCCCCTTTTGACCTACCTGTTTCTTCTTTTCCAACTGTGACTAATATGAAAATATTTTTACATGATAGCATATGTATAAACTATATCAAACAGCCTACCATTTTCAGAAGAGGGAAGGGGAGGGAAGGAAGGAGAAAAATCTGGAACTCAAAATCTTATAAAAATGAATGCTGGGGCAGCTAAGTGGCTGAATAGAACACCAGCCCTAGAGTCAGGAGGACCTGAGTTCAAACTCGGCCTCAGACACTTAACACTTACTAGCTATGTGACCTTGGGCAAGGCACTTAAGCTCAATTGCCCTGCCTTTCCCCCTCCAAAAAAAAAAAAAGAACAAAAAAATGAATGCTAAAAATTTTCTTGACTTGTGGCCATGGGTAAAAAAAATACTATTTTACAAAAATAAAAAAATAAGTGTTTGTTCCCTCCTCTTCCCCTAAAAAAGCATAGATCCTTTTCCACTACAGTCACATACTGCAATTTATTTAACTATTCTGCATTATGTAGACATTTGAGTGTTTCTATTTTTTGCCATTAGAAATAAAATCACTAAGAATAATTATGAGCAGAATGATCATTTTTTCTTTTAATAACATTCACATGATATAATTTTAGGAAAGAGTCACTAAGTGAAAGAGGTTTTTATTAAAGGTTGTATTCCAAAAAGATTGCACCAATTTGCAGTTCCGTGAACGGTGTTAAAAGGATACCTGTCTTTCACTCAGCTAGGTTTTTCACTAGGTTCATTCATGAGCCTAGAATTTTTGTTATTTTTAGCTCTTTTTTTCCTGCTGATTAGATAGATATAAAGTAGTATTTGGCAACTGTCTCAATTTGAACTACTCTGATTATTAGGTAATTTGAACAATTTTCCAGGTGATCATTAATAATTTGTTTTCTCCTTTGAGACTGTTCATTTGATTGAACAAATATTTATTATATAAGACGCTTTGGGTAACTTCTAGGTCTGTATCTCAGATATCAAAGAAAAGAAGATAGGAACCTATTTATACAAGAAGCTTGTAGCAGCTCTTTTTGTGGTAGCAGGTGAGGAATCGGAATTCAAGGGAATATCCAGTATTTGGGGAATGGCTGAATAAATTGTGGTATATGATTGGAATGGAATACAATTATGCTATAAGAAATGACAATCAAGATGGTTTCAAGAAAACCTGGGAAGTTTTACATGGACTGATGCAAAGGGAAGTGAGCAGAACAAGGAGAACATTGTACACAGTAAAGATTTTCAACCGTGAAAGACTTGGCTACACTGATCAAGAAAATGATCCAAGACAATTTCAAAGTACAAATGGTGAAAAATGCCAACCATCTCCACAGAGAGAACTGATGAACTCTGAATGCAGACTGAAATATACTACTCTTTATTTACTTTATTTTTATTGTTTTCTTTTGCAACATGGATAATACAGAAACATGTTTTGAATGACTTTACATATAAAGGCAATATAAAATTGCTTGCTTTTTCAAGAAGAGTGAAGGAGCAAGAGGGAGGGAGAGAATTTGGAACCCAAATTTTTAAAAAATGAATGTTAAAATTTTTTACATGTAATTGGGAAATGCTTAACAAAATAAAAATAACTTTTATAAATAAAAAAAATTTAAATGGTCAGTTCCTTCCATGAAGGAATTGATTGGAATCAGGACGTGAGGTAGAGCAGGAGATGTGGAAGTAAAGAACATGACACGCGTACAAATGTATGTCAGGACACTGGACACAGATTCAGGAAGACCCAGCTTCCAATCCTATTTCAAACACTTAATAGTTATTGGATGCAAGCAAGTCATTTATTTAACTTATCTGGGTCTCAGTTTCTTTCAAAGGTAGAATGAGGGAACTGGATTTAATTACTTGTGAGACAGTTTAAATGAGATGAAAGTAAGGGAGAGTTTCAGAGAAAAATACCTTAGGGAAATTTAAGGAAAGACAAACATGTTTAGCAAGGGGGTAGGGAAGACCAACGAAGGCCTCACAGAACTGGGTGGCAACTGAGGCTGATCCTGGGTGGAAGGAAGAGAAGTATTCTCTAAGAGATGAAGAGCAAACATACTCAGGGTAGCGGACAATTTGTGGAAACGCACGAAGCCATCTTGGGTCTGTGGAGTGGCCAACAGTCCTGTCTGTAGAGTGCATAGGGAGAAAAGTGTGAAACACAGCTGGAAAGGCAGGGTGAAGCAAGATGGCAGAAGACTGTAAATGACAAAGAAGAAGAATGGCTACCATCTATATAGCACTAAGATTTTTAAGTGTTTTGCATATGTGGTGGGTCTGCTCTGAGTCACTTTCCCAAACTGGGACATCTACATCTCCTCCTCAGGAATCTGGGTAAAAAATAAAAAGATTTACATGGATCTTATCTGTTCCCACAAGTTCAGTTATCTTGATGTAGATGGTTCCCAACATATATACACATGGGTGTGTGTGTGTGTATATATATATATATATATATATATATATATATACATATATATATATGCATGCATGTGTGTGTGTGTGTGTATATGTGTGTGCATCTGACACTAATCTCTCTCTTGATCTCCAGTCTTACATCATTGTCTTTTAGATACCTTTAAATGGAGGGCCTGTAGGCATCTCAAAGTCAACATGTCTAAAATTGAACTCATCTTTTCCCCAAAACCCTCCCCTCTTCTGAACTTCTCTATTGCTGTACAGGGAACCATCATCTTCCCAGTTACATAAGCTCTCAATCTCAGTGTTGTCCTTGATACCTTTCTCAAATTCACTCCACATATCCATCTGTTGCCAAGTTCGACTGTTTCTACTTCCACAATATCTCTCAAATGTGTCCCCTGCTCTCCACTATGAGTATCTAGATGGTGCAGTGGATAGAGAGTCAGGCCTGGAGTCAGGAAGACCTGACTTCTAATTTGGCTTCAGACACTTATTAGCTGTGTGACCCTGGGCAAGTCACTAAACCCTGTTTGCTTTAGTTTCCTTATCTGTAAAATGAGCTGGAGAGGGAAATGGCAAAGCACTACCCTGTCTTTGCCAAAAAAACCTGAAAACCGACCAAAACCAAAAAAATAACCAAATGGAATCATTGTCAGATACAACTGAAATGACTAACAACAACAACAACAATTCTACTCACACAGCTGCCACTCACACCTCAAAGCAGTTTTCTTATGGGTGTTCCTGCCTCAAGTCTCTCCTCACTCTAATCCATCCTCCACTTGGAGGCCAAAGTGATTTTCCTAAAGTGAAGGACCCTCCCCCATCTCTAACAAATTTCAGTGGCTCCCTATTACTTCCAGAGTCAATTATAAAATCCTTTGATATTTAAAGCCCTTTACCACCTGGCCCCTTCCCAATATTCTAGGGTTCTTACACTTTATTCCCCCCCACATACTCAGGGATCCAGGGACACTGGCATTGCTATTCCTAAAACATGACATTCCATTTTCCAACTCTATCTACCAACTCCTCATCTCCACCTCTTGACTCCGCTGATTTCTTTCAAAACTCAGCTCAAATCCAACCTTATGCAAGAAGCCTTCCCTATACCTTCCTATTATTAGTCTCTGTTCCTTTTAAGATTATCTCACATTATATATATATATATATATATATATATATATACACACACACATATGTTTATATGTGTGTATGTGTTTACATACACTTCATATGTATAGAGTAACTAGTTATTTACATACTAGTACTATGCTAGCATACTAGTTACATACTCATTATACTGATTGTCTCCTCCATTTCTTGAGGGTAGAGACTGTTTTTGCCTTTCTTTGTATCCCTGATGCTTAGCACAATGCCTAGAACATATTAAATACTTATTAAATGCTTATCAACTGGCTAAATGACAGCCTCTCTGATCTAGAAGCTTATAACCTAAGAGGGAGAGCACTGATCCAGACAGTAATGTAAAATAAAAAGGTAGAATGAGACACAATCTTTCTTTTGACTGGGTGCACACTACCAAAGCTTGAAAACAAAGGCGCAAGGTCAAAGACATGGTGTGTATACACTTAGAAGGATCTTTCCCTCATTACTGTCAGAATTCTGCCACATGTGAAATCAATTCTGGCCAAAGCCAGTTGTCTGAGGTATTTCAGTTTTAAGTTTTCATAAAGAGGAAGGTTCTTAGGGATCTGAAAAAAGGGAGGAGGAGGTTGGTTGGTTGTTGTCCTCTGTTCTTGAATAGGATTGAAATGACATCACCATGCTGGGGTCAAAGTAATGATGTGTCCAGCTGTGGTTGATTATACAAGCACAGAAGATTCTACCACAGATCAGGCACAAATAGTTCATATGAACACTTGGAATGGAGATGTCTCTACATTTGCATGTCTCGCATTTCTTTCAAGTTACTGTAATTCTGCTTTGCTTGCAGAGCACAACACCTTATTTAATGAGAGCACGCTACGCTGGGTAGTTAGGTTAGGGTTAGGTTAGCTGGTTAGGGAAAGGAGTGGAAACTTCTTCACAGTCCATAAAGTACATGTAAAAATATATTGATGTAAGAAGACCAAAACGAAATAAAAACACACTCAGAAGACAACTGATAAAATGACTGTTTCCATTTAAGAAAAAAAAATCTAGACCTATGATTTCATCAGACTGAGACTGCCAGTGAAGGTCTTCTACCAAAGCAGATCTTTTTGTTGCTTGGTCATTCTTCAGTCATGTCTAACTCTTTGTGATCACATTTATGTGTTTTTTTGGGCAAAGATACTGGAGTGGTTTGCCATTTCCTTCTCCAGCTCATTTGACAGATGAGGAAACTGAGTCAAACAGGGTTAAGTGACTTGCCCAAGGTCACACAGCTAGTAAGTGTCTGAGGCCAGATTTAAACTCAGGGAGATGTCTTCCTGACTCTAGGCCCAGCGCTCTAATCAGTGCATCACCTAGGTGTTCCAAAGTACATCACTCTTCTGAAACTTATAGTGTCAGAGGCACTGAAAAGTTAGATAACTTGATGAAGGCCACTCATCCATTCTGTGTAAGAGATGGAACTTGGACTTGGGTCTTCTGTACTCTGAGAGTCCAGGCTGCTTCTCTGTCTCCATACAGGTAGGAATTTCATATGAATCACAGAATATTGGCTGGAAGATTAGCTAGTGATTTGCCCAACATCACACAGCTACCAAGTGGCAACATAAAGTGGGGAAGCCAAGTCTAGACTCCCGGTTCAGGGTTCTTCCTATGACAATGGATAGTAAAATGGTAATGGCATGTCCACACCCAGTTCCTGGCTCTGGGCTTCTCTCTCCTCTAACCTATATAAATCTTAACCTTTTGAACAGGCAAACATCCTTCTCCTGAAAACTGTTGTTTGTTTACGTGGATGTGTCATTCAAATGTTAAGAAGTTCTATGCAAAAGTTCTTTGTTTCTTTTCCCCTCCTTCCTTCCTTCCTTCCTTCTTTTCTTCCTTCCTTCTTTCCTTCCTTCCTTCCTTCCTTTCTGCCTGCCTGCCTTCCTTTCTTTTCTTTCTTTCTTTCTTCCTTTCTTTCTTTCTCTTCCTTCCTTCTTCCTTTCTTCCTTCCTGCCTGCCTTTCTTTTCTTTTCTTTCT
>CM053580.1:119708467-119726606 GCA_028627135.1 Pseudochirops cupreus | reverse complement strand
CTTCCTTCCTGCCTGCTTTTCTTTTCTTTCTTTCTTTCTTTCTTTCTTTCTTTCTTTCTTTCTTTCTTTCTTTCTTTCTTTCTCTTCCTTCTTTCCTTCCTTTCTTCCTTCCTGCCTGCCTTCCTTCCTTCCTGCCTTTCTTTTCTTTCTTTCTTTCTCTTCCTTCCTTCCTGCCTGCCTTCCTTCCTGCCTTTCTTTTCTTTTCTTTCTTTCTTTCTTTAGATCTGTAATGTTGGCAACTCCCAGTGAAGAAATTCCTTTTGGCAGGGCGAATCAGTACTGGCTCCACAATAAATGTTATCAGAGAGTTTCCTGGGGCACTTCTTATTTAGAAAAAAAAATCTTTAAATTAAATGGGGAAAAAATTGAAAACAAACAACTCTTTATTCCTTTCACTTCCTCTTATCCTCATCCCCTATTCTTCCCTTCCTCCTCTCTCCATATCAGCTAGATAATAATGCTCTAGGACACAGGCTGTTATTTTGAATTAAGCCCCTTAAAGTGACAGTGACTTCCCCATGTGATTTAGTCACAGGAGGTGCTCACAGGATCAAATGTGCACAAACCACAGATCAGATACCAACATCATCTCTGCTAAGTTTCTGCAGGCACAAACCCATGTCAGAAATCAGTGCCCCATGAAGTTGTTTCAGAATGTAAACTGCTGATGCCAGCAGGAGGTGGGCTCCAGCTTTACCAACCACAAGCCACACTCTCAAGATCTGAATCATTGCACCCGAAGGTGTATTAACAGAACAGCTGTTTGTGTACTTGAGCTTTCTGAGACCACTGTGATCCTTAGCCAACTCCCTAAATGCTATCCCACTGATCACTTATCTAAATTCAATCCATAATCACTTTTGCCACTCTTCCCAACCAACCCACCAAAGGACCTAGTCTGCGGCAAAAGTCTGTTTACCATACTTTTTACGCTCCTGGGTATAAAAGACCGTCAGAGGCCTCCACTTCCTAATAAATGGGGCTGGTTCATAGAAATATTGTATCATAGATCACATTGTATCTCAGTACCTTTGATCTGACTATTGGGGTGCAAAGGAAGCTACTAGACCATTCATTTGTATAGTCATTCAAACATTTTTCAACTATAGAGTGAAACTCTAGAAGAAAAATGGCCCAAGTAGAAATAGAGCCAATTAATCATTTCATCAACAGATACTCATCTAGGGACTATTATGTGCCAGTTACTATGCTACACACTGGAGATATTTAGATAAAAATGAAACAGTGCTTCCCATTTCCCCAAGTGAATATAAGCCCCAGGTTTTCAGGAGCAAAGTGCCAATCCTAGCAGCAGGGGGAATCAGGAAAGGCTTAACATAAGAGGAAGCCTGAGCTTTGAAGGAAGCTAGGTATTCTAAAAGGCAAAGCTGAGGAAGGAGTGTATTCCAGGCATGGAAGGGGAGAAGGCATGGGAACAGGAGATGGGATGCTGGCCATAAGAAAGAACAAATGGGGGGCAGCTAGGTGGCACAGTGATTAGAGCACCAGCCCTGGAGTCAGGAGGACCTGAGTTCAAATCTGACCTCAGACACTTAACACACACACACACACACACACACACACACAAAACTAGCTGTGTGACCTTGGGCAAGTCACTTAACCCCAATTGCCCTCCAAAAAGTGAAAAAAAAAAAGAAAAGAAGGAACAAATAGACCCATTTGGCTGGAATGAAGAGAAATGTTATATAATGGCCCCAGAATTGTACTTTGGAATAAGGTATTAAAAGGCTATAAGAACCAAAAAGAAGTTTATATTTGATCCCCAAGGTAGTCACTGGAGCTTTTTGAGTAACATGGTCAGATCTATGCTTTACGAATATCACTTTGGCAACTGTGTGGAGGATCAACTGAAGATTGGGAGGCATGGAGGCCAAGTAGGAGGTTATGTACAGTAGTCCAGACAAATGGTGATAAGTAAGAGCTTGAATTAAGCTAGTGGTTGTAGAGAAGGAGCCAGATGTAAAAAATACTGGGAAGGCATAATTCACAACGGGGCAGCCAGGTGGCTCAGTGGATATGAGCCTAGACTAGAGTCAGGAAACCCGAATTCAAATCCAGCCTCAGACACTAGTTGTGTGACCCTAGACAAGTCACTTAACCCTGTTTGCCTCAGTTTCTTCTTCTGCAAAATGAGCTGGAGCAGTAAACGGCAAACCACTCCAGTATCTTTGCCAAGAAAACTCCAAATGGGGTCACAAAAAGTTGGATGTGACTGAAAAATGACTGAACAACAACGTAATCTGCAAGATTCTACATTGGCATGGGGGATGGGGAGCAGGAAGACTCAGAGCGGGCTAAATTGAGTGATTTGTGTTGCTCTCCTTGGTAGAAATGGGACATTAGAAGAAGTGTGCTTTTGGGGGGAAATAATGAGTTTTATTTTGGACATCTTGAATTGGAGTTATCAATGAGAAATCTAGTTGGAAATGTCCAATAGGCTGTTGATGATGAAGAATTAAAGCTGAGGAGAGAATAGGACTGTATCTATGTAGGTCTGGGGGTCGCCAGCATAGAAATGAGTTAAAACTACGAGAGCGATGAAATCACCAAAAGAAAAGGGAGAGAGAAAAAACAGAACCAAGGACAGAGACTGGGAATACACATCCCAGTTGGGGGACAGGATATGGATGATGACCTGGCAGAGGAGTCTAAGAAGAATTGACTAGACAGGAAGAGAGCCAAGTGATAAATGTCACAAAAACCCCGAGAGAAGAAAGTATCCAGGAGCCTCTTACTTTGCTAAAGAAGTAGGATATTATAGCAATCATTAGCAAGTGTATTTTGAGTGCCTAACCCTGTGCTGGCTAGGGATTAAATGGTACTTTAAGATATGCAAAACACTTTATATACGATATTCTACTTGATCCTTGAAACAATCCTGTGAAATAGGTAGATCAGGCATAAAGAAAAGGAAGTTGAGGCAAAGAAAGATGAATCAACAAATCTATGTGTGTGTATGTATGCGTGAGAGAGAGAAACAGAGAGACAGAGAGAGAGACAGAAACAGAGAGACAGAGACAGAGAGACAGAGAGAGAGAGAAACAGACAAAGACACACAGAGAGACAGAGAGAGACAGAGAGACAGAGACAGAGAGAGACAGAGACAGAGAGAGAGAGAAACAGACTAAGAGACACAGAGAGAGAGAGAGAGAGAGAGAGACAGAGACAGAGACAGAGAGAGAGAAAGAGAGAGAGAGAGAGACAGAGACAGAGACAGAGAGAAAGAGAGAGAGAGACAGAGAGAGAGACAGAGAAAGACAGAGACAGAGAGAGAGAGAGGGAGAGAAAGATGTATAAATATAAGGTCCTGGGCAGGGGCCGGGGTGGGGGGGGAGAGACAGATACAGAGACAGAGAGGGGAGAAGAGAGGAAAACCCAACAAGATGTACATGGGGCAGCTGGGTGGCTCAGTGGATATGAGCCTAGACTAGAGTCAGGAAAACTGGAATTCAAAACCAATTTCAGATCTTTACTAGCTGTGTGACCCTGGGAAAGTCACTTAACCCTGCTTGCCTCAGTTTCCTCATCTATAAAAAGTGATGGAGAAGGGAATGGCAAACCACTCCAGTATCTTTGCCAAGAAAACCCCAAATGGGGTCACGGAGAGTTGGTCACTACTAAAAATGACTGAACTAGAACAACACATATATAAAAATAAAGTGTTTTTTCCCCCTAAGGACCTCATATTTTATACATATATTCATATATAATATCATATAATACATGTACATATAGATAGAGTTTTAGGCATAGGCATAGATAGAGATAGAGATAGAGATAGAGATAGAGATATAGTACTTAGAAAACTACTAGCAGATGAGGGAGGACCAGAAAAGGCTTCATGTTGAATGGGGAATTTAAGCAAAGTTTTGAAGGAAACAAGGACTTTGAAGGGGCAGAGGAGGAGAGAGAGTGCATTCTAGGCATGGGGGATAATCAGTGCAAAGAGAGATGGGGAGGATGTCTGAACAAGTTGTGGCATGTAATTGTGATGGAATGGTATTGAGCTATGGGAAATGATGGGTGGGATGCTCTCAGAAAAGCCTGGGGAGACCAATACCATAAGACAATCAGCTGTGACTGACTTAGCTATTCTCAGCAATACAATGACCCAAGATAACTCTGAAGGACTTATGAAAAATGGTATCCATCCCCAGAGAAAGAACTGATGGTATCTGAATACAGATTGAACCATACTTTTTTTTTTTACTTTATTTTTCTTGAGTTTTTCTTTGTCTATATTTTCTTTTACAACATAACTATTACGGCAATATTTTGCATGACTACACATGTATAATCTAGATAGAATTGTTTGCCTCCTCAATGAAGGGGGGATAGGGAAGGAAAAAGGGACAGAATTTGGGACTCAAAGTTTTAAAAAGAATGTTAAAAATTGTTTTCATATGCAACTGGGGAAAAAATAAAATACTAAATAATTTTTTTTTAAAAAGACAGAGATGGGAGCTGGAGTGCCATGAAAGTGGGATATCAAGAAACATCACCGAGTCCAGGAAGGGAGTAATGACAATAGAACATGATTGGAAAGTTTGAGGCTAGGTTGTGAAGGGCTTTAAAAGCCCAAGGAATGTCAATCCTAGAAGCTGGGGGAATCAGAAAAGGCCCAAGATAGGAGAAAGCCTAAGCTTGGAAGAAAGCTAGGTGTTCCAAAAGGTTGAGCTGAGAAAAGAGTATATTCCGGACATGAAATGTGTCCTTAATGGCATATATTTCATCCTAAAATCAGTAGAATAATGGAGTTACTGAGTAGGGAATGACATTGTCAGATCTGTGCTTTAGGGAAATTATTCCAGCAGTTTTGTGGAGGATGAAGTCGAGTAGGGTGAGATTTAAACACAGGAAGACTAACACCCTATTGTAATCGTCTAACAGACAAGCTGATGATGGTCTTCACTAGGGTGACTGAGTGAGGGGAGAGATGCTAATGACATTGCTGGTCAGTGCCAGGGCGGTATTAGGGCCCCAGGCCTGATGATCTGGCTCTCTGAGGTTGGGGTCTTTGATGGATGTGAGTTCTTTTTGGCGCAGGCTCTTTCCTGCCTCAGTCTCCACTCTGGTTCTCTGAGGCCTGGGATCATTTACGGTTCTGAGGTCCTGGTGGTGGCAGACGTTGACTTCAGTAACTGTTGCCCCCCAGGGGCTGGACAAACCTCGTGCTTGATGAAGGCTACTCTTTCCGATGGGAGGATTCCCTTAGGAAGACAAGGCTTCCTTAAACTGTGTTATGTGAATACAATGGTCTGTTGTTGTGCAGCCCCGAAGAAGAGGAATTCAGAGAAATGTTGGGAGATTTGTAGGTAGTAAAACAGAGAAAAAATAGAAAGAGGACAATATATACAAAGACTACAGTAATATAATGGAACAAATCACTGAAAGGAAGACATTCTAATGACTGAAAAAGCAATAATGGTACTGGAAATGCCAGCCCCAGCCCCTCGCCCCATTTCCTTAGCAGGGGCGGAGGACGAGAAGGGCAAAATGGCTTGTGGAGTGTCAGATACAGTCACTGTATCACTTTTTTTTCCTGAACTGTTTTTGTTTGTTACAAGGGAATGTTCAGGTCTCATATCTAGAAATGACTGCTGTAAGAACAAAAGGCATCGATAAGACTTTTTTTTCTTACAAAAAAAATGATGAGGCCTTTTTATGGAAATGCTGCTCAACAGATTTAAAACACTTTGTGAAGTTTCTAAAGATGCCTAATTTTTCTCCCTGAAGAATTTGGCTTATAACCCCAGAAGTTCATGATTTTTGCAAGATGAATAGGAAAGGATCAGGAACTACATTTTTGAGATGGGGAAACTGAGGCAGGGATAGGTTCATGCCTTGGATGAAACAGGTTAAAAATAAAAACATGTTCCAGGTAATATGCTAAAATATGGAGCTGTTGGATGTTCCATTCCAATGAAAGTCAGATAGAAAACATAAGAATTCAGAGCTTGGTGATGGTTTAGCTGCTTCATGAAGCAAGAGCCTTAATCAAAGAATGGTTGGGCTTCTCATTTATTTTCCGGCTATGTAGCTGGCAACATCTTACTGTGGGAAATCAGAGAGAGGAGCCAAGCTGGGGAACTGGCTATGGCACTCTCCTGCTTCTTCCTGCTGTGGCAAAGGCATTGCCTCTCATTTGTAATCAAGTTGGGCCAGTGCATTCTGTGCAGAGTGCTGTTGGCTCCTTAGCTTTCTGAACCGCAAATGGAGTTGTTCAGAAACCATTAAGGCTCCTTCCCAGGATCCCCAAATCCCAGAAAGTCAGACAGAGCCTGCGCTGAGTCTCCACTCATCCTTATCCTATGTCATCTAAGCAAGTGGAGATGTCCCTAGACGCTGATCATTGCTTTACACAGTACATCGTTCACAGTCAGGGGGGGAAAGGTAGTGGCTGTTGAATTTCCTGACTCTGGTGGGTTTACAAAGCAGCCTTTTAAAAAAATCACTTTTATAGTTTAAATCTCAGCCTTCAGGGAGCACAAAAAAATGGAACAAGAAAGAAAAGAAGAAAGAGGATAGAGAGTGAGAAAGAAAGGAAAAGAGGAAAGAAAAGAAAGAAGGAAAGGGAGGAAGGAAAGAAAGAGAGAGAGAGAAAGAAAGAACCTCTTGATCTTTTTCTGGATCCAGGTGTGAGTTGGTGGGAGGTTCACAAAGGCATCCTGTTTGTAGCTGGGAGCTGGAGCTATGAAGATCAGGTTGACTGATACTCTTCTTTCCTCTCCACGGGTGTAAGCTCAGCGGAGGAGGAGCATGGCACTTAGTGTCAGTGGCAGGTTCTTTGAGATCTCGCTTGAGGGCACATACCCTGGAGCAAGCTTCCATCAATACTTCTGAGTCACGTTCAAGAGCAAGTGGTCGACTGGACCAAGTACAGCTGGCTTCCCTGTCTCTTTGCTTTGGGTCATTGAGGTGAGTTGAAAGCCGAGGACTGCTCTGGCATCAGGACTTCATGTAGGACTCCAGGGGAAACATTAGCAGAGAGAACAGCCTCTGCTGACATGGTTCTATGCGAGTTCAGGATCTGCCAACCACTTGTGCCCATTTTCACACTTGCCTATTCTCTTGGTGGAGTGAAAAGCACAGAAACAGATGTCTTTAAGGCGACTTATCCCTGTGCTGGTTTATGTTTCAAAACTACAGAATTTAACAGGCCAATAGGCAAGAGGGAGATAGCCTTGCCCTTTAAATATAAAATAGCCTGTGACTTATATGGTGGCATTTCCTGTCCATTTATTTGCTCATTCAACAAACAGCAATGAGCCCCTTGGTAGTACAAGACACTGTCCTGGGAACAGGGGGAAATTCAAGACAAATATGATGGGGTCCGGACCTGTGGCTGCATCTGCAAAGGGAGTTCCTGGTATGGAAACTCTATCTGCTGATTGATACAGGTGAGCAACTCCTTAGACTCAGAGGTGTCTCAGGGCACTGAGAAATTAACTTACTGGCGTTTACTTGCTCAGGGTTACAGGGAGAATTTGAACCCAGATCTTTCTGACTTCAAGTACTCTATATGCCTCAGCAAGTCATCTATAAAGATCCAGGGGCCAATATGAGTTAACAGAGTGACAAGACGGTCATAATGCTAAGGCTAATAAAAGCAGTGTCCAGAGTGAGGGAGGTGATGGTCTCATTGAACTATTCCTTAATTAGACTCTATCTTTTTCTATTGTGTCTCCAAGGCTTGGCACATAGTAAACACTTAATATTTGTTTTTCATTAAAAAAAAAAAAAGCCTAGCTGTGTGACCTTGGGCAAGTCACCTAACCGCAATTGCCCTGCCTTCCCCCCTCCAAAAAGACAAATAAATAAATAAATAAAATTTTTAAAAAGCAAGTTATCTGTACCTTATAGTGTTAGGGAGTCACCGGGGGCACTTAGAGGTTAAGTGACTTGCCCAGTATCAGACAGCTAGTATGTGTCTGAGGCTGGATTTGAACTCAGGTTTTCTTGATTCCAAATACTCTCTCAGCTATTCAGTACTTCCACTCAGAACAAATCAAATCTCTTACCTCATGGGGTTTACGTTCCAATAGGAGCAGGGCTGGGCACATACATCAATACTCCAACTACCTGCCATTTTCTTTGTTCCTCTGTCTGTAGCCCTAGTTTCTAACTCCTCTCCAGTTTTTAATAGATGGATCTTCCAGAATTAGCTGAAAAAATTAGTCACCCTCCATTCAATTTGATGCTGAGTCTCTCTGAACGTAGCCTCGTCTTCAGACTAAGACTAGCTGTCTCATCATCGTACCCATATTTGAAGGATTTCATCTTGCCAGGACTTGCCACAGCTTTTTGCTCTGCTATGTTGATCTTTGAGGGCCAAAGGTCAGCTCCACACCTTGACAAGGACTCTTGGTAGAGAAACAACATCAGACGTGAACCATTAAAATATTATAAAATGAGAGGCAAATATCCCCCAAAGTTAGAAAGGTCATTTTAGACCAGGAAAGGTGTTTGTGACCTGGGGCCTATAAATTGTTTTCTGTTTGTTTTAAACATTTCAATAACTATATTTTAAGATAACTAGTTTCTCTTGTAATCTGTTGTATTTTACTTTTTGCATTTAAAATCATTATTCTGAGAAGGACTCCATATTCTCCACCAGACTGCCAAAAAACTAAAGGATTATGTGAAAAAGAAAATCCCTGGTATGAGAGGGAAAAGGGAAGGCTTAACAGAAGAGGTGGCATTTAATTCAGGATTTGAAGGATTATGGGGATTGGGAAGAGCAGGTGTTCTAGGAGGTGGTGAACAAGAGAGGCAAAGGATCAAGGTGGGAAAGGGGAAGATGTACCTAGGGTTTGGGAGTAGATTTAGCGTGATGACAGGCTAAGGAATTTGGGCTTTGCTTAGTAACAAGAATGACGATAAGTATTACAGCATTAAATATCATATGCAGCACTCACTATGCTATTCCAAAGAGGCTTGGCATTATACTTCTGTAATGCTCTGGTAATGATGCCACATGCTTCATTTTGATGAAAGCGACCATGAGCACTACGGTAGCTTGAAGAGATTTCTAGAGAAGGCCCTACAATTTCTAGAATTAATGTCACCAGCAGAGGCACTCTCATCTGACTGAGAAATTTGAGGGTCAAGTGTTTTTGAAAGAGTGGCCATAATCATGTTATCACTATGGTGTAGGGCCAAGGTTATGGTCAGTTTCCGAACTGGAGCTCATTTGGTTGCTGCACCAAATAGTAAAGGTACAAGTAGTTCTAGAACTATGAGTATCAAAAATTAAAAAAAAAAACTTTTTATACCTTAGTTTCCCCATGTGTAAAACAGGGATAATAAGGTCTGTTTTCATTCACTGTATAGGAGTAGGGTAAATACACCTGTACTTCTGCCTGTTCTTATCTTTTACAGTTTAGAATTAGTTTGGGTCTTACCATATGCCCTGGAGCTCCTATGTGTGTTACCTCATTCAGAGTGTGAGTTTTTGAGAGCTCTTTTTATATTTTTTATTTTTATATTTTTATATTTTATCTGCCTTTTCATTTTGTATTTTTATATTTGTATGTTTTTATTTTTGTATCTGTCTTTTCATTCATTAATTTGTTCATTCAGGCATTCAATGAACAGAACATAGTGGATCAAAATGGAGATATGTAAAAGAACTCAATGTTAGCAAAGAAGAATGAGATAATAGATTTAAATGTATTTCTATTTTAAAGTTTAAAGGAAATATTTGTATTTTCTCAGCAAAATTTCTTCTCTGATGACCTACATCCAATGGCCTCCAGTTTGATGAACACAAGTAACTTTCCACTCAATGACAGTCTCTGCTCCATTCACCATCCCTCCTTGGCCACAAGAGTGTTTCTGTCATTGTTCTACATGGTTCTTTTGGTCATCGGTGCCTTTGGGAACATTCTTGCCATCTATATCACCTCTCAAAAGAAGAAGATGAACTCAACAGATCTCTACTTGATCAACTTGGCTGTGTCTGATGTCCTTTTTACCCTGGCTCTGCCAGGAAGGATCACCTATTACATCTTAGACTTCAATTGGCCTTTTAGTGACTGGTTTTGTAGGGTGACAGCATTTATGTTCTACATGAACACCTATGGGAGTATCTACCTCATGACATGCATAAGCATTGACCGCTATGTCTCTGTGGTCCATGCCAACCACAGTCACAAATTCCGCCATGCTGGCTGGGCAAAGTACATCTCTGTAGCAGTCTGGGGGTTGGCATCCCTGCAGACAATTCCATTGCTGTTTCTGCCCTTGACCAAGAGGATGGGAAATAAGTTGAGATGCATGGAGTACACCAGTGTTGAAAGGATTCTCAGCCTGCCCCTTCTGCTCCTGGGAGGCTGTGTCCTAGGCTTTTTGGGGCCAGTAGGGATCATACTATTTTGTTATGTGAAAATCACCTTAAAGCTATACAGGATAGCTCAAGAAAACTCAGTGATGAGCAAGAATGGTCACCATAAGAAGACCTGTCTAGTTATTCTGCTGGTGCTGATGGCAGTGATTGTATGCTTCAGTCCTTACCACTTCAATATTATCCAGTTTATGATGAAAGAACTGCTTTATCAGTCTACCTGCACTGAGCAGAAGGCTTTTAAGGTTTCTCTTCAAGTCACAGTATGTTTTATGAACATGAACTGTTGTATTGACCCCATAATTTACTTCTTTGCATCCCAAGGCTATAAGAAACAGTTCCTCAGGATTTTTAAACCCAGAATTTTAGCATCCTTCTCCTCTACTGGAAAAATCTCTTCAGAAACAAACAGTAACAACCACGGAGGAGACTCTGTGCTGGGTTAGTGAAGACCATGGCCCAGGACTGGGATTATTAACCCATTTTGTTTCATAGCAGTCTGGTGAGGCCTATGGACCCTTTCTTAGAATAATGTTTTTAAATGTATAAAATAAAAGACGTAGCATTACAAAGGAAACAAATTATGTTGAAATATAGTTATAAAAATCTTTTTAAAAATACAGCCAAATTCATGGAGCCCAAATCAAGAACTTCTGGCTTAGCAAAGCTTTAGCTTTTAGGCAGCTAAGTGACACAATTAATTCAGTGTTAGACTGTGAGTCGGGAGGGTCTGACTTCAAATCTTGCCTCAGGTACTTGCTAGTCACTCTGGACAAGTCTCTTCTTCCCTCTCAGCCTCAGTTTCCATATCTGTAAAACGAAGATAATAATAACATGTGCTTCCAAGGCTCAAGTGAGGTAATACAAGTAAATTACTTTGCAAACCTTTAAGTTATATGTAAATGTTGGCTATTATTTTAAGACTGCGGCCCTTAACATAAAATGTCACCAGATTTGTGTATGTCTCTGTGCTTTTATTCATAGGCATTACTCTAGGACTGCAAACGCTTCCCTCCTAGTTTCTCCCCTTAGAACTCCTGGTTTCTTTTAAGGGTTAGTTCATTTGTCACCTCCTTACAAGAGGAGATCCCGCCCCACCTCACACTGTTGTTCAGTCATTTCAGTCAAATCTGACTCTTCATGACCCCACTTGGGGTTTTCTTGGCAAAGATAATGAAATAGTCTGCCATTTCTTTCTCCATTGGATTAAGGCAAACAGAGGTTAAGTGACTTGCCAAAGGTCACAGCTAGTAAGTGTCTGAAGCTGGATTTGAACTCAAGCCCTCCTGACTCTAGACCCAGTGCTCTATCCACTGAGCTGTCTAGCTGCCCCAGATTACTTCGTATTTAATCTGTAGATATTTTGTATTTACTTATCTGTAGAAACATTTTTTTCCCTTCCCCAGTAGACTGTAAGCACCCTAAGGGCAAGAGCAATTTCATTTTCTCCCCTGAGGAGGCTGGGGTTCAAGAACTTTCACCACTTGGCCCCATGATGCTCCTTTCCATAGGTACTAAAGGTTACACCATTACCTCTCCAAGGTTGGGTCTTAGTTTGCATGCATGAGAGCATCTGCATTCCTGCCTCAAGGATCCCTGGGGGAAATCACATACCTCTCTGCCCTCCATTGCTAGTTGAGTAACATAATGATGGCCGTGGTAACATGATGTCATGCAAAGAACACCAGATGAAAGATCAGGAGACCTTGGGGCTAATGTGGACTCTGAAACTAACCAGATAAATAATTTTTCTTTGGTAGTCTTGTATTTCCTCATTTGTAATCTGCGGTTCGAGTAATTTTAGCTATTTTATGGGATTGCTGTGAAGCTTGCGTGAGATAATGATGTCAATTCTCATTACAATTTCCATTAAAATTTTTTTAATCAAATGTTGAGGTCTGTGATGTTTTGGGCACTGTACAAATTGACTCAGGTGGCCAACATACTTGGCCTTCAGGAGTCTCTAAACTGAAACCCATGATGTTGACCAATCCAAAGACTCCCAGACGAAAGGCCCAAAAGGCTATAAGAGTTCACGGGTCAAGTCTAAGAATTCAATCAATGCAGAATTGAGCATACACGGACTGAATTCTGAAGAAAGAGTTTGGTGGGAGAAGAGGTGGAGGGGGCAAAGCCCACTCAGATATTAAAAGAAGGAAAAGAAAGGGTCTAATACAATTTTAATTCAGTTCAACAAACATTTATTAAGTGCTTATAAACATTACTCTAAGATCTGGTAGATACAAAGACAGCAGAAAGTATCTGCCCTTAAGGAGTCTACATTCTTCTGGATGTAGAATGTAAGTTTGAGGCAGGGAGGTGTACTCACACTTTTATAAAAATACAGAAGATATGGTATGGGCAACTTAGAGCAATAGTAGAAAGTAGGGGAGAGGGAAGGTAGTGGAGAGATGGGAGATCCTTTCTTTATCCCCCACACTTACACTCACTTCTAAAAGATGATCCCCAGGCTGGGAAAAGTCGGCGAGATTAATATCAAAGCAGACAGATCAGCATCATGTTCAGCCTCTTTCATTTCACTAATCAGTTAACATTACATAACTCTTCATCTGTTTTCTTATTTGCTCTTCCACTGCAAGCAAGGTTTGTTATCTCTATATTCCATTTGATCACTTAGGGCCTGCATTTATTTGTACCCCACAATGCTGAGATGAGAATAGATAAAATTGTCCCTGCGCTGTGAAATGACTTAGAAGGTAAAGCAGCTAAGTGATAGAATCTGAAGGATGCTATTTAGGCTTATCAGAGAGAGTTACAAAAGATTTTAAAAGTACATGCAAGAGCATATACTTATATCCATATATACTATATTAGGTTATATATTTTGGTAAATCAACATTTAAAAATAGTTATTAAATAACCTTTGAGAGAGGTGTGTGACTAGGTGGGGAGAAGTCAGATTTGGAGACATTTAAGGGTGTGGATTAGGTGGTGCAGTGGATGGAGCATTGGGCATGGAATCAGGAAGACTCATCTTTCTGAATTCAAATCCAGCCTCAAATACTTACTAGCTGTGTGATCCTGGATGTCAGTTAACCAAACCAAACATGAAAAACAAAGAGAGCATGTAGTTTGCTTCAGTCTGCATTTAAACTCTGTTCTTTCTAGATCTTTCTCTGAATGCAGACATCTTTTTCCATCATGAATCTTTTGGAGTTGTCTCAAAGTTGGTCATCACACATATGTTGTGTCTGTAATTGTGTACAGATTTCTCCTGGTTCTGCTCTTCTCACTTAGCATCAGTTCATATATGCCTCTCCAGGTAAATATGAAGTCCATTTGCTCCTCATTTCTTACAGCGCAATAGCATTCCATTCCATTCATATATCACAACTTGTTTAGCCATTCCCCAATTGATGGGCATCCCCTTAATTTCCAATTTTTTGCCACCACAAAAAGCTGCAATAAATATTTTTGTACATACAGATCTTCCTCCTATTTCTATGATCTCTTTGGGATACAGCCTTAGAAGGGGTATTACTGCATGAAAAGGTATGCAATTATTTATAGCCCTTTGGGCATAGTTCCAGATTGCTCTCCAGAATGGTTGAATCAGTTCACAACTCCACCAACAATGCATTAGTGTTCCAATCTTTCCACATCCTCTCCAGCATTTGTCATTTTCCTGTTTTGTCATCTTAGCCAATCTGATTGGTGAGATGTGGTACCTCAGAGTTGTTTTGATTTGCATTTCTCTAATCAATAGTGATTTAGAGCATTTTTTCATATGCTTATAGACATCTTTAATTTCTACCTCTGAATCTTTCTTTCTTCTTTCTTTCTTTCTCTCTTTCTTTCTTTCTTTCTTTCTTTCTTTCTTTCTTTCTTTCTTTCTTCCTCCCTTTCTCAGTGGATACAGTGCTGGCTCTAGAGTCCAGAAGATTCACCTTCATGAGTTCAAATGTGGTCTCAGACACTTAATAGATATGTGACCCTGGACAAGTCACTTAAACCTCTTTGCCTCAGTTTTTTTTCTGTAAAATGAGATGGAGAAGTAAATGGCAAAATCTATCCAGCATCTTTGCCAAGAAAATCCCAAAAGTGATCATAAAGAATTCATAGCAACTGCATAAAAGCAAGGAGTGAACGGGCCGGTGCGCAGGGCAGTCTCTAACACGGTACAAAGAGCGCTTTCCTTAGCTCCGTGCCGCTCACTGAAGGTATGGATGACGCGGTTTCACCACAGTTCGCTCTTTAAATGTTAATACAGAGTGTGTGTGTCCTGTGGGGCAGCACCATGACTACACCTCAAAAAGGGGCAGAAACCCGTGGCCACCCACAGGAGAGGGAGGCCGTAAGAACAGAGGGAAGAAGATGGCTCGACTCTCAGACGAGCTGGTTTCTCACGCCCGCTTCGACACAGCTGAGGGGGCCTTGGGGAGTCGCCGCACCTGGGGGAGTAGACTACAGTGGCTTCCCAAGTTCCTTCCCGTTCTCCAGTGGGGATTTCATTGTGATGGGAAAATCCTGATGCAACAACTTCCCCTAACACTGTTGATTAGGACCAGTTATTGGGCTTGGAGTCTTAAAGGGTTGCCCTGGGGCACTGAGAGATTAGGTGACTTGTCCAGAGTCTCATAGTCAGGCCTTCATGGCACCAAGGCCTCCAGGGGTTCTTAACTTTTTCTTGTTTCATGGGTGCTTTTGGCAGTCTGGTAAAGCCTATAGACCTTTCTCAGAATAATGATTTTTCTTTAATTTTTTTTTTGAGGGGGAAAGGCAAGGCATTTGGGGTTAAGAGGCTTGTCCAAGGTCACACAGAGAATAAAGTTTTTTAATGCACAAAATAAAATACACAAGAATACAAAGGAAACCAATTATATGGAAAAATATTATGTCAATAATTTTCTTAATATAATATAAATATATCATTGTGTTATATATTATTAACACAATATTTTTATATAATATTAATATATGTTATGCATAATGTCATGTATAATATTATCATGTAATATTGCTATCAAAATATTAAAATAACAAGTTTAGAGATCACAATTTAAGAACCCCTGAATTATACCACATTGATTCTCACTCTGTATATATAGATAGGTCTAAGCAAAGAAGAAGGTGAAGGAATTAAGGCAAAGGAAAAGAAGGAAGACTTGAGCTGAAAGGTTCAATTATCTTTTTTGCAGTTGATTAGAAAATTTATGGGGCAGCTAGGTGATGCAGTGCCCGGAGTTAGGAAAATTTGAGTTCAGATCCAGCCTCAGATACTTATTAGCTATGTGACCTTAAGCAAGTCACTAAATCCCTATTTGCTTCAGTTATTCAGTTATAAAAATGGTGGGGCACATACTAGAGAAGGAAATGGCAAACCACTCCAGTATTTTTCCCAAGAAAACCCCATGGACAGGTTCATGGGGTCACAAAGACTCCATGTCAGACATGGCTGAACAACTGAACAACAAAATTTATGTTGACTTCCTCACTCTGGGCTCCTTAGGTTCTTGGGATTTTTTGGGTCAGAATCCTCTCTAAACCACAACTCACAAACCCTCACCAATGCTTTACTTCTTATCAGTCAGCCAGGTAACAGTTCATGACGACGACATTTTAATTATAATCAGTTCTGCTACAACAGGACATATGTGTTCCTAAAAATTACTGTGCTATGCAAAAATCTCACAATAAAAACCGCAAGGCTTATGAGAAAAATGAGGTTAGGGATGTAATACTTAAAAAACTGTTACTAACACATTAAAAAAAAGATAGGAACCTCATAAAATGATAGCAGTTTATGCATGTTAAATGGTTATACATACATATGTAAATATTATAATAAGTAGTAGCAGCATCCACTGCCTTGAGCTACTAGACATGTGCCTCTGTTCCCACAAATTGGGCTACAGCAGAGTTGGTGGCTTCCATAGGTCACGATTCCAGGCTAGGCACAAGGGGCAAAGGCCATAGGCAGGGAAGAAGGTGGAGGAAGTGGGGAGTGCCTGGGTGCAGATCAGCCCTCCTCTGCCCATAGCTCCTGTTATATCAGAGGTCACACAATAAATATGATACTTTATTTTGAAAGAGACCTGAAGGTGACTTGTCAAAGTTACTGTGAAGTGGTATAGTTTTCTATATTCTTGTTGTTTCTCAGGGACAAAATCTGGCATAAAAATATTGGAAATTGAGGGGATGTCCATCACTTGGGGAATGACTGAACAAGTTCTGGTATATGAATGTAATGGAATACTATTGTTCCATAAGAAATGATGAGCAGGGAGATTTCAGAAAAACCTAGAAATACCTACATGAACTGATGCTGAGGGAAGTGAGCAGAACCAGGAGAATATTGTATACAGTAACAGCAACATTGTGCAATGATCAACTTTGATAGACTTAGCTCTTCACAGCAATACAATGACCTAAGACAATTCCAAAAGACTCATGATGGAAAATACTATCTACATCCAGAGAAATAACTATGGAGTCTGAATGCAGATCAAAGCATACTATTTTAACTCTTTTTTTCTTTCACTTGGTTTTTCCCTTTTGTTCTGATTCTTCTTTCACAACGTGACTAATGTGGAAATGTGTTTAATATGATTGTACATATATAGCCTATATCAGATTGCTTGCCATCTTGGGGAGAGGGGAAGGGGAAGAGATGGAGGGAGAAAAAAAATTGGAACTGAAAATCTTATAAAAGTGAATGTTGAAAACTGAAATTCAAAAAATCTAGAAAATAATCATGCATAAGAAAACTCAAAATTAGTATTTTGCTCAAATTGTTCCCTAATATCAATTGCATTGGAAATTTTCATTTTCAAAACAAGTATTATAGCAGAATATTGTAAATACCTATTCCCACCCCCACCCCCAATTGTCCCCAGAGAATTCGAATTTACTCTCTCACAAATATATGGATACTCAGTGGGAAGAATAAGCTTTTTCAGGAATTATGTGAAGGATATATGCACACATGGAGAAACCATGATTATTAGTAGAGATAAATGTGAGTCTTATTCTTGAAATTAAAAAATCTACTTCATCAGTACAATATGGAGGAGAAATGGCTAGACAATAGTTTATATGAAAAATAACTGGTGATTTGCTGTTGTTGTTTAGTCATTTTTCAGTCCTGTCTGACTCTTCATGACCCCATTTGGGGTTTTCTTGGCAGAGAAACTGGAGTGGTTTGCCATTTCCTTATCCAGCTCATTTTACAGGTGAGAAAACTGGAGCAAACAGGCTTAAGTGACTTGTCCATGGTCACACAGCTAGTGAGTGTCTGAGGCTGGATTTGAATGAATGAAGATGGGTCTTCCTGACTCCAGGTCTGGGACTCTATCCACTGCATCACCTAGCTACTCTAACTTCCTAACCAGGACTATTCAAAAGTAGAATACACCATTTCAGGAGGCAATGGGTCACTTTTTATTAATGGCCTTCAAGCTAAAGCTTGTTGGTATAGTTGATTAGAAATGAGTAGCATTAAACTATAAACTGGGCATCTTGCCACATAGAAGAGTAGGGGGAAGGGGGATGAGAGGTGGGGTGATGGAGGGGAGGGCAGGATTGGGGGGGAGGGCTGATGAAAGTTGACACTTCTGTAGAGAGACAGAGACAGGGACAGGGTAGAGAGTGGTTGGGGGGGGAAGGAGAGGAAGAAGGGCCATGTAATCAGACTCTCACAATATGCTCACTGTGGAGAGGTTCTGCATAATTACACAAGTTCAGCCTGTATTTGATTGCTTGTCCTTCCAGTGGGGGTGGGTGACGAGGGAGGAAGAGAAAAAATCTAGAATT
>CM053580.1:119660086-119707967 GCA_028627135.1 Pseudochirops cupreus | reverse complement strand
TAGATTAGGGGTGGGGGGGATACACTGGGATGGCTGTTTTGGGGCGGTGGGTAGGGGAAAGATGGGGAGAAAATATGTAACTCAAAATTTTGTGGAAATGAATGGTGTAAACTAAAATAAAATAAAAAATCAATTAAAAAAAGAAATGAGTAGCATTGAATATCCTCTAAGATGCCTTAACTCTGAAATTCTGTGATTCACGGAGTTGCTGAAGTCATTGAGGATGTTGGCAGTGTGTTCATAGATTTAGGGCTAGAAAGGACCTCAAGGGTAGCTAGTTTAGAGATTTTACATTTTACAGATAAGAAAAGTGAGGCCCAGACAGGTCAAGTTATTTGCTCATAAGCAGCAGAGATGGAATTTGAATGCAGGTTCTCTGACTCTGAATTTAGCTCTTTCCTCCTCACCCAATATGTTGTGAAGGATGACAGATAGCAATAAGGGAGATGTGGAAAAGGTGACTTGCATGCACCCTACACATTTATTGCACCAGCCAAACAACCAAAATAAAATAATTTGCTACACAATTGTTTGGAAAATTGTTTTTTCAATCCAAAACTTCCTATAACTTTTGAAGACTACCTTAACTTGAACTGAAAGTGGAAATGAAAAGAGAATGAAATCACTTTTATTTCAGAAAGATAATCTATTGTTTTCTGAACAAATCTTGGTTCAATGACAGTGACCTGAGACTATACTCTGATCTTGGTAATCATTTGCAATATTCTAGTTTGTTCTGGACCGTTGACATATACAGGCTGTGCAACTCTGGTCAATTCATGTAATCTCCTAGTGCTCCAGGTAATTATATAAGATTATAAATTGTAGAGAAGGCATGCCATTGGTAGAGGGACTTTCCTCATCTGAGAATTTCCTATGCCAATGAAATTATGAGTCTAGTTCCTAACCCTATGCCTTCTTCATCCACATATCCCCATCCCATTGTATACTTTGTAGAAACTAAGTATAGTAAAACTTGTATTAACAAAGGGATTTTAACATGTTTTAGTATTTCTATCTATACATACCTACCTACCTATTTATACAGTTACCTTTTCCACACCATGACTTTCCCCATCATGGTTTCAATACATTGCGGGTCAGCATAAGAAATTAAATGGGAAGTTTGGGGGAGTTTTGCAGAAGCTGCAGACGACATAGAAAAAGTTTAGAAACTCAGAAATGCATTAAAATATATGTATAGTATTGTATAATATCAACATATTTTGTCTTTTCATACCATAATAATTCAGACTTTTCTGGTATGAAGGGAAGGTTAAAAATTTTATGTGGATTTTCCTGAATGCAGGGGGTGCCACACCCCTAATGCCCAAGATGTGGAAGAGATAAATGTCTGTCTATATATTTGTCTGTCTGTCTGTCTGTCTGTCTCTCTCTATCATCTACTGTCTACACAACTTTCTTTCCATCCTCTATCTATTTACCTAACTATCCACCCTCCATCTACCTGTCTATCTGTCTATGTACCATCTGTTTATTTAAATAATTTTTTAAAATAAATAAATAAATATTTGTTTATATACCTACCTACCTACCAGTATCTTTTAATGCTGTGGTTGGAGTCAAGACATATAGGTTTCAGCCCCAAGTATACTACTTTTTGTTAGCTTTGTGACCTTGGGTGAGTCATCTGACATCTGGACCTGTTTCCCTGCTTATACAAAGCATCACGAAGTGAGGAGCTGGAAGGTTGCTAACGGACTGGCTTTGTGACTCTTGCTAATTCACTTAATCTGTCAGTCTTACCAACCTATGTTTGCAGAAGGAATTTCCCTATACCAAAGAAATTACAAGTTTGGCTCAAGAAGAATGGTGATGATACATCCTCACAGGATTTTTGTGGGGTATATTTTGTTATTAAAAACTTCAGTCCTGGGGTAGAAATACTTCAGGAAGCACAGATGTGTGTTTAAGGGGTTCTCCTTATATGAAAATATCATTAGATACTTACCAAAATGACATGAAAAGTGCTAGAAAATACAAAACATGGCCCAGGGAGTCTTTGAATGGAGAAAAGGTGAGTCTCTATGCTCAAGTCATTTAACCTGGGTCTCTTTCACATTGCTCATCTGTAAAAAGGAAATAATAATAATAGCACCTATTTATAAAATGCTAAGTACAGTGCCTGGTACACAGTAGGCCCTTAATAAATGCTTATTCTTTCCCTTCCTTTGGCAGGGAAATGGAAAAGGAGGCTCTGAAGGAAAAGAATCACCAGATGGCTGTATTAGAACCAGAAGAATCCCAGGTGCTGGCAAAAGGTAGCGAGCGAGCTCTGCATCACAGGAAGCATCTAAGCAGAAACTGTCTGACCACCTGTCAGGGTCATTGTAGAGGGTATTCCTGTGTGGGGTGGGCAGCTGGACTTCCTCTCCTCTCCTCTCCTCTCACTTCCTCTCACTCCATTTCCTCTCACTCTGCTCAGCCCTGTGCAATCTGGATTGTAACCTTATGACTCAGCTAAAACGGTTCTGTCTGACATGACCTCTCTTATCTACCTACCTGTAACGATCTCCCATATTCCCAACGATCTCTTCTGTGCTGAATGCTGTGGTCTTTTCTCCAAACTTCTCCTTCCTAACCTCTCTGGAGCATTTGACAATGCTGACCCCTTTCCTGGACATTCTCTCTTCTCTGGGTTTTCGTGACATGGCTCTCTCTTGGTTTTCCCCTCCTACCTGTCTGATCACTGCTTCTCACTCTTCTTTGTTGGTTCATCACCCATAACATGACCCCTAATTATGGACATTCCCTGTGACTCTATCTCTTCTGGTCTTTCTCTTCACTCCCCTTAGTGACCTCGTTAGCTCTCATGAGTTTAATTATCATCTCTATGTAGATGACTTTGGAATCTACATATTCAGTGCCACTCATGCATTTCCAACTGTGAATGGTATACATACATATATATCTATATCTATATATATATATATATATATTTTTTTTTTGTCTTTTTGGAGGGGAGAAGGCAGGGTGGTTGGGGTTGAGTTACTTGCCCAAGGTCACACAGCTAGTGTTAAGTGTCTGAGGTGGGATTTGAACTCAGGTCCTCCTGACCCCAGGGCCAGTGCTCTATTCACTGCACCACCTAGTCGCCCCCAAATGGTGTATTTTCAAAGCAGATCTCTCATGAATATCTCAAATTTATCGGGTACAAGACAGAATTAATTATTTTTTCCCTAAAACCCATCCCTCTTCCAAACTTCCTTATTTCTATTGAGAGTATCCTTATAATAGTCATCCGGATTTAAAAGGCTGGCACTTTCCTTGACTCTCCACTTCCCCTTACCTTGTCGTTCCCATTTTTATAACATCTCTAGTTATTCAATCCTTCTTTCCACTCAACTGACCCTCATTCCTTTTCATCCCTTCAAATCCTCTTGCCTGGACCTAATGAAGCTGTCTCCTAATTGGCCTCCCTGCCTCAAGTTTCTTCCCTGTCCAATCCACTCTACAGAAAATTGCCAGCGATTTTCATAAAGTGTATGTCTGACTACGTCTCTCTCCTTTATATGAGACTCCAATGGCTGATTTTCATAACACTGCCAGTGATTTTCATAAAGTATATGCCTATGATGATACGATGATTGCCTCCAATGGTCTCTTGTTGCTTCTAGCTTCAAATACAAATTTCTCTGTTTGGTTTTTGTGTGCTGTGGGTTGTTCTTTGTTCTTGAGGAGGACCATGACATCAGGAAGATAATGCCATGGCTTGCAAGTGAATTGGATTTAAGTGAGGGAGGGCTGTGCAAGGTCACCAGCATCACTTTCTCCTCTGGAGCCGTCTGGGTCTGGTGTCCAGATATAGATCAGGGTGACGGGAGATGGCCAAGTGTTTGCCTTTTAAAGCCTTTTACAACCTGGTCCCAACTTAACCTTTCACACCTTATTACCCATTACTCCAGTTCCTGCATTCTGTCTTCTGGTCAAATTGGACCTCTTGCTTTTTCTCACACTATCTGTTGTGCTTTTGTATTGGTTCTCGGCTATGCCTGGAACACAATTCTTCCTTATCTCTCTCTCTTAGAATTTCTCACCTTCAAATTCCCTCAAACACCACTTTCTACATGAAGCCTGTGGTGATACCCTAATCTGTTAGTGTCTGCTTGACCACCAAAAAAAACCACTTACCTTCTATTTATTTTTTCCCATGTGGCATAGTTGGGTAGAGAGCTGGTTTTATAGCCAGGAAGACCTGTGTTCAAATCCTGTCTGTGATACATACTATATGACCTTAAACTCTTTGTATTTTAGGCATCTCTTTAAGACTATAGTCAGTCCAGAACCCAGACCAGCCTAGTTAACATTCGTTGTTGTGTGAACAATTAAAAGCCACATCTAGAGATTCACAGAATGTGGGTTGTTGCTCTAAGAGGACCAATGACATGAGGAAGGTGATGGCTTGACTTGCAAGTGAATTGGATTTATTTATTTATTGCATTTATTATTATTTATTGTCACAGGTCAAAATGACTAGCAGTGGTCCCAGATGCAGTGAGAGACCTTGGCCTTTTTTAAGCTAAGGTCTTTCCCAGGCCTCAGTTTGTAAAGCTGTAAGGAATTTTGGAGATTATAGCCCATCCCACCATCATTCTAGCTGGGTGGCTCTGTGGCTAGAGTGCTGGAATTGGAGTCGAGAGAACCTGGTTCAAATCCAGCATCCAAAACTATGTAAGTACCTTCCTGTGTCATGTGACTCTGGACAAGTTGTTTAACTCATACACTCAGTTTCCTTATCTATGAAGCATCTACAGGAAAGTTGTGAGCCCTGTATAAAGCAAACCTTAAAGCACTATGTAAATGCTGGCTATTAGCTATTATAGTGAGAGTAAGGAGGTGTCCTTGGCCCAAGATTCTAGCTGAGTGGAAATTTTGCTTTGCACTTGCCATTGCTGTTCCACATAAATTATGCATGAGATCGATACTGGACTTATTATTTCATTGATATAGAGAACTCTTCTAACAATTTGAGTCAGCACCTTCCTTGAAATTTATAGTCTTTGGAAAGTTGCCTAGAGGACTGAGAGTTCTGTACTTTGCCTGGGGTTCACACAGGCAGTACGTCAGAGGTAAAACCTTTAGGTCTCCTTGGCTCTGAGGTCAGCTCATTCTCTACCATGTCCTAATGTCCTCTTGTAATTAACTCCATTCATTTATGCCAATGAAGGCAGCTGGGTGACATAGTGGATAGATTGTTGGATCTGCGGTTGGAAGGACCTGAGATCAAACACAGCGCAAAAGCCAGGGTTTGTTTTGGTTGTTGTTAGTGGTGACAGATAAACATAATGAAAGCAGAAATGTGGATGGGGGGGGGGAGGGCAATGCCCTTGCCTCTGATTAGTTTTTGTTCTTGCTTAGATCTGTATACAAGTCAAAGAGGATTTTAAGAACAATCTGGGTTTTTTAGTCCTAGACTACACACAGCAGGATTTTTTGGGGGGACAGAATCCCACAGAATGAGTTCTTATGAGCACAACCCCTAACCAGAAGTTAAACGGGATATACAAATGATTTTGTTTTTTAACCCTAAGTCAAGTAATTGTCTAGTATACTGGTCTTTAAACACAAGCTACAGAGTCAAAAGAAGATATTTAACCTTCGCATGGGCCTGGCTGATTTTTGTTCAGCTACTCTCACTACCTTCATAGTGTCCATTAACCCAGCCCATACTTTTTAGAAAGTTGCTTTCTAGGCACTATACCTATAGTAGGGTAAGAGCAGAGAATCAGTAAATGGCTCTTAAGAACAAAAACCCGGTAGATGGGAGTAGATATGGGTGCCCATGAAACCAGCATTGGTTTCAAATACCCACTGTAGACATGAAACCCAGCACAGATAATACACTCAGCAGAGAGCAGAGTTGCAATGTTTCCCGAAAGGAGCATGATGACATCACCAGGGGAGCATTACAAGAAAGCTTACAATAATGTTGATATAAATTGCCCGGACCTCCCATGTTCCCGTGTGCAAGTCATCAATGTGTCTTGGTCCCATGACCACCTGGAATGTGCTCTTTATATGCATGCTCTGTGATCACACATACCCTCCATGTGAGTTCCCTGGACACACATTTTTCTCCGCAGGTTGCCATCTCCCATTGTGAGTATGGTAATCTATGGAAGAGTTATCCTATGTGAGCACAAGAAAACCTACTCTTGCCACCTTATCAGTGATATGTTTTATTTTGAAATATATCCTCTGGCTGCCTGGTAAAAGTAAACACATTACTGGGGGCTTGTGAATTATGTCCTGAGTAGGTATTGACCCAGAGAGATTTGAACCTCAGTTGATTTTTCTGGTGGACTACATATGAAGTCCATGTTCCACTAAGCATAGGAATTCTGCAGGGGACAGGAGAAATGGGTACTGACCAAGAAAGAGCAAATAAAGTTGTTAAAAATTTTATTTCAAGAAGCCAGATGCAACATGTCATTGCTGGTTGATTGTGTTTTTAATCTCACTTCTCTATGTGTAACAAGGAGTGGGTAACTTGTGCCAGGTGGCTCTGGGGTTTGGAGATTCCTTGGCTTTCCATTTCCAAACTTCCTATAGAGTTGGGGGCACATGCCAAGAAAAGATTTCCTCACTTTGTTTAATATTTGGCAACAATTAAGTGTTCTCATCAAGTGGGTCAAACCTTGAGCAGTTTTTGAGGCTTTCCAGGGAGCTGTATCCAAGGAGGCAGACAGTCTTGGTATATAATACCACACACAGCTATAAAAATTTGTTAAGTAGCTAGCATTTCTACAGCTCTTTAAGATTTACAAAGTGCTTTATATGATCTTGTTTGATCCTCCCCAAACCTATTACTATAATCTTTATTTTACAGATGAGGACATAGAGACTGAAGGTTTTAAGTGACTTGCCCAGAGTTACCAAGCTAGGAAATATCTGAGGGGAAATTTGATTTTCAGAGATTAGATAGGCCCCGTCCAAGTCCTATCTGAATTCAGTTCTTTGGATATTCTTTTTTTTTTGGAGGGGGAAGGTAGCAATAGGGGTTGTGACTTGCCCAAGGTCCCAGGGCTAGTAAGTGTTAAGTGCCTGAGGCTGCATTTGAACTCAGGTCCTCCTGACTTCAGGCCTGGTGCTCTTTTCACTGCGCCACCTAGCCACCCTCTAGTTCTTTGGATATTCTCATGGGATCCTTGGACTGTCAGCTTTGGAATGTTGTAATTATCTCCCAATGAAAAGGGTCTTTCATAAAGTCAATGGTGTCAGACCTTTCCCAATAGCTGCTTCTGGCTGTTTTTTGTTCTCCTTCACCTTAACAATCAGGGACTATGTTCAAATTGCACCCCCTACTTTGGAGCAGAAACAGGTGCTCCCCATGATCTTGCTGGAAGATAAGTTTTGAGTGGAAGAAATCACTGTGGGCCAGACTCTATGTCTGGAGGAAGATGGAGAAGAGTTTTGGATTTGGCACTTGAAGCAGGAAGTTCCTACCAGCTATCTTCCTCGGTCCTCATGACAATATCAGAATCGATACAGAGGTTTTTGGAATCACTTCTCTCTTTCCAAAACTTTCTGGGGCCAGGGGCTGGTCTAGTTTCAAAAGCTACCCACAGAGTACGTACAGGCTTTTGTGAGCCTAATTTACGATCATGGATTAGTGTTTGGGGTTAGAAGGGGACCTTAGCCATCATGTATGTAAGTCCAAGGTGAGACCTTCAAAAGAGAGTGAAGAGCCTTGCCTATTAGCACATAGATTGTAAGGAGCACCCCAGATGCAACACAGCAGCAATTCTCTTGGAAACAAATGAGGAACTAGAGAGAACAGGGCACTGACCATCTGTCAGAGCTATATATGTGCCGAGGTGTGTGTGTGTGGAAACCAACCTAATGGCTTTGTTCGGCATATGCTGGAAGATGGGCAACTGTTCCTTGCTACTCCAAAAATGGTAGCAAGATCCTTTAAAGAAGTTAATTTCGCAAATGTATCTGATGCACAAACTTACACAAGCATTAGAAATAAGACAGACAGAGCCAGGGGATGGTGATTTAACTTCCTTTTACCAAACCATTGTTCTAGTCACAATTAGTTCATTCAGAACACAAACAACATTTTCATAACTCTACCGAGGAAGTGGGTCAGGGAATTTCTTGTAGCTCATCCAGGATTTGGCTTTTTTAGTTGAGTTGTTTGCTTAATTTTAACAAAATAACTGCTTTTTTTTCTTTAAACAGGTCGTTAAGGCATCAGTAGGCACAAAACACCACAGACACGTATGTGAGAATCTAAATGCAACAAGGTCGGGCCTCTTGAAGAGTTGGTACGCATCCACTGAACTTAGGGCTGAAGACATTTAGCAGTTTGATACCTTTTGAAAATAGCTGCACAATCCCGAAAGCTTTATCTGTAGAGAAAACTTGTATTTCATAAACAACAAAAATGCAGGTTTTTATAAGCTGCCCCATGAAAAAAGCTGCATAGACAGTATTGGGCTGGCTGACCGTTTCTTAGCGATGCTCCCACACTTCTGTTTACCATCCTATTGCATCCTTCTGATGAATATTGCCGTACTGTTAAGGATTTTAACGAGTAAAGAATGAAATATAACACGTTCCTGCTAGGTTTACAATTCTAATGCTCTTACACAGAAAACCCTGAAAAGTCTTCAAAAGCATAAAAAGAGGCTCTATGCTCTTGGGGGGAAGTAGAGGTCTCAATGCGCCCTGGTAGACTCAGCCAGCTACCAAATAATCCTAAAGCAAGGGTGTGACCGTGTCCACTCCTCACCTCCTCCCTCACCTCAAAATTCCACGGTGGTTCTAGGGGATAATACAGAGTCCTCAGACTAAAGCCTTCCACCGTCTGTTTCTCATTCGCTTTTCTAGCCTCATGAAGACTTGTTATCAGTCCTATTGTGAGAGACTTAACCCACAAAATTACTCGATATTGCTTTGTATATACGTGGTATTTGCTTATACATTATACACAGATTGGGACAGAAGCCTCCTGGAAGGCTGTAAGGTTAAGCCCAGAGCACAGTGATGGGTTCTGCTTTGTCTGTATCACCAATGCAGCGTCCTGCTCTAGAAGGAGCTTAATAAATGCTTATGGGAGTGAACTGAATCAAGTCTCAAGGGGCTATATTTACATAATGGTACAAAGCTGGGCACTAGGTCAGATTTATCTGAAAGAGTTTTTCTTCTTTTAGTACTCATAGATGGATAATATATACCAGGGGCTCTTGGGAGTGGGGTTATTTTTTGAGGGGCAGAAGGGTACATGAACTTGGTTGTTTTTAAATTTGGATAACTATTTCAAAATAACTGGTTTCCTTTGTAATCCTATGTATTTTATGTATTTAAAAACATTCTGAGAAAGGGTCCCTAGGCTTCACCAGACTGCCAAAGGGGTCCATGAAACAAAAGGTTAAGTAATCCCTGGTATTCACTGTGCCTAACAATTCATTGTTCATCTTGCTGCTGTAGAGTCTGGTTGCTGGGAGGCTGCCACAGGGGCTTCCTCTCAGTTTGGGTCAGAACCATCCTGTGCTTCAGGGAGGAGGCTGAGAATTATCCCCAGGGAACGATTCAAGGTTCCCTGCAGGAAGTCCCAAGGGGCTCTGAGGGGAACTTCTCAATCCCTCACTTTAGTTTTGTCTCATCTTCTGACCACCCGGGCATTAGCACAGAAATGATGTCCTTTCCTAGTTCACTTCGACACCAGAGATGGCTTCAAGTTCTCCTGTGGGTGGCCACCCTATGCTTGTGTCTGTTACGCTTCCAATCTGAATGCTGGGGTGCTTCTGAAATGCCACAGGCATTCGTGGTCTAGGTCAGACTACCCAGCAGGCAAAATATGCCCCTGGGTGACAAAATAGCTGGAATTTTCTGGCCTGTACCAAACTGCAGTGTAAAAGAGGGCCCCTTTAGCTATTGCTCACATAGATAGATCCCTTTGAACATTTCCTTGTATTTAAACGATAAAAAGAGATTATTGTACAACCCCCTCCCCCCCCAGTACACAAGAAAAAAATGTTGATCAAAGGAGGTAGTCTATAATACCATTTCCAATTCAGAGTACAAATGCTATCTCTTTGGGGGATTGGGATCCTTAGATCCTGCTGCTTAAAAAAACAAAAGATTTATAGTGGTCTGAGCAGATTGCCCTTATGATTGTTCTGACATAAAATGAAAAAAAAAATCTTTAGTCAAAGCCAGAAAATTGCAATGAGAAATGATGATCTCTCTTTATGATACTCATTTAATGCCACTCTTTTATTTGGGAAAGGTGTGGGATGCAGAGTGAAGATAATCAGATCTCTTTTGATCAATACATGTCAGTTAATACCTGAGACACCCAGCAAATTAAACTTTGAACTATACGGTAATTGCCTCCAAAACATTTTAGAACACGGTCCTATGGAGGTGAAGGGACTATTGCTGTAGGAATAGATTACAAGTTCAGGTACTAAAAAGTGATTTCATTTTATAAATGGCACTTGGGTATTTTCATTACTTCAGGCTTAGTTCACTAATCAAAGTTCGGATGTTCCTTCCACAACTTCAATGTAATTTATGCTGAGGCAGTACCTGGGGCCCTCCTATCAATCAGGGCTTTACTGATACAGGTTCTCCCTTAGACCAGGAGAACCTACTAATAAGGTTTTTGCCTCTCTCTGGGGCAACTGGAACTTACCCAGTTAATAATGAAATCAGCATGTACTAATTCAATAATCCAGAAGCAATTTTCTGGACTTAATGGTACATCAACATAGCTCTTTGGTGCCCTCCTCTGGCACAAATCATGACAGTGGGAGGAAAACTGGATTTTTCTCAAAAATTATGTATCTACCTGATGAGATTTTCCATGTCTGATGGAAGGTGTGGGTGTGCATATATGTTTTCCTGTATTCAAAGCCCTTGAGATCTAAGCTTATTTGGAGCAGATGATTAGCTTGCCATTGGGTGGGAAACGGCTGATTATCAAGGATGGGGCAGAACAGGGAATGTGAGTGCTAGAAGATCCTTGGTGCAGAAGATGAAGCCGGGAAGAGAAGTACAGGGCTGGTATTAAGACTGGAGCGGGGAATTATGGTATGGAGGTGATTACAAACAAAAAGATCCTGAGGCCACCAGTTGCGCAGCCTCAGGGCATACAAGGAAGGCAGCGCCTTATCACTTGTGGTAGAGAAGAACATGAAGTACGAAAACTGAATCGGAAGGGTTTCTCCAGATATAGTGACAAACAATAAACAAGAACCACTCAGTGATTAATCCTTTTTAAAAGGAAAAAACAGCAAGCACCCGCATTTAAAGTACGAGAGGCAGACTGGCACAGCGGATGGGAGGCCGGTGTTGGAGTCAGAAGGGCCTGCCTCCCAAGCAGATCAGCTGCATGACTGGGTGAGTTACGGACCCTCTCAGCGGCCTAGGCGGCTCTCTAAGACTGTGAATCGCATGGGAGTTGCCAATTGGTATTAATGGAAATGGAGGTTCCCTACACTGATGAAATAATAGGTCCTGACTGAAATAGTCTCGTGTGTAAATGTTGCTTCAGATGACCTTCAAATACACATCTTTCTCTAAGATTCTGATTTTTAGCTACGTGTTATTTAGTAAGATAACTGGGAATTTAGAAGAGAAATTCGCTCTGCTTTTCTGATGAACTGGTTATGAATTATGTGAGTAGGTTAACAAAAGTAACACATGGCGTGACTATATATTGCATTTTTTTTGGAAAGTACAGCACTAAATGTGTCCCTCACACAACCAGTCTGAATTGCCTCCATACCGTCTACACGTGAATATGTTTAGCGGCTTGGCCTCAGACCTCTCCATTAGGTTTACTTGTTCTTACCACTTTACTAATTAGGTGCTGCTAGTGGAACTTTCAGACAGAGGGGCACAAAGTTCTTTGGGTCCCACCAGGTCCTAGGTGCTGCAACGACACTTACGAGCCCTGGAATCTGGCCCGTAGCACACTTACTTCCTTCTCTCAGGACACAGGCGCTGTTAACTGGACAGGGCTAGCGTGAACAAGAGCTCTCTCCAGCCCTTTTCTCCCACAAGGCTCTTCGGCCAAAGAGAGACAGGTGGCCTGACAAACATTTCTGTACTTCATTATTCAAAGTGTAGGAGAAAAGTTTCTTTATATTGAGTCAATCCTATGTGAGAAATACTAAAAAGGTAAAACACTTTTAAAACTTTATTACGATGAGCCTCATGTACCTAAACTTGCATCAATCTGATACATTTCTGCTCACTTCGCAGATGACAAATGGAGTTGCATTTCCCCCTTGTTTTGTATTTGGTAAAGACCTTTTTCAGCCCTCTCCTACCCCTCCCATTTTCCATTCCTTTCCAACCCCGTTGGAAATATCTGTTTTCTCTGCTTACGGTGACTAATTCTGAAATGTTATTCATATCCTCTCCGCTGCCCTGGGCTGATCCTTTGGGATGCCAAGCATCCCAGGTTTGTGGCTGCCAGAAAGTGCCACTTCTGGAGAGGCTAATGCTGGTGGTGCAGTCAGGGGATAATCGATCTAGGTTTCCAGCCCAAGAACCAGACACAAAAGGTGGGCTAGAGTCCTCATCTCCACTTCCTGAAAATAATGGATAGTCTATTCACAAATCCATCACATGTCAACTATAAAGTATTCTATTTAGGCCATCGTGAAGATCTAGCAGGTCAATTCTGATCCTGATGAACCTGGCTGGATGCCATCAGGCTGGGCTTTTTTTTAAGCTCCATTTTCATTCTTTTGCTGTCTGAATCACTTCCCCATTATGGATTTACTTTGGATTTTCAAGGCAGAGTTAACACTAGATCCTTTTTTTTCCCCCAGAGCTTTTTCATTGTTTCAGAGACTCTTCTAGGCTCTTTTAATTAGTAGCTTTTTCTGGAAGACATGAGAAGGGCCTAGGAAACTTGCCCTGGGTTGGTAATAATGAGGAGTCCATGACTCAGTGCTTCCAATCTCCCCTAGTTAGTCCTTAGTTAATACAATTTATAATAGACATATAAATCATACTTCTGGTATCCAGGTAGTATTGGACATGGCCTAAATAGCCCTTTAGGTTTAAAAATGAATTTGAGAAAAAAATAATACAATTTTTAAAAACCCTTTTACAAAGAATAATCTGATATGTCCTTATTGAAATAACATTGCTCCCTTTCCCCTTCAAGATTATTATTGCAATCAAAAGATTATGTAGGATTATGTATCATAATAAAAAGAGTATGACTTACAACAGCCTCTATTTCTCCTCTGGAATGGTACTGGACTGTTGCATACATAAGTTTGTACTCTCTCAGCATTTTATACATATACTGTAACAAATTCTTTACTGTTGATTCTCCAAACTAAGGAAAAGACCCAGTTTTTCAAAATGAAGATAAAAAAGAACATGCTAGCTAATTCGATGGCAAACTTATTTTCAGATAGTATAATCGCAACAAACTTGGGGTTTAAGGGCATGGGAGCAGCAGGCCATACCTACCCTCTAACCAACATTATAACTTAGATTTTTGTAGACATGGTTTTGTTGTCTTGGATTCATTTGGTGAAAATTTTTCAATGTCATCCAGGAGGCAGATGCTGCCCTTGCCTTGGATGGCAAGCAACCATGTCAGCTGAATTCCTTAGGCTCATCAGTGCTGCAGCAGAAAGTTGGTAGCTACATTAAGGTCATTATTTGAAGCTCTCAGGGCCTCCAAAGCATCCACCCTAGAAAATCCCATCTCCATGAGTCGGGCAACCTGAAATAGAAAGCAATGCAAAAATACTCTTTATTAGTGGGCAAAAGAAAAGAATCAACTTGTTTTTTCATAGGATAGTACTTTGATTTATTAAAAGGAAGTAAAAAAAAATCCAAATTATCTAGAAAATCATTTGGCATGTTTCTATAAGCTGGAAATTATACAGAGGGCATTTTCCCCATGTAAGAAGGGGGAATGAAGGGAAGGGGGGGAGACACATATATTTTAGAGATCCCTGGAAAGAAAGGACTGTAGAATTTTATATTAGGTCCATTATAAAGGAGAATTTGTCCCAGTGTTGACAACTACCCACATTTCCTTTCAAAGCTTTCTTTTCTTTTTTTTCAATGATCTTTCAAGAAGTATTCTAATTAGGGTCAATTCGGTGGTACAGTGAATAGAGCACTGGCCCTGGAGTCAGGAGGACCTGAGTTCAAATTTGGCCTCAGACACTTGACATACTTACTGGCTGTGTGACCTTGGGCAAGTCACTTAACCCCAAGTGCCTTGCATTCCCTCCTCCAGAAAAAGAGAAGAAAGAAGTCTTCTAATTATTCAGGGAGGGTACCTCTACTAGGTCCTGATCTCGTTAACATAACAAACTTTAGCTTATGATGACTTCCAACCAAGAAGGACTTCTCATATCTCTTTTAGCAAGGAGAGTTTGCGTCTGCTTCTGTCTTTTATAAAAAAGTTCATTAATGAGAGATGGGAACAGGTCTGGGGCTAGAGTACCACCAGGAAGCCAATGGCACCAAACCCATGGTGGGTAAGCAGAACAAAGCAAAAATACTCCAAACCATACGTGGATGGATGGAAAATGTATAAAGCTTTTTGTGTTTACGCAGACAGCTTCCAATGTATAAATGAGTTCATTCTATTGACTCTGTAAATTCTGTGTTTGGAATTCATTTTCCCATAAATGTATTATTAATGAATACAACAATTATAATACAAAGTAGAATAATATATAATGTAGTATACTTTTATAATGTATTATATATGTGTTCTACCCCATACATAAAATATATATTATGTAATATTATAATAATTATAAATAGTTAATTATTTAGAGTCTCAAGCCAGTTGGCCAAGAAATATGAGGCATTTTGTTAGGTTAGGGACACAAAGAAAGGCAAAAACAATCTTGGCCCTAAAGCAGCTCACGTTCTAATGGTGGCATGAGGTGACAATGAACGAAACAACTATGTACATACAAGATATATACAGGGTAGATGTAAAGTAATCTCAGAGGGAAGGGAGTGGGAGGAGGAGGACCAGGAAAGCCTTTTTGCAGAAGGCAGACTGGGATTTTAACTGAGACCTGAATGAAGCCAGGAAGCCAGGAGGTGGAAGTGAGGAGGAAGAGCACTGTAGGCATGGGAGGGCAGCCAGTGAAAATGGAGGTAGCTGATGGAGTGTCTTGTTCAGGAAAAACAGCAAAGACACCAGTGTCACTGGATCACTGAGTCAATGAAGAAGCATAAAGTGTGAAAAGACTGGAGAGATGGGGAAAGGCTTGGTTATTAAAGACTTTAAAAGCCAAACAGAGGATTTTATATTTGACTTGGGGTCATATAAATAGCTCAATATAGTCAATTTATCCCAGAACGTGTCTGGAATATTGTACTTTTGGAGAAGGATAAAAAAAATGATCAAAACAGGCAATATTTCCATCTTTTCTGCTCTATCTTCACTTGCTTTCATACTCAGCCTTGATGATGTGGTCTACCATTGCAATGTTCCACTACCTGCCTCCCTAGAACCACTTGCTTCCTAGATCTTCTATAGTTCCTAACCTGTGAATCCTATTCCCTGGGTAACTACAATGATCCAATTCTTCCTCTCATCTCCTGGGTTGCTGAAAGTTACTGAAGAAAGCCATAAATTCTTCTTATTACTTTCACCAGAGATTCATGGCAAAGACATAAAAACAGAAAACAACAGATCTCCACTTCATTCCCTCCTCAAATGTTATAATCTGTTACGGGAAATATAACTTGTATGCAAATAAATAGAATTCAAGAAGGATGCCACATGCAAAGTAGATGTGGGGAGAAAAAGCAGTGGCATACATAGGCTTGGTTCCATTAAGACTCAGCTCTACACAGTATTCGTTGGCATGTATTAAAAATTCCAATTACCTTAATGTTTCCTTGCTCGGAGCAAGCTTCTGTTAGCTTGGGTTTAGTATGGTGTTAAAGGTCTCACACTTGAGATATAAGAAATTTAAACAGCAGAATAATGATGTCAAGTAGCCAGTAAACCACACATGTAGGCAAAGTAGAAATGGGATACCAGGAAATGATAAGAGAAAGGTTATCTTGAACCTGACACATGACAAAGAAGTGGTGACTTTGGTAATCTCATCAGACTTGAAAGTCCGCAAGGGTTTTCTGAGTGATAAAACTTGTTTCTGAACGTGTTCCCTTAGATCAAGGGCATCTTTCATCATTCACTTTGACAGCTCATTCATCCTTCATATTTCTGTAGTCTTTACTGGCCATTCACCCAGTAACATTGATTTGAGTTTCTGTTATCTTTTTGTGACAAAAGACACCATTTCGAAAAACTGAAGAGTGACTTTTTTCATAAATTACTAATGAAAGATGATTTATATCCATTCTTCTTTCTCTACTTACAAGACCACCACCCGAGTTCAGGTTGTCATGACCTCTTGCCTAGACTCTTGAAATAGCCTGTCTTGATCAAGGTTCTTGGCCTTAAGTCTTTGCCCCCTCTACACCATCCTGGTTGCTAAAGTGAAATTCTTGAAAAGTAGGTCTGGCCATGTTATTTTGGCTCCCTCTTGCCTCTAGGAGCAAACACAAACTCTTCCGGCTGGCATTCAAAATCCTTCATGATCTGGCTCCAGTTGGCATTTCCAAGTTTACTACATGTTACTTCCCTTCATGCATTCCACCTTTGAGTCAAACTGACCTATTTGCTGTTTTAATCACATTTCTTCTCCCACCTATGGGTCTTTGCATAGGTGTATCTCCTACCTAGATGACAATTCTTTCTCAATTTTTCTTCTTAGAAGCCCTCCTTTTCCTCAGAACTCAGCTCAGGTGCCACATCTTACTGAGGGCTTTTCTGATTTCCCCAGCCACTAGCGTGCCCTTATCTTGACCTTGTATTTAAATTGAGCTTATTTTATATACATTTTATGTGGGCAGCTAAGATAGCACAGTGGATAGGATGCTGGGCTTAGAGTTAGGAAGACCTGAGTTCAAATCTGTTCTCAGGCACTTCCTAGCTGTGTGACCCTGGTCAAGTCACTTAACCCTATTTACCTCAGTTTCCCCATTTGCAAGATGAGTTGGAGAAGGAAATGGTAAACCACTCCAGTATCTTTGCCTAGAAAACTCCAAAAGGGTCACAAAGAGTGAGACATGACTGAAAACAACTAAACAACAACAGATTTTTACATGTTGTTCCCCATTATAGATTATAGAGTCTTCAAGAGCAAAAGCTGTTTCATTTTTAGCTCTGAACATTTGGCACCCACCAACTCTGCCCAAGAAAACTAACCTTTGTAAGAGGACCATGAAAAGTAAAACTTTTTATAAGAGGCTTTTGCTACCTCAATAGCTCCTGGATATAATATACTTTTAAAAATTGTTTTTATTTACTGAAAAAAAGTAAATGTACTCAGATGGTCTCAGTCAAAAAACAAGTTTGTAAACTTGAGATAAACAAGGACGATTCACAAGAAGACTCTACTCATTTCTTTTTTCCAAAGGTACAACTATTTCCTGTCTTCTCACTTTAGCTACTGATACCATGTCAAAAGAAAACACATCTATTACCTGATCAGCTAAAACTGCAATGTGTGATAAATGCCTAAAATGACAATTTTATTGGAACAGTTTATTGGTACTGAAGGCCACATCCCTAAGATCTAACTTGCAAATACAGTGAAATTTTAAATTAAAAAACACATTTATTTCATTGGAAGAAATGTATCAGGGCACTGTGTTAAATCAATGTCAAAGGAACGTATTAAGGAGACAATGAAACAGCTTACAAAACACTCTGATTTCCCAAAAGCTGCACATTATGTATATCGTTTTTGTATTTAACAAAGTTAAACACAAAGGCAAATGCTGTGTATTCCCAAGATGCATCGTGTTGGCCGGACTTACTGCAGCCTCCTTAAAAACCTGGAATGTTCCCACAACCCGTCTCATAAACACTTACTACGGCCTTCTTACTTCATCTCCAAGCACAATGAGCACTTACTTGTTCCAGTTGTGCACTAGAGGGACTCTTTTCTCTAAAAATTCTTATCACGTGAACCTCTTTTTTAATACGATAAAAAGCTTTTGGTGTAAGAAAATACTTTTCTTTAGCTCATTCTAGCAAAACCTATTATTGTTTGTCTAATGTCTTGTCAAATGCCCATGATTAATGCTATGTTTATTTAAATGTTTCCCCCCCGCCCCCTTTCATTTAAAAAAAAAAAGCCAGCTATCACATTTAAACCTCTCCAACTCCTGTCTTCCAGGGCAGAAATCCTGTCCAGAAAGAGATAAGAAACCAGATTTTATGGATGTGAGCGAAGGACCTGGGTACTGCTGTAACACTAAATTCTACCTTTACAGACAAAAATCCAGAGATGAAAACACAGTGATGTAAGTATCTAGGGTGCCCCACAGGGAGCACGCTGGGACAACATCGGCTGCTTTTCATCCACGTCCACCTCAGCCACAGGCATTCAATACACCCCCTGCAGGAGCCAATAGAGATCAGCTCTGTGGTTCAGTAACTCAAGCTATGTGAAATCTCCCCCAACAGGTGCTTTTACAGCAGCAGCATTAGTGACATCTGAAAAGGTTCCAGGAGAGAACAAGATGAACTCGGAGCTCCTCACAACATGCTTTGCAAAGAAAGAGACCACACTGGAAGGGTTCGAGAGACACAAAGACACAGACACAAATCCACACCAGGGTTCTGTCTGTTTGTTTTTAACCTGGTTTTGTGTGAAGTGAAACAGTTCCCTGATTATTTCTGAACGAGACTCGAACTTGATTGTTAAAGGATCCTGATTGTGCTGTTCTTCTCCCATCTGAATTTCACCCTTTCCTCCTCCTTGCTCTTCTGTACAAATAACATGAGGGCATGGATCTGAACAAGCCTTAGAACTTCTCCTAATGAAGATTCTTTTTTTCCTTTTTCAAATCAGCCTGTGGTTTGTCTAGCTTCCCTTTAGCTAAGTGCGTCAAATGCCAGTGTGTTTTTAGGGTTCTTACTTCTCTAATTTCTACACATGCAGACGCTGGTGCTGCCTTTCTACCTGACTATACTACCTCCAACCTCAGTCCATTTTGTGCCATTCACTAATGTCAGACAAATTCCTAGGTTCATCTACATGCAACAACTCTTGGAATCCTCCTTGGCAATTGTCTGGTCTCTTTGAAAAGCTTTGGTCCCTTCTCTCTTTCCTCTGTTGTTACTGCTACACGTTCATCTAGACTGGCAGCGCTTCCCTACCTGCAAACACCCTGGGGTCCCTAATGATGCGAGAATGGTGTGCACCAAAGTCCACAAGTGACTCAGTCCTTTCCATGAACTCCTATGGCAGGCCATTTGTTTTTCATCTTGTAGCATTTGGCGCTTCTAAGGTCTGGCCACCTTCTCCTTGTTTCATGATTCTGTCTCCCCTTTCTTTGCCAACCTGATTGCATGTTCCTTAAGGTGTGAACTCCATTTTTCTTCTTTGTAACCCTGACAACACCCAGCACAGTGTTGTACAAATAGAACTGCAAAGTTTGTTGTCTGACTGTGGACTGAAAACCAAACCTCCTTGCTGTAACAGAATTTAATTATATAAACACATACATGTGAGTGTGTGTATATATGCAGGTATATACGTGTCTGTATTTATATACACACACATATGTGTGTGTATATCTGTGTGTATATCCCCATTTCATCTCATAAAACTTCATGCTACTCTGAATAAACATGTTCTAATTTGAATTATATTCATCTGTATTCTTAGTAAGCTTCTTAAGGGCAGGGGCTTTGCCTTTTTAAATTTTGCATTTGATTAAATGCCTAATGCTTAAGAAATGTTTCTGGAGTGAATATTTCTTAGGAGTAGTAACATTTATGGGCTGGTAGAGCTAAAGATGAAACAGAATTGATACCCAGACTCTCTGGAGTGAATGCGCAGAAGAACAGAGATCACAATGACTAAGACTTTATAGCTACCTCTTTTCTCTGTTCTTTTACAATGAGATTTTTTTAGATAATTTTAGATAAGATTTAGATAAAAACTGGGGTCTGTGAACTTGTTTTTAAAAATATTTTGATAACTATGTTTCAATACAATTGGTTTCCTTTGTTAACCTATGTATTTTACTTTATGCATTTAAAAACATTCTGAGAAGGGGCCCATAGGTTTTAACACAAAGGGTCTCTGGGCAAAAAAAAAAAAAGGTTAAAAAACCCTGTTTTAAATGGTTTGGGAACTTAGGTGAGTTTTCTGTAAAAGTTGCCATGGCTTTTTGAATTAGGAGTTGAGAAAAAAAGTATAAAACTACAGAATATTACAGAATTATGGACTCCTAGAACTGGAAGGGACGTCAGAAGTCATGTATTCTAACCTAATTAGGAATTCCCTTTAAAACAGGTCTGCACAACCTGTGGCCTGTCAAAGAATTTCCTCTACATTTTTCTCAGGCCACCCGAAATCCTTTGGCAGGCTGCAGGTTGTACAGGCCTGCTCTAAAACACGGCTAACAATTATACAGCCTTTCCTTGAAGATCTCCAGGGATGGAGAACTCATTACCTCCCAAAGCAGTCCACCTTCCACTTGTGGACTGTGCTAACTGCTAGAAATATTTCCTTATCTTGAGTCTAAATCTAATTTATGGAAATTTCTATTCATTGCTCCTACTTCTGTCTTCTAGGGATAAGCAAAATAAATCTATTCTTTCTTTCACACGAGAGTCTTTCAAATGCGTGAAATTAAATGTCTCCATTAACTTTTTTCTTCTTTAGGCTACCTTTCCAATTCCTTCAATTGATCCTCGGATATTAAGGGTTTTAACTGCTCACCATTCTTGTCACTACCTTTTTGCTGTGCTGCAGTTTCTCATTGCCTTTCCCAAAATGAGATGCTCTAAAATGAATATTTTAGATGCAGAAGGACTAGAGTGGAACTATCAATAGCTTTGTTTAACGTTTTTGGATTGTTGACTCACTCTGCTTTGAATCCTCAAGAACCACAAGGTCCTCTTCTATCAACTGTTGCTAAACTACGTCTTCCTCAATCTGTACTTGCACTACTGATTTTTTTGGGGGGGAATTATTGTTCAACCTTTTAAACCTGACTGTCATCCAGCACATGAATTTACCCTCCCAACTTCTCAGAATTGATAGATTTCCTAAGCATATTGTGCCTTCATCCAATTTACTGACGGACCATGGCCTCACTCCAAGGGCAACCCCAGTGGAAACTTCAGTCCAGAGGGATATCAATCCACCATTTGCTAATCTTTGGGTCTGGTCATTCAACCACTTCTAAATCCATCCAACTGTATTGATCATGTTTCCATTTCTTCAACTCATCTCCAAAGATATCAAAAAAGCATGGTTCTAACTAAGAGATCTCACTTCTCCTAGTTGTAGCAGGGGATTCTTTTTCAAGTATGGATTGGACTGGAGAGCTTCTGGGATCCCTTCCAAAGCTAACATTCTGTGAGTCACCAGGCAAACAGTCTGAAGTCTCTATTTACTCCTATTTCTTTTTTGAAAACTGGGACAATATCTGTTCAATTCCAATTCTGAAGGGTTTCTCCTATTTTCCATAATCTTTCCAAAGATTTCTGTCAAGTGGCTCAGCAATCACACCTGCCAGCTCTTTTAGTATGTTAAGATGGGCCTGGTGACTTCATCTTATCAAAGGAGACTTTTTTTACCCTCTCGATTTTAATCTTGGATTTCAACTCTCTATTAACTATTCCAGTCCAAAGATTACTCTTCTTGGCAAAGAAATTAAACAACTTGGCCATTGGGCCTCAGTCTGTGACAGAAGTGGAACCTGAAGTGAGGTCTTCTGATTAGAAATCAGATATTTTTTCCACTGCATCAAAACTACCTCCTTAATGCTGCATTAAATATTGATAGCAGGTTAATGAACTGTAATGCTAGTCAAGTGAAATAAATTATGTATCTAAGTATTCCATACTTGTTGTTACACATATCTTTTTCAGGCTTCTTTTGGGAAGAATAAAACAAAATGAAAAACCACTGTAAAACATGGTTTGAGGGATAGCTAGGTGGTGCAGTAAATAGAGCACCGACCCTGGAGTCAGGAGGACCTGAGTTCAAATCCAACCTCAGACACTTATCACAAAACTAGCCATGTGACCTTGGGCAAGTCACTTTATTCCAAATGCTCTGCCTTCCCCCCTCCAAAAAAGGCCAAAAAATATTTAAATATTTTTTTAAAAACCCAAAAACATGGTTCGAAGAATCTTCTTGCCTCTCCAATCTCCAGCTTTCTCCCTACAACCCCATCTTTCAGCACTTAACATATATTCCTGCTTTGCTGAAGAGATGGATGCCATCTCTCATGTGCTCCTCCATCTCTTCCTTACTTCACACCCTGAAACTACTCTTCATGGCCTTGTTCAAACTCTCTGCTTTCCATTCTCCGAGGATGAGGTGATCTTCCTCTTTGCCAAGGGCATCTTGTGCCTCTTTCCCACCCCAATTCCCTCCCTTCTCCTGTAGGACCTTGCTCTATCAATCATTCTCTCTTTCCTGTTTTAACCTCTGTCATTACAAGCTCTTTTGTTTATGCCTACTACTATACTGCATAGTCTTAAATTATCAGTTTATCTTGCTCTTTGACTGCTGATCTTTCAATGCTTGCTGTCTCTACTTCCTTACCACTTACTCAACCTCTTGCAATATGACTGCCATCCTCACCATGCTAGTGAAACTGCTCTCTCAAAGGTCACCAATAGCTTTTAAAATGCCCAATCCAAGAGCCTTTTGACAACTGACATCTTTTTTGAAAAAATATTTCTGCAATGGGGCGGCTAGGTGGCACAGAGAATAGAGCACCGACCCTGGAGTTAGGAGGACCTTAGTTCAAATCCAGCCTCAGACACTTAACACCTTGGGCAATTCACTTAACCCCAATTGCCCTGCCTTTCCCTTACAAAATAAAAAATGACAATTTCTGCAGCATTTGATACTGCTGACTACTCTCCTACTTCTCTCCTCTTTTGACTTTCATCACATCACTCTACTTCTTGGCCTCTCTGGTTCTGCCTTATTCATCTGTTCCTTTTTCTCCTCTAACTCAACAAGCCTGGGATATCCCCAAAGCTCTCTATACCCTCTCCTTTGATGAGTTCATCTACCTCCATGGGTTCAAGGATTATGTCAAGGTAGGTATTTCAGTTCTCTTCTTTAGGCTTTATTTCCCTCTTTCCAGTTGCCTCCTGGACATTTTCATCTGGTGTGTCTTATCGATACCTCAAACTTAACATGTTTAAAAACAAGCTTACCTACCTCACAAAAACTCCGCTTCCTCTCTAACACGGTTATTTCAGTTGATGGCATCCCCATCCTCCAAGGCTTCTAAGCTCAGATTCATCTTGGATTGATTCTACCTCTATATCACCACCTTTTTGATGGATTCTACTGCCACCATCATATTCAGCTATGCCTAATTTTTAATTTATGCTTCCACCACCTTAATTCATGATTCCAGGACTACTTGACTATACTAATTTTCCTACAATTTTTTTTTTGCATCTAAAATTTATGTTTCATCTTGCCCATTAGCCCATAACCTGCTTGGGAGAGGGAACTTTTATCATTTTTCTCTTTACATACTCAGTGCCTATCATAGTGGCTTACTTATGGTAATTGTGAAAGAAATGCTTATTATATAAATGACATTGCTGAAGTAAGGAAAAAACATTTCTTAGGACAGCGGATCCCCACATTAAAGTATACAATGTAGAAGAAGAAGAACAACATTTGCCTTGAGACCACGTGCTCAAAGCACAACTCTTACTGAGTGGGGAAAGATTTCTGGAAAAGAAGTATTTCAAGGGGCATCTCAGAGTGTGTAATGGTGGTAATCCAGGAACCAAGGATTCCTGAAACATCCTTGATACGTCGCAGAGCAAGGAGAGAAGATACCCAAATCTTAGAGACTGGGGAAAAGTTTCCGTGGGGAACACAAGACCTACGTGTGTATACTTTCCAATCCCATACTCTGGCTAGAGAGGGACTTTGCCCATTCCTTTCCTATTAAGAGTCATGAGTTTGGAATGGCTTGAGACTCAAATTACTCTTGGGAAATGGGGAGTGAGACTCTAATAATCACTGGGAATGAAGGCTTAGATTGTTTGCGATTGTGTTACTATTACTTCTTTTGTGAATGAGTATTTTTTCTGTTTCAGTGTTGTTCCTTACCTGGGTTTGGTTAGCAGAACGGGTAACTCAACGTCCAAACCTCTGTTAATAATGAGAATAACAATAATGATAATAATAGCAGTTACCCTTCATATAGTGCTGACCACGTGCCAGGCGCTGCCTAAGGGCTTTACCCTCACAACAACCCTTCGAGGTGGGTGCTATTATCACCCCCATTTTACAGCTGAAGAACCTGACACAAACAGAGGTTAAGTGACTTGTGCAGGGTCACAGCTAGTAGGTGTCTGGAACTGGATTTGAATTCAGGTCTCCCCGACTCCAGGCAGAATGCTCTGTGCACTGCTCCCTGGCTGCCCCACTGTTCGTAAGCTCCTAGTTACTTCACTGGGCAGAGACAATAAATGAGCTGGAGAGGTGATTTACTGCTGAGAATCCCTTGTGACAGGAACTCCAACAGAAGGCTCAGGGCTCTTTGGAATACAGATAGCTTTAATGACTTTATAACGGTCAAAGACTGGAAGGACTGTCTGTCAGTTGGTCAACAAGCATCCATTAAGTACTTACTATGTGCCAGGCTATGTATGTAAAGAGAAATAGAAACAATTTCTCCCCTCAAGGCCCTTATATTTTAATGGAGGAGGGGGTGGAGGGATTGTGTAAATAATTTTATATATGTGTGTGTATGAATATACGTATGTATGCATATATACACACACACGAAAAGATAGAGAGAAGATGCAGGTATTATGAGAGAGTAACTGAGGGAAAAGAGCTTTCTATGCATGGAGGACAGTTGTGGAGATGGGCGACAAAGGGTTAGGTTTCAAATTTAGTATGAGGGTCAGTTACCATGTGAGATTTAGGATATACTCAAAGGGCAAAAACCTCATCCCACCACGACTCAATATTTTCGGAGAGTAGACATGGAGAGTTGCTGTCTCTGAGATGAATAACATTCTGGGTGAGTCTGGTATCAGCTACTAAAGACTGGTGAAGAACTGTTCCACCACAGCAAAGACTCTCCATGAGTGCAGCCATGGACATAAATTTAAGAACTAGAAGCAGCAGAAGAAAAAGGGGGTAAAATGACTTAAATCAGCAGTGTCAAACTCAATGTCCTCAAACTGACTTAGAATGTTGTACTGCATTTGTTGTTATTAAACATTTCCTAATTATATTTTAATCTGTTTTAGGTGGCTCTCGAGAGTTTCTGTCCAGGCACGCCTGTGAGTTTGACACCTTTAGCCAACACCTAAAAACTACAGTTAAGAGACCAATGGGACAAGGCTTTTAAAGATGTGGTTAATGTACTTCACATCTGTGTCAGCACTGCTTTACCTCACTGGAGCAAGTCCTTTGCATTATCTACTAAAACCAGCTGGCGTAACTAACTGCCTTTTCATAGCTTGTGCAGGATCAGTAGGTGCTATTCAAGACTTTTCAATCTAGGGCTATGAAAATACTCTTATAATTTTGGACATTCGGCACAAGAGAAAACGGATCTGTTGCAAAGTAAATTCTACTGACCCAGAATGATAGAAAATGTAGGAAATGTGAGAGCAGTGCTCTGTGTCTTCAACAGAGAGTGCTAGCAAATTGTATTGTTTACATAGCTAGCATAATTCGGTCCTTGTGTACACAGAATCAGAAAGATTCCACAGCGGTGAAGGTAAAATGTGAGAAGTAATTTTCAATACATGGCTTTCCTGCCAGGATCCATTCTGATCAAATCGAGAACTTAAGAGTAAACTACTCAAGAAGGTGTGCAACTTGATAGGTATCAAAATGCTTAGAAATACATCAAACCATCCTTATGGAGATGTTTTAATTATATACTACAGAAAAGTGCTAAAGACACTGGAGGCCTGAGAAGAATCAGCACGTGGCCTTTAGGAATGATACCACAGATTCATTAACTCCTATTAATGTTTGGGTGAAGACTGATGGCTGCCCAGATGAGGGAGGCCTACAGCCCAGCTGGAGTTTCATTTCAGAAGAGTTCAGGCAGATACAAGGAATGGTATATTACTCATTCAATGTTATGAACTGCAGCCTGGATCTAGAGGCCTGCTACAAAATCTAGTTGCCCAGGGAAATATTCAAGGTAGCAGACCAGTGAAGAATCCCCCAGGAGATTTACCAGTAGCTGAAAGATCAGGTATTCTGCTAGTCTACAGCAGCTGGTATGACTAGGTACTCTACTAGCCTCAAAGAAGGGTCAGGACTCTGCTAAGATTATGCATTGCTGCCAAGACAGGAATTAACTGGTTTTTCCACTGAACAGGAAACAAGGAACAAGGAAAAGTTAAAGCATCAAGCTTCAAGAAGGGCCCATCCACACACCACAGATGGATAGTATAGATAGATATATAGATGGATAGAACCTGCACACTGGTATCCTCTTGAGTATTGGGATAATTTTCCAAGATGCCCTAGTTTGAAGGAGATCTATGACTAAACTAGTGTTAAAGCTAGTTAAATCTAGAGGCTATCCCTTTCTTGCTTCATACTGTGAGGCAGGTCTCTGTGATGGTTCCAAGGAAACAAAGGCCGTTTATAAAGCCTTACTACTGATGTTCTACCTAGAGAGAGCATCAGATATTGATAAAGTGATTCTGGAGGCCTGCAAGGTAGAACCTATTAGAACCTACTTCCTATTATAACTGACAGTGTGTTTTGCAAGGAACAGCCTAGTTAAAAATGGAGAAGCTCATGCCCAATAGGCTGGCCATGTGGTAATGAATTATTTTGGTCATGGAAACTTATGAAACAGAGGAAATAAAAAATGGACCTTAGTTCCATTAATCTTCTATGTGCATGACAATTGCAACATATGCTAAAAATCACACAGTTTTTTGACCATTTATAAACTTTAGTTTGACAGCTGGTATTCTAAATATGAGATCCTTGTCAAGTGACCAATGAGTGGATATGCTATTAGAGAAGTTGAATCACATACATTTTTAATATTCTTGCTATAATGAAAGGACTGAGGGAAGTTGAAGCTAAATGAAAGGATGGGTCACAAGTATTCCCTGGAGAGGTGAAGAAAGGATTAGGCAGAACAGGTTAAATTGTACATTCAAAGACAACATCATTTTATGGTCTGTTTGGCAATTCTGCAATGCTGTGATGATAAGAAGCAACTGCAAAAAAGACCATCGAGAAAAAACTGCTGTCTATGCATCAGTATCAGCTGCTGAGGATCGAGTAGCAGAGAAATCCTAGCAATCCTCAAAACTAAATCAACACACATTCTGATACCTGGAGATTTCAACGGTAGGAAAAGACAGGGAGAGATCTACAGGAAAGCATGCTTTAGGAAAAAGGAATGAGAGAGGCCAAACTCATGTCGGCTTTGTGGAAGCCTCATGCCTTTCTATCGTGGACACTTTCTTTAAAAAAAAAAGAAAGAAAAAGAACTAGTAGCATGAGATATGGCAAGCACCATTAACAAAAAAATGAAACAACTTAATTTCAAATTATTTAAAGTAACTGCCAGCTAAAAAATGGGGAATGGACATCTGAAATTACTTTGGCACCAGTTATCATATTATACAGTTTAGATAGAAATCTACTGCTACAAGAAGATAGTTAGAAGAACCCAGAAAGTGCCTTAAACAGCAAATATCTAACTTTATTTTTTTTTGACAAATGGAGAAAGGTTCCAAGGGCAACATCAGTTTCTAATGTAAATATTAATAAAATCTTATGAAGTAGTATAATGGACAATTATGTACAGTATCTTTTCATAAAGTAGAGTGAAGCAGTGGAGGATAAAAACAGTTTAAATCGTTAATTTAAGCAAAGTCATCCTAAGCAAGTGGTATTTAAGGACAGGAATGGAAAGAGGACAACAAACAGAAGAAAAATTGAACAGATCTATAAAGATCAGTATAACTGACTTTTTACCATCAAGGACATGAAGCTATCATTGTACTTGGATCTTAAAATTACAGTAGCAGATGTGGTTATGGGGAGGGAGAAGCAGTCCTAAAGAAAAGGAATATTGGATACATAGCTGAACTGGATGAAGTGTATATAAATGGAATTTGTGTTGGAGGAGACACAAGCTTGAGTAGGCTGACATGAAAAGTATCTGGAATTTATTTATTAATGAATTAAGGCTATTATTAGGTAACAAGCAAGCTTTCACAAGCAATAGACAAAGAATCTTAACTATTTCTTAAATGACTGAGAGATGTAGAGAATACAAAATCCTATTGTGTTTGTTGTTGACTATGTAAAAGTATTTGATTTGGTAGAGCAAAATGCTTCCTCAAACAATTTTCCTACACTTTGTCTCATTCATGGTTCAAAATCATTCAAGATTCCTTGAAATGAATAACAACAAAAATAAGTCAAGTCAATAAGCATTTATTAAATGCCTATTATGGACCAGGTACTGTGCTAAGCAGCAAAGATACAAAAAAAAGACAAAAACATTCCTGCCCTCAAGGAGCTTACAATCTAACAGAGGAGACAGTAAGCAAGCAGCTAGGATATGCACAAGACAAACTGGAGATAATTCCAGGGGAAGGCACTAGCATTTAGGGGAACCAGACATGATTCTTTGTAGAAGATTTAAGTTGAAGGGGTTTTAGTTGAGATTTGAAGGAAGTGAGCGAAGCCAGGAGGCAGAAATGAGAGAGAGAATTGTAGGTCTGAGAAACAGCCAGTAAAAAGGCCCAGGTTGGGAGATGAACTATCTCGTATGATATGGAGAGGAGTAAGGTAAGAGAAGAAGATTTGACAGGTAGGAAGGGGTCAGGTTATAAAGGGCATTAAAAGTCAAACATAGGATTTTACATTTGATCTTTTGATCTTTTAATAATAGGGAGACTCTAGAGTTTACTGAATAGGAGAGTGACATGGTCAGACTTGTGCTTTAAGAAGATCACCTTGATGTCTGAGTGAAGGACAGCCTGGAATGGGGTCGGATTTGAGGCAGGGAGACCAACCAGAAGGCAACTATAGCTGTCCAGGTGTGAAGTGATGAGGGATTGGAGCAGGGCGGTGGCAATGTCAGATGAGAGTAGAGAGTATATCAGAGAGACTGTGAAAATAACCTTGTTCATTGACCTAACCAATGAGCAGAAACACCAGGCAAAGCACAAATTAGGCAGATATATACTTAACAAAGGTGTCTGTCAGTGTGAAGGAGGAGATCTAGCATAGAGTCAAAGTCACAGAAAGATTTTTTGCTGATAGTGAACTTTTCCAAATGTTTGTGTTTGTGGATTACATTGTGCTGATTGTATCAAACTCTGAAACATCACAGATCTTTCTCAGAAAAAAGTCATAAACATCCCAAAGAATTTGGCCTGACCATGCACACAGTAAAGATCAAGTGGATGAAGAATGCCTGTTGCCCTGGTTACGACACCTAGGTGGACAAATTATAGAACTCATCCATCAATATGTATATCTGAGAAAGATATTCATAACAGATGGTCAAAGAGTTGGGCCCAAAGATGAACAAGAGAAGGACAGTGAATTGGATTGCCTTCTGGAATAAGAAAGATCCTCTAATGACCCTGGTTTTCCAATATAAACAAAGGTCCATCTTTTAAAGACCAACATTTTTGCTGCTGTTGCTTTATAATAATAAACCATGACATATAACTGTTTTGAATATTTGAAAATGAGTATGACACAGAGGGAAATAGAAAGGCTCATGCTGGGTGAAAGCAGGCTGCAATATATAAGCGGTGATGAACTTCAAAGATGAACAGCCATAACAGATGCCATTAAGAGATGTATAACAGGAAGAGAAGATGCCACGTAGCAAAAACAAGAAATGATGACGATAATGATCTCTCCACTGGTACCCTCACAATGTTAGGAGACAGCAAGGATAAGTTGCAATTTGCATCACTGGAGAGAACTCCCATTTCAGTGACTGAATACTGATAAACTGAAACAATGCAAAGGAGGAGGATCAGGTTGGAGAAGGTATATGAAATCACACAGGCGGGATCACTATCTTCCAGTGTTTGAAGGGGTACCATGTTGAAGGAGTATACTTATTCTGTGTGACTTAGAACACAGAACAGGGAGACAGATGTTAGCTCAATAAAAGGAAGGACTTTCTAAGAGGATGAAAATAAGTGTCAGAAAACAACCATATAATCCTCAATAGGCTCATACATATGCATGCATCTGTATATCATGCATAGTAATGGTGTCACTTTTTGACACATTAGGAAAAGTAACAAAACCAAAAAATCTCTCACCCTTTAAAATGTGTCATCTCTATAACGGATTTATCAAGAATATGATTCATAGTTTATATGCCAAACAAGTAGTGATATAATGGAACTCATTTTCTTTTTGCCCTGTGGCTGCCTACTGTGCCACATTTTTCCCCTAAAGGGTACCTTTATTTCTATCACTAAATGCTTTGTGATTGTAGAGAGTTTCCACTGGGAAACTTACCCCCAAACCAAGTAGTCTAATAATATGACTTATGTGATGTATTTCCTGGGTCTAGGAGATTCTTCATACAGAGCAAAGATCTGCCCAAGGCCCCATAATCTTTCTACTATTGCTTCTGAGTGACTGAAATGACTGTCTGGGATGCAGAATAATAAAGCATGGGGATAAGGAAGACTCACTGGCTAAAATTAGTAGACTACTCCACCCCCCTGCAGAGGGAGAATAAACGATCATTCAATCAAGAAAATTCAAAATCAGGTTTTCCCTCTCCGACCTCACCTGCAAGGTATTTGTATGGGGAAGTGGGTGAGGCACACTGCACTTTCACAAACAAGCCACTACAGATACACAGAAAATAAACACACCATAATGAGAAATGAGGAGCACACAATTGCCCTTGGCCTTCCATAACCTGCACGCTAAGATCCTAACATTACAGTCCTGGATGCAGTTTTAGGGGGTGGAGAAATTACACTAAAGAAAATGAAGACTGGACAAGGCACAGCCATCTAGTCGTGCAGACCAGCCCCACACAGGCAAGCTCCCCGGCCCAACCCAAGACCAGCTCCACCGAGGGTGGGGAGGGGGAGCACGGAAGTTAGAAAGCATAAGGAGATCATAGCAGTGAAAAATTCTCTTACTGGTTCAGTCAAAAGTTGCTTTCCCTAGCAACCACTCTCACTTTTCTCACTCCCATTCACTTCATTCCTAACCCTGCTTCCAGTATTAACAAACTTTTCTTTGCATTAGACTTTTTTCCTCTCCCATTCCATCTTTTTGAAAACACGGATATTGGCTTCCTGACAACAAACTGCTGTCCAGTACTGGATCCATCTTTTCTCATGATTCCATTCTGGCACAACACACTGGGACAAAAGGCAGAGCAGACATGGTCAAACCCTCTATGGGCTACCTTCTCCTGTGAACCTTCAATCAGTCCCTTTCTCCTTATCTATCCTAACTCTTATTTACTGGCTCCTTTCCTGCTACTTATAAACATTACCATGCTTTAAAAAAAAATTCCTCGGATTCTACCATCCTTTCAAGTTACCATATTACATCTCCTTCTCACTGCCAACCCCTAGAGAAGACTGGTTGCAAACTTTCTGCCATGATTTTCTCACTTCTCATTCACTTCTCCACCCCTTGTAATTTTCCTTATTCTGTTGTTGTTGAGTCGTCTCCAACTCTTTGTGACCCCATGGGTCACATACCAATACTGTCCATGGGGTTTTCTTGGCATGGATATTGGAGAGGTTTGCCATTTCCTTCTCTAGTGGATTAAGGCAAAGAGAGGTTAAGTGACCTGCTGGGGGAGGGGGGTCATGTAGCTACTAAGTGTCAGAGGTCAAATTTGAACTCAGGTCTTCCTGACTCCAGGCACAGCACTCTATCCACTGAGCTACCAAGCTGCCTCTTTTCCTATTCTACTATTTAACAACAAAAAAACCCAACCCTCTCCCAAGGCTTTGATGTGAGCTTCTAACTGCTAAGCCCCAAAAGTCTTTTCTCAATCCTCATTCTTTCTAGACCTCTCTAAGAAATGTAAAACTGATGACCAGCCCCTCCCTTCTGGATACTTTTCCCTCCCTGGGTTTTGGTGACTGCTTTCTCCTCATTCTCTTCTCACCAGTCTGATTTGTCCTTAAGTTTCCTTTGTTGGACCATCAAACAGCTCCTGTCTCTGTGCATGAGTGTCTTTTAGGTCTTTGTGTTGGCCCTGCTTCTCTTTTCTCTCTGTACTCACTGTTGGTGATCTCATCAGCTCCCCTGGCTTCAAACATCATCTCTAAGCAGATGACTCCCAAACCTACATACTTGGCCCTCACCTCTCTCCTGACCTTTAGTTCAGCCTCACCGACTGCTTCTTGGTTATTTCCACCTGGTGTCCTATAGACATCTTGAGATCTACATGTGTAAAAGAGAATGATCTTTTCCCTTGTACCCACCCTTCCCCCTAACTTCCTTATTTCTTGTTGAGAGTACAACCATCCTTCTAGCCACCTACTTTTACAACCTGGGAGTCACTGGTGACCCTTAACTCTCCCCCACTCCCCGGAATCCAACTCCTCAATATTTCTTGATTTGTCCCCTTCTCTCTACTGATACCATAAACATCCTAGTCCAAGCCCTCAAAAAGACAAAAGCAATAACCTCCTAACTCATGTACCTGCCTCCAGTCTCTTCTCTCTCCAATCTGTCTCATACTCACAGCTGCCAAACTGATACTCTTAAAGCACAGGTCAGACCATATCACTCCCCTACTCAAGAAGTTTCACTGGTTCCCTATACTGCCTAATGCTTTCGTTGAACATAAAAGGTAAGGGCTACAATCTTTTTTTTTTCTTTTTGGAAGGGGGAGGGCAGGGCAATTGGGGTTAAGTGACTTGCCCAAGGTCACATGGCTAGTAAGTGTTAAGTGTTTGAGTACGGATTTGAACTCAGATCTTCCTGACTTCAGGCCTGGTGCTCTATTCATTGTGCTACCTAGCAACCCCGAGGGCTACAATCTTATTGCTGTTTTATTCCTGCCCCTTCCTGCCCCTAGCCTCCCACTGGAGGGAAAAACAACAAGAAGAAAATCAAAACCCTTATACTAAAGATATAAAGTCAAACAAAATGTCTAGCTAATATTTCCAGACTATTTCCACATCATGAGTACTATGTTCCAGTCAAACTGGCCTATTTGTGGTTGACTGTGCACAACACCTTGCCTTCTGCCTTCGGACAGGCTGCCTGCTGTGCCAGGACTGCCCTCCCCCTCGTTCTCTCACTCTCTCTCTCTGCCTTTCGGAATGTCAGCTCTCTTTAAGATTCACTTCAAGGGAGCTCAACTTCTTAGGCAGGCCCTTCCTATCTCTTCAGTTGTTTGTGCTTTCATCCCTCTGAAATTACTCTGTGGCTGTATTTGCTTACCTGTGGACACATGGCTTCCTCCTGAATAGAAGTTAAGATCCTAAGAGAGATTTTTGTCTTTCTATCCCAAGCATGGTCCCTGGACTACATGAAGTACATAATAAATGCTTACTGAATTAGAGAAAGCAGTTTCTTTTTTGCAGCAATTTTTACAGTCTAGTTTAGAAGTAACCCAGGATGCTGGCAATGGCAGGATAGGACAGAGGTGTCAAATTTGCTGTTTGCAGCCCTCAAAATTCCTGAGTATGGCCCAAACCAGATTAAACAAATAAGAATACCATACAACAGAGATAATGTTAATTTGTGGTTTTCTAAGTCCATGTGTCTCCACTTGAGTTCAACACCACTGTCATGGGAGATACTTTTAAAATGTCAAAACCTGCTGGAGATGTCACATTGCTGCTTCAAAGGCTAGGCTCCCCAATTAAGGTTTACTTGGAAATGTCTGGATTGGGGATGTGATGGACACAGAAATGTAGGTAAAAGTTCTTTGTGCTTACTCTACACAGTGACTATCAAACACCACACAGGGAAGGCAATAGCAAAGTATTAATTGTGATAATTATTTACAATAGTTGTAGACTATGTTTTTAGCTAAACACATTTCAAAATTTATCAACCTTTTCTCAAACTTGCCAGCACATAATAGGAGTCCAAACTGCAATGCTATGGGCTGCTGTTTTTAAAAAAAATTAATCAGGATCCCCACATTTTACTTTCAGGTGCTGAAAATCACTTTCTCTCTGTAGGGGTACACTCAGTCTAAGATTACCTGCTCCTCAGAAACCTCAAGAGGAGGTGCCGCTACATCTTGTTCAGACTGTCGAACATCTCGAGCATTTGCATTCCGCCTCTGCCGTATATGAGGAAAAAATCGATTCCAATTAATTCTCCCACCCTAAAAAGAGATCAGACATATACTGTTATAACAAAAAAATGAATAAGGCCATCTTACTATTTAGACTGTCTCTATCATAAAACCAAACAAAATAGCAAATTATGAAATAAACAGCACGTTTACCTTCATGCAAGGAATAAAAATTCTAGAGTAATATACTATATTTTTCAATCAATATGACATGATAACAGAATAGGATCACTCAATAGGTAATTCAAAATGAGCTACCCAATATGGTTTTAGAATTCAATTAGAGATATAAATGAACACATTTATGTTTTTGGCTCCTCTATCTACTGACTCTATTCCCTGCTCAATCTTACCGTTAGTGGTCCAGGCCTTATTTGTGATCAGGAAAAAGGGGCAAAAATGTAAATGAGGTCTGGGTTGCTATGAAAAAGACAGGTATAGAAAATCAGGAGTCACTGTAATTTTCTTCAGCAGTTTTTGAAAATTTATGATATTATTATTTCCATTTTTACTTGGAAACTAAATTCTTAACTCTGTATGATTCCAGTTTTAGTACATGAGTAGCTAAAGCAAATACTCACCACAAAAAACAGGCCAAAGAAGCTTAGAAACTGCATCAGCTAATAAACACTTTATCTTGCTAAACAAGTGGAAATGAGAGCCAACACCATTTGAGAATACAAACTCATTTCAAAACATTATGGAATCCAGGGGAAAATATGGTCATTCAGTGAGGTGGAGGACTTCCACACATTCTTGCTGAAAAAGCCAGAACTGAAAAGAAAATTTGACACTCAAATACAAGAAGCATGCGAAGGTAAACATGGAAAAGAAATCATAAGGAACTTATCAAAGTTGAACTATTTACATGACAACATGGAAAAATGAGAATTGTAACTTATGAAACTTTTCTCAGTATGAGGATAGGTGAAGGGAACACAAATGTATATATACATATACATACACATATGTCTATACAGGAGGGTTTATATATGTGTACGAACACATATCTGAGTATGTGTATATACGAGTACACGGAGGGCACAGGATCAACTGAATAGGAAGGGACAATACTCTAAAAGGTGAAATTCTGAGGTGGGAGAGGATTAGAATGAGAGGAGACAGGGAGAGACAGAATAGGGTTAATCATCTCATATAGAAGAGGCAAGGGATAATTGTTACAATGGAGGGGAAGAACAGGAAGGCAAAAGGGAAAGGGTCAACCTTACTCTCACTGAATTTGGCTTAGGGAAGGAATGACATAAACTCTAAACTGGGGTATCTTGCCACACAGGAGAGTAGGGGGGATGGGGATGATAGGTGGGATGATGGAGGGGAGGGCAGGGTGAGGGTGAGGGTTGCTGGAAGCACACACTTCTGTAAAGGGACAGGGACAGCGTAGAGAATAGAACAAAGCAGGGGGGTGGGATAGGAATGAGGGACATATAATCAGTCTCTCACAATATGCCCACTGTGGAGACGTTCTGTGTAATTACACATGTACAGCCTGTATTTAATTGCTTGTCCTTCCAGTGGGGGTGGGTGACGAGGGAGGAAGAGAAAGAATCTAGAATTTAAAGTTCTATATTCAAATGTTAAAAATATATATGTATATATATATATCTCATTGTTATTATTATTATTAACAATATCCAACTGGGAATTAAGATATACAGGCACTGTGGTAGAGAGATCCATCCTGCCCTACCGGAAAGTGAGAGGGGTGAGGGTGAGGAGAGAGCAGATTGGGTGAGGGGTTATACAGTGGGATGGCTGTTTTGAGGTGTTGGGTAGGGAATTTGTAACTCAGAATCTCGTGGAAATGAATGATGTAAACAAGAAAATAAATAAATTTATTTATTTAAAAAAAATTATGGAATAAGTTGATGATAAGCCATACTGCTTTGCCAGACACTAAAAAGTTGTTTAGGTGACAATGAGGTTGTAAAGAGCCTGACTTGAAGCCATATGGTAAGCCAGATCATCCTCATATCATCTATCAATGAAGCTGAAAGGATAACAAATACATGGAAAACAGAACAGATTTGCCAGCATTTTTATAAGTGATTTAATCTTGCCAGAAGTGACAATGTACCCAGGACCTTTTATTCCACCACATCTCAGTATTCAAGTACTATGATTAGTGTCCAAGTTGTATGAAAAGTGACAATGGTAGCTGGGGGGAGCAGATGAACTTTACCAAATACACACAGAAGAAATCTGAGTTGGAGGTGACACAATTTTAGTCATTTATGAACAAATTAATAATGAATCAAGTATTTGTTAAACTCCTACTAATACCAGATACTGTACTAAATGAAAAAATCTCTATTCTTATGAACTTACATTCTAATGGAGGAGGTAACAAGTAAATACATACAGCCCAAATGTAACATTAATATGTAAAGTATATTTATATATGTATATGTATATGTATATGTATATGTATATGTATATGTATATGTATACACATAAAATAGTTAAGAAGGGCCATTAGTGGTTGAGGGGATTAGGAAAGGTTTCATGTACAAGATGGCACCTGGGATTCATCTTAAAGGAACAGAAGGATTGTGAGATGGAGGCAAGGCGCATGGGCATGAGAAGCATGGGGGAGGGCTGCGACAAAGGCAGAGAAAATTATTTTGGCAGCAGTGTGTAGGATGGACTGCAGTGGGAAGAGACTTCAGAGCTGATGAGGGCCTGAATTGGTGGTAGCTATGTGAGCGGATAAAAGAGGTCAGAGATGAGAGTCGTTGTGAAGGAAGAAATGGCAAGATATGGCAACTGATCAGATACCTGGAGTGAGGAAAAGCGAGGAGAATGCTGAGTTTACATTATACTATAATGATGGGGATAGCTTCAACAAAAGAGATCTTAAAGAGAGGAAGATTCTAGAAGAGTGGGACTCATCACAGATGGTACTATTATGGTTGTTATCTTTTTTTTGAAGACCAAGATGGCATCAGCAAGTCACCAATATTTGCTCATTACCATAAAATCCTTTTAAGAATTACCTATGTATACTGCCTACATGACTGATAAAAGGCTGAGAAGGGTGGAGGTAGAATTTAGGAGACAATTTTCACAATAAACCTCACCATTACATGACTGAAAGGTAGAGAGAATATAAGAGCCTGCTGTGTCAAGTGTCTGCTTGTCACAAATTCATGTCTGACTGACAAGAACAAAATGTAGCCTTTAAAGGTTCTCCTCAAACAAGATGTTTTCTTTGCACATGGAATTCAAGATTAAGGACAGAGATGTTCAAGAGCTAACTTTTCCCAATTATTTGCTGTGTATCTACATCAAATAGTGTAAGAAGGAGACATATGCTCACAAATGTATTTACCAGTGCCATGGGATTTCAGGACATTGAGATGTTATGAGGCTGAGGAAAGACGGATACAGAGGTTTTTTGTTTTTTTTTGTTTTTTTGTTTTTTGTGAAGGAAGACTCTCCTCACATGTCATCATGGGGGTGGCTGGAAAGAAGGGGCAAGGAATGACAATTCTGTGATAAAATATATAGAGGCCATAGGAAGGAGGATTGAGGAGTCTTGTATGCAGGCTAGTGGAACTAAGAGTTAACCTTGGGCATAGCGAGTGCTAGACTGTGGAAGGAAAGGCAATGGTTGTGGTGAATGGGTGCACTGGGCATGTGTCTTGGCTTAAGAACAGAGAAAGAGGCTATGACAGCAAGTGCGGAGGCTGGGAGCCCACAGTTCCTGATATGCATTTTGGTTTAACAGTAGAGAGTGAGAAAGCAAGGTTGGTGTGGAGGTAGCAGTTGCAGCGAATATGTGCTTCAGACATGTTTTTCAGCACAGATTCAGAGAAATATGTTTGGCCAAGCACTGCACACTTTAGAAGTGCGTTTACGTGTGACAGTTGAATATGGCAATGGGTGGAGCCTTAGAATGTATGGGTACGGTCATTCTGATGCATGGGTGTATACATGGTTATCTGTTTTGGTCAGCGCTTGTGGTCTGGTTGCTGGTTCCCCTACCAACATTCTAGTGTAGAGCAGTCATTGTTGACAAAAACTGTAAGACCAGATTTTCTCTAGTACATCTGAATCTAAAGCCTGAATGAGCTAATGCTATATTACTAACTAAACCTCAAGCTGAGATACAACTCCTGCTCAACTCTATAATGACCACCATACTCCTCGTCTGCCTGCATATACTCATACTCTGCTCTTAAAATAAAATGTACACCAAAATGGGCGCCCAGTCTCTGAATTCACACACCACCTGCCTTCATGCCAAAACATACTCAGTACAACCACGACCTTTTTAAATGTTTTAATATTGCCCTCGGGTTGGCTTCCAACACAGTCCACACTATACCAACTCTCTGCCTACTTCTTGATATTCCTACATATTCCTTATAGAAATGCAATCAATCCCTCACATTTCTAGTCATTTTCTGAAAGGCATAAAGTAGGGAAGGAATATCTGCTTGTATATGTCTTCCTTTCTCAGCCCTGCAGCATCTACCAATATGGAAGATATCCTGGGCTGACTGCATGAAGAAAGGAAATTCTATAGATACAACTTGTTTATGGGTGATATTCTGCTGTTTTCATTAAGCACTGGAACATTACAGTGCCTGTTCAAAGAGATCTAGTACAGTGGAAAAGAGCTTCAATTTGGAGTTGGAGGATCTGAGTTTGAATTGGTGCTCTGTTAATACGACCTGTGAGACCCTGGGCAAATCATTTTTTTTTTGGAGGGGGGAAGGCAGGGCAATTGGGGTTAAGCGACTTGCCCAAGGTCACACTACTAGTAAGTATGAAGTGTCTGAGGCCAGATTTGAACTCAGGTCCTCCTAACTCCAGAGCTGGTGCTCTATTCACTGAGCCACCTAACCATCCCCTGGGCAAATCATTTAATCTGTCTGGGCTTTATCTATAAAATGAAAGGACTGGACTACATTTTTCAAAGAACTTTTCTGGATCTAAATCTATATTCTTAAAATAGTAACTCAAAAAAAGATTGATGTAATAATCCACACTGGAAAAACAAAGTGGACAAGGGATACATTGCATAGACTGAGCCTGAAGCTATAATTTAGCTTGCTGAGTAAGTTTATCAATACTGATTTTTTTTCTTTTTATATATCTTTTTTTAATGGAGAAAAACAAAATCCTAGTTACAATCTTGTAAAATCAAGCAAAACACATTTCTATACTGACCATGTCCAAAAACATATGCCTCATTCTGCATTCTGAGTCCTTCACCTTTCTCTCAGGAGGTAGGTAGCATGTTTCATCATTAGTCTTCTCGAACGGTGGTTGGTCATTATGCTGATCCTTACACTTTCACAGTTGTTAATGTAAAAAATATTTTTCTGATTCTCTTTGCTTCAGTGCACTGAATCACATAAATCTTTCCAGGTTTATCTGAAACTACCCCTTTTATCATTTCTTACATCACAACAATACTCCATCCCAAAACTTGTTTAGTCATTCCCCAACTCCCCACTGACACCCCCCCATTCCCATTCTTGTCCCCTCAAAAAGAGCTACAAGTATTTTTGTACATCCTCGAGAGTTTGTTTTGTTTGGGACTAAAGCCATCCTTGATCGACCCTCCCTCTAGTTCCACTTTCTCTTCCTGTTTCCTTGTTGAGTGAAATGCATCTCCATACCCAACTCACTCTCTCGCTCCCACTCCTCTTCCCTTCCTCCCTCCCCCCCTGTGTGTGTTTCTACCTGGAAGTTCTGAATTGTGGCTGTGATGTCTCTGGGAATTTTCATTTTGGGAGGTGTTCACTGGATTATTTCTATTTACATTTTGTCCTCTGGTTCTAAAGAGATCTGCGCAGTTTTCTTTCAAGATTTTTTTTGAAATATGATGTCTATCAAGGCTCTTTTTTTTGTTAATGGTGTTCAGCTGGCCTAATTATTCTTAGGTCAGTTGTTTTTACCATGAGATACTTTATAGTTTCTTCTATTTTTCAGTCTTTTAACTGTTTTAATATTTCTTGTTTCATGTTTTAATTTTCAGGGAATTTGTGGCCTGGGCAAGATTTTGTCCTTTTTGTCTCAGGCAAGGTTTTGTCCTTTTTATCCCTTTCCAATTCTTTCCTCCATAGCTTTCTTTTCCATTTTCCCCCTCTAGTAATCTAATCTGATTTATAAAAGCACTTTAAAGTATTTTTAAAATTCTTGTTTCATCTCTTCTAGGAATTCTAGTTGAATACGTGTCCAAGCTACATTTTCTTTGAGGCTTTGTTTGTAGGCATTTTTGAGTTAATCTTTTCTTCTGGTTTTGTGTCTTGAGCATCTTTGTCACCATAATAATGTTTTATGGTGGGACTCTTTATTTGTTTGCTCATGCTTCCAGCCCTACTTCTTGGTTCTGAATTTGATATTAGGACCTGGCTCTGCACCCCTCTGGAGGGAAGGTATAGGATGGTCTTGCTGCTGCTTTGTTGAGGGGTACTAAGTATTGTGTTATCCCAGTATCTCAGAGGCGGAGGACCTGAAAGCCTTTAGTGCTTCCAAAGGGATCTGATCTAGGGCAAGGTCTGATCACTACTCCTAGTTTGAACTCTGCCAAGTTCTGGACCTGGGTTTGGGTCTGAGCAACAGTAAAATGTTGCTGGATTCAGCCACTATCAGCTGTCTAGGAGGGTTTGCTGATTCTGAGTGGCAGAAATGTAGGCTCCTCTTTGTTCTGGAATTACTGCCCCGATTATTCCTCCACAGGCTTCAGATGGGCTAGAAACTGGAACTAATCTGAGCCACACTGCTGTGGTTTTCATCTGAACTTGTTCCTCACTTGGTATACAGCCCAGAGCCTGTGATCACTTATTCCTGGGCACAGGTTGCCTTTTCTGTCCACCCTGGATCTGTGACCCAGAACTGGCTAGTAAGTGACAAAACTACCAGTTACCTATTTCCAATAGCATCCCACTAGGAGTGTTGGACTTCCTCTTGTCTTGGTGGCTGGGGTGCCAGAACACACTGTTCTTGGTATGCTCTTTCCTGGCCAGACCCCGTCCCCAGTGATTGTAGGCCTCTTGTTCTGTGACCCTATCTAGACATGGTCTGGACAAGTGACCCACTTTATTGAATTTCCCTATTAGGAACTGGTGTGGTATATATTCTGGATCTCTTTGTAGGTGGGAGGGGAGGGGTGAGTGAAGAAGGGCTGTATTGCCTCCTGCTGCTCTGCTATCTTGGCCCTACCTTCCAGGATATAGACTTTAAAAAGGCACCACAGACAAATAACTGGGTCCACTTTTGAATCCAAGTAGATCAGACTGACTGATATTTACTAAACTACAGCATTTTTAATGACCTCAAGCTGGTCCCTGCAGTTAAACTCCATTTTTAAAACACCAATAATATCCTGGTGAGGCTATAGAACTATGAATCTTGGAATACCACAATCTCCGAAGAATAAAAATTGCAGGTAATCCAATAATCCATGGAAAAATGTACAGTTGGTATAAACAGGCTTTGGCATACTGTGAATGGTGCTTTACCTTCAAGAAATGGCACAAAAGACACCTTCAGGAACATGTATGATCGCAGGAAGAGGTAGATGGATCATACAATGAGAGTAGCAGGTGCTAATGGCAGCCTGAACACTAATACATCCACGAAATATTGAAAGGACTAGGGGAAGGCCTCCCGTGCATTGGCAGACCCTCTGGAAATTTTACAAAAATATGCTAACAAAAATCATACATATGAGAAGGTAAGATGGACTGGAATTTGTACCAATCTGTACCATTATGGATGTACTGAAGTAAGAAAGTGCTAAGTTTGCTTTACTCTCAGCCCAAGCAAGAGCAAGCATGTCTGGACCAGGAGAGAGCATATATCATGGGACACTCTAAAAATAGAAAAAAGTTCCTAGAAAATGGTCTGTGATCAATTTTAGACAGTTTAAGCATAATTAAAAGTCAATTGTAGCATGATTCCTTGCTTACCTTATGTTACCTCCATAAGTTTGAAAAAAATCAATTTATTTATAGCTAGAAAAACACACACTTAAAAAAAATTAGGGGGGGGGGAAGTTTATTTGCAATTAAATTGTCCAGGTAGAGCTTTTTAAAAAAGCCTGCCTTCAGAGAGTTGATAACAGCCTTAAATTTTACAATGTAAAATTTTAACTACATTTATGACAGTAAGAAAATGCTTTAAAAGCAGAAAGTTTTATAAGTACTAATTCTAAGATGTTTTTGGCATTGTTCTCCTTTTTTGTAGGGTTTAATATGGACTTGCCATCTGTCTCCACAAACAGGAAACATTTCCTTCACTTTGTCTTTTTTAAATGCAATAACCACGTATTTAAAAAATGGAAAAAGGAAACCACTTGCATTTTAGACAGTGATCAACCAAAAAGCTTGTTTTGCATGTTTAATATACTTTTTAGGATTCTAAACAGTCATTTTACATTATGTGTAAATTAAGACATGAAATTTTCTAATGAAATAAGGTACTCTTGAAAAACAAACCTATTTGAACTCCTTGAAAATAAAATTGAAAATAAAACTTCAAACTGAGAAGCATCCCAATTCTAGTATGGTATGTGAACCACAAAGCTGACCAAAGAGAAGCCGATAAGGAACATGAAAAAAGTATGCAGAAAATTTCAAAGGCTTTTTGAGGTCAAACACAAAATTTATAGTACGCTAGCACATGGCATTTTGTCAACCAACCAACCAACCAATGCTGAGTACTTGCTATGTGTCCAGTACTACTAGGTATTAAGGAGGAAACATGGAAGTGTAAGATGTGACTCACGTCCATGGGGGAATTTATAATTTACCTCAGGGGCCAAGATTTACGCACAAGAAACAAAGAATATAAAACAGCATAATTAAGTACAAAACTATGTAGTCAAAGTTTTAAATGCTACTGCTGTTGGAAGATGAGAGGGATCAATATGGGCTGGGAAACCTGACGGGAGCTTCATGGAGCAACTAAGAATTGAGATGAGCTTTGAAGGCTGATCAGGATTTAGAAGGCAGAAAAAAAAAAGAGGAAGGCATTCTAGGAAGTGTGAACAGTTTTAGCAAAAACAGGAAACTGAAAATAAGCATAGTATATGCTTATCACAGTTAGAAGGCAGATAACTGTAACACAGAAGGTTTATGAAAGGGACTTGTGGGAAAGAGGAATGGAAAGTGTGGCTTGTTAGAAAAACCATTTGATTTGGAGTCAAAGGATTTGGGTGTGAATCTTGGCTCTACCATTTACTAGCAAAGAAACTTTGAGCAAGTAATTTTATTTCTTTGAGCCTCGGTTTGTTCATCTATAAAATGGGGATAGCAATAGCTACCTTCCAGTGTTGTTATGAGGAAAATAATCTGTAAAACTCAAAGAGCTCTATAAATGTGAGAGATCACTGTGGTTTATAAGAGGACCATGACAACAGGGAGATGATGACATGACTAGCAGTTGACTCTGGTTTGAGTAAGGGAGGGCTGTGCAAGGTCACCAGCCTCACTTTCTTCTCCAGAGCCATGTAGGTCCAGCGGCCAGATAGTCATCAGGAGGACTGGAGATGACCCAGGATGTAATGGGTCTAGCCATATCACCCCTTCCACCCTCAATAAACTCCACAGGCTTCCTATCACCTCCAGAATAAATAATAAAATCCCCTTTTTGGCTTCACAAACCTAGTCCCTTGTTACCCTTCCAATCTTCCAATCTTATGCTTTTCTCCCCTCACATATTCTACAATTCAATCCTGACCTTCTTCCTTTTCCTTTCATAGGATACTCTATCTCCTGACTCTGTGTTTTCAGTAGCTTTCCTCTATGCCTAGAATTCTCTCCCACAATTCACTCACCTTCATGATGTCATTGATACTCTTTTGAGAATAAGGATGAACAAAATAACAACATTCTCCCTCCTCACCTCTGCCACCTGGCTTCCTTGGCTTTGTCCAATCAGCTCAAATCCCCCCTTTTGCTGGTGTCCCACCCCAGTCCTGTCCTACTGCCTTCCTTCTCAGATTCCTTTACATTTTCCCTTGAACACATCTGGTCTGTACCCAGCTGTTTACCTGCTGTCTCCCCCAATGGAATGTGGGCTCCTTAATGGCAAGGCCCATATTTTTGCCTTTCTTTGTATCCCCAGTGCTTAGCACAGTGCTTATAACTTAGCAGGTGCTTAATAAATGCTTTTTGATTAATTATAGCTACTTCTTGTATTAGGATGAGGGTTCTTAAATAGCGTTTACATATTTCCTAAAGGTTCTATGGACAGATTCCAGGGGATCTGTGTACTTGGGTTAGAGAAAAATTATCTTTATTTTCACTAATCTCTCACGAAAACTTAGCATTTCCTTCAATTATTTAAAAACATTATTCCAAGAAGGGGGTCTATAGGCTTTACCAAAGTGCCAGAAGGGTCCGTGACACAAAACGTTTAAGAGCCACTGCATCAGAACAATGGCAGGAGTGTGCTAATTACTGAACTCCAGCACCTGGATAAAGTAATGCCAAATATCTAGTAAGCATACTTACTAATAATAAAGGCTTACAAAGTGCTTTACATGCTATCTCATTTGATATGCAAAACATCCTTGTAGTGTGGCTGCTCTTACTACATCCCATTTTACAAATGAGGAAACAAAGACAGAGAGGCTAAGTAACTTGCTCAGGATCACACAACTAGTAAGTGTAAGAAGCAGAATTTGAACTTCTGAATTTGAATAGAATTTGAATCTTCCTGACTTCAAGTCCAACACTATCTACTGCATGAATTAGCTTCCCCCTGAAAGCAGTGGTCTCCAATTTTTCTTTTTGGTGGTTTAAGCACGCATTTCTAAAATGTGCATATTTACTTGTTCATATATTATATACATGTATTACTAATTAATAATTATCTTATAAGGTGATCTGAGGGAGAAAGGAAGGGGACAGAATTTTTCCAATAGTGAGAGTCTACCTAGCAGCTGTGGATAATTTAGGACATAACCGTCCTGAGAGGTGGTGGAAGGTTCAAAGAGGGAACTGGAAGATTATATAGCAGACTGAAGGGGCACAATGCGGGGGCAGAAAGTTAGGTAAGGTTGTGCTGGAAGTAAGTCCCATGACTAGCTGTCAATTGTACCGAGACTTGTCTACAGTCTGCAAATGGCAGATCACACAGCCCTTTGGGATAGGGCCAAGCCTACCCCTTCTCCTGGGGGAGGACTATAGCCTCCATTTTGAAGACCACCAACTTGGAGAACTATGGGCTTAGGCATCTTCAGCAACAGAGCCAATGGAACAAACAACGGACAATATGTTGTAGCATTCAGTGGTGAGGAGCAATTAGGGCCCTGAGGAGTCAGAGTTGGAGTAATTAAAGAACTAAGGATTTCAATTTCACCAAGTACGGAGGAGAGTGTGAGAACACTTTCAGTAAGCTGACAAGACCATTGGTTTGTTATTTTTTTAGAGGCAATCAAAAACTATATACTCGGCCAATTCAGGCCTGTTTCCCTGGTAAAGGTAAAGTAAAAGGGTTTCTTTACTCCCAAACTTAACAGAGAGGATAAATTGTTCTTCCTCAAGAGAATGGAAGAAACAATCCAAGAGAAAAAGATTCTGAAGACACCCTATCCCACGTTATATCAAACTCGTGTGTGATGTCACAGCTCCTTTTATTAAACTATAGATTCTCTGAAGGGAAGGACTATTTTATTTTTTCATCTTTGTTTCACTAGTACAAGATACAACAGTCTTTCACATAGTAGACACTTAATAAACGTCAAATGATCACTTTGTTCCAAAATTTGAAGGCCTGTCATTAGGAAAAGGGATCAAAATTGTTTTAACAACAATAACAACAAACATTTATTAAGTGCTTCCTATGTGCTAGGCATTGTGCGCTAAGTGCTGGGGATATAGATATAAGCAGAAAGAAAGACAGTCGCTGCTCCCAATTACATCTTAATGACAGAGGACACATAAAAGGGGCTGAAAGGGGGAGGACATGGAGAGGGAAGGTGGCCTGTGTGGGGGCAAGGCAGAGAAAGTCCTGTGGGGAGTAACGAGTGCACATGCCCAAAGGGCTATAAAACTGCACACCCTTTGGCCCAGACGTGCCACTACTGGGTCTGTACCCCAAAGAGATCAAAGGAAAAGGAAAAGGACCTACATGTACACATGTATGTGTCGCAGTCCTTTTTGTGGTGGCAAAGAATTGGAATTGAGGGGATGTCCATCAACAGGGAACGGCTGAACAAGCTGTGGTGTAACTGTGATGGAATACTATTGTATTCTAAGAAATGACAGGCAGGATGCTTTCAGAAAAACCTGGGAAAATTTACTTGAACTGATGAAAAGTGAAATGAGAAGAAACAGGAGAATATTGTGCACAGTAACAGCAATAATGTATGATGATCAACTGTGAATACCTTAGCTATTCTCAGCAATAACAATGACCCAAGAAAATCCTGAAGGAATTATGATGAAAAAAGCTATTTATCTCCTGAGAAAGAACTGATAAAGTCTGAATGCAGACTGAATCATAACTTTTTTTTTACTTTAATATTCTTGGGGGTTTTTTTGGTCTGCATTTTCTTTTGCAACATGGCTAATATGAAAATGCTTTGCGTGACTTCACATGTATAACCTTGATCAAACTGCTTGCTTTCTCAAGGGAGGGTGAAGGAAGAGATTGAGAGGATTTAGAACTCAAAATAAAAAAAACAAATTTTTAAAAATTTTGTTCACATGTAATTAAGAAAAAAAATTAATTAAGAGTAATGAGTGTAGGCTAGAAGAGGAATGTGGTCAACCCGGGCCTCCTCCTAGAAAAGAAAATTATAGGAGGAACTAGTCAGTCAGAAGGAGAGGTCACAGGGGCAGAGAGTACTTCCAATGTGAATAGTCCAAGGGTGGAATAGACTTCCATGGTGAGGCGAGTAGACAAAAGTCCTGTGGAGAGCAGCCTAGTCAGGAATGAAGGCTTAGGGGGACGGTTAGGTGGCACAGTAAATAGAGCACCAGCCCTGAAGTCAGGAAGACCTGAGTTCAAACGTGACCTCACACACTTTACACTTACTAGCCATGTGACCTTGGGCAAAGTCACTTAACTCCAATTGCCCTTCCCCCCTCAAAAAAAGCAAAAAAAAAAAAAAAAAAGGGAATGAAGACTTGGTCCCAGGTGGTACAACCAGAAGCAGCAGGTATAAGTTAGGAGAAGTTAGAGGAAAAGAATATTTGGGCTCAATCTAAGGAAACAATGACAGAGAGTTGTCTCAAAGAAAAGTTCTAGTATGTAGTAAGCTGTCCTCTGAAGGCTTTAAATAAAAGTCTGATGACCACTTGTTAGCATGCAGGCAAGGTTTTTTTTGCTTTAAGGAGCAATTGGACTACCTGACCTTCAAGGTTTTGTCTAATTGACCTATGATTCTGGTGTTTAATAAATATATGTTTGTAATAGTAATCTGTTTAGCAGGATACTTAGCACTTAGTACTAAGTGCTAAGTGTGGAAGGGGCAAACCCTGTCCCACTGTTGAGAAGGCATGAACTCCCCTGTTGATGTGGAAGA
>CM053580.1:119620004-119659586 GCA_028627135.1 Pseudochirops cupreus | reverse complement strand
GAACTAGACTAATTCACACTCCAAGAGAGGGGGGAACCACTGGTGCTCTTCTACTGAATTTTTCCTAAGGTCAAAAGTCAGTCTGCTTGCTAAAATTTGTGGCACATAGTGTCATGCTATCAGACTCTCATCTGTACTGACCTTTGAGGTGAGCTTCCTAAATTCTATGGTTCTCACAGATGTTCTAGAGGAGAAGACAGATAAAAATCATTGGCTGAGAAGTATACAGTCACCCTTGTGAGAGGGTGGGGTGAGTAGGTGTGGAGAATCTTCTCTTTACTCAGAATGGCTGACCTGTGGGACCACAAAGATGTACTATGCTAGGGGAGCAAGATGGTTTTGGGAATGTCTTTCTGACATTTCCTTATTAAAAACTGTACCAATATTAAGACTTAAGCCTCCAACCTCACTCATGTTTTCTTAGTGATAACAACAAATTAATAAAATCTCATGAAACTAGCTCATATTTACCTTTCCTGTGGGGGGAAAAAAAAGAATAGGAAAAAACCAAACAGAACAAAATAACTTTCTCAAGGTCACTCAATGAGGTATTATTCTAAGAGTGGGAACAGAATTTGATCCTATCTTCCAGTTCTGAGTTTTGTCAAAAAGGTCAGTATTATATAGCACAAAAGCAAGGAGACATAACAGTAATTTCTGAACACGGGCACTTATTAAGATGAAAAAGCTTAGTTTATGTATCTTCATTTCACTTGCAGAGAGAGAGTTTTTCAGTCGGTTCCCATTTAATGTGCAGATTTTTATCAACTAAACATTTGTAATTTGTTCCACATCTGGAATCTATACAATTACCTACTGAGATAAAGAAAGGATGTCATAAAAGACTTAACATTACCTGTTCAGATCACTCTGTTGATAAGACAGTTTAATCAACTTGAAAGAAGTTTAAAAATAAAATTGAACTACAAAGCTATAAAGAGCATCTAAAAAGGAAAGTTGTGGGGAGTGTACAAGGCTGTCTTTAAGGTTATTTTGGTAAGGCTGGGTGTGGGACAGCTGGAGATGGGGGTCTCCTAGGAGTCTGTACTATGTTAGCTGCACAGGACCGGTTCTTCCATGTAGTGGTAATCAATGGTTCACTCTGAGCCCAAACAATGACCAACTAAGGCTTGGGCTGAGACCTATTGTTGGTCAATCAATGAGAGCCAGACTAATTTCAACTTAAGGTATGGTCTTTAAAAGAAATCTAGCTCTTAAAACCCAAGATATCTTGCAAGGTTTCAGTGATCAAAATTTATATTCTGGGGTATGATTCTCTATGTGGATAGAGAGAGAGTGGAGGAAGGGAAGAAGGGAAGGAAGGAAGGAAGGAAGGAAGGAAGGAAGTTAGGAAGGAGCTGCATTGCTCAACTGGAACTGGTTAGTTGGGTCCCCAGTGGGTCTTTCATTCTCTAAAAGGGCCATGACATCAGGAAGGTGATGTTATGACTTGCAAGTGAATTGGATTTAAGTGAGAGATTATTTGCAAGCACAAAAATACTTGCAAATGACTGATAATTTAGCTTATTGAAGATATGTTAGCTTATCTTTCCTCTCTTCTCTGTTAGAAAGTCACTCATATATCCATCCATTCATCTTCTTAGTCACAAAAGCTTTTAGTACTGAAGTCATCTTTTATTCTTATCTGGCCTTTCATCTCCACTGTAACTGCCCTAGAAAAGACCCTCGATTTCTCTTGCCTAGCCTATTATAACATTCCCCTTTCTGCTTCTTGCTTCTAGTCTATCCCCTGTCCAATCCATTCTTCTTACTGTTCTCCAGAAGTCTTCCTAATGCAGCTACATAAAAAAAAAACCTTCCAGAGTTATCCAATTAATATTCAACAAAGTTTAAATTCTTGACTCTAACAAGGTCTCCCACCATCTGGCTCTAATGTTCCTCTCCAGTCTTAGCCATCTCACTCTTTCAGGGGGTCTATAATTCCAGCTATAATGGATGACTCCATTTCCCATTCTCATCCTGCCCTCTTTCTCCAATAAGCCTTTGTATATATAGCCCTTGGGTGCAATGAATTTTTTTTTCTTCCAATTGACCATTCTCTTACTTTTCTCTTCTTTCAAGACAGATGCTATCTCCTATACTAAACATTCCCTGACCCATCAGGTAAAAGTTATCTCTTCCACCTTAAATTTCTATTATATTGTGATGATTCATTATCAGAAAAGCAATTGTTCCAGGTTATAGCTATAGCTTTTTCAATTTTGATAGACCTAATAAAGGAGAAGCAAACTAAATTAAAAAGAACAATTTGTTGCTCTTCACCTACAGAAGGAAAAAAAGAGTAAATGGAAGACTTATATACGCTGTTCTAAAAGTCTTAGTGCAGTTTTAGACATTAGGTGTAAAACTGTGTGAAGAGTTTTAGGATACCCTAAGACATCTACATAAGGCAGCTTCTCAGCCATGCGTCTCATACAAACTTAAAAAGGAAGGAAAGGGGGTGAGAATAAAGGGCACCACAAAAATCCAAGGCAAACAACATTCTGAAAACTTGGAAACATGGTAAAATGCCAAACAGGAAAAGACAAAAATAACAGACTTGGCTTTTCTCTATTTCAGCAAGGACACACTGCTACATCAGCAATATCCTATATTAGGATATCTAAAACCAACCTCAGACTGCTCTCCTTCATTCTGTTAATCATTAGATTTAGGAATTACACCAATTTTAAAAGAATTTGTCTCAATCTTCTCAAAACCGACAAACATTTTTTGTTCAAGTTTGTATTAGATCAAATTTTCACTGTGGGGACTTTTTAATCATCTTCCTGGTTCTGCTGTCTACAGAGATACTATATCTGCAAAGTTAAAAATCCTTGCACAGTGCTGAATTGTGTTAGGATAATCCAGTTTAGTGAAGATATGTTAGTTCATTTTTTTCTTTTTAAAGGCAGAAAATCATTCATTTATCCACTCATTCAATAAAAATTTATGGACTCCTTTGTGCAAGAGTATAATGATGTAACAGAGGAAGGAAATATTATTAGTCAAATGATGATACTTGGCATTGATCTCCTGGGCCACTTGTTGAAGTACAAGTGTTGATCTAGGAGTCAGAAGACCTAGGATTGATTCAACTTTAAGGTGATTAAGATAATTTAGAAATTAGTTAGTGAAAGATATCAGAGACCTAAGTCTAAGCTGCCATAGCCACCCATCACTACTATCACAGGGCAAGTCACTTAGTTTCCAAGTTCCTGTTTTCTTTATCTATAAAATGGGGATAATAATACTTGTGACCTTCTGTTTCACATAACTGCGGTGAAGAAAGTGCTTTGTAATCTTTCATGTGCTACACAACTAACTGTGAACTGTTGTTGTGAGAAGCACGATTCTATATCTCTGACATTCTTTCACTGTATAGGTCTTTGTAGTGGCATGGAGCGAAAGAGACATCCCCATAACTCCATCCTGTTGTCACTAGCAGGTTTCAGCCATGCCCTCCTATTTAGATTACACATGCCCTAAGGCCAAGAGCTGTGTCAGACATTCTCATTTTTCTACATCCCAGAGTCTTGCACATAGTAGGGATTTAAAAATATGTATGCAATGTGGTAGAGAGGAAAAAGCAATTACTGCCTTTTGAGTCAGTGACCTTGGGTAAGTTTTTTAATGTTTCTGAAGCCTCACTTGCCTTGTGATGGTGGTGATGGGTGGATACACCTTCCATTAACTAATTTTGAATCACCTTAATTAATAATGCTAGTTAGTATCTGACATTGTCTACCACTACCCCACCTTAAAATTCTCATCTCCTTTGGCCTTCCAGAATTATACTACCGAAGTTCTTTCCATTCTTCTCTGACTGGCTGTCATTGCAAGGGAATAAGGGAAGGGAAGAAAATATACATTAAGTGCCTACTATGTGCCAGGCTCTGTGCTAAGCACTTTAAAAAAAAATTAAAACATCTCATTTGATCCCCCCAACAACCCCAGGAGATAGGTGCTGCTATTATCTCCATTTTATAGCTGAGGAAACAGATAAAAACAAAATTAAATGACTTGCCCAGGACTATACAGCTAGTAAGTATCTGAGGCTGGATTTTAACTCAGGTCTTCCTGACTCCAGCCTACTACTCTATTCACTGCATCATCAGTGGCCTCTGAGGGAATTGTAGGATAAAAAAAGAACAACAAATAGTAGAAAAATGGAAAAGATCTGACAAGATTTTTATAACAAACTGTTCTCACCATCAAGGGAAGTAGAGTCCAAAGACACTTGGACTTTGACATCACAGTCCTGGTTTTGCTTACAGAGGAGGTAGAAAAGGCACTAAAGAGAACAAATAGGAAAAGCAGCCAAATTAGACCAGTTGACATTAAAGAGATTTGCGTAGGAGGTTACACAATTGTGAGGACATTGAGGGTATCTGAAGGAAGGGAATGTACCAAAAGAAAGGTACAGGAAAAAACTTAAACCATGTGCATAACTATTCTATGTAAATTTTATGAGAATCATTTATTCATGGATAAAGGATATTCTCCATGAAATGTTAGTAAGAAACAGACAGGCTTTGCAAGGAATATTCTATAGTAGACCACATCTTTAACATCACACAACTGAATGAAAGAAATAAAAAATAAAATTCCACTGTACATATTGTTTGCAAGTTATAAAAAAAGTATTTGATTTGGCAAAGCTGAATGCTAAATCTTTGAAAGATATTAACAGCAGAAATAACCTTGTTCAATGACTTTCTGATCATACACATTAGCAAGGAATAAAACAGGGATATATATGCTCAGCAAAGGTGTGCACCAATGTAATGGAAGAAATCCAAAATGGAGAACCAGCTGAGTAAGAATTTCCTAAGTACGGTGAGTTCTCTTCATACGTTCCTATTTGCAGATGACATTATGCCCAAGGCATCAAGCCCTGAAACAACTGCAGCTTCTTGGAAGAGATATGTAGCAGCTTAAAACTTTGGCTTAACCACCTACACCAGAAAAATCAAATGGATAGTCTGTCCCAGATTATCACATGCAGTTGGATGAACACTTTATAGAACTTGTATAAATATCATGGTAGAGGCATGCAATAATCTATAGAGCTTTTGTGGATATACACAAATATGTACACACACAAAAACACATTATCTTGCATCAGCATATCTATGTATATACACATAGACATGTATCAGTATATATGTACATGGATATATACACACACATATATATGGAGAGAGGAGAGAGGCTAGATTACTTTCTGGAAACTGCATTTTGGGTTTTTTTTAACGAACCCAAACTTCTCCCAGAAACCAAGATACATATTTTTACTTTTTGATTCTGAACTTGACAAACAGCAACAAAGTATGTTTTCATATAGAATGAAAAAGAAGAATGTATATGAAACTGTGAATCTCAGCTACAGCTGATTTTTTAAAAGGATACAATAAATTCAACACATTAGTTTCTGACTCATTCTCTAAATTTCATTCTGTTGTTTTCTTCTGTGCATTTTATAATAATGCTTCAATGACTCAATCTTTTCTTCCTATTTTGGTCTCATTATAGCCAACTTCTACATTCATCTGCCTATGGATTTTGTTATCTAATCTGTTCCATGGATCAAATTTTCTATTTATTTTAACCAGTACCATGTAGTTTTTTATGATTACTTTTTTTCATTATCTCCTTTAATATTGATCTTTGTTCTTCAAGATGATTTTTTAAAAAAAATTTCCCTTCTAGTTTTATAAAGACAGTTAAACTAGTGTGGTAGATAAAACACTGATCTGGAGTCAGAAAGATCTGAATTCAAATAAAGCCTCAGATATTTACTGGCTATGTGAACTTGGGCAAAATATTTAACCTTTTTGCCTCAGTTTCCTCAACTGTAAAATGGGGATAATAACAATACTTCTGAGGGTTGTTGTGAAGATCAAATACAAAAATATTTGTAAAGCATTTATTAGCACTGTTCCTGTCACACACTAAGTGCTACATAAATGATAACTGTAACAATAATTATTATTAAATCTTTAGTAATACATAGTGATATATAAATGATAGCTACAATAATTATTATTATTAAATCTTTGGTAGGTTAATTAGTAAGGTAAATTAATTTAAGTAATATGGATATTTTTATTATATTGGCACAGCCAATGGGCAATAAACATCCAATCATTTAGGCATGTCTTTACTTCTGTAAGGAATGTTTTATAATTGTATTCATATAGTCCCTCTTCGTGTACTGGCAGCTGGACTACCAAATATTTTATATATTGTATAGTTTCTTTAAATAAATCTTCTGTCTCTCCCTACCTGCTGTGTTACATTGGTAATATACAAAAAAGCCAATAATTTCTGTGGGTTTATTTTAAATCCTACTTCTCTGCTAATCCTACTGTTCAACTAATTTTCTTTTGACACTACAGAGTTCTCAAAGTAGAAAGTATCATTTGCAAAAAGTGATGATTTTGTTTCTTCTTTGTCTAAACTTATATACTAACTTGTTCTTGTTGTAGGTAGCATTTCTAGGACAATATCAAATGATAACGGTAAGAATGGAAATCTGTGTTTTCACTCTGATCTTCTTTGAAAGGCTCTAAGTATATTTCAATTCAAATACAAACTCAATTTCAATGCTCTTGGCTCTAGAAAGATACTATTTATCACTTCAGGGAAAAGACCATTTTATCCCTTGCTTTTTGAGTGTTTTTAACAGAAGTGGGTATTGTATTTTGTTGAAATTTTTTTCTGCATCTTTTGATACAGTCATGTGGTTTTCATTGTCTTGCTGTTACACTGTTTTTACTATGTTTGTTGTTTTATCTAACGCTGAATCAACCTTGCATTTGCAACACAAATCCATTCTTGGTTATAGTTTGCAATTCTTCTTTAGTAAGTTTATATTTTGATGTTATTTTATTCAATATTTTAATATCAATACTCAAGAGGAAATATTTATGTATTTTTTCTTTATGTTTTGTCTCTCTTAGTCTTTGTTTCACTGAAGGAATTTGGTAGGGTCCCCTGTTACTCTGTTTCTGCAAAAAACTTAAGTAACAATGGAATTCGTTCTTTTCATCTGCAAATATACCTACTCTTGGAATTTTTTTCTTTGGGACTTAATTTATGACATTCAATTTCTTTTTCTTAAGATTAAGATAAAGTTTCTATTTTCTCTTAATCTGGATGTTTTGTATTATTTTAAATATTCATCCATTTTAGTTTACCTTGGAATGATAAGTAATAATTATCTAAAATGACCATTAGCAAGCATTATCTGAATTGGGGATAAGCTAGAAAGTTTCCCAATACAATCTGTGGTGAAGCAAGGATGCCTTACAATCACCCCTATTATTTAATACAGTACTAGAAATGTTAGCTATAGCAATAAAAGAAGAAAAATAAATTAAAGGAATTAGAATAGGCAATGAGGAAACAAAACTATCACTTTTTTCAGATGATATAATCTACTTGAAATTATTAACAACTTTAACAAAACTGCAGGATATAAAATAAACCCACATAAATCATTATCATTTCTATGCATTACCAACATAGTCCAGCTCAGGAGACAGGAAGAGAAATTCCATTTAAAATAACTAAACAATATAACATACTTGGGAGTCTACCTGTCAATACAAATCCAGGAACTATATGAACACAACCATAAACACTTTTCACACAAATAAAGTCAGATTTAAACAACTGGAAAAATATTAATTGTTCATTGGTAGGCTGAGCCAATATAATAAAAAGGATAATTCTACCTAAATTAATTTATTTATTTAGTGCCATACCAATCAAATTATCAACAAAGTATTTTACAGAGCTATAAAGAATAACAAAATTCATCTGAAAGAACAAATACTCAAGGATATCAAGGGAATCAATGAAAAAAAAATACAAAAGAAGATAATCTAGTTGTACCAGATCTCATATTGTATTATAAAGCAGTAATAATCAAAACAATCTGGTACTGGCTAAGAAAGAGTGATGGATCAGTGGAACAGATTAGGTAAAAATTACATTATAGTAAATGACCACAGTAATCTAGTATATGATAAACCAAAAGATCTAAGTTTTTGAAACAAAAACTCATTATTTCACAAAAAAATTCTGGGAAAACTGGAAAACAGTATGGCAGAAACTAGCTATAGACCAACATCTCACATTATATAGCAAGATAATGTTAAAATGAGTACATGATTTACAAATAAAGGATGATACCATAAGCAAATTAAGAGAGCATAGATTAGTTTAGCTGTCAGATTTATAGATAACAGAAGAATTTAGGACCAAAGAAGATATAGAGAGCATTATAAAATGTAAAATAATTTTGATTATGTAAAATTAAAAAGTTTTTGCACAAACAAAACCAAATGGAACCAAAAATTCTAAGGAAGGAAGAAAACTAGGGAAAAATTTTTTTGCAACAAGTATCTCTGATAAAGGCCTCCTTTCTCAAACATATAGAGAAATAAGTCAAATTAATAAAAATACAAGTCATTCCCTAATTGATAAATGGTCAAAGGATATGAACAGGCAGTTTTCAGACAAAGAAGTCAAATCTATCTATAGTCATACGAAAAAATGTTCTAAATCACTACTGATCAGAGAAATGCAAATTAAAACAACTCTGAGGTAGACCTCACACCTATCAGAATGGCTAATATGACAAAAAAAGAAAATGCTGGATGTTGGAGGGGCTGTGGGAAACCTGGGACACTAATGCACTATTGGTGGAGTTGTGAACTGATCCAATCATTCTGGAGAACAATTTGGAACTCTGCCAAATGGGCTAAAAATTATGCATACCTTTTGATCCAGCAATATCACTGCTAGGTCTATATCCCCAAAAGAAATCCTAAAAAAGGGAAAGAATCTTATTTGTACAAAATATTTATAGCAGCTCTTTTTCCGGTGGCTAGGAACTGGAAATCAAAGCGATGTCCATCAACTGGGGAATGGGGGAATATCATTGTTGCTATAAGAAATGACAAGCAGGATGATTTCAGAAAAACCTGGAAAGATTTACATGAACTGAAGCCTAGTGAAGTGAACAGAACCAGAACAATGTTGTACACAGTAACATAAGTATTGTTCAATGAAGAACCATGAATGACTTATTCTCAGCAATACAATGATCCAAGACAATCCCAAAGGACTAATTATGAAGCATACTATTTACCTCCAGAGAAAGACCTGATATTAATTAAATACAGATGAAGCATGCTATTTTTCAGTCTTTCATTTTCTCCTCTTATTTGAATCTTCTTCTTATACAAAATCACTGATGTGGAAATATTTTACATAATTGCACAAGTATACCCTATATCTGATTGCTTGCCATTTTAAGGAGAGGGGAGGGAAGGGAAATGGGGAATAGAATTTGGAACTCAAAATTTTAAAAATGTTTTTAAAATATTGGAAAAATATTCACTGATTTCCTTAATGTTATCAGTTTTGTTAAATGATTGGACAAAATACTAACAATTTCCTTTATTTTCTTCTTTATGTTGTAAATTTTCCTTTTCCTTTTTTTTATTTTGGTGATATTAAAAAATCAGATTAGTTAATAGTTTATCTCTTTTATTACTTTTAAAAAAACAGTTCCTAGATTTATCTATTCAAATACGCTTTTTTTATTCCTTTCAATTTTGTTAATTTCTTATTTGATTCTTAGGTGTTTAGTTTGTTATTTGGAGATTCATAGTTAAACACCCACTTCATTCATCTGTTCTTTCTTTTGTTGATGAAAATATTCAGAGAAATATTTTTTTTCTCCTAAGGACTGCATTGGCTGCATCCCAAAAGTTTAATTTGCTGTCTCATTTTCTTTGATAAAATTATCTATTGTTCTTTGCCCTACCAACTCTTGAGGATTAAATTACCCATTTAAGTTTGAATTCTTTCTTCAAATGCCCTTCATTATGATTTTTATTTTTCTGTGGTCAGTAAAAGGATGTGTTCATTTCTGCTCTTCTGTATTTATGAGGTTTTTATGTCTTCCTAAATGGTCTATTTTTGTAAAGGTGTCATGTGAAACTGAGAAATATGTATACTCAAATCAACAGCATGTAAGAGCCCATTATGTGCCAGGCACTATGCTAACTGCTGAAGATAGACAGAAATGCAAAAACAAACAAAACAAGATGAAAAGTTCTTGCCCTCAAGGAGCTCAGCATCTTGAGACAAATGCAAACAACGACCTACAAACAAAATATTTATAGGATAAATCTGAGATAATCTAAGTAGAAAAGCACTTAGAGAGGCTAGGAAAGGCTTCTTGCAGAAGGTAAGACTTTAGCTGAGTCTTAAAGGAAACCAGCAAAGCCAAGAGATGGGGATGAGTAAGAAGATTATTCCTGGCATGAGAGACAGCCAGTGAAAATGCCCAGAGCTGGGGGATGAAGAGTTCTGTATGAGGAGCAACAAGGAAGCCAGTGTCATTGTGTCATAGAATTCGTGGAGGGGAGTAAGGTGTCAGAAGACTGGAAAGGTAGGAAGAGGTCCAGTTATTAAAGACTTTAAAAAACAAAGGATACTCTTATGGAATAAAGGAGCAACATGGTCAGACTGTGCTTAAGGAAGATAAATCTGACAGATGAATGATGGACAGAACAGAAGGGGTAGAGACATGAGGCAGAGAGACCAACCATCCAGCTATTGCAACAGTTCAAGTGATGGCGATCTGAACCAGGGTGATGGCAGTGTCAGAGAAAAGAATGGGCACATATGAGAGGTTATGAGGGGAGACAAGAGGACTTGGCAACTGATTGGATATGTGGGGTGAGTGACAAGTCAAGGATGATACCTTGGTTGCAAGCCTGGGTGATTGGGGGAGGGTACCCTTGATAATAATATGGAAATTAGGAAGGGGGAGAGGGATGAGAGGGAAAGATAATGAGTTCAGTTTTAGACATGTTAAATTTAAGACATCTATGAGAAATATAGTTTGTGATGTTCAATAGATAGTTGGAGATGTGAATCTGGAGGTCAGGAGAGAGGTTAGCACTACAAAGAGAGATATGAAAATCGATGATAATTGAAACCATGGGAAGTGATCAGATCACCAGTAAAATGTTATATAGAAAAAAGAGGGTCTAGGACAGAGCCTTGGAGGTCACCACCCATGGTGAGTGGGTATAATGTGAATGAAGATTCAGCATATGAGACCTAGAAGGAATGTTCAGAGAACCAGGATAGAGTAGTGTCATGAAAACACAGAGAAAAGAGAGTATCAAGGAGAAGATGGTGATTGACAGTAGGCTGCAGAGATGCCAAGAAAGACAAGGACAGAGAGAAGGCCATTAGATTTGGCAACTGAGAATCACTGGTAACTTTGGATAAAGCAGTTTCAGTTTCGTGATGAGTTTGGAAACTAAATGTAAGTATACTGATGGACTAATTTAATGGGCTGCCTTTTCAATGGCATGTCGATATGTATTTTTAATCTCATTGATTTTTCTTGGGTAAATGGCCAGGTCATTCTCTTTTGAGTGGCTGGGGAACTTACCATAAGGAATCCTCCTTCCATTGTGACATTGTTGTAGAACATGTTTCATGCAAGGGGCTTATGTGGTTGGTAAATATATACCTCCCTAGGTTTACATCTCTACTAATACTGATAATCAGAAAGGCTTGTGACAAGGAATCTATATACATTCTGTGGTTTTTAATTGATCAAGGATCACAGCTATAAAGCTGGAAGAAGCCTTAAGAAGTATCAAGTTCAATTCCCTCATTTTATATATGAAGAAAATGAGGCACAAGGAAGTGTCAGAGCCAAGGGTCTAATAACTTCAGGGTCAGCTCTCTTTTTATTGGTCCACACTGCCTCCAATGTAACCTATACATATTAACATGATACAGTTTATTACAGAAGACTCCTTAAGGATGTTATTTCATGCTCCTAGGGCAAATGCTTTAAAACTCTCCACAAACTATATATGCTCAGAGAGCTTTTATTTATTTTCTATACTTCTACCTCCACATTTTCTTATAGAAAATCTTATGTGAATATCAGCCTACTTGCTTCTCATATTTTCATCAAGAATAGCCTTTATACATGTGTAGAACATTCTCATAAATATTTTATGGAGATGAGAAAGCAGGCACATGGGTAAGTAAATGCTTGTGTCTGCTCAATCACTTTTGTGTATGTGTACAATAATTCCATCTGTGACCTTCATCACTTTTTTTAAGAATTCTCCTTTCCTTATATTTATCCTTTGTTTTATTTTGGCATTGCTTTTGACATTTTTCTAATTAGCTGACAATCTGATTACCTCAAACAGCTGGTTTACATTCTGTCTGAAACCAGTCACATCTTTTCCATTAAGATATGGTAAATTTAATTTTTTGAGTGATTTTGAAGGTGTTGGACATAGTGAATAATATCTAGTTTAAAATTATTTTATTCTGAATTTAACAAACATCAATTAAAGCAGGCATTTCCCTATACATAGTAGATCAGAAAAAGGATTGTACATGAAATGACAGATGCTATTATGTACAGTTTTTTCTTCTTTTCTTAAGTATATAAAAAGTTCAAATTATAGCTTTTAAACCTGTCCTGAGTGTCTTTGATTCTTTCTGTCCTTCAATCTGTTTTCTTCACATTAAAAAAAGATGTCTCAATAACTTCATTTTCTTTTTCTTTTCTTTTTGCGCTACACTCTCCCTATTGTCCTCTCAAACTCCACCCCCACTGGAGAAGAAAAAGGAAAAAGGAAAACAAAGCATTTCTAACAAAACTGCATAGTCAAGAGAAATAAATTTCAACACTGATTTAGGCTGGAAAATATATGTCTACAGGACTCATTCTATATCTTGAGTCTATTGCCTCTGTCACAACAGATGGGCAGCAAGCTTCCAAATAGTTCTCTGGAACTGTAGTTAGTCATTGCACTGATCAGTCTTCCAGTCTTTCAAAGTTGTTTTTCTTAATGATTTTGTTACTTTTTTTGGGATATGAATTGAACAATGTGGTTTTGGGACTACCTTTTAACTCTAAAGGTATGATTTTGTAAATAAGCATTTGGTAAATTTATTAAATTTAAATTTAATTTAGTTGTTAGTCCCACTGGCTAGACAATAACACAAACTGACAACTACTCAATTCCCAGAGATCTTTCTCTATGAGGAGATACCATCCAAAATTGTGAAGGAAAAAAAACCCAGCTACCTCACTTTAGTGAGATAATGTAAGGCAGCAGTTCTCAACCGGTAGCTTATGTTCAATTTGTAACAATGAAAAACATCCTGCATATCAGATATTTACATTATGATTCATAACAGTAGCAAAACTACAGTTATGAAGTAGCAACAAAAATAATATTATGGTTGGGGGTCACCATGACATGAGGAACTGTATTAAAGGGTTGTGGCATTAGGAAGGTTGAGAACCACTGATCCAAGGCATAAATATCCAGAGGCATAAATTATACAAAAATGTCCCCACCCCCTGTGCCCACCACTCCCTCTTCTGATTATTAATATCAAAAATCAAAAAATATTATTAATATCAAAAAACAGGGGGACATAAGCTTAATGGTATTTGTCATGGAAAATATCCAGTGCAGATTTCCTAAAGATGGTCCTCCAGACTTTCCCATCTGTGGGAGCCACTGTGCTCATGCAGTTCATAAAAATACTCTGCATAATCACTCAGAGTCTAGCTTGGCTATCCACGCGTGAAAGACAAAGTAGATGAAGAATGTCTACTGTTCAGACTATGATATGCAAGTGGATAGAAAACTTAAGAGATTTAAAAGCCTCCTGTGAAAAACAGTGTTGGGGAAGTGGCACAAAGGATGTGATCAGATATTTTGTATCGCTACAAAAGGAATGTTCGTGTTAGAAGAGTGAGAGAGAAAAAATGGATGTCTCGTGGGCTCACCTTTTTACATGTTATGAGATCTAGAGAAAAGCTCCCAAATTGTTGAGTGGGTCCCCAAAGGAGAAGTGGGGTAAGGAAGAAATGAACAAGAGTTTTATAGTATAAGAAGGTATAGGATCTGCCGCAGAGGAGAGAGTACTAGTACCTATACTGTCTCACATAATAAATAAGAAGCTCTTAAGTATCAAAATATATACTACAGTATTACTTAGTAGCATCAAATTAATCAAGTACAAATGATTTCAGGTGATACTTTTTCCTGATTACTTATAGTACTTTATAGTCTTCTCCTTGTAGTAGCTAAAGTATGGGCAATGGGCATCTAGTTGAATTTCTACAGATAACTAAACTACAGAGTGGTGACTGTATATAAAGCAATGACATTGATTTACATATACCTTAAGAAATATGTATATGTACATATACATATACAAGTCTTAATAATTTGTAGTCAAGCAGTACTGTCATAACTTAAAAATAATATGTTTGTGTTAATATCGAGACACAATGAAAAACAATAACAAGAATCCTTTAGCTGTTCCTTCCCTGCCCTATCCCCAATAACTGCAGCTTGTGAAAATACAAGACAGAAGTTCTTTCATGTCACGATTCATTTACCTATCTAAAGAAAAATCAGGCTGATGAGAAGAATGAACAAGGCTCACCAAAAATAAACACAGTAAAATCTCATTACTTCAGGAATGTAAGGAACCAAAAAAGGTAGGGAGTAGGAAGGGCAAAGCACTTTTGAATGTGCTTGAATTATCCAGCATTTATTAACAACAAAAAAGGACTCAGTCATGTTGTTTAAATTACTCTGAATCCATATTGGTTTAATGAGATTTTACTGTATTTTAAGCTCTGCCTGATAACCAGCAGACTGTGGCATCTGATTTCTGTCAGCACACTGTCACATGCAAATGAACACTATAAACATTTTCCAAATGGAGGATAACTGAGATTAAGTTGGTATTTGGATAAATCCTTATGAACTTTCTCCCCTTTGTGTCTTCTTCTCAATCAAGGAAAATTAATAGTCGTTACATTTCTCTGCCAATGAGGCATTACAAGCATGTTAACAGGAAGACACTGTGGCTTTTACCTGATAGAAAGCCAGATAAATATCACTTCTTGCTAACTGGGTTGGTGTTTCTCCAAGAACTTATACTTGTCTGAAACAAATAGAATGATATATGGTTTACTCAAGTTAATAATGAAGTCATATAAATGCTTCTCTTTCTGAAAAGGCTGACTAGCTACTAGGGAAAATACATATTCTATCTGAAGACACGAAGTCTGCATTACAGATTCCATGTGACTTGTGGGCCACTCAAGCATGAAGATCTATGATCCCATTAATCTACAGCATGATGCCAAATCATATAAAAAATGCAAAGTAATTTATTAGTCTGATGAGTGCCTACTCATTAACTTACTGGGTTCAAAAAAAATTTAGTACCTGCTGCTGTCGTTGCCGCCGCATGTGTGCAAACTGAGATAACATAAGCTGACGATCAAGCAACTCCATTCTTTGCTGTCTCTGAATGTCTACTGTTGCTCCCATTCCAATTCTGACTTCATTGGTTGGTTCTGATGAAGAGAAGATGGGTTCAAGCGTCCAAGAAAACAACTTTGCCATCCAACAGGGTATGCAAAGAACCCGATGAACTTTTAACACACTACTGGTATAACACATACCAGCAATCTAAAAGAAAAAAAAATTCCAACAAAACTGTTAAAATGCAAATTTACAAAAAATAGAAAGCTTTTAAACATCTGAATAGACACTGAACAGAAAATAACATTCTTACATGTCAAGAGTGTTTCTTTTCCTGAGATTTAAAGGAGTTAACAAGAAGAGAAGTAATTTTAGAATATAAACCATTACTTATAAAGTTACTAGTAGGCTAGCTAACTTGTAATTTTCTTTGGGGAGAAGAGAGTGAGGCTGGTGACTTTGTACAGCCCTGCCTCACTTAAATCTAATTCACTTGCAAGTCATGACTTCTCCTTCCTGATGTCTTCATCCTCTTCTAGAAGGAAGGACAAACAACAATTTCCTTTGAGAAAGTGACTGTTCTATTTAACCTCTCTTTCCTCCAGTTATTAATGCATTGTATAATAGGCACTTAATTAATGTGTGACAAATGCATTAATGTATATTAACAAACTATGAAATGGGTGAATATTTATTATTATTAACAATAACAGCAAATAACTTTTATATAGTACTTTAAAGTTTGCAAAGGTAATTTAATTCATTATTTCATTTGATTTTCATAAGAAATCTATGAGGTAGATACTATTATTATTATTATTATTTCCTTTTTATAAATGAGGAAACTGGGGCTGGTAGAAATCAGGTGACCTGCTCTAAGTCGAAGTTGTTTTTTAAATAATATTTTATTTTTCCTCCTCAATTACATGTAAAAACACTATTAACATTTGGGTTCATTTGTTTTTTTTTAAAGCTTTGAGGTGCAGATTCTATTTTTCCCTCCCTTCCTGGGAAGGTTATATATGCGCAATCATGTAAAATGTATTTCCCTACTGAGGCCCAGTTCTTAAGTATCTGAAGTAGAGTGTGAATGAAAGTTTTCCAGACACTAGGTCCAGTACTCATTCATTCTGTTGTGCTGCCTCTTACTACCTGCTTAGAAGTACAAATCAAGAAAACATCAAATTAATTCAGTAAAGCAGAGTAACTTGTTGATTCTTAAGATGGAAAAAGGAAGTTCTCACTCTTCATTTTAAGTACTAGATAGAAAAATATAAAAACAATTTCTCTATTAAAAACCCCTCACTAAAATAAAAATATCTTCTTATCCCAAGCACCTTTCACATTCTATTAATCCTTAATTAATCTCCCTGGCAAATGGTCAAACACAGACGATAGTGCTGGAGAACAATTTTAGTTCTTAGTCATCTGGGTGGAGCATATAACTGTTATAAAAACCACTGATATATATTAGAAGCTGTACAGTGACAGAAAAGTCACACAGCTTCTTTAAAACTAAAGATACTTTATTGTCTTTGCCCAGTTGTAAGATTTTTTAAAAAGCCAAACGTCAATATGGTGCATTTTTATTTTTCTCTATTTAATTTCCATACCACAGCAAAATGATAATAATAGATAATAGCTGACATCTCCCTCCAAAAGATATTAGTAAGAATTTAAAAAACAGAAACGGCTGATACTTATGTAGGATTTAAAAGTTAATAAAATTATTAACAGACAATATCTCACTTGATCTTCATAACTCTTTTTGAAGTAGGTACTACAGATATATTAATTCCACTTGCTCTGATGTTGCATCCTCTGGACATCCAAAGAAAGACCACATCTTGGGGAACTTGATCCAACTGGTTTTAGGAACCCAAGCCCCAGCCCTTGCACCTCCCTCTCTGGGTCCAGGCTCTCCTCAGAAGAGAGTGAGTGTGAACTCATGGGGCAGCCCCGCTCAGGATTCACATCCCGTCTAGTTGTCCACACTGGGCACCTTCTCGCCATCCATCTAGTTTCCCATACACACACCCCACCACATAAGATCTCCTGGCCGCTCCCTTACTTACGCTGTCTTCCCCTTCTAGTGCGTAGGTATCTAGGGGGCAGGAGCTGCTTCATTTTTTATTTGTGGCCCTAGCCCTTAGCACGTCATGCGTGCTCAATACGTGACTTTCACTCACACGCTCCTCCGTCTTCTCTCTGGACACCAGACCGGTCATTATAAATTACACGACTTGGCTTCATTTGGTCTCATCTTTATTTGTATTATTGTTGTCACTGTATACACTGTTTTCCTGGGTATGCTGAGCATACCATGCATAAAAGTCTTCCCACATTTCTCGGAATTTCTCTTATTTGTTTTTTCTTGGAGTATAATAATATATAATATTATATATATTATATAGAATACATAATAACATAATATATATAATAATATTACATGGTATTCATATACTGCATTTTGTCTAGCCATTCCCCAACTGATCCATCACTTTCCTGTGTAGTTTTTTTTTTGTTTTTTTGTTTGTTTTGCTACCATAAAAAGTATTACAATGAATACTTTGGTATACAGGGATGGGCCCTTCCTTTCTGCCTTTCACCTCTCTGGAGGTATGTGCCTACCAGTCAGATCTTTGAATCAAGTGTATGAATAAGTTAGTGTCTTTTCTTGCATGATTAAATATTTTCTTCCAGAATGTACCCACCCATTCACAGCTCCCAATGGCACATAAATGTATTTCAGCCGCCCTTCCAACACTGCATCATCTGCCATCATTGTCAGTTTGGTGCCACCTTCTGTATGAAGAAGCTGTTCCTGATATCCTCCACTGCCAGTGCAGTTCTAACTCCCTCTCCAACTACCTTGTATTTAACTAATTTGTACTTACGTATGACTTGTCTTCCTGGTTGTAATTATATTGTAATATAAATAAGCTTACTGTGATTAACAGTTATCTCATTCATTGTTTTTGTATCTCTAGCACCTGCTACAGTGCCAGGCAGTCAGCCCTTAATAAATACCTGTTGATTGACAAATATGGAAGGTGTGAGGCAAAAAGTGAAAGTTATTTTAATTAGAATCTCTCTTATTATTACTAATTTGGAACAATTATATGATTCATAAAGTCTGTAATTTTTATTTCGAAAATTATTTGTTCATAGGCTTTGACCACTTAACTACTAGGAAAAAGTTCTTGTAATTTCCAAGGGTCTTGCCATTATACATTGTCTAGAAACATATACTGTTTACAAACAAACCCTCATTTCATAGTATGGCCTTCCTTTTGTCCACTTTCAGAGTTTTACCTTTCTGAGTGTTAATTACAGTAGCCAGCTGGAATGTGGTATAAGATGGCAGCCAGGATAGTGGGGAAAATTAAAATCATGACATGTAAAGAAGAAGGAAAAGACTAAATTTAAGAGATATCTGATTGCTGACTTTATTTTAATGACTGTCATGTAGGAGACAGATTGCACTTGAGCCTTAAGGATAGAAATAGGAACTAATGGCTAGTTATTGAAAGAAGAAACATTATGGCTCAATATGAAGAAAAGAACTTTGGGAGCTGGAGTTCTCTAAAACTGAAATGAACTATTTTAGGAGTTAATAAGTCCTCCATAACAAATGACCTTTAAGTAGAGGTCAGAAAACTGTAATTTGGAGTCATGCTTCATTTAGGAAAGGGTTGAAGTAAAAGACTGTAAAGGATGGTTTTTAGCAATTTAAAGTGCTTAGTTTATAGTCTTTCCAGATCAAAATGGTTTTCTTACCATGTCCTAGCTCATTTATTCATACCAGATTTGAATTTACCTAACATTTTCTTCATTTCCTGCTCTGATGAAAAAATACTTGTGCAATTTAGGAACATCATTTTAAAACGTTTTTAACACAATTATGCTACATACACCTGCACTTATTTTTAAGCAGGGTAACCAAAATGTCTCCAAACAAAAGCTCAAGACAAAAAACAACTAGTGATGACTAGCAGTGGAAAATACAGATCAAATCACAACAGGGAGATTTGGGTCACAGTATAAGAATAAGCATTTTTATTCTTAAAGGCCCTATTTTTCACTGACCACAAAAGTTAAAACAAAAATTAAGCAGTATAACACAAAAGCCTGAATATCATTATGAAAAGCCACTTAAAGATTCAACATTACTACTAAAAAGGAAGGCAAAAGAGATGTTGTATAAATATGCTTTTTTCCCCTAGCCTAAAAATACTTTATTGACTTTGGATACATTCCTGGTTTCTTACTATGAAGTGCAGTCAAAAAAAGAAAAGGAGGAAGGGGAAGAAGAGAAAGTGGTGATGGAAGGAAGAAGGGAAGGGAAAGCAAAGGTAAAGATTATATATTGTTTCACTGTTGTATGATGTGTGAAAAGAGGCAAATTCAGGGTAACAACCAGAAAATGTACTTTCATACTTTATTATCAAGACTTTATCAGGGTAAATTAATTTCTGTGGTTGTTGTTCAGTTCTTTTCAGTTATATCTGACTCTTCGTGACCTCATTTGGGGTTTTCTTGGCAGAGATACTAGAGTCGCTTGCCATTTCCTTCTCCAGCTCATTTTACAGGTGAGGAAACTGAGGCAAACAGAGTTAAGTGACTTGCCCAGGATCACACTGCTAGGAAATGTCTGAGGCCAGTTCATATATATTATATATTAACACCTGTTCATAGATATTATACACACATATATGTAGATATATATGTATATATGCCAGTATTTTTTTTTTTGTGAGGCAATCAGGATTAAGTTATTTGCCCAGAGTCACACAGTCAAACATGAATTTTTAAACCACATTAATGAATAACTGTGAAGAGCCCTTGGTAGATTATACTAGCCTTGAAGAGAGAGCCCAATGCCAAAACCTTAATTAAACTGATAGTTCGACCTCTCAATTCCTTTTTTGCCTTAGTAATGGAATCATGTGTCAGCGGTCTGCTCATTTACTACCTTATGAGCTTTTCAACTTCAAGTACTAGGCAATCAGTAAATCTCAGAGATTACTCATGAATTTTATCAGTCTGACGTGCTGCAGATTTTACCCCAAAGCTCTAGGGAAGAGAGGCAAGAGGATGAAAAACAAGGATGATGTGTCGGTGTTAGCCTAACTACCTGGAATTCAGTCACTGGATGGGGTTTCCAGAAGTAGAGCTACTGCCTCCCATAAATGATAACAAAACAAAAAAGCCTTCTTCCAACCTAACGCACCTCATGACAATACCTGCATGAATGAACATTTTGGGGTACAGCTGTCCTTACCATTTTCCTCACTCTTAGTCACTACCCTTATTGTAAGGAGGTTTACAGTGCCATGATAAACACAATGAAACTGATGGAAAATGCTACATTAAGACAATGTATAACCTTTGTGAAACAGCAAAACAATTGTGTAGGGAAATAAATAACTGGAGAAAAAAACCTAAAATGATCAAACTGTACTCTCTCACAAATTGACTGCTGACACATTTGGTTGATCATCTTTCCATATTCCCACATTATATAGAAACATTAAGCCATCAGTAACTTTTTCCTATGATTGTATCAGAGTATGGACATTCTAAAAAACATTAATTAATGAGCAGAAATATGAAATTCAAGTAATACTTCTCTTCTCTACTTTGGCTTCTCTTCAAGTCGATTATGCCTGAAAATTATAACTGCATTCTGAAAAGTTGTGACAAGTTCTAGATTCTAAACTTAATGTAGGCTTTCTTCCTCTTCTGAGTCACTCTTCTTTTTTTTTGATTATTGAATCATCCATTTGTTTATTTACTTTTAGTTTACAAGATTCAGTTCCACAATCCCTTGAGTTTCAAATTTTCTCCCCTCCCTTCCCCCCACATCCCCTCGGCGGCATGCAGTCAGGTATAGGATCTGCAAATGCTTTCACATTGTACAATAGTCTGGTTGTATAGAAGGTTGTAACCAATGGAATGAACAATGGGAAAAAAAGAAAGAAAACCAAACATGAAAAAGAATGATGGCATGCAGACTGCTTCAGTCTCCATTTAAACTCTGGTCTTTCTAGATCTTTCTCTGAACGTAGACATCTCCTTCCATCCTGAGTCTTTTAGAGTTGTCTTATGGCTGTGCGTTGCTGAGAATAGTCCAGTTTATCAAGGTTGGTTGTCACACATATGATGTGTCTGTGATTGTGTACAAATTTCTCCTGGTTCTGCTGAGTCACTCTTCTAATGTATCATGCCTCTTAAATAGATATAGTTTGAAATTCTCATTTCTGAGTAAAATTGTCAAAGGTGTCTTCTAAACTGACTTTCTACTTAGGTTCTCATTGTATTGTTTATCACACCACAAAGTAATTTAAGTTTCCTTGTTTAATCAAAGTTTTTTTAGTATCTGAGGCAAGATGGGAAGCTTTAAATGGACCTCTAAGCAGTTAAACAACTATGTGCAACAGAATGCTTTGTAACACAGTGACTTTTTATTTGTTATCATAGGTCGATCATATTTTTTTTCCACCCATCCTTCTTATAAATGCTAAATCTTTTGGGACAGAGAATTAATATGTGTTTTTGCAAAGCATTAATAATTCTGGCATTAAGTGCCTCACCTGTAACAAATAACAATTCTGTCCATTCAAGAACATTTTGATTTTCCTAAAGTCACTTTTTTTTGAGCCTGTAGTTATATTATATGCATACCATTCACTAACCTAGGGCTACTTTTAACTTCTACTGTTTGGGATTTACAGCTTTAATCTGGTTCTAGCCTGCTTTTCCAGTCTTTTTTATACATTATTCTCTATAATGTACTCTATGTCCCAGCCAGACTAGCCTGTTTGTTCCTTACCTACAACATCCCACATAGCACAGTCCTGGTTGGAGTGCACTTCCTCCTCATCTCCACCTGGCAGAAGTCTAGTGTCCTTTAAAGCTCAGCTCAGGTGCTATGTCCTCTATGAATCCTTGCCTGACCCCCCAAGCTGCCAGTACCTCCTCTTCCCTTTATATTGTATTTACTTCGTTGGTGGAGATAATTCCAAGGAATAAGCTGAAATGGGGTAGGAGTTCTTGCAGCTGGTTGGGCCACAAGGCAAACATAAGCAGACAAGAAGGCAAGAGAAGAATCCATTGGATCTACTAGGGAAGACAGCAACATTAGAAGAAAGGTAGATTATTTGTCCTGATAAAAAGAAAATTCACAGTATTCTTCCTCATATTCAATACTAACACAGTTTAATGAATCTCTAAGCTCGTCAATGTGGGTAGACTTTCTAAAAGTGCAGACACACATCTCATCTATATCTTCTTATCCTATGTGACTCTTGTCCTTATCTTCCCATAAATCCTTCACAAAGGATGTCCCCAATACCTTCTCTTTAGAGCTTTTAAGAAAAGTGTATTTCTGGGAAGGAGATGGACTTCATAATTACCTGGAGAGGCTTATATGGACTGATGCTAAGTGAGAAGAGCAGAACCAGGCAAAACCTGTACACAATCACAGACACATCGTACATATGATGACCAACCGTGACAAACTGGACTATCCTCAACAACGCACAGCTAAAGTCAACTCTACAAGCCTCAGGATGGAAGGAGATACCTAAACTCAGAGAAAGATATAGAAAGACTAGAGTTTACATGGAGACTGAAGCAAAACTTGTTATCGTTCTCTTTCATGTCTGGTTTTGCTTTTTTTTTTTCTTTTCCCAGTGATCACTCATTGGTTACAACCCTTCTATACGACCAAACTTTTGTACAATGTGAAAGTATTTGCAGATCCTATACATGATTGCACGCCACCATGGGGGGGGGGGGGAAGGGAAGGGAGAAAATCTGAAACTCAAGTGATTGTGGAACTGAATCTTGTAAATTAAAAGTAAATGAGTAAATAAAAAAAAATTTAAAAAAATTTAAAAAAAGAAAAGTGTATTTCTGATTCAGGTTTATTAAAAAGTAAGTTATAGAAAGCAAAATTTTTAAAAATTAAAAAATGACTAAATATTATACCCAAAGATAAACTTACAGTGATGATATGGTGAAAGAACTGTTGTCATTTAAAATATTTTAGCAGTATAGACTTAAATTCTCTTTCTTTAAATTTCCATACATATGATAGGAGCAATAGAGAGTTTTATCCACATCTTGGTGATTTTGCATGCTCATATTCTCATATAATGAACCAAGTGTAAGTTGGCTGATCTGGTGCATTATCTAAAATCAGTAATTCTTTAAATGTGATTGTTGTCTTCGCAATATTTTTCAATAGCTTGGTTAAAAAAACTTGAAAACTAATCTTGAAAACACCTTTAATCACCCATACTTTCTTAACTGACCATGAAAGAATTGGAAGGAACATCCAATGATTATAGCCTCTCAGAGCAGGAGGATTCTGAAACCAATGATCAAATGTTGGTTTTAAATTAAAATTTCTTTCCATATTACCTCCCAATAAAAGTGTAGGTAATTTCAGGCACTTTAAATTCAGTTTGAGTTTTTTTCTTCTAAGAAATGTAAGTTCTGGAAGACATCCTTTCCCCAGAATACGCCTGTTTTATCCAAATTTAAAACTTGCAGCTGATCAGTGTATAAACCTGCTTCAATTATTTTTCTGTAAAACATCAGGGTATTTAGCATCCTCATTTGCACTGGCTGTCTTTCAGTAATATTAACATCATGCAACTGAACTCGACTTTTAAAGCAACTGAACCAACCAACAATTATAGTGAAAGTTTCTTCATGATCCACTTCACTGCCATTTTCTTTCACTGCCTTAAGTGAACTTGAAGCTTTTGTTTGAATGGGTGCTCTGGTAAGAGGAATGCATTTTTTTATTATAATCTTCAATGCATATAGCTAAAATAAGCACCATTTCTATCACTTTAACACTTCTATTTCTCATAGTTGTTTGTAAATCCTCAATTGCTGATCCAATTTAGCCTTTTAAAAATTCATTTGTGTGTTTTACAATACTCTGTAACGTAGATTCATTCTAGCATCTTGGCCTATTCTAGAGTTACTATGACCACAATTATGCCACTTGATTACATGAGTTTTTTGTTCCAATGTAAAAACAAACCTTTGCTTTTTTTGGTGGGGGGACGACAGGTAGTTTTTCCTTCTGGAGTATTCTTTTTATTCATTTTTAAAGGGCTCTTTAAAAAAAATTAACACAACTGTTGGCAACATGGTATGCAGGAATATATCATATCCCTCAACCAGTTCCCATGTGTCACACTAACTGAATTTTGGCCTGGCATTAAATACAATGGGTTATTTTTATAATTTTTTACTACCTCAAATTTCACATTATTTGAACACACATTAATTTTGACATAGCTGTAGGTGATGCAGCAGATATAGTCCTGAGCCTGAAGGCAGGAAAACTTATTTTACTGAGTTCAAATCCAGCTTCAGATACTTCCTAGTAACTCTGGGGAAGTCACTCAACCCTTTTGCCTCTATTTCCTTATCTGTAAAATGACCTGGAGAAGGAAATGGCAAACCACTCTAGTATCTTTGCCAAGAAAATCCCAAATGGCGTCATGAAGTAAGTGTCAGACATGACTGAAATGGCCAAACCACAAAAAACTGTACATTGATTTGATCCTTAGAATAATGTGTAGCAGAATACTGAAATTAAAATAAAAAAATACCTGGGTTTAAATTTATAATCAGGTATTTATTAGTTGTATTACTCTGACAGCTTCAGTCACCAGGGATAACAACAGCACCTACTTGATAGTGCTGTGAGAATAAAATGACATAATGTAGTTTACAAACGTTTAAGTGTTATATAAATGTCAGATGTTATGGTTATTATGCAAAAGAAAGGATTTCTAAAGAAGTTTAGAAACATATCTTTTTGCTAGAGAAACAAAGGAATTTGCTACCATCACTGAGATACAATCTTGTGTCTATGAGAGAGTTATGTTTATCATATAGAGTCTGCTAACCCCATTCTCCATAAACCAACAGAGGGATTTACGAAACTTCATCCTGTATGCCCCATCGTGAATCTTTTACCAAAACCCACCAACTATCATCTCTCTTATCACAACTTTGCTCAATGTTATTCCCAGGCAAGTTTGACTGTCTATACCAGCATTATGGAAATATACAGCTGAGAGGAAAAGGGAAGTGGAGATAAATTGATAAACCAGGGAATATTGAGGAAACTTCTACTGACAATGAAAACAGTTCTCTAGCTGGTGTTACCACCAGTAAGAAGGGAAACTACAGAGTGACAGAAGTGTGAATATAGAGTGGGGGAGGATAGAAGGCTGAAAAGTGAGTAAAGGTGTTTCCTATTAAAAAGCTCCAAATTTGAACGAATGAATTGTCAACAACCTACTTTGTTATGTGAAGTTTAGAAGGGAGGAATATTGAACAGAAGAGGAAGTATTATTTTCAGCTTCATACTAACGACAGGAAGATAGCTATTTCAACCTCGTTAGGAGATACTATCAGTCTACCATTTTAGTATCAACCAAAATGCCACATACTTCTAAAGCAACTCAGTGAAACAGACAAAAATTAGCTTTTAAAATTACATAATAATTCAGGAAAGCAAACAACACCTAACACTGAACTTATCTGGAGGTCAAATTTAAGGCATCTTTAACCCCACTGATAATGCAACTGCAGTAGGAGATAAGTAAAAAGAGGTCTCTGAATACTCAACCTAGTAGCCACAAAGTCAATGAACTTAAACTATATATTGTTGCTTCTGAACTCTGACTCAAGTTACCTGACTTTAATTTGCTATAAGATATGGACAGGGCCTGGACCTGTGATTTCACTAGTCTAGGGAATTCCCAGTGAAGAAAACTCTGTACTGATCAGTGGTGGTCAGAACCATCTCTGCAAATTAAAAGTCTTAGAGGGCAGAGTTGCCTTGGATAATGAGATGTTATATGATTTACCCTGGAAAGGTACTTGAACTTAGGGCTTCCTGACTTCAAAGCTCACTCACTCTCTATCAATTATGCCACAGCGAACCAACTTAATTTTAATATGCAAACCTTAAATTTGATTATATATTTTCTCAGCCCACAACAGATTAGAATTATTAAAACAGAAGGGGGAGAAAGGGCACAGACTAAGGCAATTACAGGGGAAGAAGCAGAAAGATAGCTGTCAATCTCACTGTAGCAAGTTACGGTTTTTCCTTCTACCTAGAATGCTCGTCTTTTCTCAGTACTATATTATGATCCCTAATTTACAGATAAGGAAAGTGAGACTCAGGGAAGTTATGAAACTTGTATGACTATATAAAGTAAGTTTTGGGATAAGATTTGGGATTTGAATCAGTTTTCTTGATTCTATGCACAGTGTTTTTATATTACTTTTATATGATTATCTCCTCTATTCTAATGGAAATTCCAGGAGGGCAGAAAGACCTATCAATTACAGCTTTTATCAGAGGGCCTTACATTCATTTATCCACCCACTCACTCATCTAGCCATCCAAATAATTAGGTAACTCACTATACTGCAACATACTGTTCTAGATACTACAGGGGATATAAGGATTTCCCTCAGAAAACCTGAAGTCACCAGGCGTTCAATAAAAAAGCGCTAAATGAGAAAGAAAGCAAAAAATTAGAGGTACTGTAATACAAAACACAGTAATGGTGCTCATAATTATGATCCTGAAACATCAAGAAAAAGTGATGTTATATTCATTAACTCAACATTATGAGGTGCCCAAAATGTGAAATGATACTAAGTACCCCCTAGTACCTTCTTAATTTTCCTTCCCCCCAAAAGAAAAATAAAAGCCCTTTCTTGAAACAAATAAGTATAGTTATGCAAAATGAATTCACATACAGACTCGTTCTGTACCTCTATAAGCTTCTCATTTGTCAAGAAGTGGGGAACATGGTTTACCATTAGTCTTCTGGAATTGTAAATGTCACTCTGTAAACCATAGTTCTCAACTCTTTCAAAGCTGTTTTTCTTTACAATACTGTTATTGTTCAAATGGTACTGTTTCTGCTCACTTTACTCTGCATCAGTTCATATATATCCTTCCAAGTTTCTCTGAACCCATCCTTTTCATCATTTCTAATGGTATAATATTACATTACATTCATAGACCATAATTTGTTTGGTCATTCTCCAACTATTATGCTTCTTTGTTTCTAGTTCTTTGCCACAACAATGAGTCCTTCTACAGAAATTTTTTGACATAGGAGTATTTTCTCTCTTTGTTTCCTTTAGGATACAGGCCTAGCAGTGGTATTGTTGAGTCAAAGGGAATGTACAGTTGAATGACTTTTAAAGCATGGCTCCATACTGATTTTCAAAATAGATGGACCACTGAATAGTTCATTTGTATCTCTGTATCTCATCGCCCCTTTACCAACCTTCATTTTACTTTTTTCATTATCTTTGCCAATGAGATGAGTGTGAATTGTTTTAATTTCCATTTCTTTTATTATTAATGGCCTAGAACAGTTTTTTTCATGTTGTTTTAAACACATTTCCTTTCTCCTGAGAAATGTCTACTCATATCCTTTGACTATTTATATCTCTTTTGGTGAATGGCTGTTCTTATGTATTTATATCAATTCCCAAAACATCTCCTATATTAGGCCTTTATTAGAGAAATTTGTTGCAAAGATTTTCCCCTCCATTTTCCTTCTAATTGCAGTGATTTTCCTTTTGTAGAATCATTACAATTTTACATAATCAAAATTGTCCTTTTATCTTCAGTTATCCTATCCATCCATTGTTTGGTCAAGAACTCTTCCCCAACTGATAGTAGTTTCAATCCCTATCTCCTCTGCTTCTCTAATTTGTTTATGATACAGGTTTTTAAGTCTTTATGCCAGCTGTTGGTGTCCAACTATGTTTGATTACTGGGTCTTGCTTCAAGATCCTGAATTGAGAGTTGATTTTATTCCCTGGCATCTAGGCACCAAATCCTCTTTCCTAATGTGGCTCTCAATTTGCTGAGGAGTGCACTCCTGGGCCCATTTTCCCCACTAGGTTATGTCCTCACTTATTGTTCTGACAGGTAAGTGGTGACCTGGTTTCAGGTCTCTGATTATAGGAGTTTGTATGGATGGCTTAGAACCATCCTGTTCAGAGCACTGGCTGGCTGGTTTTAAGTCCACTTGTGGTAGTAGTTCATGATGGCATCACTGGCATTGCTCCTCTCCTAGCTAATGCTGGGTAATGTGTATTAGTGCATTGCTGCTGGCTTTCCTAAACCAGCTCCCCTCCGCAACTCTTCCACCGCCTGCATTTTTCTGTGTTATTATAATGGCTTCCCTGGTGAGACTCCTCTGTGCCTCCACTGACCTTCTGTCTTTTTGTGCCGTAATGAATGATCTTTCATGTCACTGCCTTAACCAGAAGTCCCATGACAAGAATTTGTAAAAAGAACATCATGACAGCAATTGTAGGAAATGCAACAGCTGCTGCAGAGGATGAGAAGGCAAAGAAAGTCTATAAATAATTCTGTAAGATATTCCAAAATAAATTAACATGTACTTTATTCAGAGATAGTAATGAAAACATGGGAATGAGGGAAGGTGCTGAAGAAATGTTTTGGAAAACATAGCTCTGAAAAGTAAGAAATAAAAAAGACACAAACAAGTAGGTGGTCTAACTGGACACATTTAACTGATTTCAAAATAACTCTTAGATCTGTCACTAATCATTTCCTGTCTGCTAAAACATAATCAATTTTATTTCTGTGATGTTATCTGGTGTTTGTCATGTTCAGCACTTCCTGATTTGTTTTCTGAATTACTCTTCTGCACCATGCCATTTATAGAGTGCTTTACAGTCTGCAATATACTTTACATATTATTTCATTTGATTCATACTAAAAACCTATGAAGCAGGTTCTAGTATTATACTCTGGTTAAAGAAGATAAAGAAACTGAGACAGAGAGAGGTTCTGTGACTTTCCCAGAAAGGGTCACAGAGTCAGTAAATGTAAAAAGTAAGGATTCAAAAGCAGGATTCAAAATATGGTCTTCTTAACTCCAAGTCCACCTTTCCACTATACTATAATTCCCACCATAATATTCAGATGTGAGGTTTCCATGGAGCCTACAAACTTTGGTTCTTCCCTTTTTCTCACTCCTTAACTATGTTTTCCAATACCTTTTTTGCTGCCTTCCCCTATGATGACGTTAGAAGGCTCATGAATGTCTCACTTCCTGCCAATCCCAAGTCTGGAACACCAGACAAGAAAAGTGGTCAAGAACAATGGTGAAAGTAGGCAGGAAGGCACTGTAATGACCTCATGGTTGACCTTATGGTTGAAGGGAAGGGCAATGCAGAGGAAGCAGAGCTAAGATGATGAGATAGTCTGATGTAGCTGTTTGTCACTCTGTGGGTTTAACACTTCTGACTGCACATGGCAGTGAGTCCTCTCAATGAGAATGAAAGCAGAGTGAAAAGAATACAAGAAGTTTCTTAACTAAAAGAAAACTCATTTGATTTGGTAGAGCAAAATGAAATCTTATAGCTACGAGAAAGGTCTCCTAAATATAGAAAAATCATCTAAGATTCCTTGAAAGATTTAACAACAAAGGCAGGACACAGAATCTTTGCATAGATTTAATTAAAAGGTGCTCCTTAAATAAATAAAACTGGTGCAATATTCAGTGCTCACAGCTGAGCTGCACCAATATAATAAAAATGATAATACTACCAGTTCATTTGCACCTTTAAGGCTATATCAATCAAATTAGACAATAGGATACGTTATAGAACTAGATAAAATAATACCAAAATTTGTTTGGAAAAACAAAAGACCTAGAATATCATGGGAAATTATGAAAAGAGTTAGGGATGAAGGGGGAATGACAGTTCTAGACCTCAAACTATATTATAAAGCAACAGTCATCAAAACCATCTAGTATTGGTTAAAAAACAAGGAAACAGAGCAACATGGATAAATAGATCACGGCAGACAAGAAATCAGAAATGATGAAGCTCAATAACCTAGTGTTTGATGAATCGGAAAACATAAATTACTTAAGAAAAAACTTATTTAATAAAAACTTTAAGGAAAACTGAAAAAAAAAAGTCTAGCAAAAATCAGACTTAGACAACACCTTACCCCACATTTTACAATATAATCTAAATGGATACATGCCCTTAATATTAAAGATCATACCATGAAAGACTTAGATGAGAGTCAGATCATATACTTCTCATAGTGCTGGGGCAGAAGTCGTATTTTTAACCAAATAAGGGATGGAGGAAAAATTACAAAAGATAATATAAACAAAACTGATATTATTTGAAACTGAAAAGCTTCTGTGAAGAAAAAAATTAATGCACCCAGGATAAGAATGGAAATGGCTGAACGGGAAAAATCTTTGTATCAAATATCTCTGATAAGGATTTGACATCCAAGATATATAAACAACTGAGATATATGTGTGCATGTATGTATATGCATGTACATTTGTATGTTTACACACACATACACATATACAAAGCCACTCCCCAACAGATATGTGGGCAAAAGATATGAACAATAAGTTCTCAAAAGAACAGTTATAAACCACATATGAAAAAATGCTACAAACCACTAATTTTAAGAGAAATACAAATCAAAATAACTGTGAGGCTTACCCTCACACTCAGCAATCGATTAATCAATGAACACTCCTCACGTGCCTGCTATGGGCCAGAGACACAAAGAAAGGTAGAAAACAGTTCCGTCCTCAAGGAGTTCACAATCTATTGGAGGAGACAATAAGCAAAGAAACATGTGCAAACTATATTCAGCTCAAATGGGAAATAATTAAGAGCAGGAAGGCACCAGAATTGAGAAGGATTAGAAGAGGCTCCCCAGAGGAGGGCAGGAATTTTTAGTTGAGACTTAAAGGAAGCCAAGAGGTAGAGAAGAGGACGGAGAGCATTCCAGGCATGGGAGACGCCAGAGAAAGTGCCCAGAGCTGTAACACAGAATGTTTTGTGCACGAACAGTCACTAGATTGAATCCTTCATGGCAGGCAGTAAGGGGTAAGATGACTAAAAAGGTAGGAGGAGGGGCTTGGAATGCCAAATAGCATTTTTGTGTTTGATCCTGGAGGCAAGAGGAAGCCACTGGCGTTTATTGGGCGGGGGGTGGGGGGGAAGCTGACATGATCAGACCTGAATTTTAGGTAAATCATTCTGGTGACTGAATGGAGGACAGAATGGACAGAGACTTGAGGCAGTCTGATTCATCAGCATGCTCTTATAGTAATCCAAGCATGAGGTGATGAGGGTCTACACCTGACTAATGACAGTGTCTGAGGAAAGAACAGAGGCATATGGGCTTTGATAACAGATTGGATATGGCAGTGGGAGGGTTGAGAGAGATAGTGATGACTGAGGTATTGGAAGGATGATGTTCCCCTCTACAGTAATAGGGAAGGTGGGAGTATGGAAAGTAAGGAAAGATAAGAAGTTCTGCTTTGGACATACTAGGTTTAGCATGACTACTGGACATCCAATCTGAGATGTCTTCTCAATGGCAGTTGGAGATGTGAGATGGAAGGCTGGCAGAGAGATTGGGGTAAGAATGGTAGATATGACGATCATTAACACAAGGATAATAATTAAATCCATGGGAGTTGTTAAGATCACCAAATGAAGTAGTATAGAGGGAGAAGAGAAGAGGCCTGGGAGAGAACCCTGAGGGACATCCAAAGGTGTGATATAAAGGAAGATCAAACAAAAGAGAAATAGGAGTGGTCAGATAAGTAGGAGAACCAGGAGAGAGTGAAAATCTGAAAACCTAGGAGAAGAGGGTGATCAACAGCATCAAGAACCATGACCACAGCCATAGATAGGTCAAGAAGAATGAAGACTGAGAAAAGGTCACTGGATTTGGCAACCAAGAGATCACTAATAACTTTGGAGAGAGCAGTTTGGGTAGAATGATAAGGTTAGAAGCCAGATTGTAAGAGGTTAAAAAGAGAGTGAGAGAAAAATGGAGGCAACTGTTGAAGACAGCCTTTTTAAGGAGTTTAACTACAAAGGGGAGAAGAGATCTAGGATGATAGTAAGGATAATAAGATAGTAAGATGGAAGGAATGAGTTTGGGATTTTTCAGGATGGGGAAGACATGGGCATATTTATGGGCAATAGGGAATGAGTTAGTAAATAGGGAGAGGCTGAAAATAAGTGATAAAGAAGATGATAGAGGGGGCAATCTATTGGAGGAGACAGAATGGAACGGGATTGCTTGAGCAACGTGGGATGGAGGGATAGAGGAGACAGTGGCAGAAGGCACACTAGCAATATAAGATGGGGAAGAAAGTGTAAGAGGGAGCTCAGGCGATGAATAGATTCATTTTTTTCTATAAAATATGAGGCAAGGTTCTCAACTAAATGGGATTAAGGGGAGCCATGGGAGGTTTGATGAGGGATGAAAAGATCTGGAAGAGCTGCTGTAGACAGTGGAATAGTGAATTGATAAGGCAGGTACAGAAGGAATGCCTAATAGCAGTAAAAGTCCAAATGGGGTTGTGTAGCATAAATAAAAATAAAACTGGATCCATATTTGTAGTAGTCCCAATCAAAACAGTTTCATCATTTTCTCCACTTCATTCAGCAAAAGATATATAAAAGTGAAGGTGGGTGAAAGGTGGTTATGATAAAGATTACAAAAGATGGGGATGGTCAATTTTGGAGGAACTGTGGGTTGATAGACACATTCATGCATTGTTGTTAGAGTTACAGAACAACACTTCTGAAAAGTCACTTGGAATTATGCAAGTAAAATGACTAAAATATGAATATCCTTTGATCCAGAATTTCCATTACAAGGCTTATAACTCAAGGTTATTGATGAAAAGAAAGTGCCCATATATACTCAAATATTTTAATAGTGCGTTTTGTGACAGGAAAGAATTAGAAAGAAAGTAGATGCCCATTGATTGAGGAATGTATGACTAAACATATAGTGGTACATGAATGAATTTGAATATTAATGCGCTGTAAGTTATGACAAATGCGATGAACACAGAGAAGTATGGCCAGATCTACATGAACTGATGCAGACTGAAGTAAGCAGAAACAGGAAAACAATATATACGATGCCTATAACAGTGTAAACAAAAAAGAATCATAAATTCATAAAATTAGAAAGAATAATCATGGCTGGAAAGAAGATATGTGAGAAGACACTCCAATCTCATACCTTTGCAGAAGTGGGAGGTCTATAATGTATTTTATATTGTGCATATTTTCAGACTTTTCTGGTGTATTCAACTATGTCGATTTTTTTTTCTCTCTTTTTTCTTTGTCTTAAAGAAATATTCTGTGTTATATGAGATGGCTTTCTGGGAGGAAAATGGGAAAGGGATATTGTAGAAACTATAGTGATGTGAAAAAAAAGACATGAAAGAAACACTTGTAAAAACCAACAAAAGTAATTTTGACTGACAATCCACTGAATATTAGTACCTAGTAGAGCAGAAAACAGGGACACACATATGTACATATATATATTCATTCACATATATGTATACAAGCACACACACACCGTGTGCACACGCACATGGAAAAAGTCTCTGTCACAATCATGTAGGATGCCATGACATAAAGTGATGCTTTATCCACTGAAACTGAAGTATAATGTTTAAAGTGCTGAAAATTATGAGATGTGATGGTATAGCGGCTAAGAGTCAAGAATTATAAAAGCTAGTCCCACCAAGTAATATTAGGTAAGGATGAAATAGAGCCAGACTATGAAGGGATTTTGAGCAGTGGATTTATATGATCAGCTGTAAGACAAACTAGAGAGTAGAAGACTGGAGTAGACTATTTAGTGAAATATCTAAATTAACCAAGTCCCAGGTAATGAGAAATATGTAGTAACACTGGAAATGTAAAGAGGACAAATTCAAAAGAGTGAATCAGTAAATTCAAGAGGTAAACCAATTAAGATTTAAGTAATAAATTCAAGAGGTAAACCAATGAGGTAAGATAAAGGAGAAAGGAGGAGACAAATGTAACTCAGACATTTGAAGTATGGGCAATTGAGAGAACGGTGGCATAACAGACAAAAGAAGGAAAGTGAGGAAGAACGGCAGGTTGGAATAAAAATATTATTAGTTTAGTTTTAGTCATGTTGAGCTTTGGGTGCCAGTTAGTCAGGAAATGTCCTCTCTGAGGATGAAGGACAAACAATAACAACATATGTACAGTAGTTGATTTGAAAACAAAGTTTTAGGACTTGGGAAAAACTCCATGGGTGGAGAATATAAATTAGGGAGGTAACTGCATAAAGGTGACATCTGAAGCTGTGAGAGTAAATGATGACAAGGGAAAGATGCATAGGGAGGAGCAAAGCAGGTAAGGGAAAAGCCTTGGGAATCACTTTTGCTATTAGAAAAAGGAGGAGCTATTAAAGAGGTAGGAAGAAAACCAGGAAAGTATGGTACTTTGAAAGTCAAGGAAAGAAGGAACGTCAAGGAAAGTGAGGGCAGTCAAAAGTTTCAAATACTACAGAAAGGATAAGGAACTGAAGAACTGAACCAAATCATATTTAGTATCCACAGAATAAGAAGATTTTCATTTGCAATCCATTTAGTAAAGCTGCCATGCAAATGACAGTCAGGGATCCAGGTCAAGAATTCAGACAAGGAACATGAATAACAGAGACTAAGCAGTAACAATGAGAACACAGCTTGATATGGTTACCATAGGCCTCCTGCCCAGGGCCAGAACTGGTCTCAGAACACAGGTAAAGGCCCTAGGAATACACATTTGGCCAGGATGGGGGAATGAAAGGATGAAAAGCAAAAGCAGGTGTTGATGCTAAGAGTTTAAAAAAGATACAGTACACAGGATGTATACTTATGCAAATAGAACTGAGAATGTAAAGGCACAGGAAGCATGATCATTTTCACTTTCCAGTCACCATAACCATGAACATAAGATAAATATTTATCTACATGGTCTTAGACTTTTTGACCACCTCTGAGACAAAGGATCATGAGATGGTGCTGATAAGCCAAAGAGGTTAGTTTTCTGGGAGGAAACACAATTCTTAAGTCTTGACTGCAGAAAGTTAAAGGAGTCCTCTATTAATGCTTTATTACTTTTTAGCATTCAAGTGAAACCACTGAAAGAAAACATAAGAAACCATGACCTGACAATGACACCCATTTGTGCACTTCATTTTAGTAAGGCAACCAGTACTTAAGGCATGAATACTATGTGCTTGGACTCCACTCCACGGAGAGTGATAAAGGAGATAAAAGGCATGATCTAACATGCAAGGAATTAAACATCTACTGCAACAGGCAAAACAAATAAATATATCTGAGGGACAGAAACAAATTTATACACAACCAAAGGCAGTAACACAATGCTGGCATAAAAACACATTCAGTGACTGTTTATTGACTGATATCAATAAATGTTAAGTATTTATGGGAGAGAACAGAAAGGGATAAAGAAAGAGACACTATTAGAATGAATGCAGGGATTGTGAAGGTAGGGCACACCATCTCAGCTGAAGCCGTCTCTTCAAAACTCTGCTCAGACTGTTGACAACACTTTGCAACATTTCTCTTGGGTTCAAACCACACAATTAGGTAACCCTACCCATGCCTTTGCTGCATCTATCTACGAATTTTTGTTTCACTCTTTTTCTGAGTGAAAAATCTTCCTTTCTACCTCATCCCTTCCACTAAAATCCTTTAAATGCAGAATCTATTCATTGACATCTTTCACTTCCATCCCCTTTACTTCCACTGAACCCTGGCCATTCCCGGGTAATTGTACTTTAGGGCTCACCGTGATTTCAAACCATTCTTTGCCTCTCCAAGTTCATGTCCTCTGAAATTTCTCACTTTGATCACAATCCCATCTGTTTTTCCCACCACCTCACTCCTCCTAAACTTGCTCTTTATCCTCACTGAGAGCTTAGTCCTTCCCTCTTCTCCCAGTCCATCTTCTGTGTTTATTTCCCTCTTTTCTACAGTTAACCAATTTAACAGAGAACTGTCCTTCATCCACGTGTACCATTCCCTCATCCAGCTGTTCATACTCTGATATTCCTTAGACTTGGATTGCTATTAGGTTTTTTTTCTTAATCTTTTCTGCTCCTCATAAATTTGGCTCCTCCTAAGCCACTGAACATCAGTGAAGTCATAACATTAATTATATACAGTATGGGTCCACTAAAAATGTATGAGATCTAACCTGAACTGAGCCTTTATTATATACAGAAATCCTTTTATGACATATATAAATTACTTACCATCTACTTCCCACATAATTATTCCCATTTGATAGATGAGAAAACTAAAGAAGATAGACATTAAGAGAAAACTAATGCTAATAACAGAACCATGTATAATAAATAAATTAAGTACACTGAATGAGAATTCACACCTGTTATCTATCAGGTTTTTCCTTTTCTTTTTCTACTGATAAGGTTAAAGGAATAATCATTTCAAAAACGTTTCCAAAATATCCTGTCAACTATCAATTTATTCATTCCAATTAGTGAATGATTCATTCAGGATTCAATTTAATTCACCTATTATCCACTATTCCGGCTCCCAAAGAGCACCGAAGTAAAAACTGATTGCTACAATTTGGAGCTACATACAAAATTTTATCTTCTTATAGTCATACGGATAGACCAACATATCTTCGATACAGAAATAGTATGGGTGTTTTCATAGGCAGTTAGGTAGTATCAAAATCAAAGAGAAACAACCTCCTGCAGGCTGCACATCAACAGAAAATACGTATTAGCATTATATGTGTTCTACATTACATTTTTGTTCAATTTGTTAACTATTTCCCAACTGCATTTTAATCTAGTTCCTGCCCCATTCAGGAACATTACATTCACATGCACGTTTGACATCTCTGCCAGAGTGAACAAGAGTGATGGAACCAGCGTCAGGAAGAGCTGAATCCACAACTTGCCTCAGATGTTTTCTAGTTATGTTTGCCTTGATTTCCTCATCTATAAAATGCTGATAATAATAATATTCCCAGGGTTGTTGTGAGGATAAAATGAGATTATATACGTAAAATGCTTTGTAAACTTTCAAGCACCAGATAAGTAAAGGCTATTAAAATGGAATGAAGGGTTTAAATATCTTGTCATCCAGTGTTACTAAATGGCACAGAAATATATACTGTCCAGCTCGCAGAAGAAAAGAATTATTTGCAGTGCCAAGATGATCATTTTAATTTCACTAGGATAGACTGGTAGCTTTGCACTGACCAAGAGAGCAGCACATCATTGGCTTCCCTCTGCTCAATTTACTGAATTCCATTCTCTCAACTTTTCAGTGACCTAAACATCTAGCTCATGGCCTTTCCCCATGCTCAGGACTAACTGCTATTCATTCCTGACTTAGTCAATAAAAATTTATGAAGCCTCTACTATGTCCCAGGCACTGTGCTATGTGCTGGGGATACAAATAGGAAATATAATCCTTGTCTTCAAGGAGCTTGCAGTCTAATGGGGGAAGAAAAGATACAACAGGAAGCAGAACCCTCACAGAGAGATGATGATGTTCATAGTGCTGAAATGAAGCAGAGGTGAAGCCAAGACGGCAGAGTAAAAGCAGGAATTTGCTTAAGCTCCTGTTCCAACCACCTCCAATATATGTAAAAAAATGACTAAACAAATTTTATAGAGCTACAAAACCCACAACGTGACAGAGAGACAACAAATTTCCTGCTGAAGGAAGCCTGACAGGCCAACAGGAAAGGTCTATCATGCCAGGCTGGGAGCAGAGTACAGTCCTGCGTGAGCCTTGCAGGCCCAGAGCTGTGGTGGCCTCAACCACAGGCAGAGACTGGCCAGAGCAGACTTCAGGAGAGTGAATCATTGGCAGCTGTGGCAGTTTCCAGACTTCTCAACCCAAAAGTGCCAAAGACAAAGTAAAAGGTCAGTAGGGGACTCTGTTAGAACCGGGTGAGAGAAGAGTACAGTCTGGCTCCTGCCCCCGGGGCAGCAGAGGTGACCGCAGCGGCTGCAGCAACTGCCGCATGGCTTCCTCCAGAGTTCCTGAAATACAGATTATGAGGGGACCAAGTGGCCATTCAGAGGATAGTTGCTCTTGCTTTGACTGCTTGGATCTGGGTTGCAGTCATGGTTGTCGGTCTTGGGGTAAGGAGCACTAGCTTGTCAGAGCTCACAGCAACTGTAGAGAGGGCAACCTCCTCATAGCTCTGACAACAGCTTTGACAACAGTTGTGCGAAATCTTAGAAATTCAGGACACAGCACTCTCCACTCTGGAAGCACAGTTCTACCATGGCAAAGAGCTCAAAAGTCAAGTAATTGGCTGGCAAGATGAGCAAATAAGAGGAAGCACAATCAGACCAGAGAATCTTTTTCTGGGGACAAAGAGGATCAAAACATAGAACCAGAAGAAGACAACAAAGTCCAAACTCCTGCATCAAAAGCCCCCAAGAAAAATATGAACTGCTCACAGGTTATGGAGGAGCCCAAGAAGGATTTTGAAAATCAAGTAAGAGAAGTAGAGGAAAAACTGGGAAAGAAATAAGAACGATGCAAGAAAATAATGAAAAGTGAGTCAACAGCCTGCTAAGGGAAACCCCCCAAAAAATATTGAAGAAAATAACACCTTAAAAAATAGACTAACTCAGGGAGCGGAGCCAAGATGGCGGCGTAGAAGCAGCAACACATCGCAGCTCTCACATAGCCACCCCAAAATACCCATAAAATAGGACTCTAAACCAATCCTGGAACTCCAAAACGCACACAAAGATACTTCCCACTACAGTCAGCTCGGCTACGAGGAACCATATCAGCACTGTGAACCGAAACCAGCCTGGCCTGAAGCCGCTGTGCCCCAGGGGCGGCTGGACGGGAATTGCTGAGAAGCTTCAGGTGAGCAGATTAGCGACAGCTGTGAATGGGATTTGTGAAAGGGGGAGATAATCAGTCCGGCCGGAAGGCCTCCAGAGCGGAAAAGTGAAAGGCAGAGGTTTTGCACCTCGGCTCTGCAGCTTCCCGCAGTGGCCTGCAGACAGCAGGGGGACTGAGCGACTGGGCTAGCCAGGGCTCTCGCGTTGAGCGGTTAGATCCGGATAGCCGTCTTGGGCCTCGGTCTTGGAGTCTTTATTATCCGGTCAGCCGGAACTATATGGGAAGAGTTTCCAGCCTCTTTCTAAGAGCTACGGCAGCCGGGAGGACCCCAGCGATTTGGGACAGAGCTTTCCCTTCTGGAAGCAGAGCCCCACAGAGAC
>CM053580.1:119565055-119619504 GCA_028627135.1 Pseudochirops cupreus | reverse complement strand
TGGAATGTGATATTCCAGAGATCAAGGGAGCTAGGATTAAAACCAAAAATCACCTACCCAGCAAAACTGAGTATAGTGTTCCAGGGGAAAATATGGTCATTCAGTGAGGTGGAGGACTTTCACACATTCTTGCTGAAAAAACCAGAACTGAAAAGAAAGTTTGACACTCAAATACAAGAAGCATGAGAAGGTAAACATGGAAAAGAAATCATAAGGAACTTATCAAAGCTGAACTATTTACATGCCAACATGGAAAAGTGACAATTGTAACTGATGAAACTTTTCTCAGTATGAGCACAGGTGAAGGGAATACAAATGTTATATACATATAGATACACATATATCTATATAGGAAGGTTTATATATGCATACAAACACATATCTGAGTATATGTATATATGGATACATAGAGGGCACAAGATCAATTGAACAGGAAGGGACAATATTCCAAATGGTGAAATCCTGAGGTGGGAGAGGATTAGAATGAGAGGAGACAGGGAGAGACAGAATGGGGTTAACCATCTCATAGAAGAGGCAAAGGATAATTGTTACAATGGAGGGGAAGAACAGGAAGGCAAAAGGTAAAGAGTCAACCTTGCTCTCATTGAACTTGGCTTAGGGAAGGAATGACATAAACTCTAAACTGGGTATCTTGCCACACAGGAGAGTATGGAGGATGGAGATGAGAGGTGGGATGATGGAGGGGAGGGCAGGGTGTGGGGAAGGGTTGATGGAAGTACACATGTCTGTAAAGGGACAGGGACAGGGTAGAGAATAGAAGGGGGGTGGGATAGGAAGGAGGGACATATATTCAGTCTCTCACAATATGCCCACTGTGGACAGGTTCTGCATAATTACACATGTACAGCCTGTATTTAATTGCTTGTCCTTCCAGTGGGGGTGGGTGACAAGGGAGGAAGAGAAAGAATCTAGAATTTAAAGTTCTATAATCAAATATTAAAAATATATATATATGTATGTGTATACATATATATGCAATTATTATTAATATTATTATTAACTACATCCAACTGGGACTTAAGATACACAGGCACTGTGGTAGAGACATCCATTCTGCCCTACCAGAAAGTTAGAGGGGTAATGGGGGAGGACATAGGAGAGAATAGATTGGGGGAGGGGTTATACAATGGGATGGCTGTTTTGGGGTGGTGGGTAGGGGAAAGATGGGGAGAAAATTTGTAACTCAAAATCTCGTGGAATTGAATGATGTAAATGAAAATAAATAAAAGTTAAAAAAAATTAAAAAAAAAAGAAAACAGCTATCATGTTCATTGAGCTTTCTCTTCTTCAGATCCTCCAAACAACGCTCACGTAACAAAGATTTAAGGTCTTTCACTACTCTGGTTGCCATCCTCTGTATGTACTATATACTACTGCTTTAAAAAAAAACTGACAACATTCTTATTGATCTATTTAGGAGTAAGATAGAAAAATAAAACAAAATCTTCAGCAAGAGACTTTGAGGACTGGTTGCCCCCTTTCAATTATTTTCAAAAAGGAATTTGGAATTGTGATGCCAATAACCACACAGTGAGAACATTCAGTGATGACAAAGTCAGTACCAAGTCACTTTTACTATTTAGTTTTTAAAATCCAAGTCTCAGAGCTCCTAAAGTGTTAGGGGAAATATAAAACACGTTTCCATGGTAATGAATTATTATGATGATCTTAAAACAATACAGAAAATGAAGAAGTAGAAGATATCTTCAAGTTTTTATAATAATACTATAAAATAGAGCCAAATATAAAGGAAGAAGAAAGTTTTCTGTAAAGAATGGTGAATATTAATACAGAGTAACTGACTATTTAAAGAGAGAAAAACCTTTCAATAAAGGCAGTGAAGTTTTATGTTTATTAAAAATGGCCTCAATTTCTGTACTTCTGTCCTTAAAGAAATAACAGGGGGTCCATTAACATAGGTAAATCAGGAACACTAATATCTTAGAGAACAATTGAATCTAAAAAACTTGAACCACCTGCCTGACTAAAGCATACTATTATATACAATAAGCAAGCTTTTCAATTATAACTTCACAACTAATATAAGGGCAGATATATTTCCAGCATGGAACACTGTCAAGGAAAAGGAGTAGAAAATCACATCAAACCTAGAACTTCAAAAGGAAGACTTGGGTAAAAAAGATTTGTAGTTAGCACATAGGAGCAAACTCAACAGCAGCCCTTGACAACAACCAAAGGTCCCCTTTATCCTTTCTCATTTAGGAGCTAAAATCTCACTGATTGAGTGTATAACTAGAGAGTGACAGTACTCCTAAGAGAGACTGGCCCATTATTACTCCTGGCTAAGATGAAAACCACATTCTCCTTCAATTCTAAAGAATTATTTAGCTTCTATTCTTTCATCAGCTGTTAAAGACAGAAAGTGGACTCCTGCTTAGTAAAATACTGATGCAATTCATCAACCTCCTCTTTCAATCAGTGGGACTTAAACATTATATACCGAAAAATATATTTATAGACAGGTAAGGGTGAGTGACACATCTATGAAAAAAAGTAAAGCTAGCCTGGGAAGGAAATATTTCATTACAATGAACCTAAAGTTGCCCAATTTCAAGAGAAAGTAGCAGTGAATGTTTTAGTTTCTATGGTAGTAGATACATGACTCATGTTTTATGTTTGTGCCTAAAAAGACATTTTATATATCTTCATATGTGTGTCTGTGTACATATATCTTCATATATACGCCAACGCACACACACACACCCCCCCCACTCCCGCAAGTTCTGAAGTCCTCTCTTAACAAACGTGACAAGCTTATGTTATTCACATTTTTATTTCTTAAGGCTAAAAAGTAAAACATCAGTAAGTTTTATAAGATTTCCCCCAACATCAATCTTTATTTCTCTTTTCTATAGTAAAGAATTACACTTTCTTCATTACAAAAAAGGGAAGTTACAAGTCATAAATGGGAGGAGAAATGTGTTGTGCAAGAGACATCTGGAGCAGGGATACTGTGGCTTTCAATATTTCAGACAGTGTTCAGTATCTCACAGACCACTTTTTTCACAGTGAATTTTTATTTCCTCATACAATCACCCTGAACTAGGTATTACCAAATTTCACTGGCTATCTTAAATCAGAGTTCTCTGTTCAAAGCTCCAAAGTGATAAAGTCAATGTAGATTGTGAACTTTATTAAGACAACGCAGAAGTTCATTGTCATTGATGGAATGATCAATATCATCAATCATGTGTAAGGGCTCCAAGAATACTTCTTGAACAAGTCCACATACAAGACAAAGATACTAGAGTCAAGGAAATTTATTTCTGCACTCAAACTTTTTCAGCACCCTATTCCGCTGGAATCATACAAAAAGGGTTATAGCATTTAGTCTACTCCCTTTTTCACTAAAACAGCAATTTCTGATACTAGAAACTTAATGAAATAAGGGGTTGCGATTGCAGCATTTGCATTGGATTAAAAAAAACTACAAATACAGACAATCGCAGATAAACATGAAAAACATAACCTTAGCAGAAAGGGATGTCTTAGAAAAACGACTGATAATGATCCTGAAAGGAGGACTTGCCCACTAAAAGGAAGCAAACTAGTGCAAGAAGAAAAAAAGTATGCCACCATTCTCAGCTCTTACTCACTTGAATTCTTGTGCCCTAAATCTGACTGCTGAGAACATTTTTTACAAAAAGAACACGGTAGAGAAAATGTTGACTTTAACTTTCATTTTTAAAGCTCTTAACTCTCACTGCTAGTGCCAACATATGGATTAAGGACCTGTCAATGCTAACTCAGTAAAGTTAGCCCAGTTATTCAAATTAGCATTGGATTAGACTAAAGTGAGCCTTGGCAAATTACCTCATAAGGTCAACCTCCTATTCTGAATAACCGAGTCAGTCCAAGACCTACGAACAACAAATACTCCAGATTGGCCTCAGTTCTCCCAGTGGGGTTCAGGCCATTTTATAGTGGGTGTTATAGCAAGCAATCCAGGATCAAACCCACTACAAAGTCCCATGAATTTTCAAAGTTTAGGAAGGGAAGGAGAAGGGGAAGAGAGAAAGGGAAGAAGTATTTATTAAAAACTTACTGTGTGTCAGGCACTGTGCTAAGTAAGATCTCGACAAATACTATTCTCATATGATCCTCACAACAATGCTGGGAAGTAGATAATATTATTATCCTCATTTTTACAGCTGAGGAAATTCAGGAAAACAGAGGTCAGGTAACTTGCCCACAGTCACACAGAGGCTGGATCTGACTCAGGTCAGTCTGACTCTACATCTAGCACTCTATTCACTCCAAATTAATTATGAAGAACAAACTTGGCCCCAAAGAAGAGACATTAGAAGACAACTCTGTCTGCTACTATGCAAGTGGGGTAGGTCCATTCGGTGTAGAACTTTACTGTACTGATTGATATTGTGGAATTTTACACTTTCCTCCTCTTTTTCTTTTCTCTCTCTCTTAAAAAATTATTTGATATGAGGCTCTTTAGGTAGGAGTAAGGAGAAATCTAACCAATACAAAAATGCTATATATACATGGTACTGGGTATCCAGTGAGTTAAATAGCAGTTTTACATTCTACACTGAATTCCTCACAGGTTGGCGGGAAGGAGCAGGGCTCAGGGATGAAGGAATGAAAAGTGTGCTAGAGAAAACAAAAGTCACAGTATGGAAATAGGAAAGGAATGGAAAGAGATTCCATTGTCATTGACAAGGAAATCAGGCTGAGGGCTCTGAATTCAGTGCTCAAGAGCCTCTTTAGAGTGAATTTAAAACTTCTTAGGTAGCATATGCTATTTTCATGTTCTATCCCTTTATGATACATACTGGACTAGACATCTCACAAAGTAAATTCTTTCTTTCTTTTTCAGTTACTCAGGGGTTAGAAATCGCCATACATGAAGGATAAGATACAATTTCATACTCCTGATCAGGAATCCCAGTAAGTGTGCAAATAATATAAAATAAGAAACGTATCTGATGTTTTATTAGAGCTACTGTCATAGGATATGGTCTTACTACCTAAAAAACACCCAAAAACATTCTGGCATGTTAAGGAAATTCAGTGTATGTAGTGAGTAATCCTGATTCCTCCAATATTGCTCACTCTTCCCGTTCCTCTTGTCTGGTCATAAACAAAGATGAGACTTCTGTAATCTTTCAACCCATCTGACTTTTCTACTATCCTCATGTTTTTCCTCTATATGATTAGAGCCCCTTTGAAAAAAAAAGCCACCAAAAAAAACCCCTCTGTATGTTTAGTGAAACTAACTTCTTCATTTTCCTTTCCCATCACTCTTTCCCTACTGCCAATTCAAATACTTTTGTGGTTTTACTAACAATTTAAAAACAAACAACAAAAAAAATCCACTATCTGCTTTCACTGGAATTACCTGGGAAACTGAGGTGAAATACAGGATCTTTTAACAAATTTTTTAAAGTAATGAACTCCTTAGGTTGGTTACAGACACCTAGGTCACTCTTGAGTATTTATGTCGTGCAGTAAGATTACAATTTCGGCAGCAAAAAGGAATACATGAAAATATGAGATATGATTGCAAACCTTGAAGTGCTATGTAAATGCTAGTCATTCTTATTATGACATGACAATGTAACTTCTTTACTGCCATTCCTCAAAAATTAAGGATTTTCACTTATTGTTCAGTTTTTTATTCTAGTTATTTGGAAAACTGGTTGTATACATTCAAGTCCACTTAATGTTCAGGTTAAAATGCAGGATTTCTAGACTTTATATAGCAACTAAACTTCTAACAATTTGAAGAATTAGATTTGAGTTGAAAGTTGATGGGAAAAATTATCAGTTATATAGGATGGTTCTCTTGGGAGGGATACAAAGGGAAACACCTCAGTGATATAAAAACAAAAGATATAAATAAAAATTTATCTTTAAAAAGCTGACATATAAAAACATGAAGACAAATTGAATAATTTTATGCAAAGGTGAAAATAATTTCAGATATTCTGCTTTTCCTAGGATAGTTTTATAGGCAAGAAAATCATTAAAAGAAAATCAAACACTTACCAGACCACTTGTGGCTACAACCCAAATGTAGGTGCCAGAGGTTAAAAGCTATAAAAGAAAAAAGTACTAATTTTAAAGGAAATTCAACCGTATATTATAAACTTACTTTTTAAAGGTCCAATTTTAATGTAATGACAACTCTTTTTGTTACATATGTGCTACATCAGAAAGCAATAAGCAAACTAATGAACTGCTGTTTTATTGGTTTAGAATAATTTCTTGGGTTTCAGAAAGACCTTATTCTTTGATCCTCGCACAAGAAAATGTTTGTTGAGCCTGGGTCCTTTCTCTGATGTATGACATGTGTGAAATTCTAACACATTAATGAAAACAAACACAAACTTTTATTTATGCATGAGTATTAATGGTTTTAATTAAAACAAAACACTCTTTAAAAGTAAATGGCTTTGCCTACCAAAGTATAAAAAGTATCCTTAAGTGAAACTGCTAATTGTTCTTATCTATTGCAGTGACTAAACAGTACTTGATCTTAAGATCTATCATATCTATATAATTTCTTCCCCTTTTTCACTTGTATTTCCATTCTAAAATAAAGGAAGTGAGAATTTTGAATACATAGAGGTCTTTGGTTTACTGCCCTAATGATGGCACTTCATTATTGGCTGTGATTTTTATGCTTATTTTCCAAAGAACAGAAGCAAAGTAAATTCTAGGCAACATAGGTCTCACAATGACTTCCTTTACACCTCACACTTCCAAAAAGTTCTACCGATAAAGAAAAGCTGCAGTGAGACTTCCCGGCCTGGAAGAGGAGAAGAGAATCCGTGACTTGGAAGTGGGTATTTATATTTAGGACAGCCTCTTCACATCAAGCCGCCTCTGAGTCTTTACACAGTTTTGATTTCAGAGGGGGAAAAGGCCCAGGAAACTGCTTTGTAGTAGTTTCGTTCACTACTAACATTAGCCTAGCCTACCCAGATCATACAATCTCAGAAATCTCGGAAGTCATCTAGCCCGCAGGCATATGGGAAACTTGAGGTATTAGCAGATAAAGAGTGAGAGGTGTCAGAGTGGAGTTAGAAAAGTGATTATTTTTTAAATGTATTTTAATTGATCTTTCATTTTTATATCACCTAAATGTCTCCTAGTGTATCTCCCCTCCTTCCTGGGAAGAGTGATTACTAACTAGCTCTCTCTCCTTGCTACCTGTCATCTAGGAGCAAGTATCTGATTACAAGTTTAAATATAATCCTCTGTCTGATCTACCAAGAACAAGACTCTTCAGTTAGCAAAGTTTTTGTTTCAAAGGAAAAGAAAATAGTAAGTGGGTGTGAGAATTATACAGAGAAGACTTTTTTTAGGCTTCTTTCTCAAAAACACCAAGAAAAGAAGACAAACATAAAGGGAAGCCATTATACAAGGTGGATTTGGCAATTCCATTAGAAGTATTTACTAAGTACAAGGAATAATTAATCTTTGCAATATCTTTTGTATGGTTATACTGCACTATTCATCTCTTACACTGTTTAAATTTTCAAATGTTTACAGAAAGCATGTTGATCTAATTAGAGTGAAAGCTCCTTGATGTCAGGGCCACATTTTATACTTCTTTTGTATTTTCCTACGTGCCTACCTATGAGGTTTGTTGATTTAATTTTAGATAGATGTACTCTAGAATCTACATATGTATTTCTATAACCTTTCTTTTGATTGCCTATTAAGTTCATAGTTGTTGTTTTTTTTAATACAAAAGTGAGCCTTAAATGGAAAATGTACTTGCAAATCAAGGAATTTTTTTCAAAATTGTGTAAAAAGGATTTTCTGAGCTAACATGAAATTGGTTGAATGTCAGTCATATGATTTCACTATTAGTTTCTATTAAAGCCTATTTTTCTTGCATCTTATCTTTTGGTCATTCTCTCGTTAATTAATACTTCAATATTAAAATGAAGGAGGAAAGCAATGTGACTTAACGGAAAGAATAGTGGATTGGAAGTCAGTTGTCTCAGCTTTACCACTAACTAGCTATTTTGAATGTGGGCAGGTCATCTCCTCTCTTTGGATCTGACTTCCCTTATCTGCAAAATGAAGATCATCCTATGTAAGGATGACCTCTGCTCTTATAGATCAAGTAAATCTCCTTATTTTACAGCTAACTATATAAACTGAAATTCACCTAGAGATATCAAGCTACTTCCCCACAGTAGTACAGTGAACACAGGCAGAAATGACGGAGTCCAGCCAACTTGGCTTAGACTAAGTCTAGTGTGCTTTCTGCTACATGGGGCCCCTCAAAGCCTTCCAACACGTTTCACCAGTGCATTTCTCCATCCTCTGAATTCCTATAGTTCTTCTCATGGCTCTTTTGGCAGTTATCAAACTGCCTTGTATTTTAACTATGGTTTTTGTAGAACAGATTATATGTAAAGATGGAGTATAGTCATCGGGGAGGGTAGATGGTGGAAGTGCTATATTTAGTTAGGGCTTGGTTTTTAATCCCATTTCCATCCAGATTCAACCTCAGGCAAGTATCTTTCTGGGCCTCAGCTTCTTATCTGTTAAATGAGGGAGCAGAATCATGACCCCTGAGGTTTCTTTGACTCTAAATGGATGATCCCATGATGATTTTATCTATACAACTAAACTGTAAACTCCTTGAGGGCAGGATACATGCCTTCGATTCCCTTTTTTCCCATATCACACTCTGCATAATATTCTATATATAACAAAATATTCAATAAATATGTATTTATTAACTGATCAACAGTGCATTTTGTGAAATTACAGGGGATACAAAGGGAGAATGAATTTTATCAAGACTTATGGAAATAAGTGGAAGATCTGTGATTTTGTCAACACAGGAAACTCCTTTCATGTATACTCCCTTCACAAGGGTCTCAATTAGCCAGGCAAATTGAATGTAAGTAACTTGGTAAGGGTCACATAGCTATTAAGTGTCAAACGCAAAATCTGAACTTAAATCTTTATGACTTCAAGTATAGTACTATGTCACGATGCCTTCTATAATGCTTAGTATTAAATTATTGAAATATACTGCTTCTTAGGAATACAACTAGAGTAACTCTTTAATCAGTTAGGGTTATTTTTCCAGAATGAGTAAGAGATAGCATCTTCATAAGAAAACTTTGAATTCTAGAAAACAAAGGCAGTAAATGTGTGTTTTATATGCACACACACATGATATATGCTTGTGTGTGTATACACACATATGTATATATGTATATTAATGTATATGTGTATATATGCATATGTACAATAAAACACACAAGACACAAAAATGCTATTAAATAAATTAGCTAATATATTTATTTCCCATTAGATTTCTAAAAATTTAATGATTTAACATGGGAAAGCAGAGTGTTAATTCACGGAGGTGAAGAGCTGCAGAGTAAGTAAGCTATGAAGGTGGCAAGAGAAGGCCTGTGCAGTGCAGATAACAGATGAAACCTAACAGAGACTCTAGAAGAGGCTTCAGTAAGAAGAAAGGCCTTTCTAAGTTAGTCTTGTTAGTCACTTCCTGGAGTACAGGAGGAAAAGAAAATTACAAATGTTAACTCTAGGTTCAAAAGTAAACGGTATATACATGGTATCAAAAAAGCAGTACAGAAAAAATTTTAACTTTAGATGATGGAAGAGGACCAGGAAGAGAGACAAGTGATAGGAGTGGAAAACTGACACCATCTGAAATTGTTATTTTAGATCAAGTGTGATGGCAATACAACCTTTGGAACACACAGCTCATAAACTCCTCAAAGAAATATACCAAGTTATAACCAATACATTTTTCCTATCTGATTGATCAAGAAGCCAGTATGTAAGGGTGGCACACTTCATTATCTGGGTAATAAGTCACATGAGGGAAAAGTGATTCATTCCCTGCATTTCCTTCAGTGACCTCCTCTTACTAGGCATTTGTTTCGGAATGAAGTGAGAATTTAGATGAGCTTTCTAAAGTATTTCATAAGACATCATTTAAAGATAATTCACAAGAAAAATGAATGGACATAAAAACATGTTTGTGAATACAGAAGTTATGCAGTTTGCAAAGTTTTCTGAGAAACTTGAAAGGTCAAGCTGGTAAAGAACCCCTAGATTCCTCATGGGAATGCTTTCTTTTGGACATCTTATTTGACAGTATCCAACATATTAGTGCACTACAAAATCAAAATATTTCCATAAGTATCGGTATATAATCCAATTACAGTGAAAACTGTTAGCAGCCTGCTACTGACTATGAAAGGCTTCTAGTATCTGTTAAGCTTTGAGGTGCCTTTTCAGTAACTTTCTCTGAATGGCTAATGCGGCTAATGAGACCAAAGCTATGGGGAAAGGTTCTAGATTCCACAGATTAAAACAGAGAAAGATAAATATGAAATAAAATCTAGTTAAAATAAAAATGAACATAAAATACATACTGTACCTGTAGCCCCAATATATAAATCAATGTCTTGTTTGTGATGGAAAACTGGCCCAGAATTTGTGTCACTTGAACTCTTGGAATGGAGCAGTAAAATGGTACAAACAGAGCAAATACAGGCCCGAGACTATGAAAACAAACAAAAGTGGGATTACTAAACTTGAAAAAAAATATGTAAAAGAACTGACATTACTTTCTGCCAAATAATTAATATCTCAATTTCTAAAAGGCATTATACATATAACAGTTTTCCTAGAAATTTGTTTTAAAGGGCTAACTTCCCATACTTAAAATTGTATTTTTCTATTTTAAAACTCATCTTTTACATGTATCTAGGTTTATGTGTATATACAAGCACCCCCAAGAAACTATTTCCATTAGAAAGTGATGAACAGCTTCAAAAATAGCATTTTTAGCAAAGGGTAATGAACAGTTACTAAGTGTATTGATAATTGTTTTCATTAAGAAAAGAAAAAAGAAGTATCTGAAACTTTCTTTTGTGGTAGCTAACATCCATAATAATTTAATCTCAAAGAGATCAGTGCTTCTAAACGGGACAACCCTATGACCTAATTTAAGAATGGTAAAGTAATGTAACTGAGGCACTATGAACTCACCACTGCTCTTTTGATGTATTTTCTCCTTGCCATGCAATTCCTCTCATTAATTCAAATAAAACACTGTCGCACCAAGACAAGTAAAGTAAAAGACTGTCTCCCCACCTTCACCTTATGAATTTTATGCACTGTATAAACAGTTTGTAAAAACTATTGGGTGTTCCTAGACAACGACTTGAATCCAGAGACACAGCAAAAAATACACCCAAGATCCTATTTGAATAAGAGAGCTAGGTTACTCAACTCAAGGGACCAGGGGCACATTATTTACTGCTAAAGAAATGAGTAGGCACCTCAAAAAAATATGTGCCTAAAAGACTGGGAAAAAACCCTGCAATGACACAAACTAATTTGAGTTCAGAAGGACATTTCTAAAATGACGACCAAGCTATCTACTTCAACTGACAGTACATAACTATTTCCTTTAACTGAGCTGATTTAAAATGTTTTATAGACCGTAAAATTGTGATGCCACACGTAGCCGGCTAACCTCACCCTTCTAAACCATGGCTAATGCCTTTATCCTCTTACATAGCATTCTCTATTAAAACTGTCTTTATTTTGAGTAGACAGAAGCACTTAAGAGACATAAAATTTCCTTATCCACATGGAATGAGTTCTCCTTGAGAGAAATCACAAAAGCAGATTACAAAATCTCTGATTTTAGGGAGTTCAAAATCTAATAAAAGGGGCTTAACAAAAACAACTCAGTATACCGAAGACCATACAAAATAAACAACCAATTGAAGCTTCACAGAAGACAAAAACAGCCATAGTGGTTAGTGAAGTCATGTGAGGGATTAAGAATTTACCTAACAGGGTTATTTAGGAACAAAGTCTTCATTGAGATGAGTCAGACACTTTTTAAAGAGGAAATGGGTGGTGGTTGGACCTAAAGGACAGGTAAGGTCATTTTAGGGACAGAGACTATCTTATTATTTACCATTGTGCCCCTTGAGGCTGGTATGGCACCTTGTACACAGTAGGCACTTGACATAACATATATTTATCAAATTTATTTGAATGCAGGAGAAATACCTTAAGAATTAGGAATAAGAATTAAATTGTTTATAGGTAATAGTAAATAGGTTTGAATGGTTTGAGAAGCGGGAATCCATGGAAGAAAAGAGAAACAAAATGAACAAAAGGAAATAATCAATATTTATGCACTTTAATTTTACGTAAAAGGCAACTGGAATCACTTTAGGCTTCTAAGAGGTGAAAGAAATGGTCAAAATTATGCTTACAAAAGACTCCATATTGTTCGAGGAGTTTTGGATGATGTAGACCTAGAACATCTCCTCATTTCTCCCCTGGTTGCTCTACTTTGGGACTTCTTGGACTTTTCCATGAAGTCCCAGGAAGTTCATTACTGGAAAAATCTCCTCACCTGACAATATCATTCTACCTCCTCACCTGGCTCTGCCCCTCCGAGTGGCAGTGGAGCCATGAACTTCACTATTCCCACTGCGGGAGGGAGCTCAGAGTATTTCCTCATTTTTCACCCTGGGACTCCTCTGACTGGTCCCACCATGCTCCTTGATCTAGTACCTTCCTACCAGCCACATCCTCACCCCCTTTTGTAGCTTCCTTTTGGGTATTGTCTTTCCCCTTTAGATTTTAAGCTCCTTTAGGGCAGGGAATATTCCCCATTTGTGCTTAATTTAGCACAGTGCCTTGCAAATGGTAGGCACTTAAATGTTTACTGACTGATGGACTCCTAAAGGAAAGAGGATTCATTGGGAGATTATTGTAGGCTATATATGAGGTGGTTAAGGCCTAACAATCCTGGATTGTAGCTAATAATGGAATACTAATTATATGAGATTGTAATGGAAACATCTGTTAAAAAAAAAGAGCCCCACAAGAAAAAGATCTCATTTAAATGGTTGTTAGATGCAAAAGAAAAAAAAAAAGACTTTATCCCAATTCAAAACCACAACCACATAAATCTCTTTATTAAACCATTAAGTACACTACTAATAAAATTAATTACAATGCTTTATAAATATAATTAAGTTTTCTTTTAATTTACCTTGTGTAAAAATGTAGCATAGCTGAAGTTTTTTGCTTTTATTTTTTAAAGAGGAACATGTTTGATAAGCTAAAAATGTATGATTTTAAATGTACACAAAATATTAACTATCTACAATGACATTAAAGTTCTATTTTTGTTAACCAATTCCACTTGAGAGCCCCCACCACAGAATTTATCCTCTGAGGAACTTACTTAAGGTGGGTTTTTTCTTATGTACAATGGCAAATCACTCATCAGATTGTGACTTTATTCACTGAATAGCTAAGTACAATTAATTTTTGAGGTTATATTTCAAATGCAAACTTAAACATACTGATATGAACCTTAAAGACCAAAATTCATGTTATATACCTCAGTATAATAAGTTTAAGATTATTAATAACTGCAAAATTCTAAATGACTAAATTCCAGATACTACGTGTGAATGATTGCAGACCACAGAGTATTTGTTTAACAAAGAAGAAAAAAAAAAAACCCACTTAAAATTTGAGGTCAGCTGTGTTTTCCCAGAGAAGGGAAGAGAGGGGGAAGGGCGAGAAAAAGAGAGAATTTTATAAAATACCACAGCGTTAGTTACCATCCAATCTTTCCTCAAGACACTCCTTCCTTCCTCATGGAGCCTGGTTCCTGGTCTTCCTTTCCTCCCCAACTCTTGCCCTCATATGTCAACATACATATTGATATATTCTCAAATACCCTAACCTCCTAATCCCCTCATTTACCCTACCACAGCTACTTGCAGATAGATGGTCATACCCCTGATCTTTTGATACCCTCCAAAAGTGAAATCCTTATTCCACCTCACCTCTACCTTGCAACTTCAAACTCTGTCCTTAGTCCTCACTCTGGCCTCCAATATAGCTCCAACTAAGGGATGGACCCTCAGGTCTTTCCCAAACCACCATTCCCTCTGCAAGGGCTACACTGTATTTCCTTCCCTTCAATTCTATACTATCCTCTTTTCCCCTCATTCCTATTGAAGATCTCACCCTGCCAATCTCCAGTCCTGGAGTACTCCCACCATTCACTGTCCTTGCTATTACTTACTACAGAACAAAGCTGGAGAAAATGACTAAATCATGCTGACTGGTCCCACTATGAGTTTAGGTTATATAATCTCTACTGCAACCTCACTATAGCAAGGCGGTCCTTTCATACCTCCCTATTTGTTTCACTATCCCACTCATAACAGTGGCTTTTCCAAACCTTTTTTCCCCAAACCTTTCCAAAACTTTTCATCCTTCATCAAACCTCCCATGCCTTCCCTTCTGCTATGTAAGGAGGCAGTTGTCTTGTAACGGATCACTGCCTAAAAGAGTAGCGAAATCATCTGCCCCAAAATAGCTACTCAACCAAAACCTTAAAAGTCATACCAGACTGAATTGTGACTAAGAAGTTTAACAAGAAAAATATGTAACTTACTCTTTTCAACCAAGAAGAACTTCACAAAAAGCCAGTCTAAAGCCCACAGACACTAAGAAAGAGGACCTCTCTGGCAAAGCTGCCACCTGTATAAGGTTGTCCTCAATGTAACCAGAAATGGGACATATTTAGCCAATAAAGCTTTGTGATAGGAGGTGGAAGGAGTAGAGAGCTCCCCTGAGAAAGCCTTCATTGGTCAGAGAGCCCCAGGGTGAGGAACAAGAGTGGGGAGTGTTGTAGTGTTCAACTGTGCTCCCTAACGTTCTGTCCTGTGATGCCTGAGAAGTTCCCAAAGATGGATACTCAAAGATCTAGTGGGTCTAACCCCAGGAGATTTTGGTCAGCTCAAGAGCCCAGGGGACCTGGAGCAAGACCAAGTAGGGATTACTGCGTCATTCAGAAGCACAGCAGAGAGTGGCTCTGGCACAAAAACCTAATACGGGAATTAAGGCTGGATAAGAGATGCAAAGAAAATATTGACTAGTATCAAAAATTACTGCAAATCTACTAATTGCCAAAAAGAATCAAGTATCCCTGTAACAACAGCAAGCACAAGCTCAAAGGAAAAAATGGATTTTCTGTAAGAATTACAAGTAATCCCAGGAATGTCACAGCCAAAATCTGCTGTTTCTACATCAAAGAAAAGACACTTCAAACATTCAAAAAAGCAGTTAAGAACCCAGAAATACAGTCAGGATCATGTAAGACCTGATAGCTTCTACTAAAAACTAGGAGACCCTGGAATGAAATACTAGAAAAGGCAAATGAGAGGGGCTTACAATTAAAAATCAATTACCCTACAAAGCTGAGTAAAATACTGTTGGGGAAGAAATGGACTTTTGATCATTCTTGATGAAAAGAAAAGAGTTGAGTAAAGACTCTGAAACACAAACATGAGTCCAAAGAAACTTAGAAATGCAAATTTATTTCAGTAATTGAAAGGGGCTATATGATGATGCAGAGTAAACATTCCAATGGGGGAGAAAAAGCAAGTGTCCCTTCAGAATTTTACTGTCTTGAAAGGATAGAAGGGATTAAATTTAAAATAAAATAAACAAATGTTGTAGGAGTAATTTGGTTCTGTTCCGAGGTTTTGAAGAGGGGAAAGAGAAAAAAATAAATATAATATTATAAAAAAGAGAAAGAAAGGGGTCGAACTTGGTATTTCTCATAATTCAGGTACACAAGAACATGGGGCAAAGGGAGAGGGCATGGGCATCATTCATTTAAAATCAAAAAAGAAGAGTTAAACACTCCTGGATGCTTTCCTGTTCTCTCTCTCTCTGTCACTCACAGACACACAGACACATAAACACACAACGATAGTATAGAAATACATCAAACTTAACACTGAGGAATGTGTTAAGAGGAAGGACAATACTGGGGAGAGAATAGTCACACACAAAACAAACTTGCTGACCCTGAACAGATAAGTAGAAGTTGCTTGTATAAATGTATAGACAATAATAATAATAATAATAATACAGTAATGATAGTTAATATCTACACAGCACTCACCAAGTAGCAGGTACTGCACTAAGTACTTCACTATTATTATCATTGTATTCGATCCTCATGAGGTAAATGCTATTACCATTTCCTTTTCACAAAAAAGGAAACTGAGGCAAATAAAGGTTAAGTGACTTGCCTTAGGGTCAACCAGATAGTAAGAGAAAAGCACAGAAATTCTAAAGGAATGCTTCAGGTTGCCTCTTAGACAACTGGAGTACGGCTGAACAAGCTGCAGGGGGAGAACGTAATGCAGTATTGCTGCGCCAGCAAGACATAGCAAAAGACACAAATGCAGAGAACCCTCAATACTATAAACTGAGGCAAAACGTGAGTAAGTAAGAGAAAAACTGGTGTAAGGACAGCAACAGTGGAAAACAAGAAGAATTCTGACTTCAGTAACTCTAATGCCACAACACTTTTTTTCCAGAGGGCTTGATGGATATTGAGCAGATTTAGTTTGTTCGACTGTGTTCATTTGTTTTTGTTGTTGTTTCTTCTTTTTCCTTTTTCTTGGTTTTTAATTTCAGAGGAGAGGTTGGAAGGAAGGGAAATAGAAATAATGATGCTTCTCCCCCAAAAGAGCACCACTGTAATAGCTTTTAAGCAGAATCAAGTTCAGAAGGAAGCACAGACAAGCAAGACAGCTTTGAAAATAAGTATAATTTATTATATGTTTTTTAGAAAAGTTGTATGAAGTAAGAGATTTGTGGCTTTTGTGTTTTGATGTGTATGTAGAAATACTTTCTTACGTGTTTTAAATCCAGAATTTTAAGTAATTTTGAAAAAATAAATCCCAAAGTACAATGGGATTAATTTCACCTGTATTATGGACACTGTATCTTTTTCCTAATGCAGCCTAGAATTTCATAAGGTTTTGGCAACATCCTCACACTCTTGATTCATTCTTATTCAACCAAAATCTCTAGGACATATGGTTGCTTGTTGAACCAATTTTTGTAAAGCTCAATATGAGATGCCACAATTGCCACTGAGTTTCACCTTAATTCCAGCCTCCAGCTCCAGTCCGCCAAAATCTGGCTCAATCTTGTTTTTACAACTTGTTAATGATCCTTTCTAACTTTACGTCAGATGCAGATGCGATAAGTACGCCTTTTTCTACACTCATTTTAAATACGAAGAAGTCTTTTGCACTCATTATGCATGCCTTTAAAAATATATATATAATTAATTATTTTCTTCAAATGGAAAGGATTTGATAACCTCAGGAAGGAGCAAAATAAGAGAACAAAGTTAATAACGATACCACATGATAACAGAAGAGACAAGATAAAATTTAGTAGATTTCACCAACGGCCAAAAGTAATGGTGGCCACATACTTCAGAGAGCCTTGATGGGATGCTCTTCAGTCATCAGAGAGATGCTACTAAAAGAAATCTCATCCCTCTCTGTTTGCTTTTATTCCTAAAGTGTTTCCTCCATGGACTTCAGTTATCAGTCTTCACTCTCAAACCCCCAAAACTTTGCCTAAACTACTCCTACATACCTGAAACCATCTCCTTTATTCACTTCATAAACTCTTAATAGTTAACAGATTCAACAGAGTTCACACATAGCAGGTTCCTAAGCAGGCTACATAGCATCTTTTTTAAAAAATACATTCACATATAATATGGATAAGATAAATAAAAAATAATCTATACTTCATTTTCAGGTTGTTACTTTAGTCACTTTCAAATAAAAATCTCAAGGTCAAAACTAAAAATTTTTATAAAGTTCCACCTAAAGAAATCAGCAATTCATAAATTCCAAGGGACTTTTGCCAGATAGTCAACCATCAGCAGGACAAGAGCCATTTCACTTCCCATTTAAAACTATGCACATGTGCACAGACAGCTACTATATTCAGTAACAGGATGATAAAAAAAAAAGGGAACACCATAAAAGGATATCAGTAGATGATCTTCCTTCAAACAAATATGACAAGAGCAATGAGCTTCAGTTTCCTACAGTCACTCTGCCAAGTATCACTGCTTCACAAAGGACCTAAAAAAATCACTAACAAGTAAGTAGAAAATTATTGTGCTTTATCAATTATGTAGGAATTTTATAAAGCTAGTGCTTTTGAAATATTTATTTTCTCAAATAACTGAAAGTGAATGTAATTCACCAGTTAGTTAGCTACATGCACTTGTTATCATACTATTAATTTATACTCTTGCTGTAGGGAAGCAACAGATAGTACTAATAACCTTTTCCTGTTAACTCGGTATTGAAAAGACAGAGACACCAAAAATGTGTTTTTTTCTCTCTTTCTTTCTCTCTTTTTTTTTTTAGTAATTATTACTGCTTAATATCTGTAGCTATATAACAGCTTAATAGATAAACCAATAAAGAAACAGGATATTAAATTGATGTTTTAGGATATGATATGTGAACTGTGGACTGAGAACTAACCTCTGAACTTCCTCACTGGAGGAAGAAAGCTTTTTTAAAATCAATATTCAGAGAGTGTAATAATGAGTTTAGGACACTGATTTTTCCAAGATTCTTTTCTGTTAAGAATGTAGTTAAAAGAGTTCTTTCCCAAAACATGAACTCCTGAGGTTTAGTTAAGTTCTTTTCATGCCTTTTAAAATTAATTCTTAAAACACTTAAGCACTCTCAAAATGCATATATTCTTCTAAAACAAAATCCAAACTTACTTTTTCTCTTATATTTTCCTCTGTTGTTACTGAAGTAAAATTTCTTTTTTGACATTAGATTAAATACTTTTCTCTCTCCCTTTTTTAATCTGATTTATATTATTTGAAGAGAAAATAAGAATCTGAGACAGCAAATATTCTGGATGCAGCTTTCTAAACAATTTTATCTTTATTAATCAAATCAATTCTCTGTCTTCTAATCTCTCCATGTATATTACATAGCATGCCAATTGAAAGAAACCAGAAAAATTCACTCATTCTTCTTTACTCTGAAAACACAGAATACAAAACTTTACATTAGGTACTGAGAGGTTTTCAAAGTGTACCTGACCTCAAGGAATCTATAATCTAGTAGAGGAGATAAGAAACATAGGATTGAAGATTCAATGCAAAGTAAGTGCAGTAAGTGCTAAGAAACTGGATTAGATTTAACAGGAAATAAAAGGACAAACTGGCATCTCAACAGAATCTACATAAATGACCAAGACTTGTAATAAGATCTTTAACTAGTATCAGCCCAAAGGAAATAATTCCTGGGAAGCAAGAGCATGTGGAGTATATATATGTGCATGTGGATTTACGTTTAAGTAGGGAACACCTCAAATGAGAGAAAAAAATGAAAGAGTAAATGATCAAGATTTTTGACTCTTCCTTGCAAAGAGATTTTGTTTATATAATATCTCTACATAAAAAGAATATATATATGTGTATATATATATATATATATATATATATATTAGCAATGGATAGATGTCATGCTTTAGCAAAGCAAAATCAAAAGACATTTATAGACATATAGTAGATGCTCTATAAATACTTCTTGATTCTCAGATTAAATATTTTTAGCACTTGATAATGCTGCACATAGAAAATTCCAAGGGCCTGATAGTAAGAATTTCTAAGTTGAACTACCCATCAGCTTAAATAAGTTGCTTTCATCAAAAATTTCATGTAAATGTACCAAGAGCACAAGAGAAAATCTCATTAGGGACCTATACTCAAACATTCAAGGGACATCCAGGACTAACCATCCACCTCAGAGATTTCTGAATCACTGGAACAACCCAGCATGGCAACACATCTCTGGGAGACTTCTATCTTCCATTCTAATCTGTGGTCTTATGCCCTCTCCTACCAAACTTCACGTGCCATTTTCTGACTATAAGAGACTGTCTGAATTATATTTTTACTATTAAAGCATTAAATATTTTAAAAAATTAAATTAGCCTACAAAAATCTGCTTACACAATTTGTTATTTAATTCTTTGTCTTCTGGCTAGGAAGTGACTATAAATCAAAATTTGAAGCTGCTTCTTGATCTTTAAATCATAATATGGTTTGGGAGTAGAAATATAATTAATGGCAATGAAAGTGACCATCTTCAATGATATCCCTGTATAATATTTATAATGCCTCATAAGAAGTAAATATGTGTAAGAAGAATTTTCCTCTTAAAAAGTACATAGGAGGGGCAGCTAGGTGGCGCAGTGAATAGAGCACTGGCCCTGAAGTAAGGAGGACCTCAGTTCAAATGCAGCCTCAGATACTTAACACTAGCCGTGTGACCTTCGGCAAGTCACTTAACCCCAACTGCCCTGCCCTCCCCCCTCCAAAAAAAAGCAAAAAAGAAAGAAAGTATACAGGACAAGAGGAGGGGGAGAAAAAAAAACTATGTGCATCAAATAGCCATTATTGGATAACAGAAAATCTCAGCCTGAAAATCAAGCAAGCTGAATTCTTCTCTAGCTATATAACCTACAGTTCTTGGGCAAATCATAGAATGTTTCCTCAGTTTCTATGTAAGGAAAAGAGAAGCATTTAATATCTATCCCTGTCTACTTAGAGGGGAATTATAAGTAAGCTAATAGGTGGAAGAATTAAACAGAAAAGATTATTGTGTAATTAATATTTATTGAAACACTCTAAACTTAGATCATAAGATTATATAAACACTAGTAAAACCAATAAGGAATCTTTCTTAGTATACTTACTGGACACTGTCACACTACAGATCACTTCATGTCCCATGTATAGGGTATCTCTTTTATGAGATAAGCCTTAACTTTATGACAGTGGTTGGCCACCAGACAAATCAATTGTTTTGGTCATAAGTCATTAAAAACTGAATATAATAAGCTGACACCATAAGTACACGATGGGAGAGGGTTGACTACACAGCAGTTTATCAGAAGAAAATCTGGGATCTTTACTAGACTACAAACTCTGTATGCAATGCAGTATGGCCACTGTAGTCCTGGGCTTGTAGTGAGAGCATGGTTTTCAAGAACAAGGTGACAATCCTGCTAAACTCTGCCCAGGCCAGACCACACCTGGAATACTGTGTTCACTTCTGACTGTTACAGCTTAGGAAGAACACTGATAAACTGGATAGTTCCAACAAAAGGCAATTAGGATCCTAGGCAAAAGGCCTTCAGTACGCTCTACGTGACGATCAGTTGAAGGAAACGAGGACACATCTAAATAGCTGTCATGCAAAAGAGCAATTAAACTTGTTCTATTTGGTCCCAGAGGGCAGCAGCAAGAGTAACAGGTCGAAGTTGCAAAAAAACAAATTCAGCCTTGATGTCAGAAAAAATTTCCTAACAATCAGAGCTGTCCAAAAGTGGAACAGGCTATCTCAGGGAGCAGAGGTTTTCCCTTTTCATAAGGGTTCTTCAAGCAAAGGGGAGACAACCACTTTTCAGGTATGGCATAGTGGAAATTCCCTTTGTGAGGACAGAGTGGACTAAATGCCCACTGAGATCCCTTAGAATACTAAAATCCTGTGATTCATATCATCTATGCTAAAGCACAGAATAGTTATAATCTGCACTAAAGGAGAAAGTACCCAATCCTGATGAAATCACAGATCCTTGAGGTAGCTAGGTGGTTCAGTCAAGAGAGTTCTGATCTTTTAAGTCAGGAAGAACTGAGTTTAAGTCCTGCCTCAACGCTTAAAAGCTGTGAGACTCTGGACAAGTGACTTAATTAACTTGAACGTACCTCAATTTCCTAATAATAGCACTTAGTTCATAGGGTTGTTTGAGCATCAAATAAGATAAGATGTGCAGTGCTTTGTAAACTTTAAAGAGCTATATTAATGCTATTATCAAAATAGAAATTAAGAGTAAATCTTTACATTTATAGAGTGGTCTAGGAGGAAGTCAACATAGATCCATTTGATGGGTGAGGAAAGGAAGACTTGGAGGGATTAAGTGACTTGCCTGTGGTCAAACAATGATGAGGTACTAGAAAGAGCTAGCACCTGAACCCTGCTCTTCAGGTCTAAAATACTTTCTTGGGGGCCCCAAAGCAAGCATCACATTGGCATGAATTCAGCTGTATTACTGCATATACTTTGATTGCATGACAGCAGGCCTTCACTTATTTACCTTTTTTGTGTTAAGGTTGATCAGTAACTTTCATACTATAGTCTCAGCTTTATTAAGAAAGAAATAACAAAAGAATCAGTAAAGAAGAGAAGAAAGAGAGCTAAAGACTAAGAAAGGGAAGCTACAGACTAACTGGACTCGGCTGATTAGGCTATATCTGTCATGCTGAGGGCCTTTTTAGGTACCACGTTTCAAAGGGACTTAAGTGAAAATGAGGAAGACCAGGATGGCAAAAAGTCTAGAAACGATGTTTTATGAGAAATGGTCGAAAAAGTGGGAAATTTTATAAAAAAGACAAGAATCAGAAGGAAAATAAGAGCTGTCTTCAAATACTTAAAAGGACAAAATATGAAAGGAGCAGCTTTTTCCTATGTAAATCTAGGCAGACAAGCAAGAACCAAGAGGTGGAAATTAAAGGGAGATTCATTTTGGCTCATTAAAAGGAGAAAATGAAACTGTCAAAACTGGAATGCATTTCTTTCATAAGTAATGAAATTCCTGTCTCTGGAGCTGTTCGAGAAGCTGCCTGACAACCAACTGTGTGTCAGGAGCTGTGCAGGTAGAGACAGCGATGATTTCTCAAATATTCATACTCAACTAGGTGTTTAACAAGATAATTAATATAAAATATTCCACACTCAGCTTTCCTTATAATCCTTTCCTCATAGTAAGCTTTCATTTCTTCAAGAAAAGTAACAGTGTCCCATTATAGAAAGAGCATCAGTTTTGAATCAGAAGGAACAAGTTCAAAGGCTCTTTTTTCAGCTGACTGCCTATGTGACCTTGGACAAATCTCTTAACCTCCCTGGGTCTCTCATATGTAAAGTGAGGGAGTTGGTCTAGCTGACCCCTGTGGTCCCTTCAACCTCTAAATCTACTCTCCTATGAAATATAAAATATAAACATAACAGTTCACTTATATTGAGAATACACTAAATATAGGGCATTAAGACAGGTAACAAAAGAATTTGAAAAGACGGTTTTTGCAATAGGAAACTTATTTTTCTCCTAGCGTTTTATTCTATACCTGACTGATTTCAGAGGCAGACTGGTGACTAGCTGCAAAGTCACAGGACGATTTATTTTTGGAAAGGAACAACTGGGCCTTAATAAAAGACAATGTATTTCAATGTTTGCTGTACATCTACAGATCAGAGAAAAGAAATCTCTAAGATACAGTAGTTAAATGGGACCTCAGAAGTCTAATCCATCTATTAGCTTTTCAGTCTTCTCATCCTCAATGGACTGTTAGTTTTCCTGAAAACATTCCCTGTATTTTTCATAAGAAGAAACACAAGCACAGATAAAACTATCAGTCATTAACCTGATAGGTGAAGAATCACCTCATAAACAGTATGAAAAGTTGATTTAATTCAACAGCCTGAGTTTATTATTATTAATGTATTTGAATTTAATCCTACTGTGTTCAAGGCATTGTGGTAAGTGCTCAGGATGCAAAAATAATACCTGACCTCAAGGAGCTTCCATTCTATTGGCGGGGGGAGATCAGTGACATGCTACTAGGACAAAACATACAGTCCAATGGATAGAGAACCATTTTGTTTTTTTCACCAACTTTGTCAATAAATTGACAGCAGGTAGCCTGTCACCTAAGTCATTTAACTTCTTGTTTTTAGTTTCTTGTTTAGAAAAGGTACTGAGGTTTCTTAATAGGGAGATATAAAATATCATAAAATAAGGAAACTTGATGTTAAATTCTCTTCTTCAGTTGAACTGTGTTGAGCCATTGGATGTCACTCAACTGCCTCAAATGCAGGAGAAGACAGCCCATGGAAACACTTGACAAATACTAGACTTTAGAAAACCAGGTAATTAGAGGAGGGACTGATGACACATTCCTTTTGCCTAACAGGTATACTGTGCTCAAGGGAATAGAAGCTAATAAGACCTATTGCTGCAAATTGATCAGCATACTCTCCTGTCACTTTCTGTACTTCCCATCAGTTCCACAACAAAATAAACTTCTGTGATTCCTATTCCACCTAATTTTCCAAGTTTCTCATACCCTCTTACTGAGCTTTCCTGAGATGAAATTATTTTCCTCTTCCCTGCATTGCTCCCAAAGAACAAGTCAAAGGACCAAGATTATACATAAGCAAAAAAAAGTTTGATTTTTTAAAAAGTATTCATTATTTGGTAAAAGACAAATGTAACCTGTGCCTATAAATCTGATTTTGTGCTTCTGTCTTTTCAAATACATGTTCTTGAAACTTCTTTTCATTGCTCAATGTTTCAGATCCTTAGAAAGCTAGCTTTTCCTAGTGTGTGAGCCATAGCTGGGGCAGGGCCCGCCTCAAAGGGAGTGCGGCAGGCCTATGTCGTATCATTTCATAACTACCTAGGGAGGGAAGGAAATCATCCCCCATCAACTGGATTTGCCAGTTCAAGATTAATTCCTTTTATTTAAGGTTAAGATTTCTGCTGAAGTACAAATATATCTGAAAGGGCAACATTTATAGCTGATAGTCATTTGAACCATGACACAAATGAATAAACTCATTAGACAGTAAGGAAGAATATGAGGGCATAGGGAACATTTTTGTTGTTGTTTTAGTCACCTTTTCAGTCATGTCTGTGACCCCATTTGTGGTTTTCTTGGCAGAGATATTGGAGTGGTTTGCTGTCTACTTCTCCAGCTCATTTTACAGATGAGGAAACTGAGGCAAACAGGTTTAAGTGAGTTGCCCTGGGTCACACAGTTAATGTCTGAGAATAGATCTGAATTCAGGAAGATGAGTCCTCCTGGCTCCAGGCCTGGCACTCCATGCACTGTGCCTACTAGCTGCCCCTTTTAAGAACATATAGGGATTCAAAGAGTGGGTCACTAAAGGGAACAAAGCGCACAGAATTTAGACATTACAGACACAAAAACAAACTAGTGACTTCATAATTTACCCAACAGTTGGCCCTCACTCTAGGTACTTTAGAAAGTTGCCTTGGCCTTTTTAGAAAACTAGTGTTCCAGTTGGTGCAGGTCCAGAATTAACTTCTAAATGTGTTAGTATTTTTTAAGTGCAAATATTGAAATGAAAGCAATAACATATGCTAACAGTTGAAGTAAAGAAAGGAGGATAATCTAGTAATACATATCCAAAATTACACATGCTCAGAAGCTGTTTCCCCCTGGGGAGAGAAAAAAAACTATTTCTAAGACATAAATTACATTAATCCTTAGTTTCTCTTAAATTCTAGTAAATTAAGTTTTTGCCTTTTCTTTTCTTTTTGTGTGGCTAGAAAGAGTATGTCAGTTCAACACGTCTGGTTATGCAAAAATGATATGATAAAATCAGAAGAGATGTAAGCAACTCTATTAACCATTGCCTACCAGGTATACACATAGATAAATATGCATACATAGCTCACAAATAATTCTACAGATGTTTAGTTCTAGGGAAAATTTTATGCTTTTCTCAGACCAGCAAACTGAAAGAAGTGATTTAAAAGCAACACATTTTGATAAGGAGACAGAAATGACATTCGCCACATTTTCGTTCAAGGAGACATTAGACCAGCTACGGACAGTTTCTACAGTCTGCTGGTTAGAGGAGGTTCTACTCCAGTGAAGAAGGTTGTTTTGAGGTACAGAAGAAATCTGCAATTTCCCTTAACACTCTTAGCAGCCTCACATCTGTCAGAGCACTCCACAAGCACAAGAAAAATACACAGGTCATGGTGGCTATTTCTTTAGCTAGAAAGTACTATGTCCACAGCAACATTTGTACATTCTCAGGAAAGAACAAAGTCTTGAGAAAATGTTATGGTTTTTTCCTATTTATTCAAAATTATACAGTACCATGCCTTCAAATTCAACTTGGTATATAGCCTGTCCAAATACATGAATTGTCCAACAGTTACACAATTAGAAGTACATGAGAATAAATCAGATACAGAACAAATTCAGACCCCTAAAATAGAGCATAAACATGAATTACTCAGAACCTAGATAAGGGTCTTGGAGGGGAAGGGTCAATCCCTATCAAACTTCAGGCAAACTGTTTTGAGAAAAACTGGCATTGGGTGAGTTGATCTGTTCTCTTTCAACAGTATGTTAAATGGAAGGATTCCACAGGGAGAGTTGGACCATAAAAGTACCCACTTTCCTTTGACTTTTCAAGACTGAGAAATGAGGAAAAGTATACTATTTCTGTTTCTAGTGGACAACATGTCTGGGTCAAGTTAAGAAGCTGAACCTTTATTTACAGTAACAAATGACCACCTTGGACAAACAAATGTTTAGCCCTGATTCCTATAATTTTCATTTTCTCAGTCACCATAATAATGATTTTATAGATAGATACAGATATATCTCTACATCTATATCTGTCAGACTAATATCTCTATAATGCCCTTTTTATATGACATTTCCCAGCAGACTGGGTTTTGAAATATTTTATAAATGATAATATGAATATTATAAAGGGTGCTGTCACTATAACTCTTAAAAAGCAACATTTTATTCAGAAATAAGATTATAATAAAAGGAAGTTCAAATTTTCATATAATGCCTTTTCCTAAACTATACTCCTTGTCTGGAATCTTCATGCCACCTCACCAATTTCCTATTTTCATTTCCTTAATATATCTTTTATGTACCCTTTTCCCAAAAATACACATGTTGTGTTTTTCTCATCACCTCACTTTTATTGCACAAGATATAACTGCAACAAATGTTCATTAAACAATGGGGGATATGAAGGTTAAATAGGGCATGTGGAGGTCCTTCATTTTAAAGAGCTCACACAGTCTGTTTCAGAGATGCGTCATAGACCAATAACTAGGTTATGGAACGGCATAAGCTGAGGACAAGAAGAAATCAAGCAATACACGTATCTGGAGATGGGGAGAATCATTAATGCTCCATGTAAAGCAGCTTCAAGGATGGAGAGGACTCTTAACAGGGCCAAATTGGGGGATGTAATGGGGACATAAACACAAGCTGAATAAACATTAACAAAGGCATGGAGATGGAAGAACCCATTCCACCACACAATCTGTTTAGAGTGTAGTCCAAGTAAAAGGAAAGGTATGAACGTGGAACCACAAAGGCCCTTGTGGGTATGAACAACACAAAGACAGATGGATCTTAGTAGTAGTACTCATGAGATGTTAGATGGAAAGTAACTACTATCATTGTTGGAAATAGATTTCCTGCTGAATTCCTTGGTCCCTTGAGAAAATAGAACTGTGTACAAATTCTCCTGACAGATAAATGAATTCCTTTCAGAAATAAATGCTGGAAATTCACTACTCTGCCATTTCCTCAAATACATGCTTCTCCGGTGTCTCTCAGTGTTTTTCCCTTTTCCTTTAGAACTTAAAAACACTGCCTTTGGTTTATCATGAAGCTTTGAGCCTGCCTTTCACACTTTTCTGACACAAATCAGATCACTGTGGTAACCCTCAAAGTCTTCTAAATGTATGACTAATTTCATTTCCTGGCAGTGATAGGAACCACATATTAAAAATGTCCAACTGAAATTCAGCTTAAAACCATAGTTTATGCTTGCCTGAGATGTAGGGGGCTTCACATATCATTTTATTTTAATCATATAGTGATTCAGAAGGAAGGAGGGGAATTTCAAACTAAGAAGCCTGTGCTTTCCTTATACCATAAAACAGGCTTGGTCTCATCTATATTGATGTATTTGGACTTCCCCAACTTTTTAGTAAGCTATGATTGTGGCAACATGAATTTTTAACTCCAGACTCTTAAACTCTTTACATCCCCAACCTTCATTTTACAATTGCTGAACTTCATATCAAAAGGAACAGTTGTCAGGCATAATTAGAGACTTATTCCTCTTATCAACAGACAATTTGTGATGCTTTTAACTAATTATCTGCTTCTACCTTTTTTCTCCCTAAGGAACCTAAATTCCAGCAAAAATGGAAACCAACTTCACAGCACCTTTTACAACTTCTCCAACAAATACGTCACACTGTGACCTTTATGTGCACCACAGTACAACAAAGATCTTAATGCCTCTTCATTACAGTATTGTCTTCATCATTGGACTCCTTGGCAACCTATTAGCTTTGTCCGTCATTTTTCAGAACAGAAAAAAAATCAATTCCACCACTCTTTATTCAACAAACCTTGTCATTTCTGATATACTTTTTACTACTGCTCTGCCAACCCGGATAGCCTACTATGCGATGGGATTTGACTGGAGAATTGGTGAAAGCACTTGTAGGATAACTGCTCTTATATTTTACATTAATACATATGCAGGTGTGAACTTCATGACTTGTTTGAGTATCGATAGATTCTTTGCTGTGGTCCACCCTCTTCGATACAACAAGATGAAAAGAATCAAACATGCTAAATGTGTGTGCATTTTTGTCTGGATTCTTGTATTCAGTCAGACACTCCCATTACTCATACATTCTATGTCAAAGGAAGATAATGGAAGGATAACATGCATGGAATATCCTAACTTTGAAGAAATACAAAATCTTCCCTGGATTCTCCTTGGTGCCTGCTTAATAGGTTATGCTATTCCACTTGTAATCATTCTGATTTGCTATTCTCAAATATGTTGTAAACTCTTACAAACTGCCAAACAAAATCCACTAACTGAGAAATCAGGGGTAAACAAAAAGGCTCTCAACACAATTATTTTCATAATTATTGTTTTTGTTGTCTGTTTCACACCTTATCATATTGCAATTATCCAACATATGATTAAGAAGCTACAAAAAGAACCAGACTGTAAAGAACAACAAATATTCCAGATTTCCCTCCACTTTACTGTATGCCTGATGAACTTTAACTGCTGCATGGACCCTTTCATATATTTCTTTGCCTGCAAAGGTTACAAGAGAAGGGTTATGAAAATGCTGAAACGTCAAGTTAGTGTATCAATTTCAAGTGCCGTTAAGTCAGCTCCTGATGAAAATTCACGTGAAATGACAGAAAATCAAAATATGATCCACTCTAAGTCTTCAAATGGAAGGTAATGAAGCATAAAATCTTATATTTAATAGAAAAATTTATGTTCAATTAACTTTTCAGAATCTCTCTCACTGGATAATATGAATTTTGAGCATTCAAAATGGGATAGTTACTTACAAAGCAATAGATATGGAAAAAAGAAAAACCCCAAAGCACTACCCCAAAGCCTGAATGCCATATAACAAAGGCTCTTCAACCATATGTTGAAACAGTGATTCTAAGGAGTGATGAATTTAAAAAATTACTCTCTCCAACATATTTTGAGAACTGGACCAACTGAACCAAGAAAAGAAAAAAGTAATTTAATAAATGCAGAAGGATGAGTGCCAACAACAGAAAAAGATAGAAAAACCAACAATGAAATACTGTATTAAAGTATATTGCATGAATATCTGCAAGGATACATGATTTCCCTATTGTAGGGATTCCAGTTGTAGGAAATCCCTCCACCTAAAGTCCATCTACAACTTAGTAGGTGAGTTCTAGGGAATTGTTTGAGGTGCTGAAAGGTTATGTGACTTATCTAGAATCACTGAGAAGAGAGACTTTAATCAAAGTCATTCCTGACTCCATGTTCAGACCTCAAACCATATGCAATTAAGGTTTACCTGCTAATCAAATAAGTATGTATTAATTGATCACTTATCTACCTTGTCATAAAATAACAAACTAGGATTCAATATGCATGGAATTAAATGGACTTATTTTAATGCAAAAAGTTTCTGTATAACAATTATGACAGTCGTTTGTAAAATTTAAACTGTTAGTATAAAGACATTTATGTAAATATTAAAAGTCTGATGAAATTGTAGTCAGAAATTGATTTCTTTGCAAGTTAACTTTGTAAGCTGTTTAAAAGTTAACTGTTTGCAAGTTAACATGAGACTCACATGTATAGACTTTTAACTTTGAGAAGAAGAAATATGAATTTTATACCTCAAAGCAACAAAACAAAAACTTTAAATGAACTATGATCATTACAAATTCTACTTTGTAAATAATAAACTATGTCTGTAAGACAAAATCTTTCTATGATTGCCAACCATGTTTCTGTATTATTGAGGACCAGGAATTGATATGGCTTACCAATAACATGTAAAAAGTTAGAAGATTGATTAAATTGGTTACAGGAGATCACAGGAAGAATTAACTGCCCTAGAGAGACTAATCACTGATTTTGTTAAGAAATATCTTATTTTCTTTTAGCAAAAGATGTTATAAGTATAATGACAATCAACAAAAATAAATAACCATATTAACATGTGAAATAACCAGAAAACTCAGTATTTAACAGGAGCCACACAAATCAATTAAAAAAAAAAACAAGCAAAAATGCTTTAATCTGTATTGCCTTCCAGGTATCTCTTCCTTTATTTCCTCTCTTTCTAACGTATTTGTAGCTAATATATAAATCTTGTATATTTTAAATGTTAAAATGTTCATAAATACTTCAAAATGTATCTTTTTATAACCCTGGAAACTCACTCAAAAACATGTCTATTGGCATTTTTAAATCACAAAACTTTATCTCAAACCAGTGTTTCAGAATAAAGAAATGAATGTTTCAAAATTAAGATTCTATTCCTTAGTGCTTCCAATTCTTTCTCTTCTTGAGAGCCTTTCAGGAGCATGACATCAGCAGAGGTAAGAACATTTGTGCTACCAGACCTAGCAGCAACAGCTGAAGCAATGAAAAGCAGGGGTACCAGTTATAGCTATACACCAAGCAGCCAGCCCAGGGCTTGAGGAAGGAACTGGAGTGTAACAGAGGAGGGAGGGCGGTCACAAGATGTTCCTCATCTGTAAAATGGGGATAATACCAACTTCAAAGGCTGTGAGAAAATCATGATAGAAATGAGGGTGAATTTTTTTGTTTTGTTTTGTTTTTTGCATGCTGGGGATAATTTTATTCTCTCACTGATGAGTAGGAGTTTTTCATTTTGTACATCTTCAATTAGGATTACCAGAAGTAGAAGAGACAAAAAAGACGTCATTTGTACAATCATGACTCATGAAATTAGTTTCTATGTCAGTCAACCAGTATAGAATGCACAAAAGGGCTAAGAAAAAGAAGCCGTGATGGGCAGATGTAGAATCCTGTTACTTTTAAGTTCACTAAAATGACAGTAAGTATCAAGTAGCTTGAAGAACTTCTATGGGTCATATTTTCAATATGAAAAATTAGAAGTCTCATTTGCAACCTCAATTTTCTTTAAGGTCTGATCAAAGTATTTTTAGCTCCCTGCTGTATAATTTAGCACAACTGAGTTAATGTGCATAGACCATTTCTTGATGGGTAAAACACAAGAAAATGTGGAACCTCAAAAAAAAAGTCAGAAAGTCACAATCCTCACAATAGACTGGGCAGAAAAGTAGAGGCAAGAACTACAAGGAAAGAGTAAAGATGCCCAGTTGCCCAATGTCTTTACCTTGCTCCATCTAAACACCTTCAAATGATGGTGACGATGATGATAATAATAATGCTAGTTGACATTTCTGCAACATCCTAAAACGATTTCACTGGAATGCCACAACAATCCTGTGTGGTAGAATCTACAGGAATTATAATTCCTATTTTTATAGATGTAGAAACTAAGGTTCAGGAAGTGACTTCCTAAGTCATTTTACCAGGGCACAGTTAAAGCCATTTGAAACATTTACAATATTCTTAACACTAGTGCAAGGGATGGGGGATGTTATTTTCCCTCCTGCTCCTTCAGGAAAACAGAAGTTTCTTGAGGCCTACCAGATATTTCATTGTTTATGTTTGATGCCCCAATGCCTAGCATAATGCTGCCCTGTGTACGTGTTGACTGATGTCCAAGTACAGTGCACTTTGCATTATCCCCATTCTTTTATGCCTACTTCACTAGGCTATTATTAGAATTCTAGAAAGCAACAAATTATACCAAGAGACCAATGATGAGAAGTTTTATGGAGTATGAACAGCACAAAACATCATTCCCTTCTGTATTGCCACGAACAAAGTTATTTGAACCATTTGTCATGTTAACACTAGAGCAAGGGACAAGGGATGTGATTTTCTTTTCTCCTCCTGTTCTGTCACAAGATTTAGTCACGGATGATTAAATTTTAATAGGGTAAGAAAATTTTAAACCAGTTGCAAAATTGTGACTATATCTTTATGAGATACAAACAAGTCTTTTGAGGAAATGAGTGGGCATAACTGAACTGGATGAGTAAACATAATGCCCACACCCCTGGGGGTTTTAAACAGCTAAGCCCAGGAATTGTAGGCTGTAAAGGATCCAACATTTTGTGAAAGAGAAGTCTGCTAGAAAAATCTTTTTGTTCCCCACCTTTCTATGGTATGTAACTGAGACTTGCCCAGAGGAAGATGGCTCTGCCAGCTCATTGTGAATTCACCAGTTGGAGAAATTTCACGTTACAATAAAAGGAACGGAGAAAGATATGACAGGCATACATATCTTGAAATGCAGGTTAGAAACATCTTCAAGGAACAGACTTTTGGCAGCAAATAAGGATGGTTAAGGCCTCAAGAAAGCACTTGTCCTAGCAATTACGAGTTGAACAGCGGAGAGGAGCAGACTCTGCGTACCAGCAGAGATGGACTATAGAAAGCAATTATACAAGGCTCTATGAAAAGAAAGACCTTCCAGAATGAAGAACTCTGAGTTGCTGTTATCATGCTTGTCCATCCACACCTGTGCTGCTGTACTCTAAATTTAAATCCACTCTTCTCACAAATATCGTGTGTATTTGTGGGAGAGCAGGCACCACTTTTATGAGGAGAATGTTTCATGACTATTATTTTCACTCTGCCATCTGAGTAAAAACCCTATTAGAGTTAAACGTGTCAACTGGCTGACTGTTAAGGGGAGAATGGCAGAAGGAGTTCATGATCTATAATTTTAGAAGGGCAGATCCAAAGGATACCCTAGAACATCAGTAGCAGTTGCCCCTGGGTGCCCAATCCATGAGGGCAAACTGGGAGATTATACCAGAGAAGATACTATAGTAAAATCAAAAGATATGATTAAAAATGAGATGTATGATTTATTAAGCACCTAATTACATATGATAGCATACTAGGTACTAAACAAAATTATATGCACATTTTACCCATCCTCTTGCTTCCAATTTAATCTGAGCACTTAAATATATATAAAATGTCAACAAGAGCAAAATTAAAACAATAAGTCAATGAAGTTAGCTGATAATAAGTCAATTTTTTCATTTTCAAAATTTTATTCCTTTTCAAATTAAGTTTAAGAAGACATAGGCTCTCTTTTTTGAAAACAATTTTGTGTTTCAGGAATTAAGTATAATTACTCCCAGAGTATCAGTTCTCACACACACACACAGACACACACACACACAGACACACACACACACACTCACTCACTCTTTTAAAAGGGGAAGTACACACCTTAAATTAGCTCCTAAAATTCTACTTTGGTTACCTTTTCAGTTACATGGTAATTTAAGGTATTCTAGAAAAACATTAAGACTATTTTTTTAACTACTGAGGTAAAAAAGGAAGAAACAACAATCACAAGGTTAGGAACCTATCTTTGTAAGACCATTCAGGCCGAATTATATTCAAATTTTCTTTCGTTAGATATAATTATACTCAAATTTTCCTAGAAGAGTTGCTGATCTTTTTTCTTCAAAATTTCCAAAAGACAAGTAAGTTCCACTTTCAATTAGTCAAAATGGAATCAAAAGGAACCAAATTCTATAAATTGTAATTTTGATTAAATATATGGCTTCTAAAGGAGTCTTGTTTTTCATTATAATACAGTCTTTCTTTTTTTTTTTAATACAGTCTTTCTAGGACTGATTCCCACCCCAGAAATTCATCCCTAAAGAAGTACTAAAGACGAAGTTGCTCTGAAATACAATTTTGAAATCCATCAGATGCTACAAGGCTGTTATTTACATTGAAGAATCCGGCCTAATTGCATCCCCCCATGTGGGCTCTTCACTCAAACTCCACATATCCAAAGTCAGATTCATCACCTGCTTCCTTGCTCTCCCTCATCTCTGTAAAAGGCAGTATCACACCCAGGTTTGAAACCCAGAGGTCACCCTTCCTTCATCTGCCAAATCCAGTTAGTTACCAGATACAATGGATATTTTTCTGTGTTTCTCCTATCCATCTCATTACCTTTATTCCCACTGTCATGTCTTTAGTCCCGGAGTTTATCAGCTCATTCCTTGATAACTCTAAGAGCATCCTGGCTGACCTTCTTGTCTTTAATATTCCCAATTTCTAATTATATGACCATATACTTAGAGTCAGAAGGACGTCAGACGTCATCTAGTCCAAACACCTAAGGAACCTGAGGCACATCCCCAAGATCACACAGGTGGGTAGTAAAGAGGAATACCTGGGATGCCAGCCCAGAGCTCCCAACTCCAAATCCAGCACTTTATCCCCCAGTACTGCTATCCCTTTCTCAAATCCTTTCACTGACATTTTTCTGGTAAGAACCTGTAACAACGCCTCACGGTTTACATCAAGGCCACATTCATCTACTTGGTTTTCACTGCTCTCTATTATCTGACCTCACATTACCTATCCCAACTTATTTTCCTTGAGACTTTAGGAAGTTCCTACTACTCCAGTATGCTGGTCTCCTCTCTGTCCCTTGAATATACAATATCAATTCCTATTCCATTTCCTGTTATTACCATTCCCTGGAACACTTTACTTCCACCTAGCCAAAGCCTAACTATCCTGTAAGGGCCCACTTAAGTCTTGCTTCTTCCATGATGCTTTCCTTGATGATTTCAAGTGAGTGAGAATGAATATCCCTTAACTTATAACAACAGCCTCTTAGTAGTTGGGCTACTGTAAGGGCGAAATTAGCACTTTGATAAGGTCTCATGGATTTTTTAAAATTAAACATACATTATAAAATTCTGAGCTCCAAATTCTCTCCCTCCCTCTAGCCCCTATCCCATCCACTGAAAAGACAAACAATGATATCCATTTTATACATGAAGTCCTTGGATTAGTAGTAGTCAATATACACTGGATCTACTTTTAATGTCTGCCTGTAATTAGTCATATAACCTTGGGTAAAGTATCTTTGATCCCCAATCTTGAACATGTCTTTCAGCTCTTATTTAAATAACTCTACATTTTATTTTTTAAAAATTTTATTTCATATTTTATTCTCTCCCAGTTACATGCAAAAACAATCAACATTCATTTTCAAAACTTTTGAGTTCTAAATTCTCTTCCTTCCCCTCTCCTCACTGTACCCCTTCTCCCCTACTGGGAAGGCAAGCAATTTAATATGGATTATACATGTGCAGTTGTACAAAACACTTCCGTAATAGTCATGTTGTGAAAAACTAACTATATTTCTCTCCATCTTATCCCACCACCCCCGTTTATTCTACTCTCTCTCTCCTTTCACCCTGTCCCTCCGCAAAAGCATTTTGCTTCTGACTACTTCCTCCCCCAATCTGCTTTCCCTTCTATCACCCCTACTTTTCTCTTATCTCCTTCCCCCCTTTCCTGACGGGTAAGATAGATTTCTAAACCCAATTGAATGTATATGTTATTCTATCTTTGAGCCAATTCTGATGAAAGTAAGGTTCACTCCCTCTCACTTCCACCCTCTTTCCCTCCACTGTAAAAACTTTTTCTTGCCTCTTAGATGTGAGGTAATTTACCCCATTCAACCTCTCCCTTTCTCCCAGTGCATTCTACTCTCACTCCTTAATTTTTTAGATACCATCCCTTCATATTCAACTCACACCTGTGCCTTCTGTCTATATATACTCCTTCTAACTACCCTAATAATGAGAAAGGTCTTATGAGTTACAAATATCATTTTTCCATGTAGGAATATAAACAGTTTAACTTTATGATTTCTCTTTCCTGTTTACTTTTTCATGCTTCTCACGAGTCTTGCATTTGAAAGTCAAATGTTCTATTTAGTTCTGGTCTTTTCTCAAGAATGCATGAAATTCCTCTATTTCACTGAATATCCATTTTTTCCCCCTAAAAGATTATACTCAGTTTTGCTGGGTAGGTGATTCTTGGTTGTAATCCTAGTTCCTTGGCCCTCTAGAATATCATATTCCAAGTCCTCAGATAATAACTCTACATTTTAGTATTTCATGTATATTAGTCCTTTCTGTGCAAAACAGAGTAGCTCTTTAAGAATAGGAATCATGTCTTACCCATCTCTTTATTCTCTCCACATACCCTAGTGTAGTCCTATGACACAGTAAGTGCTCACTCACCATTTGCTGATCAGCATGATACTTTAATCAAAGAAACTCCTCCATGGTGATAGAAATCACAAGGAGGAGAGTAGTTTTATTATGTGCTTTATGATAACTGGAACTAGAGTAAAACTGAGGTACGCAGGTTCTTATGATGGAAGCCAAGGTACCCTGTTAACCCATTAGAATTCTTTTTTTCCTTAAAAAAAAAAAGTATTTTGCCAACAGTAAAGAGATTTGACTAACTCTGTCCTCTCTTTCCACCACAGCCAGGAGAAAGCAACTCAATGGTGCCTTCTAAAGAATACAAGTTGTAAAGATAGTTACATGAGGACATACAGAATACATTTCATTCTGTTCTTCAGGAAATTAACAACCACTGATTAAATGTTTACGATGTGACTTCATTCCTCTCATTTCCCCGGGACCTTTCAACCACAACACAGAAAATTCTTCATTCTGGAAGTTCACTCCATCCCCGGACTACTTCTCACCTTGGTCATACTATTTCCCCTGAGGATGTACCTTCTAATTGGCTGGTTTCTTTCAGAACCTTCCATTTAAGGAGGAGGCCCAGACCAACCAAGTCTTTATCTCTCTCCAGAGATAATGCTGATTCATTTCCAAAGGACTTTCTCCATCATGCTCCTTCACTGGAGGACTTTCTTCATTCATGCTCCTTCCCCTACCCTTTCCAGCTGCCTGGGAGGTATCGATATGGCTTTCCCCATTAGAATGTAAGCTCCTTGAGGGCAAGGACTTTGATTCTGCTTCTTTGTAGTCCCAGCACTTAACACAGTGCCAGGCACACAGTAAGCACTTAAATACTTCTTGGCTAACTGTTAACAGACTGATGCCAGGCATTATAATAAGTCCTGAGCATACAAAAATGGGCAAAACAACAGTTCCTAGCTTCAAGGAGCACATATTTTAATGAAGGAGGTAACATACAAAAAACTGTACCAACAAGATATATACAAAACAATTAGAAATACTTAAGAACTGTAATCAACACAATAACCAAGCATGACTCTAGAAAGCCCACGATAAAGGATGCTACCCACTTCCTGAGAGAGAGAAGACTCAGGGTACACAATGAAACATGTATTCATTGGCCATGGCAATGGAGGAATTTGTTTTGCTTGTTTATGCATATTTATTACATGGATTTTGTTTTGCTTTTTCTCAATGTGGAGGGAATGGAAGGCAGAAAAAAAGGCATTTAAGTGAAAAGAATTAAAATTTAAAAGTACTTCTACATATATGAACTTTCATAATGAAAGAATAAGGTAATTTCAGAATCAGCAAGACAAAAAAGGGAGAAGGGGGATAGAAAAAGATCTCTTGATGAAGGTAGGATTTTATTATATCAGGGTTAACTCTCCCTCCCCTCAACTCCCATAGCTGTCTTACAACTCAAATTTTGTGATTCTTAGTTCAAAACCTAGTTCTGCCTGTGTGATCTTGGGCAAGTAATATAATTTGTCTAGATCTCAGTTTCCTTATCTATAAAATGAGAGAGTAGAATTAGACAGTTTCTAAGGTTCCTCCCAGCTCTAAACTTAGAGTCCTATATATAGTGCCTTACAATTCACAAACTAATTATACTTATGTTGTCTTGCTTCCCCCACCTGGACCGTAAGCTTCTTCAGGCCAAGAATGGTGACATACTTCTTTTTACTTTCCATGGGGCTTAACAGTACTGCAGATACAGCGAAAACTTGATTGGATTGAATGAGCCTTCATACAATGTGGGAAATGTTTGGTTTCTAGTTCTGGTGAGAAAAATTCTTTGCAGGCAGTTTTTGAAAAAGAAAATGTGTCATCAGAATGAAACTATGTGATATCTGAGCTTTAGTCCTACTCTTAAGAAAAGTCTTACTTTTGATGTTATTGTCTGATAATGTCTGTACCACAGTGTTTTCCTTCTGTATCAGTATGTACATTTCCCATTGTGTTTAGTGCTTCCTGTATTATACTGAAAAAATAAATAAAGTAGTCAGTATTCTGTTCAATTCAACAAATACTCATTAAGTACCTCTTCTCTGGAAAGCCTTGTTCAGGGATCTGATGAAGAAATTTACAAAGATTAAATGAGCCATTGTTACAGCCCTCAAGAACCTTGACTGTTTAAGCAGAAACATAAAAAAACATATAGGAATAATCATAATTTAACAGTGAGCAGGGGTTCCAATCCCTTTTTTTGGCAGCCTGGTGAAGTTTATGGACACCTCAGAATGTTTTTAAATAAATGGAGGAAATACTTAATTTGAATTAGAGGTTAGTGAACATAAAGATGTATTTTTTTTTCACCATCCAAGTTGAAGAATTCCCCGAAACCTATCAGGGAACCCTCAGGGGACCATGGACTCCAGATTAAGTGGGAGTGGAGAGGTGAAAGAGCGGGAATGGAAGAAGAGGAAGAGAAGAATTCCTATGTGACAGCTAAGAAAAATCATTTCTAAGAGATGGCATCATGAAAGCCATTTGAGCTAGGTCTAAAGGATGGGTACAAATTTTCAAACCAGAGAGAAGGGTAGTTCATGGCATTAAAAATGATCCGAATCACCAATAATGAGAGAAATGCAAATTAAAGCAACTTTAGGATTCTATTCCACACCCAGCAAGACGGACAAGTTGGTAAAAAGGAAAATTTATCAGGCAAATACTGGAGCAGCTGTGGGAAAACAGAAACATTAATGCACTGCTGACTGAACTGTAAATGGACCTAGTCATTCTGGAAAGCAATTTGTAACTATGTATATTAAGCTGTGCATACCCTCCCAACCAGCAATTCTATTACTATTTCTATACTCCACAGAAATCAAAGAAAGAAGGAAATGACCTATGTGAACAAAAATAAAGATGCTCTTTTTGCAAAAGACTGGAAAATGAGGGGACACTAAATCAATTTGGGAATGGCTAAACAAGTGATGTTGATGTTAACAGCATACTACTGTGCTGAAAGAAATGATTGAGACAATTTCAAAGAAATCTGAAAAAGACTTGTATATACTGATACAGTGAGAGCAGGAACTATCTTTTGCTTTTCTTTGTACACCCAGCACATAACACAATGCCCAACACAAAGTGGGCATTAAATAAACGTTGACTGAATCACTAACATGAACAGAACCAAGAGAACAATTTATACAATAACAATAGTGTAAGACTTTTTTTTTCTGTAAGACAATTTTGAAAAACTTAGGAACTTAATGCAATGGCAAACCATTATTCCAGAAGACTCATGATGAAACATGCTATGCACCTTGGTTGATGGATTCAGATGGAGACGGAGTTCTAATTAATTTTTTTTTGACATGGCCAATGGCCAGCGCGATAATTTGTTTTGCTCAACAATACTTGTTTGTAACAGAGGCTTTCTTCTTCATGCTCTCACAATGAGGGGGAAAAGGGATGTAGAAACGAGAAAGGGAAGACTTCTGTCAGTTGAAAAAATAAAATTTAATTTAAAAAACTGAATTTTGAGAAAGGGTCCATGAAATAAAAGCAATGAAGCACCCTGATTACTCGTCTAAAGTTTCAGTTTATGTGACCAGAACTGGAAATGAGAGATTTCTGTTGAAAAGTCTTTTGTTGTCATACCACTGAAGAAACTAAATGATATTATTAACATTTTCACTCTAATTCTCACGAATTATAAGCAAGTGGTAATCAAAGAGATGTGATGGCAGAAAAGAGGGCAGGTAAATTATGTAGTGAGAGTAACAGATAATACATACATAGTCTTTGTATCATATTGTAAAGGTAGAGACCTAGAGGAAGAGCTCTAGCACACTGTTTGGACTCTGTGGAGGATTTATGAGAACATATGGAGAAGTGTATAAACAGGATGAGAAGGTAAAGATCAGTGAAGTGAACCACTGAAAGGGAGGGGGAAGAACCACAATGATATGATCACAGCCTTGAATTCAGTACTGATGTAACCAAAAAGAAGAAAATTATTTTAAAGGCCCAAGTTGTCAAAACAGAGTCTGCATACCACAAAACAACCAGGGCTAACAAAGACAGAGAAGGTCACTGTCATTCTTTCAGGATAAACCAAGAAATAGCCGACAGCACAGGGGGAATGATAGAGGTCAGAGCAATGGCTTCTTACAAGGCTCCTAGTCTTTACAAGTAACCAGATGACTCTGGAGGCACTAAAAATCTGTCACAGAAGAAATGGCAGACATGGTAGCTTGCCTGCCTCCTGCCTAGATGTTCTATGAAGCCTCAATAGATATTCAAACACACCTAACAGATGGTTAACAATACTAATCCTAAGGACTTAATATATCATAGGATCATAGATTTAGAATTGGAATGGAGTTGTTAGGGGTAAGCTAATCCAATCTCCTCATTTTACAGAAGAAGAAACTTGAGGCCCAGGGAGGTAAAGATGGTGCAGGGCAAAGAGTGCTAGACTTAGAATCAGGAAGACCTGAGTTCAAATTCTGCCTAAGATATTTACTATGTGACTCTGGGTAAGCCAATTAACATTTGTCTGCCTCAGTTTACTCATCTGTAAAATGAGAATTACAGAACCTACCTCCCAGGTATGTTGTGAAGATAAAATGAGACAATATTCACAAAGTGATTTGCAAACCTCCAAATGCTATACAAAAGCTAGTTATTACCAATACGGTCATCATCATCATCATCACCATCATCACCATCATCATCACCATCCAAGGTGACACGGGCATGAAGCAGTAAGAACTAAGATTAAAACCAAGGTTTTAAATCATTTTGCTTTCTCCAGTTTCACGAAGGATAATCATCACCCTTCATGACCCGTATGCAGCCTTTGACACTGTTGCTCACTTTTGCTTCTCAGACACTCTCTTCTCTCTAGGTTTCTGTGATGCTGTTTTCTCCTGGTTCTCTGACCCGTTGGACCATTCCTTCTCAGTCCCCTCTGCTGGTATTACTCTCGGGTCACACTCACTAAGTGTGAGTGCCCCCAAGTTTGTGTCCTGGGCCCTCTTTTCCATCTATACTATTTTGATTAATGAGTTCATCAGCCCCGGTGGGTTCAACTATCATCTCTATAATATAAATGATTTTCAGATCTACAGAGCTCTCTCCTGAGCTCCAGTCATATTACCAACTACCTCCTGGACATCCTGAAACGGATGGTCCACAGAGACCTCAAATTCAACACATCCAAAACATAACTCATTCTCTTTCCCCTCAAGCTGTCCCCTCTTCTAAACTTCTCTGTTACTGCTGAAGGCACCACCATTCTCCCAGTCAACTCCTCAACCCACATGTGCAATCAGTTTCTAAGTCTTGTCATTTCTACCTTCACAACATTTCCTGGACTTTCCTTTTTCTCTACTCACACAGCCTATTTCAATCTCTCATCACCTCATGCCTAGATGACTACAATAGGCAATAGCAGCTGGGGCGTGGGAGGAGATGGATGGACTAAGAAAGAACTGCAGAAGGTGATATTTCAATTGAGTCCTGAAGGTGGAATCCAGAAAGCAGAGATGAAGAAGGATATCATTCCAAGTATGAGGGACAGCTGGTGCAAAGGCATGGAGATAGCTGAGTGGCACAGAGGATAGAGAGCTGAACTTGGAGTCAGAAAAGACTGAGTTCAAAACTGACCTCAGATACTTAGCAGCCAAGTGACCCTGGGCAAACAAATCACTTAACCTCTGTTGCAGTTTCTTAATCTGTAAATTGGGATAACAACAACAACAATAATACCTTTTACCCAATCTTATTGTGAGAAAAACATGAGATATTTGTAAAGCTCTTTGCAAACCTTGAAGTGCTAAAAAAAAAAAAACAAAACAAAACCTTAAAGTGCTATAGTTATCTGTCTATCTACCTACCTACCTACCTATCTATGGTGGCTGTCCCTGCTTCAAGTGTCTCCCCACTTCATTCAGCCACTAAAGTGAATTTTCCTAAAAATGCAGATCTAACCATGTCACCAGCCTACTCAATAAATTCCAGTGGATCCTCATTCCTTCCAGGATCAAATATAAAATCCTCTGTTTGGCATTTTCAGCTCTTCATAGCATATTCCCTTCAACACATTTGACAATCCAGAAACCCCTATCTTCTTTCTGTTCCTCACACACGAAACTCCATCCTCTGTGCTCTGTGCACTGCGGGGCTCCAGGCTTGGAATGTTCTCCCGCTCCTCTGCATCCTCACTACCTGCAAGACTCAGTGCCTTCCCTCTGAGATGACCATTCTTCTCATTTGAATATGCCGTGTGTGTGTGTGTGTGTGTGTGTGTGTGTGTGTGTGTGTGTGTGTGAAAGAGAGAGAGAGAGAGAGAGAGAGAGAGAGAGAGAGAGAGAGATTGTTTGTATGTTGTCTCTCCCATTAATACTAATTTTTTTTTTGCCTTTTTTGTTGGAGGGGGAAGGTAGGGCAATTGGGGTTAAGTGACTTGCCCAAGGTCACACCGCTAGTTTTCTGTTAAGTGTCTGAGGCCACATTTGAACTCAGGTCGTATTGACTCTGGGGCCAATGCTCTATTTACTGTGCCACCTTGCCACCCCTGTTTCTCCCATAAGAATGTGATTAGAGACAATGTTTCTGCCTTTCTTTGTATTCCCAGTGCTTAGCCCACACTGTTAATTGCTTAATATCTCTAAGAGATCACTGAAAAGATCACACTAACATCCAAATTGAAAGACATATTTCTTCTCCGTGCTATCTGAAATAGTTTTAGAAATGCTAACAGTAGAAATAAGCCAGGAAAGAAATGAAAAGTATAAACACTGAAAAAAGGAGAAAAAATTATCACTATTTGTAAATGACATGGTTGTTCACTAAAAAAAAAAACAAAACCCTAAAAAATAAACAAAGAAACTGAGAAAACTAATTGCTTAAAGTAGAAGGGTACAATACAGAACCACAAAAATTATCCATACTTCTATACAGAATAATGAAATCTGGAAGGAAGTCATAGGGAGAGAAACTCAATCAAAATCATAGTAAAAATAATATATTTGGGGACCAATTTCTCAAATGCATTTGCCATATGCAAATAAAATTATAAAACCTGAAAAAACACTTAAAGAATAGCTTAAATAATTTGGCTAGTCACTGATCATGGCTGGGTTGCACCAATGTAATAAAATAACTGTCTAGTTTTAATCTTGTGTCATCAACTATAAAGGCATACTTTATAAAACTAGACTAAATAACAAAAAAAATCATTTGGAGAAACAAAAGATCTAGATTGAGGTTCTAACTTAAGGTCTATAAACATTCTCTTAAAAAATGATAATGAATTTCCTTTGTAATCCCATGCATTTTATTTTAAATATTTAAAAATATCATTCTGAGAAGTGTTCTACAGACTTTCACAAACTGCCCAAGGGACCATGACACAAAGAAAGGTTAAGAACCTCTGGTCTAGAGTCTAAAGGGAAATAACAAAAAATGAAGGGAAGAAGGGGGAATATCTCAAATTGTACCACAAAAGTTCCAAACCATTTGGTAGTTATTTGTTAAAATACAGAAAAGTAGGCTGTGGAATACAATAGATTAAGGAAGAATCAGAAATAAATGAATTCAATAGCCCTATGTTAGATAAAACCAAGAACACAAAGTACTTGAGGAAGAACTTTACATGGACAAGAACTGCTGGGGAAGCTGTAATGCAGTTTGGCAGGACTCTTACATCCTATGATTTCATAGGTGTAGGAATCTTCCAGTGAAGAACTAACTATCTCTGCCAATACAAAACCACACCTGCTCTCCAAACTGTTGTCTTAGAGAGCTGCCTGAAGTACTGAGAGGTTAGGTGACTTGGCAAAGTCAGCAGATAGCAGAGGTGAGACTTGAAACCACGTCTTGACCCCAAGATCAGGTCTCTGTCCACTGTCACAGTGACTATGACATGCTGCTTCTCCCCATATACCATAATAAGCTCAAAATGTGTATATATATGACATACATCCTTAATGTACAAAGTAATATGAGAAAACTGTTCTCAAAAGAACTGAAAACTACTAATAACTACAATGAAACACTATTAAAGAGATGTAAATCTAAATAAATTTGAGGTTTTACTTCACACATAGCAAAGATGACAAGAGATGGAAATAGTCAATGCCATAAGAGCTAGGAAAGATGGACACACTCAGACACAAATAAAGTACTGGTGAACCAGTGCAGTTATTTTACAAAGTAACTAAAATGTTTATACCTATAGATCCAATTCCTAAGCACATACCCAAGGAGGTTAAATACTGAAAGACAGTTTTAATGTACATGAAAATATTAAAAGCAACATTTTTGTGGGAGACAAAAAACCGTAAACAGATGCACACTGATTGGAAAATGGCTAAACAAACTAGTACAAGAATATAAAAAAATATGATTGTACCTAAGAAATGATGACTATGAAGAATGGGAAGACTAAAACGAACCAAGCAGAATCAAAAAAAGCCACGAATATGCAAATATAAATGGAAAGAATAATAAAAACAAAACTGAATGCTAGGTAATGATAATGAGCAAAGTTGGCTCTGGAAAAGATGAACTGTGTATCTCTCCACAAACTGCAGAGATGAGGGACTATAGGTATAGAATACTACAGATATGGTTGAGCTGTATGGAAAGTCATTTTGTGGACTGGTTTTCCTGACCTTCATCTTTTTTGCTTCATTTTTTAAATCTCTGTTGCAAGCATAACAAAGGACTGGCCAATAGGGGTTCAGTCCTGTAGGCACCATACAATTTCTCCTGCTTCAAGCTAAAGCATGTGACTGCTTAGGGAGTCTGCCTCTGGAAGTGTCTGATGATGCATAATTGGGGGCCTGGTTATTCTCTACTTCAGACTATACCTGAGTATTCTGAAACCAATTTCTGCCCAACCACTGGGTGGTGAAAAAACCCTTTCAATTAGCTGCTGATGCAAAACTCAGTGTGTTTTCAAAAGGCACTAACTAACCAGCTAAATCGTTCACTTTTACAATTCGAGTGAAGAGGAAGCATTTCTGGTAGGGGAATTCCTCCTCCATCTGTATATCACATAGCTTTGAAGACACATGGTGCCTTATGTTCCTTTTGTCCTTTTTGAGCAAATTTTTACTGCTCAAAGGTAAAGGAGTACTAGAGACAGAACGACCTTAAGAAATTTAAAAGGTATGGGGAACTACCATAGTTCCAATGACTGATGGAAGTTGATAGCAGGTTCTCATGTAGCCACCTGCAGACATGCTGCATAAGGCAGCATTAGTATGGCCATAAGGAGCAACTAACTTGTGGGATCCAACTCTACAGTGAATCAACTTCGCAGTCAAGAAAAGTGGGACAAATTCATAAATGAATATGCTATGACAACAAACTGCATCAATACTTAGTTTAAAACATTTCTCTTTAAAAAAAAAAGGACAAAAAAAGAATGTGATCTTAAAAACAAAAGTCATTCCTCAAAGCAAGGATTATCTGTTGCTCCCACACCGTTCTCCTTGCTCTGTTCCTGACTCTGCCTTCTGACATGGGAAGATACCTCCACCCTTGTGGTATCCTCCCCGATTTGGCGAGTCCCTCTCAGAATCTTCATTTTGAGGAAGAGCAAACCACACTCACCGTCACTCCTTTCCTTGCTCTAATTCCGACTCTCTGGTCTTCTCCACTATGTGAGGGGCAGCTGCTCTCCCTCCTATCTCATTTTCCAGCTGCATTTTATGTGTTGTTTTCTCCTATTACAATGTAAGCTTCTCGAGGGCAAGAACTATTTTCCTTCTTTTCCTGTATTTGTATTCCTAGTACTACCTAGAGCATAGCAAAGGCTTAGTAATTGCTTACTGACTTGTAAGAATTAAGCCATTTACATAACAGAATAATACTTTGTTCATATATATGTGGAAGACAATAACAAATGCAAGTTAAGTCTCTTAATTTCCAATATAAAATGTCACACTGAAGAAGTGCTAAATGGCCTATGTAATATATTTTGGGATAACTTTATGATTTTGTAATTCAGTTTTGTGTTAAGTTGTAAAAGCCACATTTCTTAACTGTTTCTCCCCTTCCCCCAGATGTACAGTGTGTCTTTCCCTGCCCCAGCCTGGAGTTATTTCCTCTCAAACCATTAACTCTTCATTCAAGGTACTATCTCCTTTTGTCCTAGCAAACCAAACCCATCCACTTGCAAATCAGGATGGGTACATCTCATTTAACTTGATCTCAAATCTGACCACTGGTGACCTTATGACATATCAGGGCTCAAACTACCACCACCACCCCCTTCCCTCCTGCTGGTTGTCCCGGTGTATTATGGGTAAAACACATGCACAGTTGATGTCAAGGGTGCATGTCCCTTTAAGTATTAACCACTCCCTGGTCCCTCCCTAACTCCACCTTTGTACACCTCATTAGCCTAATGAACTTATGATTGACAGCCATATGTCTTAAAAACTGTGTTTCACTTCCTGTTCTTTGCAGATGGCCCTTTTCTACCTTTTTCTCACTCTAGCAAGCCATCTACCCGCTGCAGGGCGTCACGCTTCCAGACTTTCTCTCTGACTTCCCTCCCCACCCCTGCTCCTTGCCCCTTGTGAGCTTTTCCTAGCCAGGTTTCCTCACCCTACCCCTTTTGTCCTGTGAATCAGTAAACCTTTGTAAATCTGCCAAAAGACAGCTGAGCCTGTAATTCTTTTCAGACGTGAACCTAGAAAGGATTTCTCATTAGAAATCCCCCCAAAACCTATCCCTCATCAACACTAGGAGTTATACTAAATGTCATACTAAAGTCCTTTCACCGGTATGTACATATTACTTCTCATGATGCTGTAAGAATTTGAAATAATACTAAGAGTAACTAATATATGGAGTATTAATTAATACTGAGAGTAACAAATAGACAGAAACTAAAATATATTTTTTGCTATATGCCCATTAAAATGCTTAAATTATCTTGATTTAATAATCAACCATTCAGAGGTCCTGAAGTACCTGGGAATTTTCATACAATAGTGTATCTACATCTTTCTATTTCTAACTTTAGTGAGAAAATCTGAATGAAATTCTAAAAACTACCATGGGGATTTTTATTGACTTTTACTCAAACTGTCATGACTAGAGTAGAAAATGTATGTAAGCAGAGTTTCAACGTTCTAGTGATTCTTATTTTTGTACTACGGCAATCTTCAGGTATAAAAATACAATGTGCTTCAATGAGTATTTCACCTAAGATTTCTTAAGAAAAAAGGGTAAATTTTGCTTATGTCAAGAAAACAAAATTCCTATCTATACATGTGATATACAATATTAATATAAAATACACTGGATTTTACTTCCATGTAATAACTACAGATAACTTCATTAGTATTTTTATTGCCAATTTTAAGTAAAACTTTAGATATTAGAACCTTTACCCTCACTCCCCTCCAAAAACATCAGCTAATGAAATTTCATTTTGACTGAATATATATTTAGGCATAATTTTGTCTACTCAAAAATGCCAATAGATAAATGGTTAAAGGATATGAATAAATTGTTCTCAAAAAAGAAATGCAAGCTATGTATTAAAACTGCTCCAAATCACTAAAATTAAGAGAACTACAAACCAAAGTAACTCTGAGGTTTTACCTCACACCCTGAGAGGTGGCACAGATAACAAGAGATGGAAACAGTTGATACAAAAGGGCTTCAAGAAAAGCAAAGCACACTGCTGCAGCTGTGATTCATCTCCCCATCAGACTGCGAGCTTACGCACAAAGACTGGCACTTAGCAGGCCCTTAATAAGTACTGAATGATTGATAGGGCTTCTTGAAGGCAGGGACCGTCTTTTTGCCTCTTTTTGTATACCCAGCATTTTGCACAGTGCCTGGAATACAGTAGGTGATTAATAAGTGTATATCCATGCCCTCTGACCCCCACTCCCTCAAATCGTAAGGCTAGGCATACACTCAAAGAGTGTCAAGGACACAAAGGCCTGTATATAATGAAACAGCAGTAGTAGTAGTCATTATTTTGTGGTAGCAAAGATCTGGAAACAAAGATATCCACTAATTGGAAAATTACTACCGAAAATTGCCATGCACAAATGTAATAGAATATTACTTCCTATGAGAATTAAGAAATACTAAGAGTTCAATGAAAAGTGATAAGACATGAACTGATGAAGAATAAAGTAAGTATAAGGCTGAAAATGACATACAAAATGACAGCAGCAATACAAATAAGGAGAACAACAAAACAAAGCGGAGCGGAGCTAGCACGACCCGGTTCGGGGACGCGGAAGAGCTGAAAGATGCATGAAAAATGCACCCTCCTCCGCTGCAGCAGGGAGAGACTTCACAGGCTGCGCTACACGCAGACAGAGAGTAGAATACCGCATGTACTCTCAGAAACAGTCAATGGGTTGCTGGGTTTTGCTGAACTTTAACCTTTGTTTCAAGGGAAGTTTATGCTAGGGAGGGTATGGAGGAGGGAAATATCCTGAAATGAATGTGACATAAAAACAAAAGCATCAATTTTTTCAAAAAAGAAAAATGGATATGCAGATTTACTGTTAAGAGCCAACATTTAGGAAATGCTTTTTCCATCTATCCACTACCTTTCCACATTTGTCAGGAAAGAAACAATGTGTACTCTATTAACCAAGTACAGTTGCTTTTTAGTCAGCTGAAGCCAAAGATGAGCAAAGGGGAAGTCTGTTTATCATTTGCTAGTTTCAGTGTTGCTTTCTTCAAATGTCCATCCCTGACATGGTAACTACAACCCATAGTATGTTGGAAATTCTATAGAAAGCTTGGTTTCAAATGTTTCGCCAACTCCAGAATGACAATCCTATTTCAGCCCTGTTGGAATTTGTCCTGAGTAATCCTCAGTTCATAAGTATATTCTGAAACCAGAGTAGGTAACATTTTAGGATTAGTACTTGAGTCAACCTCAGAAATATTTTGGTGTCTTGGGGTTTTCATGAACTAAAAGTGACCCTGGGTTTAGGCCAGAGCTTTCAGGACTGTTCCAGAATAAAGGGGATATTGGTGGGTCCCAGTTTAGATGTGCATCTCTGCACATAAACTAAAGTTAACTGGCTACTAAAGTATCAGTGTTTTATTTGGAGTACAATATGCTTTCATTTGTGGAAGTATAAAGGCCCAGTAGTCATAGTGACAAAGCAGATGAAAAAGGTGCCACCAAAACTTTATCAAGCAGTCATCCAATTAGGCTACTTATCTTCTGACTAAGCAACTTCTCATTTTCATACTAGGTTTGTAAATAAAGCTAGTAGGTATATTCTCTTATCTGCCCAAGTAACCAGATACTTGTGAGATTCTTCACGCTATCTAATTTGGATAGCAAAGGCTTCTCTGGATATTTAATTAAATTGCGGCACCTTTTCTATCAATAACTTATATACATAAAACATTAGCTCATAAGAGGAATCATGAGGCTAATTTATATGTGTTGCCTAGGCAACAGTTGCTAAGGTTACTAAAAACATGGTTAGTATTTTGAAAGTTTTCTTAGAATAGCACAATGATCTAAATCTAAAATCTTTCATAAGGTGCAACTTTCCAATGATAAACAAGAAACAGGAAGTGAATTGTGAATTCAAACACATCTTGAGCTCCCTTTGCTATCAGCAGATTAAAAAAAAAAACTTTGTGGTAGCAGAAATGACATGTCCCTTCAGTGAGTACCTGAAAATTTTCTGTAATCTAATTATTTAAGTGTCTCTCAGGATTCTGTTCTGGGGCCTCTTCTCTTCCCTCTCTCTACACTTCACTTGGTGATCTCTTCAGTAACCGTGGGTTTAACTACCATCTCTATGCTAATGATTCTCAAATCTATCTTGCCCCAAACTCTGCTTACTTCCAATCTTGTATCTCCAACTGCCTTTCAGACATCACAAACTGGATGTCCACTACACATCTTAAACTCACTATGTCCAAAATAGAACTGACTATCCTTCCTCCTAAACCCTCCCCTAACCCCTGTCCTTATTACTTTACAGGGCATCGTCATCCTCTTAGTCCCTCAGGCTCACAACCCAGGAGTCATCCTGGATTCCTCACTCTCTCTTAGCCCTCACATCTAAGCAGTTGCCAAGCCTATAGACTTCATCTTTGTGACATCTCTCAAATATACCTCCTTCTCTCCTCTGATACTGCCACCAATCCAGTATAGGCCCTCATCATAACCTACTGGCAGTCTGATTTGCTTGCCTTAAGTCTCTCCCCACTCCAATCTATCCCCCATTCAGCCACTAAAAACCACTGTCACCTCCCCGTCAACAAATTCCAGTGTCTCCCTATTGCCTCCAGGATCAAATACAAAATGCTCTGTTTGGATTTATACCTTTTCATAACCTTGGCATCTCCTACATCCAGTTTTCTTATACCTTACTTCTTGACACATGCTCTTCAATCCAGTGACACTGGCCTCTTCCACAAACAAGACACCCATCTCTTGGCTCCAGGCATTCTTTCTGGCTGTCCCCCATCCCTAAAATGCCTCTCCTTCCTTTGCTCTGACAAATTACTTCCCTGGCTTTAAGTGCCAACTAAAATCCCACCCTTCACAGGAAGCCTTCTCCAACCCCTCTTAGCTCTAATGCCTTCACTCTACTAATTGTGTCCTTTTTATTTTGCATAGAGCTTGTTTTGTATATATTTCCTTGCATGATGCCTCCTCTATTCAACTGTAAGCTCCCTGAAAGCAAGGACTGTCTTTTGCCTCTTTTTGTATCTCTAGCAGTTAGCATAGTGATTGGTGCACAGCAGGTTTACTGACTGATTGATTTAAAAAAAAAACCAAAACATTTCTGATTTTGTTTGAATGAAGGACATTTCCTTATATAATACATCACTTTGACACAAGCAACAGAACTCTATATCCTGAGGAAGATGGCAGTTGAAACAAAGGAAATGAGTATCACAAAAGCAGAAATTAAAACAGATATTCAACTTCTAAATTCATTTTGACTTGAAACAAAGCTATTTTGATCAACTACTAGAAATACTCTGCCTTCCTTAAAAGGCTCATAAGCTTTTAGGCTATACATCACCAGGAGTGCAGACTTCTTTCTGTGTTTTATCACAGTAAAAAACTTTGTGAGTATTGAAAAAATAAAGCCCAAAACAATGAACACACATACCTATATAAAAATAAATATATGTACACATGCATAAAATATGTATTTTCTTGAATGTCTGCACGCGTCTTCTTAATATATTATTAGATGATCAAGCCACTTTTCCATCTCAGCAGCACATTTCTCTAAAATCACACTGGATATTTCAAAAGTTCATTGACTCAGAGGTAGGGACCTTAGGTCACTGATTCCCAAGCCCCACATTTTAAAGATGAGGAAACTGAGATTGAGAAAGGTTAAGTGGGGAGTAAAAGCAGGTACTTGCTTGAGCTCCCACTCCAACCAGCTCCAATACCTGTAAAAAATGACTCTAAACAAATTTTAGTGCTACAGAACCCACAAAGTGACAGAGAGAAACAAATCTCCCACTGAAGGCAACCTGGCAGGTGACAGGAAGGGTCTATTGAACTGGGCTGGGAGCGGAGCACAGTCCCATGTGAGCTTCATCGCCACAGACCAGCCAGGGCAGACTTCAGGGGACTGGTTCACCAAGCAGCTGTGGTGGTTTCCAGACTGCTCAACCCATAAACGCCGAAGTCAAAGGAAAAGGCCAGTGGGGAAACTCTGTTGCACCTGGGTGAGAAAAGAGGACAGTCCAACCCCAGTCCCAGGGTGGCAGAGGTGGCAGTGGCAGCAACAATAGCAGCAGCGGCTGCTTCCAGAACTCCAGGCCCACAGATGGTAAGGGGAACAAGCAGTTGATCAGAGGGCAATTGCAGGAATCTCTTTGCTGGCACTGAGGTAGGATTCTCTTGCTTTCCCCTACTGGGTTGCAGTCTTAGGTGGTGGTCCCAGGGTGAGGAGGAACACTGGCATGGCAGAGCTTGTGGTGGCTATGGAGAGGGAATCCTCCTTACAGTTCTGAGGAAGGTACCTATAAGTAGCTCTAACAATAGCTGCTCAAAACCCCATAAATTTGGGACGGAGCACTCTCCACTATGCAAGTAGAGTTCTACCTGGGCAAAAGAGCTCAAAAGTCAAGAAAATGGCCAGCAAGATCAGCAAACAGAGGAAGAGAAAACAAACTATAGAATTGTTTTTTGGTGACAAAGACGATCTAAGCATACAACCAGATGAAGTCAGCAAAATCAAAACTCCTGCATCAAAACCCTCCAAGAAAAATATGATTTGGTTGCAGACCATAGAGGAACTCAAAAAGGATTTTGAAAATCAAGTAAGAGAAGTAGAGGAAAAATTAGGAAGAGAAATGAGAGTGATGCAAGAAAATCATGAAAAGCAAGTCAATGGTCTGCTAAAGGAGACCCCCCCCCAAATACTGAAGAAAATAACACCTTAAAAAATAGACTAACTTAAATGGCAAAAGAGGTCCAAAAAGCCAATGAGGAGAAGAATGCCTTAAAGGCAGAATTGGCCAAATCGAAAGGGAGGTACAAAGGCTCACTGAAGAAAATAATTCCTTCAAAATTAAAATGGAGCAAATGGAAGCTAAGGACTTTATGAGAAATCAAGATATTATAAAACAGATCCAAAAGAATGAAAAAACAGAAGACAATGTGAAATATTTCACTGGAAAAACCACTGACCATGAAAACAGATCCAGGAGAGATCGTTTAAAAATTACTGGGCTACCTGAAAGCCATGATCAAAAAAAGAGCCTAGACAGCATCTTTCAAGAAATTATCAAGCAAAATTTGCCCTGATATTCTAGAATCAGAGGGCAAAACAGAAAGTGAAAGAATTCACCGATCACCTCTTGAAAAAGATCCCCAAAAGAAAACTCCTAGAAACATTATAGTCAAATTCCAGAGTTCCCAAGTCAAGGACAAGCTGTCAGGAAGAAATAATTTGAGTACTATGGAAACACAATCAGGATAACACAAGATCTAGCAGCTTCTACATTAAGGGATCAAAGGGCTTGGAATATGATATTCTGGAGGTCAAAGGAGCTATGATTAAAACCAAGAATCACCTACCCAGAAAAACTGATATTATAATCCAGGGGAAAAATGGATATTCAATGAAACAGAGGACTTTCAAGCATTCCTGATGAAAACAGCAGAGATGAACAGAAAATATGACTTTCAAATATAAGAATCAAGAGATGCATGAAAAGGTAAACAGGAAAGAGGTATTATAAAGAATTTATTTTTAATTTTTTAAAAATTTTTTTATCAGTGATTTATTTTTTTTAAACTTTTATTTATTTTAGTTTACATCATTCATTTCCACAAGATTTTGAGTTACAAATTTTCTCCCCAACTTTCCCCTACCCACCACCCCAAAACAGCCATCCCACTGTAAAACCCCTCCCCCAATCTATTCTCTCCTATGTCCTCCCCCAAAAGAATGAAAAAACAGAAGACAATGTGAAATACTTCACTGGAAAAACCACTGACCATGAAAACAGATCTAGGAGAGATCGTTTAAAAATTACTGGGCTACATGAAAGCCATGACCAAAAAAAGAGCCTAGACGGCATCTTTCAAGAAATTATCAAGCAAAATTTGCCCTGATATTCTAGAATCTATTCTAGAATCAGAGGGCAAAACAGAAAGTCACCCCTCTGACTTTCTGGTAGGACAGGATGGATCTCCCTACGACAGTGACTGTGTATCTTAAGTCCCAGTTGGATGTAGTTAATAATAATAATGATAATAATAACTGTATGTATATATATACATATATATTTTTAACATTTGATTACAGAACTTTAAATTCTAGATTCTTTCTCTTCCTCCCTTGTTACCCACACCTACTGGAAGGACGAGCAATTAGATACAGGCTGTACATGTGTAATTACGCAGAACCTCTCCACAGTGGGCATATTGTGAGAGACTGATTATATGTCCCTCCTTCCTATCCCTCCCCTGCCTTGTTCTATTCTCTACCCTGTCCCTGTCCCTTTACAGATGTGTGTACTTCCATCAACCTTACCCCCACCCTGCCCTCCCCTCCATCATCCCACCTCTCATCTCCATCCCCCCTACTCTCCTGTGTGGCAAGATACCCAATTTAGAGTTTATGTCATTCCTTCCCTAAGCCAAGTTCAATGAGAGTAAGGTTGACTCTTTCCCTTTTGCCTTTCTGTGCTT
>CM053580.1:119547079-119564555 GCA_028627135.1 Pseudochirops cupreus | reverse complement strand
GTGTTGTCTTCCTCCTGTTCCCTGCTTTGATCCTTCTTTTCCCCAAAGAAGGAATCTAGAGTTTGGTTGCTGTTCTTACTTTGCTTCCTTTGCCTGCTCATAGTTGGCCAGTCACTGGTTTTTTAGCTCTGTGGAACTGTTTCCAGAGGGGAAAGCTCTGTCCCAAATCGCTGGGGTTTTCCCAGCTGCCGGAGCTTTTAGGAGGCTGCTGCAGCCCCCACCAGCTCTAGCTCACTGAAAACGCACCCCAGGACCACCACCCAAGACCATGATCTGGATCCAGGCCGCTAAACGTGAGAGCACTTGGGCTCTGAACGATCGTTTGGCCCCCCTGCAGTCTGCAGGCCGGGAGCTCTGAAGCAGCAAGGTGGAGGCGGCTGCAGGGCCTCTGCTTATGCTGCTTCCTTGCCCTGGAAGCAGTTTGGCTGGACCTGCTGTTCCCCCCCAATTTTAGCCGAGCTCCACTGACCTTTCACTTAATCCTTTTTTTCTTATGGCTTGATAATTCTGGAAACTGCCACAGCTGCCGCAGATCCACTCTCCTGAAGCTCCAGCTGCAGCTCGGACCGGCTCGTCAGGCTGCCCCCAGGGCCAAGCCCCCGTTTCAGGCTGGGCTGGTTGTGGCTCCCAGCGCTGAGATGGTCCCTCCTAGCCAAGCTTCCTTCAGTGGAAAGTATATTTGTGTGCGTTTTAGAGCTCTAGAATTTGTTTAGAGTCATATTTTATGGGTATTTTGAGGTGGTTGTGTGGGAGCTGCCATACCTTGCTGCTCCTATGCCGCCATCTTGGCTCCACCCCCCCATAAAGAATTTATTAAAGTTGAACTGTTTATATTCCTACATGGAAAGATGATATTTGTAACTCAGACTTTTCTCAGTATTAGAATAGTTAAAGGGAATATATGTATGTACATATATGTATGTATGTGTATATATATGTATGTATATTTGCATATATGCATGTGTGTATATGTGCATGTGTATATGTATATATGTATACATAGAGGGCACAGGGTGAGCTGAATATGAAGGGATGATATCTAAAAAATACAATTAAGAAGTGAGAGAGGAATATATTGGGAGAAGGAGAAAGGGAGAGATAGAATAGGGTAAATTACCTCACCTAAAAGAGGCAAGAGAAAGCTGTTACAATGGAGGAGAAGAGCAGGGAAGTGAAAGGGAATGAGTCAACCTTACTATCATTGGATTTGGCTTAACGAGGGAAAAATATACACACTCAATTGGATATCTTATCTTATAGGGAAGTAGGGAGGAAGGGGATAAGAGGGGAGGATGAAAGAAGAAAGGGCAGATTGGGGGAGGGAGTAGACAGAAGCAAACACTTTTGAAAAGGGATAGGGTCAAAAGAGAAAACAGAATAAAGGGGGGAGTGGGATAGGATGGAGGGAAATATAGTTAGTCTTTCACAATATGACTACTATGGAAATGTTTTGCATGGCTGTCCCTGTATGGCCTATATTTATTTGCTTCTCTTGTCAGTGGTGGTGGGTGGGAAAGGGGAGGGAGGAGAATCTAGAACTCAAAAAGTTTTAAAAACAAATGTTGAAAAATTGTTTTTGCATGCAACCAGGAAATAAGACATACAGGCAATGGGGAATAGAAATTTATCTTGCCCTACAAGAAAGTAAGGGGTTGGGGGGGGGGGGATGGAAGAGGGTGCAGACTAGGGGAAAGGGTAATAAGTATGCTTGCCATCTTGGGGTAGGTGGGGCTAGGGGAGAGATGAGGAGAAAATTTGGAACTCAAAATCTTGTGGGAATGAATGTTGAAAACTAAAAATAAATTCTGGGAATAAAAATTTTAAAAAGGGAAAAGGACTCAAATGAACAAAAATATTTATAGCAGCTCTTTTTGTGGTGGCAAGGAATTGGAAATTGAGGGTATGTCCATCCGTTGGGGAATGACTGAATAAGTGGTATACTAATGGAATGGAATACTATTGTGCTGTAAGAAATGATAAGCAGGCAGACTTCAGAAAAACCTGGAAAGAGTAATATGAACTGATACTTAGTGAAATGAGCAGAACAAGGAGAACACTGTGCACAGCAGTAGTCACACCGTGCAATGACTGACTTTGATAGACTTAGCTCTTCTCAGCAATGCAAGGATCTAAGACAACTCCAAAAGACTCACAATGGAAAATGCTATCTACATTCAGAGAAAGAACTTTGGAGTCTAAATGCATATGGAAGCACACTATTTGCCTTTCTTTTGTTGTTTTGTTTCTTTCTTGTGGTTCTTCCTATTAGTTCTAATTCTTCTTTACATCATGTGAAAATATATTTAATATGAATGTGTAAGTAGAGCCTATATCAGATTGCATTCCATCTTATGGAGAGGAGAGGGAAAGGAGAAGGAGAAAATTTGGAACTCGAAATCTTATGGAAGTGAATGCTGAAAACTAAAAATAAATTCTATTTTAAATATAAAATAACTATAAAAAGAAGAAATAAATTAATGTTAGTCACTTAATAGACATTATCAATTGAAAAAAAAGTTTCATTCCTTCAGGAGACTTTCAGATGAAGGAGTCTGGATGGCCACTGAAGTTTTAATAGTTATTATTAAGATGAAAATTTGCTCCAAAGATCAGGAAGATACTTCATTTAGAAACCTAACTGTTAACTTATTGTTAATCTTGGCCACAATACCCACTTCCCTTGAAAACATGCCAACAGTTTGGTGTTTTAAAAGGCCACGGATGCCTTTAAGTATACTCCCACCCTTCCAATCGACTTTCACCTCTAGAGAACCTAGCTATTTGGCACTTCTGAAACAGTTACTATTCAACATAATACAATCTTTTGCCATATTCCAGAACATGAAGCAAATGACATTGTTACCAACAAGAAATTCAAAAAGGGCTATGTAACGACTAAGGAAAATTTTAATACAATATTTGTGACTGATTATTCTAAAAAGGTCTGAAAATAAAATTCATAACAAAATCTTAACATCACTTGGCTGCAATTTTAATACAAAGTGGGAAATAATATGGTGCATTCATGTTAAATACAGAGAGAAATATTGTGGTTATACTAGCAAATTTATTTTACTCTAAACTATGGCCAGACTTCCATGTATACAAGGCAGAACACACACAGCTCACTTATACAGCTCTAGAGACCACAACCAGCATTGTAGGCATCATTAACATTACAATAAATCACCAAAGCCATGAATTCTACCACCTACCTCAGATATGGGAACCAAATTTGGATATCCATAACCCATAGAAAAGCTCAGTTCTGATGGAGGATAGGTAGGATGGCATGGTTTTTGGTAGATTTTATTTGTGAACACACATACCTCCCCCCCCATATTTTAAAATAGTCAGTGGCCTATGTCTCAAATTCACTTAAACTGTGCCACCCTAGACAAGTCACAATCTTTCCGAGCTTTGGTTTCCTCATATGTAAAACAAAGATAATAACAGCAATTACTTCTATAGGGTTGCTGGGAGGACTGAATGAAAAAATAGATGTAAATATATGTAGAGTCTTATAACACCAACTACTGAATGTAACCTCGTATTTCTCTTTACACTCTCTTGCCAACACGCCAGTAAAGATCTTCAGCTACCATCATGTTCTTTCAAATCTTTTACCCCCTTTCTCTTTATGTATTTTCCCCATTTTATTGATAGCTTTATTCATTATCTTTATTTCTTAATATGTCCCTCTGACTACCCCTATCAGAAAAGCCAACCTTTGTAATAAACAATAAAGAAAAAAAAGTAGTTTAAAGCTAACTAACATATCAACCAAATCTGATAATTTATGTGATGTTCCATACTCAAAGTCCCACAGCTCCGCAAAGAAGGGAGGACGGGAAGTGTACTGAACATCAATAACCACCACATAAAGGCTTCTTTTCTTATTTCTTCTCTGGGGCAAAACCTGGTCATTATAATTATACAATGTTCCCCTTTATGTTTGTTTGGTCTTCCCATTCCACAGATGCAGTCACTGTGGAGAGGTGACATAGTGGATGTAGGACTTGGTCTTCGACACTTACTGGCTGTGTGACCCTGGGCATGTCACTTAATTTAACCTCCCTGCACCACAGCTTCCTCCTCTGTAAAATGGGAATAATATCACTTACTCAAAGGATTGCTGTGAGGAGCAAATGAGATCACATATGTAAAACATTTTGGAAATTTTGAAGCGCTACATAAATACTAACTTATTATTATTACCAATTCATGGAAATCTTCCCATGCTTCTCTGAATTCTTCATATTCATTATTTCTTACAGTAGTCTAATAAACCACTACATTCATATATCACAATTTGTTTAACATTTCCCTAACTGATGCTGCCTCTACTTTGTCCACCCTCTCCCCGCATCCAGCCCTAATGTCGCTAAATGGAATAATATTTCTTTGTCCTCCGCTTGGTCTTGTTACAACCCTGTTCAAAATATCTGGTGGGTCTTTCCAACTGAGATGATAGGAAGACAGTCTGAGTAAAGCGACGACACCTCTGCATTACTAGATTCGATCCAGCTACGCTTTTCATTGCTATTCTCCTTAGTGCTGTTCCTATTTCCTCTCTAAGCACCTCGGGGACCGTGATGTCCAAGTCTGATGGTTCTGACTATCCACATAAGTAAGACCAAGTGGATGAAGAATGTCTGTTGCCCAGATTTCAACATGCATCTGAATGGACACACAAGGGAACTTGTTGAAGAATATGCATATACGTGATAGATAATACAGATGGACAACAAGCTGAGCCCAAGATTGAAAAGGAAAAAGAGAGTAGGTGGCCTTTTTTTGTTCAGGAAATGGAAAAGCAATTTTTATTGATCCAGAGCTTTCTGTAAAAGTAAAGGTCCATGGGGGTGGGTGACAAGGGAGGAAGGGAAAGAATCTAGAATTTAAAGTTCTAAAATCAAATGATAAAATATATATATATATATATATATATATATATATATATATATATATATATATATGTATAACTACTATTTACATGCAACTGGGAAATAAGATATACAGGCGTTGGGATAGGGAGATCCATCTTGCCCTACCGGAAAGTCAGAGGCGTGATGGGGGAGGATATAGGAGAGAGCAGATTGGGGGAGGCAGTATACAGTGGGATCGCTATTTTGGGGTGGTGGGTAGGGGAAAGACGGGAAGAAGATTTGTAACTCAAAATCTTGTGGAAATCAATGATGTAAACTAAAAAAATAAACAAAAGTTAATTAAAAAAAAAAGTAAAGGTCCATCTTCTCAATACAAACTTTTTACTGGAGCTACTGTATGGCACTGAGACCCCTGGAACAGCATTGCCTCCAAAGAGCTAAATATGAGCACCATAAGGGCAACTGTTAAGTGATTTAGGGTCACTTAGTGCCTGAGGCTGGATTGGTCTTCCTGACTGCAGGCTCAGTGGTCTAACCACTGCACATTTGAAAAAAGGAATGTAGAAGGCATGAAACTATAATGAAATTTCCAATAAAAAGAGTTAAAGAATATGTTAAAAACCAGTATCCAACCTTATGTTGAATGTAAAAAACACATTTAATTCAAAAGATTTGAGCAAGTCCAAACTGAAAGAGTAGCCAAAAGCTGATCATGCTACTCCTCAAAGCACAAAAAGCAGGCGTGGCATTCATAATAACTGGAGCAAGGTAAATTCTAATTAGAAACCAAGGATGCAAAACATTATGCAAAAAGAAAATAGAGCAATTTTAGGTATTAAGTAAATGTTAACCTCCTAATTCTAAATTAATAAAGGAAAAGTTCAGTCACAAAGAAGTGCTTTACATATGTTAACTAATCAATAATCATCTATAAAGTGCCACACATTGTGCTTTGTACAAAGTCTACAAAGGCAAAATGAGAGTTCCTACTCTCAAGAATGTTCTCTTCATATGGGGGAGGAAACAATATGTAAACATACAAGTAAAAACAAAATGTATACAAGTTATATACCAGATAAATAAAATAATCTGAGTGAGTGGGGGGCCTCAGCAGCTCAAGGGATCAGCTAAGGCCTTAGGCAGGAGGTGGTCATTCTGGTGAGCTTTAAAGGAAGTTAGGGATTAAAGAAGCAAAGGCCAGGAGAGAGCCCATTCCAGGCCTGGTGAAAGAACTTCTGCCAAGGAACAGAGATATGAGATAGAATGTCACATGTGAGGGTCAGCATTACATACTAACGTCTAGTATGTAAAGGAGACTTATAATGAGTTGGAAAAGTACGTTAGAGCCAGACTGCAAAGGGCTTTAAAATTCCAGGAGTTTCAATTTTATCCTACAGCAATAGAAAGACACTAAAGTTTCCTAAGAACAGTGACATGAGGAGACTTCTGCTTCAGAAAATGTGTGGAAGGTGCACAGAAGAAGGGACCAGAGGTAAAAAGGGGCAAAAACTGATGAAGATCTAAACCAAGCAGGGTGTTGGTAACATGAATCTAGAGAATGTGAAAGGTGTTATGAATCAACAAGACTTCACAACTCATTGGATGTGGAGGTGAGAGAGGGTTAAGTTTCACATCTTAGCACCTTTTTCTCAAGTTCTGCCCCAGCTGACAATGCTCTCACTCCCCTTCTTACACCAATGAGTTAAATCTATCCTTCAAAACCTAGCTATCCCTGATTCCCTTTCCTTTTCCATCCAGGTTGATAATGACTCCTTTTCAGACTTCTCAAGGTACTCTTTAATAACTATAGGTTATAGTTAGCTGTTCCTAGTTTACCCCTCCCTCCGACTGACTGTATTACTCTTTGAGGGCAGGAAAAGTAAACAATTTCCTTAAAGACATAAACTCTCTCATTTTATATCTGTTAGTTGTAAGAACCTGTACAAGTCATTTCCCTTCTTTGCGACTCAATTTCCTTCTTGACAGAGATAACAATATTTCACTACCAGCCTCAAGGGCTGTTTAAAGTATAGTGCTTGGGCAGCTAGGTGGCACAGTGAATAGAGCATCGGCCCTGGAGTCAGAAGGACCTGAGTTCAAATCTAAACTCAGACACCTGACACGTGTGACCTTGGGCAAGTGACTTAACCCAAACTGCCCTGTCCTCCCCCCTCCAAAAAAAAAAAGCAATACATACATACATACAGTATAGTGCTTTCTAAACCTTAAAGCATTCTCCATGTGAGCTATCAGTATTCCGTAAATCTTCTATTTCCCTGGCACCTAGGACACAATTCCGGACATACAACAGACACTTACTAAATGCTTTTCTGAATTGGATTGTTAATTCTCCTGTTACCTGTCTGACAGATAATAAAGCTGGTCTCTCTAAAAAAGAACTGGGTTTGCTGGTATTTTAACTACTTGTTCCTCATTTTATTCACCCTTCATAACTGGTGAATTTCTACATCACCACCCATCATTTTCAACACCATAGTGATGACTTAATTTTGTTAAATATTGCATCAGTGTCTAGTCCCTCTTTATCTGATTGCTATCTTTGATCACAGGTTAGGTTGTAACTGTTTTTCATAATAATACCTCAAGAAACAGAGAAAGAAATGTCAGATCGTGAAAGAGACATTTTGTTAAAATCTGCCATTTGATCAGCCCTCCAACTTAATTAAGTTTAAAAAACAACCCTTCCTTCATCTTCCCCCAGAATTCTAGTTGATGAATCTTCGAATCCAAGTGTTGTGTGTGTGTATGTGTGTGTGTGTGTGTTAAGACTTTGTGTAGTTGTGGAATCATTATCTTTTCTGAGTCTGTGCCTTGAACTTGTTTATATCACTATCAACAGCTCTTTATGGTGGGATTCTTTTTTGTTTGTTTGTTTTCTCATTCTTCTGATCAACATCTTGACTTCAGATTTTATGGTAGAGCCAGGCTCTGAACACCGCTGAATGAAATATTTTGTCTCAGCCTTTATCTTTTCTTTGGTCTGTCTGCTTTCTTGGGACTACTGACTGGTTATTCCATTATCTCAGGAACAGCTCAAGGTGGGGACCTACAACTTTGATTCCACTTCAAGCAGTCTCTTTCAGGGCAAAGTCTGAACCCTATCCTCTTCATGTGAGCTCTTCAAGTGCTTGACCTGGGTTTGTACCTATGTAACACATCTGTGAACTTGAACCTGGATGGAGTTCCAACAGACTACTGCTGGATTCAACCACTATCAGCTACTTGGAAAGCACTGTGGGTTCAGATTATAAGAACTGCAGGCTCCCCCTTTGATTTGAGATGACTTTAATTATATCTTATTTGTCAAATCTAATGATCTTACCTCAGTCCTTATCCTTCTTGACCTTTCTGCAGTTTCTGACACTGTTAATTATTACCTTCTTCTGTCGATACTGACTTTTCTCTAGGCTTTCATGACACTGCTCTCTCCTGGTTCTCCTCCTTGTTGTCTGATTGCTCTTTGTCTCCTTTGTCCAACCCCCATGAGGGTTCAAACCCCAAACTCTGTCCTGAGCCACTCCAGTCCATCCTCTGATGGTGTCTGAAAATCTATGTCTCACTCTGCACCTGAAAGTGCAGAAGAGGTGGGAAGCACGACTCATCACTGGTCTTCTAGAATAGTGGCTGTTTATTGCACTGATGAAAGTTCTTAAGTTTTTCTTTATATGTTCTAGTCATTACAGAAATTGTTCTTATGGCTCTGATCACTCCACTGTGCATCAGTCCATACAAGTTTTCTCAGGTTTCTTTGAATCTATCCCTTTCATATTTCATATCTGAAGCATTATTCCCACAAAACAGTATCAAACATACGCGGGATCCAGAAAACATTTCCTTGAGACAGATTTAGATATCATACTGAAAGAATACAGTAAAATTTACCATGCTACCACCAAAATCATGAAAAGCAATAATGGTACTGATTATGTTGGCTGAAGGCAGTCAAATATTACACAAATAACATTATGGCATCACTGGGACAACGGGTAGGCACAACTGAATGACTTTTATAGTATAATGCCAAGTTACTTTCCAGAATGGTGAGACTAATTCATAGTTGCATCAACAGAGAATTAGTATGTCTGCCCTTCCATAGCACCCCCAACAACTGTCACTTTCCTTTTTCTCATGGGTCAATCTGGTAAGAGTGAGGTAGAACATAAAAAGAGTTTTTTTTTTAAATTTGCATTCCTCTGATTAATAATTTGAAATTTTTATTTTTTCATATATATAGCTGTTCATAGCTTGCAATTCTTTTAAAAATTGCTTGTTCATGTTCTTTTTTATTTTTTTATTTTTTTTTGCTTTTTGGAGGGTAACTGAGTGACTTGCCCAAGGTCATATGGCTAGTTTTTGTGTTAAGTGTCCAAGGCCGAATTTGAACTCAGGTCCTCCTGACTCCAGGACTTCACTGCGCCACCTAGCCACCCCTGTTCATATTCTTTTATCCCTTACCTGTTGATGAATGTTCTTGTTCTAACATATTTGAATCAATTTCTAATGTATTTTGGAAATAAAATGTTTACTGAAGAAGTTTGTTTCAAAATATTTCCCCCCAATTAACTTTCTAACTACATTGCTTTTTTATGAAAAATCTTTTCAATTTTTTGTGTAAACAAAATTACTCATTTTTTACATAAGAAAAGAGTATGGAATTTGGAGTCAAATTTCTTGGGTTCATATCCTAGCTTTACCACTTATTACCTTGGGGAAGTCACTCAACCTCCTTTTGTTTCAGTTTCTTCATCTGTAAAATGAAAGCATAGAATAGATAACCTCTAAGATCCCTTCTACTTCTAAATCTATTAATCCTATGATCCATGTTTTGTCAAGAACTCTTTCCCTGTCCATAGAGATAAAAATTATCTCTATTCCTGATTCTTTGATTCATGGTATGATTTTTAAAAATCTCTAAGTTATACATACATTTGAATCATATTGGGGCATATGTATGCTATGATATATTGGTTTATACCTAATGTTTCCCAAACCTTTTACTAACAATTCTGTTAAATAGCAACTGTTTAGCACAGTAGTTGTGGTCATTGGGTTTACTGAACACTATACTATTATGTCTAACTGTTAACTGTATATATTATATGCAGTGTATTACTTTATATCATATAAATTATATATATTTCATGCCATATATTTCCACACACATCCCCATCACAAATGTATACACACACACACACACACACACACACACACACACACACATACACACAAAACACATGTAAGAATTCCTTTCTCTTCTCATTCAATGAAATAAGTTTTCTAAAATTCTATTCAGGTCATTGACTTCTTTCTTATTTTTTTTGTTAAGATTATGGTCTAAAAGTACAAATATACTAAGAATTAACTGTGGTGCCATTAAGGATAATGTAGTTTCCCTGCTTATCTATTCTAATCATGTCTATTTTTAGTGCAGCCTGGTCTAAGATCATGACAGCTATCCCTGTTTTGAGTTCTCCTAGGGAACAAAATATTTTGTTCTAGTCATTCTTTTTAACTCTGTGTGAATTTTTATGTTGTAAATGTGATTCTTGTAAACAACAGTGTTGGATTATGCTTTCTACTCCATCTTTTGCTTCATGGGTGAGTTCATCCTATTCATGCTTACAGTTACAATTATTAGATATTTCTCTCAATCACATCCTCAGTCTTTTCCCTCTGTTGCCCTCCATAATGGCACCCTTAAAAAAAAAAGGTTGTAAATGAGAAGGAATGAAATAAACTCACATCATTAATATCATGCTCCATAACAAATACTGAGAACACCCTCTCATACAGAGAAAAGACACCAACACCCTACAATTCCAGAGTTCTGAATTGCCATGGCTACATGTGCTATTGATACATGAGTTTCATTATCACTGTACTTTAAACAAATGCCTGCTCTTCCTATTTTCAGTACTGTGGCTAAATTTGTGGGAAAGTATGGCTTCAGTGTTTGGATAAATGTTTTTAACCACAATTCTTGCTATGCCATTTTAATAAATTTCTTCGCTAGCAGATTATTTTCTTTTTTGTTTTGTTTTTTTTCTTTCTCATGGTTTCTCCCATTCATTATAATTCTTCTAAACAACTTGACTAATGTGAAAATATGTTTAATAGGAATGTAGATATTAAACCTATATCAGATTGCAGGCCATCCTGGGGAAGGAGAGGGAAAGAGAGGGAAAAATTTAAAACTTATGGAAGTAAATGTTGAAAACTAAAAATAAATAATAAATTCCATTTTAAAAAATTTCTTCGCTATAATGAGGGGAAAAAAGATGAGAAGAGATTTCTGGTTAAAATGACTAAATGAGAAACAAAATATAGCAACAAAAGATGAAACTATGAAAGATTATAGAGGAGCCCAGTTTTCCCATATCTATTCCAGCAAATATCTTCAAAGGACACCACATGAAATAATGACCGAGTAATATAATGAAAACAGTCAGAGATTGCTCTCAAATATTTGCTATGGAGCATGGCATCAGTGGTAGATATCTTCTCATTTTTTTGACAGAGTTCAGACAGAAATGATCCCGGAATAAGTCACTATGTTGTTATTTTTCTTTTAGGTTGTGATTATAAAATGAGATAATATTTGTAAAATGCTTTGAAACCTTAAAGCACTATATAAATGCTAGCCAAAAATAATTATAATAACATTTACTATTCTACAGATTTCTGTGTGGCAGATAAAAAAGAAATACGGGTTTGTTTTTCTTTTTGTAATTGACTAAAAATAGTAGAATGGGAGCACATCATCTGCTGGGTCACTGAAAGCATTCAATATACAGCTCCAACAGTAGACAGGACAAAAGAGATGATACGTATGCCATATTGTTCCTATATAATTCTGATCTCCTTTGCTAGGTCTCTGTATTTTAAAAGCTTTTGCTACACCAAGGTTGGAGATTACAAGTACTAGGTAAGGCATTTTGGGGTCATTTATTTCTTCCTCTTCTTTTTTTTATAATTAAAAAGCATTTATTTTGCCTCCCTTCCTCTCATTTCTCTTTTCCTTTGAGGGAAAAAAATCCTTTTAACATCTTCCAGAAAAACAAATTCCCATATTAGCAATGTCTCAAAATGTATTATCTCATTCTACATTCTGATTATATTACCTCTTTGTCAAGGGGTGGTTAGCATAAATCATTGCTGGTTCTCTGAAATTACAATTGGTCATTGTATTGATCAGGGTTCTTAAGTCTTTCAAAATTATTTTTATAATGTTATTATACACAATATTTTCCTGGATCACTTTACTCTGTATCTGTTCATACAAGTATTCCCAAACTTTCTTTGTACTCATCCCTTTTGACATTTCTCATGCCAATATAGTATTCCATTACATCTTTTTACCCTAATTTTTTCTGCCATTGTGCAATGGATGGGAACCCCCTTGGTTTCCAGGGTTTTTTTGCTACCACAAAAAATGCTGTTATAAATGTTTTTGTACATATGGGTACTCTGCCTCTTTCTCTGATTTCTCTTGGGTACAGATCACCTAATAGCATCACTGGGTCAAAGGATATTTATAGTTTAGTAATAACTCTTTGGGCATAGTTCCAAATTCCTTTCCAGAATGGCTGCTTCAATTCACACCTATAACAACAGTAAATTAATGTATTGAACTTCATTGAATTTTGACATGTATTAAATGACATTTTCCTTAACTAACAATTTTCGTAATTCTTGATGAATTTGTTACATCCCAGCAATTATGACCAACAGTTTTGCCCAAAATTATTTAATGATCTGATTCCAGTACACTTTGTTGCTTTGAGTTCTCTAGGATATTTTGAAGTTTATATTTGTAGTATGGGGATTACTTGTTTATTATTATTAACATTATATGATGTTATATTAATATTATTATGAAACCAATGGTCAGGTCATAAAGATTTGCTTATTCAGGACGGATTTATAATGTGATTCAGGATCAAATCATTGCCACTATAAATTACAGAAAGTAATTAAAAGAGCCTGAACTAACTGGTGTACATTTTTTTTGTTTTAGCTGTACATTTTTTCAAGGAAAAGGCTGAAACTGTGCAACATATCACTGAAGATTACCAAAACTTAGCACCTATTAAATACCTAGACACTATCCAGTGGTTAAAGTTATGTTGTACAAGCTTGATAGTCTTCATAAACTAAAAGATGACAAATCCCTCTACCACAAATAGCAATCCCAAAACACTCCAAAGAATTCAATAAATAGATGGTACTACTAGAGAACTATCACATGCAAAATTATTAACTACAATCAAATAGGTTTAACATTGACCCATAATAACTTAAGACTATATTAAATACATGTCATTGCACTGAATACTCGTATTTTCCAGATTACATGGCATGACAAGCTCTTAAAAATACATGGTTTCTTAAAAGTCTTAGCACAGTTTTAAGCTACTAAGGATTAAAACTGCTCTAAGGTTTTTAGGACACGCTATACAGAAACACTTGGGGAAAGAAATCAAAACCATATGCAAACAGGAAGAAGAAAGTATCAATCCTGTCACCCCATCTGCAAGTAGCATGATCTCAAAGGTGACTTCAGAGATCTGAAGTTGATCCGATATGACAACATTAACAATCAAACAATTTTATCTATCTGCACAATAGTCCATCAAACATTTAATGCAAACCAAAAAAAAAGCCAGTAGGAACATTACTAACTGAATTCCATCAAATACAAAGAGAATGTGATATTTACTTGTTTTTTGATCAGACCTATGATTTCATCAGTGTAAGAAAGTTCCCAATAAGTAAATTCCCTCTACCAACACAGACTGGGAACTTTGGAGCAACTTACAGTCCTAGAGAGCTATGAGGGTCACTGGGAGGTTAAGTGATTTACCCCAAATCACAAAGCCATTATGTGTCTAAAGCTGGTCTTGAACTTTCATGATTCCAAAGCTGACTCTCTACATATACACCAAAATTCCTCTGCTGTAATAATAATAATCATGATCATTATTAAAGAAATTGAGGTTCAGAGAATTCAAGTGACTTACCAATGGTCATCTGGTGAATGTCAGAGGAAGAATATGAACCCAGCCAGGCTTTCTTGACCCCAGAGCTCATCATACTATCCATCACTACAGTGGTGTCAAACTGTGGCCGCATATTGACTCAGAAAACCACAAATTAACATTAGCTATGTTGTATTTTTATTTTTTGTTGAACACCTGTGAATTACTTTTTAATGTGGTTGGGCCACACTGGAGTTTTTTGGGTCAAGAGTTTGACACTTCTGCAATTTATACCAAAATAACAAATCTTTCTTAATTCCTTGTTAATTCATCTTGGATGCCTCAAGAAAAATAGAGATGGTGGTGGTGAAAGTAATAGCATAGGGAATATAATTTTTCTTGAACTCAGAATTAAAGTCATGTTATATATCTTCAAGACTAGAAACAAAACCATAGCAATTATATACTCTAGCAAAAGTTGAGATCATCAGAACTTAAGATGATTCAAGGTTATGACCTCTAAGTTTTCACAAAAGCAGAACCAAAGGTGCTTTCAAAATGATCCTCTGAAACAGTGGTTCTCAACCTGTGGGTTATGTTCAATTTATAACAATGAAAATACATCCTGCACATCAGATATTTACATTACGATTCATAACAGTAGAAAAATTACAGTTATGAAGTAGCAACGAAAATAATTTTATGGTTGGGGGTCACCACAACATGAGGAACTGTATTAAAGGGTCGCAGCCTTAGGAAGGTTGAGAACCACTGCTCTAAAACATTAAACAGTGCCATAAAATGCTTCAAGATTCCATTAGTAAATTATGAAATCATACCTAATCTGTTCAAGATTTCTTGTGTGGCATGTGTCAGGTTTTATTATAAAAACATCTCATCTCTCCAGAGACTAGAAAAGTCCTATTTAATCTTTTGCTTTTCAGAATTGTTTAATGTTGTTTGTAAATTTTTGCCAATACAGTCATCTAGTGGCTGTTAAGATTACTGCAGATAAAACCTTTAACGCTCAAAACAAAATAAAAAGAAACTGCTCAGTTTCTTTTTTAGGAGGCAAAAAATGTCACTTTTATATTTTTAATCAACAGCTCATATTTAAGTGCCATAAGAAAATACTGCCATATGCATAAATAATTAACTTATCTATAAATGCTTCAAGGGGATGGGAGAGGATAGGCTCAAGGACACAGGTACAGTGGTTAGTCTTGGCAAGAAGCATCACCCTCATTTTCTGGGATGGGAGCCAAACAGTAAGAAGTAGATAAAGTGGCATACGGATGGTATTTGAGGTGTGAAAGAGAGAAATGAGGGTGATCGTGAAAAGCTTTAGGAAGGCAGGTCATTTGCTGGGTAGGCTGGAGCGAACTTAGGAGCCTGAGAAATTTGAAACCAGCTTCTCTCAGAAATACGGTATTATGTCAATCAGAAATTACTAAAGAAATGTCCTACAGTTTTGAAGACCCTGTAGAAGTTAAATCATATGAATTTATAGTAGATGCATGTGCTTTTGAGACTTCCTTGAACTACATTAAGTGACTCAAAAGTATGAGAAAGGAAGACAGAAGGTCAAGGTACACTAACAGTAGAAACAAGCAGAGTGAATGAACAGCAGAAAGCTAAGGGGCAAGTAATTTAAGTGTAAAATACAATGCCTTGTTGAACTCCTTAACTATAGGATCAAGATGGTTAAAGGAAGTAAATGAGGATGGATAAGGAGTGATCACTTTGGGAAGCAGGAGACTTTGAGAGGCCAGAGGATTTGCTGAAGTAAGAGCATATGGTAGGATTTAGGAGGAAAGAGGCAGTTGGAGGAGAAAGACAGGAAACAATAACAAAAGAGGAGCATTTCAATTATAAGTATTTAATAAACACATACTATGGTCAAAGCACTGAAAATACAAAAACAAAAATGCCTTCAATAGTCTCTACACTCGACGAGCTTATAATCTATTGTGGGAAAGCAGTATGCACATATGTAAGTAAACAAGTCATTTCTATGGGTCTGGGATGTACACAAGGGGTACATAAAATAGCAATGAAGTCCTTTGTGCAACTTTAAACTTTATAATTTTTTAAGCAAAACCATGAAAATAATATTACCAAAGCAATGTAAATGGAAAGAATAACCTCAGAACAATAAAAAATGAATGCGGTACAATTACAAGGAACAAAAGGTAAGAGAAGACACTTCCCCCAACTCTTTTTCGTTGGAGGGATGTTGTATAAGACTAAATATCTTTTCAGATTTTTTCAGAGTATTGATCAGTTTGTTAACTGTCCTTTTCCTTTTCTCTAAAAAATATTTTCTTTCATAAAAGGCTCTCTGGTGGGGAGAGGGAAGGATACATGGGAAAATTTAGCAAAGATAAAGATAAAATATATCAATAAAAACTTCCCCAAAAGTTTTAATCATATGTTGCATACACGATAATGTGTGTGTATACACATGTAAAAACACACACATACTACAATTAAGGTCAAATTTACAGAACATGTCACAAGGAATTGCAATTGCTTCTTTAAAAACATATATATGGGGGAGCAGAGTCAAGATGGCAGCATAGAAGCAGGAAAACTCTGCAGCTCCACCCATAACCACCTCAAATACCTAGAAAATATGACTTTAAACAAATTTTAGAGCTCCAGAACTCATAAAATGGCAGAGAAACAAGGCTCCTGCTGAAGGCAGCCCAGCAGATGGATGGAAAGGACTCATTGCAGCACACTGGGAGCAGAGCTGAGCCCCAGGTCGTCCAGAAGCCGTGGCTGGAGCTTTCAGGAAAGCAGATCACCGGCAGCTGCGGCAGTTTCCAGAATTACCAGCCCATAACAGCCAAGGACAAAGGGAAAAGGTCAGTGGAACTCAGCTAAATTTAGGGGAGAGGGTCCGGCCCCTGCCTCCAAAGCTAGAAGCAGTCTGAAGCGGCGGCCCTGCAGCCACCTCCACGCGGCTGCTTCAGAAGCTCCCGGCCTGCAGATTGCAAGGGGGCCAAGCGATCATTCATAGGCTAAGTGCTCTTGCCTTGAGCTGCCTAGATCGGGATCGTGGTCTCGAGTGGTGGTCCTGAGGAGTGTGACCAGTGAGCCAAAGCTGGTGGGGGCTGTAGAGACAGCCTCCTAATAGCTCCAGCAGCTGCAAAACCTCCAGCAATTTGGGACACAGCTCTCCCCTCTGAAGTCAGAGTTCTACTGAGCCCAAAAGTCAAGAAATTGACTGGCAACATGAGCAGGCAAAGGAAGCAAAGAAAGCTCAGCAATTCAACTTTAGATTCCTTCTTTGGGGACAAAAAGGATCAAAGCATGGAACAGGAGAAAGACAACACAGTCAGAACTCCTGCACCAAAAGCTTCCAAGAAAAATGTAAGCTGGTTACAGGCCATAGAAGAGCTTAAGAAAGATTTTGAAAACTAAATAAGAGAACTAGAGGAAAAACTGGGGAGAGAAATGAGAATGATGCAAGAAAATCATGATAAGAGAGTCAACAACCCAACTGAAGAAAATAATACCTTAAAAAATAGATTAACTCAAATGGCAAAAGAGGCCCAAAAAGCCAATGAGGAGAAGAATGCC
>CM053580.1:119525813-119546579 GCA_028627135.1 Pseudochirops cupreus | reverse complement strand
AAAATGGAAGGCAATGTGAAATATCTCCTTGAAAAAACCACTGACCTGGAAAATAGATCCAGGAGAGACAATTTAAAAATGATTGGACTACCTGAAAGCCATGATCAAAGTAAGAACCTAAAAATCATCCTTCAAGAAATTCTCAAGGAAAACTGCCCTGATATTTTAGACCCAGAGGGCAAAACAGAACTTGAAAGAATTCACCAATCACCTCTTGAAAAAGATCCCCAAAAGAAAACTCCCAGGAATGTTATAGCCAGGTTCTGGAGTCCCTAGATCAAGGAGAAAATATTACAGGCTGCCAAGAGGAAGCAATTTGAATACTGTGGATACATAATCAGGATAACCCAGGATCTAGTGGCTTCTACATTAAGAGACTGAAGGGCCTGGAATGATTCCAGAGATCAACAGAGATGGGTTTAAAACCAAGAATCACCTACCCAGCAAAACAGAGTATAACATTCCAGGGGAAAATATGGTCATTCAATGATGTGGAGGACTTTCAAGCGTTCTTGAGGAAAAAACCAGAACTGAATAGAAAATTTGACATTCAAACACAAGAAGCATGAGAAGATAAACATGGAAAAGAAATCATAAGGAACTTATCAAAGTTGAACTATTTACATGCCAACATGGAAAAATGAAAATTGTAACTTATGAAACTTTTCTCAGTATGAGGACAGGTGACGGGAACAAAAATGCATATATATGTATACATACACATATGTATATATAGAAGAGTATATATGCCTATGAATACATATGGAAGTATGTGTATATATGTGTACATAGACAGAGGGCACAGGAGCAATTGAATAGGAAGGGATGATATTTTAAAAGGTGAAATTAAGAGGTGGGAGAGGAATAGAATGAGGGGACACAAGAAGAGACAGAATGGGGTCAATCATTTCATACAGAAGAGGCAAGGGATAACTTACAATGGAGGGGAAGAACAGGAAGGCAAAAAGGGAATGGGTTAACCTCACTCTCATTGAATTTGGCTTAGGGAGGGAATGACATACACTCTAAAATGGGTATCTTGCCCTGCAGGAGAGCAGGGGGGAAGGGCATGAGAGAGGGGATGATGGAGTGGAGGGCAGGTTGGTGGGGAGGGTTGTTAGAAGCACACACTTCTGTAAAGAGACAGGGACAAAGTAGAGAATAGAACAAGGGAAGGGAGGGATAGAAAGGAGGGAAATATCGTCAGTATTATACAATATGTCCATTGTGGAGATGTTTTGCAAAACTACACATGCACACATCTGAGGAAGAAAGATAGGCTTGTGAGTAAATATTGGTCTTGTGTTGGTTTGTGGGAAGGCTAAAGGATGGTGTGGCTCTCTATGCTGTTGTGGCTTATTAACTTCTTTGCTACTATGATGGAAGAGGCTTGCTGGTTTGGGGATTCAGTTTTCTGGTGTCTGAATAAATGTTTTGCTTCTATCTTCTATATGGAGAGTCTGTTATATTTTGTGATAGAGCAGATAATAGAAAGAAACACTCTTCCACAACCTTGGACCCAAAGGTCTCCTAACCTGAGATAATTACCACCCTAAGAAGAAACCACATTAACTCCCTGAGAATGTTAACAACTGTCCTAAACTCAGTGATTAGAAAATTCCTACCCAGCCATCCTTTTCCCCTTCCCAGTGATCCTGTCTATACAAATCCCATTCTCCATCTCCCATGCTATTAAAAAAAAATGCCTTACTAGTTATCATCCTATATCTCTTCTCATTTTGTACCTAAACTCCCTGAGAAGGCCATCTAGAATAGGTGCCTCTACTTCTTTTCCTCTCCCTTTCTTAACTCTATAATCTGGCTTCTAACCTCGTCACTGAACCAAAACTCAACAGCTACTAATGAGCTCTTTTCTTTTAAAATAAGTTTTTATTGATGTCTTTTTCCTTAAATATAACCACAGTTTCCTTTCATATTCCTGAACTTCCCAGGGTACCATCACATATAATAAATATTACGTTAAAAGACTAAAGAAGAAAAAGAGAGGAAAATTAGCATAACTAATTAATACACTGAAAAAGTCTGAGAATATGTGCAACACTTATTATGGACCTTCTACTTCTGCAAAGGGGTTTGTTGGGAGTGTCTTCTCACATCTCTTCTTTTAACCTGTGTTGCTTTTTGTAATTTTGCAACATTCACTTTTGATTTTTTTATATGTACAGTTGTTCTTTCTGTTTACTTTGCTCTAGTTGTTGTATATACTGTTTTCTTAGCTCTGCTTACTTCACTCTGCATCAGTTCATGTAGTTTTTCCATGCTTCTCTGTAATTTATCACATTCATCATTTCTTTTATCACAATAGCATTCCATTACATTCATGTACCATAATTTGTTTAATCACTGCCCAACTGATGGGCATTTACTTTGTTTCTAATTCTTTGCTATCACAAAAAGTGTTGCTATAATTATTTTGGTATTTATGAGGACTTTCTTTTTAAAGCCTCCCTTGGGGTGTAAGCCCAATGACATCTCCAGATTAGAGAATAGGAACATTATAGTTACATTACTGGAACAATTCCAAAGTACTTCCCAAAATGACTGTACCAGTAAATAGCTCCACCAAAAATTACCCAGCGTGCTTATTTCCCAAAACCCCTCAAATATTGATTATAGTCAGACTTCTGTCATCTTTGCCAATTTGCAGAGTATGAGGTGAAACCTTGTGATTGTTTTGATTTGTATTTCTCTTATTAGTGATTTGCAGCATTCTTTTATGTGACTGTTTAAGCTCTGCAATTGTTCTTTTGAGAACTGTTTATATACTTTGATGACTTATCTACTGGGGAGTGACTTACATGTGGTGTATAAGTGTATGTAGCTTATAAGTGCATGCATATGTAATATATTTTGGCTACCAAACCCTTTTAAGAAAAATCTAATACAAAGATTTCCCCCCCCCATTTATTCGCTTCCATTCTTATCCAAATTCATGTTGTCTGTGCAGAAGCTTTTCAGTTTCATGTACAGGTTCCTGTTTTAGATTTTATAATTGTTTGGTTAAGACTCTACCTACTCACAGCTGTTAAGAAGCATATGATCTGTATCTCTTCTAATTTTTTATAGTATGATCTTTAATATTAAGGTCATATGCTCATTTAGAATGTATTGTGGAATATTGTATAAGGTCTAAGTCTAATGTCTACCAGCCTGCTTTCTAGTTTTCCCACTAATTTTTTTCAAATAGAGAGTCCTTTCCTAAATAATTTATAATTTCTACTTTATCAAAAACTGGGTTATTGAGTTCCATTGGACAACAATCCCCTAACTGTCAAATTTAATGCCTTTTTGTCAATCCTCATTCTTCTGGCCCTGGAGTCTGGGATACCTGAATTCAAATCTGACCTCAGACTCTTAGAAGCCATGTGATCCTGGGCAAGTCATTTAAGCTATTTTTACCTCAACTGCCTTAATTGTAAAATGGAGATAACAGCATCTCCTTCCCAGGGTTATTGTGAAGATGACGTGAGGTCATATTTGTAAAACACTTAGCCCACTTAGTGCCTGGCATATAGTAGGCCCTTAATAAATGCTTGTTTCCTTCCTTCTTTCCTTTCTGAGTTTTTTTGCAGCTTTTGATAATGTCAGTTAATCAGTTGATAAAACATTTATTAAGCTCCTACATAGCCAAGCAATGTGCTAAATGCTGATATAAGAGACAGTACCTGTCTTCAAGGAGATCACAACCTAAATGGGGAGACAACAAACAAGTTATAATATAAGATAAATATGAAATAATTAACAGAAAGAAGGCATTAGAATTAAGAGGGTTTGGAAAGTGGAGGACAGGATTTTAGTTGGGATTTTAAGACAGTATGTAGAAATGAGGAGGGATAACATTCCAGGCATGGAGGACAGTCAGATAAAATACCTGGAACTGAAAGCTAGACTGTCCTGTTCATAGAACAGCAAGCAGATTTAATTAGAACCAATGTCACTGGATCAAATAGTATGTGGCAGGAAATAAGGTGTAAGAAAACTGGAAAGGTAGGAGGGGGCTAAGTTATAAAGGGCTTAGAAGCCCAGAGGATTTTGCATTTAATCCTAGAGACAAAAGGCAGTCACTGAATTTGGGGGGTGAGGGGTAGGTGTGATGGTAGGACCTGAGCTTTAGAAAAATCACTTTAGCAGATGAATGGAGGATAGTCTATAGAGTGGGGAGAGATGTGAGGCAGGAAGGCTCATAGGTAAGTGTGAGGTGATTAGGGCCTAGACCAGGTAAGTGGGAAGGTGAGGAGACAAAAGGGCATATATTCAAGAGGTGCTAAATAAGTGAAACTGACAGGCCTTGGCAATGTGGATGGATTAGATACTAGAGGTGAGAGATGGTGAGGAGTAGATTGTATGCATGGGGGACTGGGAAGATGGTATTGCTCTTTACAGTAACAGAGGAGTAAAGGAGGAGTTTAGGGAGAAAGATAATGAGTTCTATTTTGGATATGCTGAGTTTAATATGCCTCCTGGATATCCAATTAAGAATGTCTGAAAGGCAGTTAGAGAAGTGAGAAAAGAGGTCAGCAGAGAGAGTAATGCAGGATAGGTGTATTTGTGAATCATAATGTACAAATGGTCATTGAACCCATGAGAAGTGATGAGATCGTTAAGTGAAGGAGCATATAGAAGAAGAGGACAGAACCCTGTACCTAAAGGGTATGATTTGGAGGAGGATCCAGCAACATAATCTCCAATCTTCTCTCTCGGTTTCTGTGACAGAGTGGTCCTCCTTCTATCCAGCTCCTTCTCCATCTCCCTACTACTGTCAATAGCTCCAAGGGCACCACCATTCTCCCAGTCAGCCAGGCTCAAAAACCTAGATATCATTCTCAACTCCTCAGGCTTTCTCACCCTCCATACATTGCCAAGACTTGTCAATTTTACCTCTGTAATATCTGTTGCATACCCCTCTTCTCTCTTCTGACATTGCACCACCATTGTTCAGGCCCTCATCTCCTTACAACTAGACTACTATAACAGCCTGCTGTTTGGTGTCCCTACCAAAAATCTTTCCTCAATTAACTCCATACTCCACTCAGTTGCCAAAGTGATCTCCTAAAGCTTGGCTCTGACCATGTCATTCCTCTATTCAAGAAACTCCAGTGGTTCCTTTTCATCTCCAAGGTCAAATTTGAAATCCTCTGGCATTCAAAGTCCTTCATAACCTGCTCCTCCATCTCCTCACTCCCTTCCAGTCTACATGCATCACACACTTCCCCACATATTCTGTGATCCAGTGACATTGGCCTCCTTGCCATTCCTTGCACAAGATGCTCCATCTCCAAACTCTGGGCATTTTCATTTGTTGTCCCCCATACCTAGAATATCCCTCCTTATCTTTGCCTCCTGGCTTCCCCAGCTTCCTTCAAGTCCCAGCTAAAATACCACAGCAGGTGGCAAAGAACTGGAAATTAAGGGGATGCACATCAATTGGGTAATGGCTGAACAAGTTGTGGTACATGAATGTAATGGAATAATATTGTTCCATAAGAAATGACGAGCAGGTGGATTTCAGAAAAACCTGGAAAGACGTACATGAACTGACAGTGAGTGAAGTGAGCAGAACCAGGAGAACACTATACACAGTAACAGCAATATTGTGCAATGATTAACTCTGACAGACTTGGCTCTTCTCAGCAATGCAATGATCTAAGACAGTTCCAAGACTCATGACAGAAAATGCCATCCACATCCAGAGAAAGCACTATGGAGTATGAATGTACAGTGAAGTGTACCATTTTCTTTTTTGCTGTTTTTTCTTTCTTGTGTTTTTTCCCTTTTGTTCTGACTACTCTTTCACAAATGGACTAACGTGAAAATACGTGTAATAATTGTACATGTAGAGTCTACATCAGATTGCAAACTGTCTTGGGAAGGGGAGAGAGGGAAAAATTTAGAACTCAAAATCTTATGAAAGTGAATGCTGAAAACTGAAAATATATACATAAATGATAAAATAATAAAATAAAATACCACAAAGCCAAGAAGTCTTTTCTGATGCCCCTTAATGCTAACGCCTTCCCTCTATTAATCATTTCCAGTTTATCCTGTACATAGCTTATCTGTACTCTGTTACTTGCATGTTGTTCATGCCATTAGGCTGTCAGCTCCTTCACAGCAAGGACTGTTTTTTGTCTTTCTTTATATCCCATCCCTGGCACAGTGCCTAGAAAAGAGTAGATTCTCAATAAATGTTTAACTGGTTCATTTTTGAGGTTTACTCACTTTTCATTCTATTTCTTTTGTTTTTTGATTTTTTTTGTTTGCTTTTTGGAGGTCAGTTGGGGATAAGTAACTTGCCCAGGGTCACACAGCTAGTAAGTGTTAAGTGTCTGAGGATGGATTTGAACTCAGGTCCTCCTGACTCCAGGGCCAGTGCTCTATTCACTGTACCACCTAGTCACCCCTTTTCATTCTATTTTAAGCATTATATAAATGTTAGCTATTATTATTGTTGTTTCTATGGTCCTTTCACTGTCCATTTTCATTTTGTTTTCTTTTTCTAAAACTTCAAAATAGAAGCAGCTAGGTGGCACAGTGGATAGAGTAACAGCCCTAAAGTCAGGAGGACCTGAGTTCAAATCTAGCCTCTGACCAGATACTTGACATTTACTAGCTGTGTGAGCCTGGGAAAGTCACTTAACCCCAATGGCCTCATCAAAAACAAACAAAAAACAACAAAAAAAAACCCTTCAAAATTCATTTTTAAAAACCTATTGTTTTATTCCTAAAAAATGTCATGAAAAACACCTCAGCAAAAATTGGTCTTTTGGGGTAATCTTTGTTCATACATAGCATAAGAAAATATTATAGAATTATGGTACACTTGGCAAATACAACGATTTCTTATGGTGCTGCAGTGGACAGAGTACTGGGCTTGGAGTTAGGAATACCTGAATTCAAATCCAGCCTCAGACGTTTAGAAGCTACGTGACCCTGTACAAGTGTGAGGACCAAATGAGACAATATTTGTAAAGCACTTAGCACAGTGCCTGGCACATAGTAGGTACTATGTAAATTCTAATCTTTTGCTTTCTCTTCCCTCATAATCTATATATGGATACTTAATTAATCATTGTCCACATAGTTACTTATCAGCATATAAAAAGTACACACCTATGTACTGTTTTCCCCAAATTAAAACAAATTGTTTTCACCAAACTTTTATAACAATTTCACACTGGTTTTCAGATGGATAAACTGTGAAAAAACCTCAACTCCAAAAAATGCACAACCTCTTTATATCTTACTGTTTTGATGTTTTTATTCTTGTATATGTTTCCTATATAAGGGTTGCATAAATGGTCCTCTTTTCTATATTCTATATTCCTAGCAAACAGCAGCTCTGTTTAAAGAGTCAGGTGAATTACAAACTTGAAAAAAATATTTCTTAAAAGGCTGACAAATTCATTTGTTTTAAGATGTCAACATGCAGTGAAATCTTTCAGCGTTTACTAATCATGCTCAATCTTATTTAATGTTTTGTTTATGCTATGAGAAGCTTTTTAAATTTGCCAAACTACCTCATTTGTAGTGAATTCAACTGGTTACTTTTTATTTAAAAATTTAATTGAAGTTCCTTTTATTAGGGAAAAATAGCATAGCCCTTTTAATATATCCTCTCAATCCTGACAAAAGTTTATTGAATGGGAGAATAGGTCAAGATGTACATGACTGCCTGTAGGTGGCAATATAGCATTAAAATTTATCTTTCTGAGCACATGAAATTTAAATCTATGTGTTATAAAGCTTAATAAGATTCATGAAAAGTTCAAAGCAATGCATAGTTAATTAATTGTGCTTATTCAATACAAGAAATACCATGCAGTAACTTCTTTGAAAACAAAACTATCTTGCTTTCTTCACGTAACTTGCATAACTTGTGTACCATCCTTCACAGGTAAAACTGTCCAGAATGAAAAAAGATAGAGGTGTTGTGACCTATACTTCTACCGTAGGAGTACGCTGATCAGTAAAATAACAAATCCTTGCACTGATTCAAGTATGTTCAGGGCATCATTTTAAGTACTAAGGAAAATAAAATATAATTAAGACATGGTCCCGTCCCTGACATGGAACTCACATATATATAAATATACTATCATTACAGTACAGTTAGGTCAATAAGTACCAAGCCAAAGAGAATATAAACAGAGAATAAGAAGGGTTCAAAGTACTGTGAAAGATCAAAGAAAGAAGGGAAGGCTTTTTAGAAGAAGGGACATGAACTGGGCCTTCATTAAAAGATCAATCAATTAATAAATTAGCACTTAAGCACCTACTGTGTGACAAGCAATGGGAATTCAAGAGTAAAACAGTCCCTACCCTCAACAAGTTTATGTTGTGATGGTTAAGATTTCAACAAGAGTAAAAACCTCAAAGTTGAAAGGGATCAAAAGATCATATGGTCTCCTTTCTTGTGTTCAATAAAATAAATTCTTTCCATTTTATGGATGAAGGAACTGAAGTTTAGAGAATTTAAGAGATTACCTAAAGTTCCACTGTATAAGTATTGAAGAGGGCCCAGGATGTAACTTAAATCTCAATAGTACTCCTTTATGATGATAAAAACCAAAGCTACAAAAACCTCACCTATCAATTCAACAAGGCAAAACAGTCTCAGGAAAGAAAAATTAAATAGATGAATCCTACAAATTACTAAGCATATGCCAGGTTCCTATTTCTAAGAAACGTACGAAAAAAATTCTTGATCAGAATATCACTGAATCATTTAAAGTCTATAAAACTACTGAATTCAATAAAGCAAAATACTTATAATCTAAACCACAGGAAAACCTATAAATTCCAAATCATGCCTACACTGAATATCCATGACCAAACTCTGGCCACTAGTATACATTTTACAGCACCATACAACACACTGTCCCACATTCTCCCTTTTCCACTTGAATAGAAAGGGTTTGACGTGGTGCTACTGAGTGATTTGCTCCAGGTTGGTTAGCTAAGTAGTAGCACACTATCCCATATCATTCATATTTAAGCAGTCCAAACTTTCATACGGTACAATAGCACTTATTCTCTAGAAAGCATTAAACACATTTTTATCACAGTACTATTTTTTTGGGGAGAGGATCACAGTTGTAGAGAAAGGGCTATCATTTTTCTTTTTAAATCTTTTCCTAAAAAATGTAGTATTTGTGACTTACTCTAAGAACATGATTGAAGAAAATGTCCTATTCTATTTGACTGATGCTATAATCTTTATTCTTTTCCCTTCATTGGTAAAATAAATAAAAATTCAGTAAAAAGTACATGAATAGCTACATACTCACTCAAACCTGAAACCTGGACTCTGTTACTAGTAGCTATAATTGTAAGACAGGCGATTTGGAGGACCAATACACAACTCATATTCTACCTAATATTCAAGTATAAAAAGGAGCATTGTGTATTGAGGCTCCAGCCTATAAATTACTCTATGAGCCCTGATTCTGCCACTGTTACATTAGTCAAGATTCCTACTGAATGTACCTGACAAGTAGCCACAGTAATACTCTTCAATTCTGTCAACACTTTAAAAATTATTCTTATTGAATATAGCAATTCACATTTATATAGCACTTTTGGTTTCACATATGAGAAAAAAGGACTCAAGAGAGGCTGGTGGCCTGTGGTCACGTAAGTAGACACGAGCTATGATCAAACCACATCTTCTAACACCAAGTATAAAGCTTTTTGCCACTATACTCAATGATAGGAGTAAAAAGACAGATCCGGTTCTCAAGGATGGAACCACCATGTACACGAATAACTTTTATAAAAGAGAAAGTATTATATATGCAAAGACAAGGACTAAGGAAACTACAATGAGAAATTTCAGGGTTGGGGAAATTTTCATGAAAGAATTAAAATCTGAGTTAGGCCTTCAAAAAGAAGTCCTTAAAGGGAACACAACTAAAACGTCACTATTCTATTTATTCTCTTAAAATAGGGATCCTTAAGTCTATAAATCTTAAATGGAGGACATGGTAAGGTACATAAATGTTTGACAATAAGTTTTATGGATTTAATGAGAAAATGGATAGGCCTTCATTTCAGAGAAGCTAAGTTTTTGTGGATTACCCAAAGCAGGTAGATTTCTGACAAGTCTGTGAAAGTGGTGAATTTTTAAAGCATACTTTGAGAAACACAATTTTCAGTCTTTCACATACAGAGATGCCACTGAGGGAGAAAGGAAGAGGAGAATGAAGTCCAAAGTAATCAGCCTAGGTGGAATACTCAGAGGTAGATGAGGCAGGGCCCACAGATGGAGATCTGTCAGGTTTCTACAATTTAATTCACTTCAAAAATTATTTGTTATCATAAGCATGGTATAAGGCAGTAGGTATCAAAGTGTGTTTTGAGGATCCTTGGGGGTTACTGAGAAAACTTCAGGGGCCTGTGTGATCATTTTCATCATAATACTAAGACATTATTTGCCTATAAAAATATTCCTCCTTTTTTCTAACAACATGTCCGCATGAGGCCAGATTTTCTTCATATACTCCAACACATAGGAACCCAGCTGCCTTCTATTAAGCCAGATATTAAAAAGGGCTGCAAAAAATATGCAAATGCCAGATAATGCTGGTCTTCTCACTAACTTTTTTTGTTTTTTAAAATAAAATTCATAAAAACAGGCTTGCTAGTTAATGGGTAATGAGCTTATTTTTGTGGTGAAGTTTAGAGAAGCAATGAATTAGTTCTCTAGTAAGGAAAACAATCAGACAATTAGTAGCATAGCAGATTTTCACTGCTATCAATCAATCAATTAAGATACATTAAGAGGGCCTGCTAATTTACCAGGTACTGTGCTAAGTGCAAGCAATACAAAAAGAGGCAAAGATATTGCCTGTCCTCAAAGGAGTTCACAATCCGATGGGCAAGACAACATGCAAACAAATACATACAAAGCAAACTATACTACAGATAGGATAACTAAGAAATAATCAACAGAAAGAAGGCAATGGGATTAAGAGGGGTTGGGGAAGGCTTCCTGTAGAAAGTGGGATCTTAATTGGGACTTAAAGAAAGAAAAGCCAGGGTGGTCCGTGATCAGAGCAGAAGATGGGAGAGCATTCCAGCCAGAGAAAATGCCTTTAAGTCAAAAGATGGAATGCCCCATTTCTAGAACTGCCAGGAGACCAGTATCCCAGTACTGAAGAATATATGTAGGGGAATAGAAAGAGTTTATGTTGTAAGAATGTAAAAGTGGAATGGGGCTTGGTCATGAAGGGCTTGGAATGCCAAACAGAGCAGTTTGTATTTGATCGTGAAGGCAAGAGGGAGCCTTTGGAATTTACTAAGCAGGAGAATGACATGGTTGGACATATGCTGTAAGAAAATAAATTTAGTGGCTGAATGGATTGGAGAGAGACTTGAGGCAGGAAAAACCACCAGCAAGACACTGCAACATTACAGAGGGGAGGTAATAGAGGTCCACACCAGGGTAGTGGCAGTGTCAGGGGAGAGATGTTGCAAAGATGAAACTGATAAGAGACTGGATATGGGAAGTGAGAGATATTGAAGGACTGGGAGGATGCTGTAGCCTTCTAAAGTACTGTGGGAATATAGTGGTGGTGTGAAGAGGTAGGATCAGAAAAAAGATAACAAGTTCTGTTTGGGACATACTGAGTTTAAGAGGTCTACTAGACATCCAGTTTGAGATGTCTGCAAAGCAGTTAGAGAAGCAAGACTAGAGGTCAGCAGTGGAATTGGGGCAGGAATGGTAGCTATGAGAATTATTAGCATAAGCTCTTTTTTTGGTGGCAAAGAATTGGAAATTGAGGGGATGCCCATCAAGTGGGGAATAGCTGAACAAGTTGTGGTATATGAATGGAATGGAATATTATTGTGCTATAGGAAATGACAAGGAGGAGGATTTCAGAAAAACCTGATCTAAGGCAGTTCCAAAAGACTCATGGATGGAAAATGCTATTCACATCCAGAAAAAGAACTATGGAGTCTGAATGTAGACCAAAGCATACTATTTTTACTTCTTTTCTTATTTCGTGGTTTTTCTCTTTTGTGTTGATTCCTCTTTCACAACATGACAAATATGGAAATATGTTTGATATGATTGTACATGTATATAACCTATATGAGACTGCTTGCCAGCTTAGGAGGGGGGTAAGAAAGAAAAGAGGGAGAAAAAAATTTGGAACTCAAACTATAAAAGTGAATGCTAAAAACTATCTTTACATGTAATTGAGAAAATAAAATACTATTAAGTGTTTTTTAAAAAATACATAAAAAGGGGTTCCAGGCCAGCTACCTCTTCATCTAAAAAAAAAATGAGAGAGATGAGATGGCTTGAATTGAGAATAAATAATGAAAATGATGCATCCTGAATCCCATCCTTAGGAGAATTTTCTGTATGCTATAAATTGAATCTTCAGTAGAATAAAGCAATTTCTTTTTTGAAAAATTTTTAAAAGAGATAATCATTAGCATAGAAATGATAATTAAATCCATGTGAGCCACTGAGATCACCAAGTAAAGTAGCACAGAGGGAGAAGAGAAGAGGGCCTAGATCCCCTAGATGGTACGGGACAGCTGCAGTTAGAGGATATGATCTAGAGGAGGATCCAGTGAAGGACACAAAAGAAGCAGTCAGACAGGTAGGAGGAAAGTCAGGAGAGAGTGATGTCTTGAAAACCCAGAGAAAAGAAAGTATCAAGGAGGAGAGAGTGATCAACAGTGTCAGGCTGCAGAGAGGTCAAAGAGAATGATAACTGAGAAAAGAAATCACTGGATTTGGCAACTAAGAGAACATTATTAGTAACTTTGGAGAGAGCAGTTTCGGGGAATGACAAAGTGGGAAGCCAGCCTATAAAGGGTTATCATGGTTAAGTTGGGCTATGGAGAAGTGGGCAAGTTTGTAGGAAGAAAAGCAGACCCGAACATAGGTAGTTATAGTCAGACTGCTATCATGTGGTCTTGTAGTAGTTTTTGTTTTCAGAGTCACTTGGGCCTAAGTGATCTCTCAGGATTTGAGAATGGGCATTATAGGAATTCCTAAAAATCTTCCGTAATGAAGGCATGTCCTCGTGTCTCTTCTGAAATCTCAAACTGAAGGAGGCAGCCAGAAAAGCCATGTGTCTGGTTTTACCTCCCTCAGGTATCCATAGTGCTGTGATTTTGTCTAGGTGGCTACTCTGCTGACTTTGGGACTAGAATATACTGAAAAGTCTTTCTGAAAACGACCAGGCTGCATCTCTGATACTAATACTCCACCCTATCAAGTTTGGGAGAGGTCTAAGAGTTCCAGATATAGGAAGTATATTTAACTCTTCTTTGGGTCTGTGTTTGAAAAGCATAGGTGAAGAGAGGTATTAAAAATTCTAGCTAAATAGTAGCTAACTCCTGCAAGGAAGACTTTCTATATTAAACACAGGTATACTGTACATTTTGCCACTATTTTGCCCATACTAACACTAATCTCCAATATAATTTTATTTTATTGTACACAATCCTAGTAATTATAATTTTTAAAAAAAATTCTGCTGTTGTGGGACTATAAAAATGTACATACCCTTTGACCCAGCAATACAACTTCTGGAGCTGTATCCAAAAGTGATGATAAAAATGGGGAAAGGACCCACAAGTACAAAAAATATTTATAGCAGCTCTTTTTGTGGTGGCAAAGAATTGGAAATTGAGAGGATGCCCATCAATTGTGGAATGGCTGAACAAGTTGTGGTATATGAATGGAATGGAATACTATTGTGCTGTAAGAAAGACTTATATGAACTGATGCTGAGTGAAGTGAGCAGAACCAAGAGAACACTGTACCCTGTAACAACTCACACTGTGTGATGACTGACTTTGATAAGACTTGGCTCTTCTCTGCATGCAAGGATCTAAGACAACTCCAAAAACTCCAAACAACTCATGAGAGAAAATGCCATGCACATCCAGAAAAGAATTATGGAGTCTGAATGAAGATCGAAGGATACTATTTGCTTTCTTTTTTGTGTATGTTTTGTTTTTTCTTTCTTGTGGTTCCTCCCATTCATTCTAATTCTTCTTTACAACATGACTAATATGAAAATATGTTTAATGAGAATGTGTATGTAGAGCCTACATCAGATTGCATGCTGTCTTGGGGAGAGGGGAAGGGAGAAAGGTAGAGAAAATTTAAAACTCAAAAGTTTATGGAAGTGAATGCTGAAAATTCAAAATAAATTAATTCATCAAAAAAAGTTATGCCACTGTGACTTCAAGTAACTAATGTTGAACTTTAAGAATGTCTTTACACTGTATTCACTCTTAAGTGCCTAGAGTCAAAGTTCAATAAGGGTAAGGATTTTAGGTCTAAAAAATAGTTACAAAAAGGTGGGCTGATATACTGAGCTTTTACACAAAAGAATGAATTCATCCTCTGTGAGCAAACAGGCCTCTCTTTTTCAACAAATAAAATGTTCTTTCTAACCTTATCATTTAACAAGTCAAGATAGTACAAAAAAAGACAACAGAGCACTGTTTAGAGGATCCATAAGAGAAATAACCAAATTCCTCCCTAAAAGGGAAACAATTTAAGCACAAGCATTAAGCAAGATATTAGAAACCATAAAATTTAATAAGGGGAATTACTTATCAACAACAATTTAAGGAAATGACCTATTTTCTTATATTTTAAATGCCATCATTAAATATTATACTTACTGTTCATAACTAGAAAGGACCTTACAGAAATCATCTTATTCCATACCCTTATCTGTAGGATGAGGAAACTGCAGCCCAGAGAATTTCAGTGATTTGCTTAATGGCAAATGGTTGAATAAAATGCAAAACTGGGATTCAAATCTTGGACTTCCTGTGTCAAATCCTAATATTGTCATTTTTACTATACCCCAATAATTCATAAAAGGTAACACTGTTTAGTCATATGATGTTACCAGTGTCAATGGATAGTGTTAGATTATCTGAAAGGATGTGGATTTGATTTTTGAGGGCACAGTCAAATGATGGTAAAAATAGACGTTAACTGCATGCAGAAGCAGGAGTGGCAGCTACGTTTCGTCCTAGATTAAAAGGAGGTATTTTTTTAAAGACAAAAACTCAGTTTAATTCAAATAACTGGTTAATTTTTTAAAACAGCCTATTTAATTAAAACAACCTGTAACTGACCGTAGTAGTTTTTTTTAAATAACTGACAATTTTACTTAACTCAACCTTTTTGTTTCTAATCAAGTTTGTGTGCAGATACAGCCTTAACCTTTCTCAAAGAATCAAATTGTCAAACTCCTTTACTTAAGGGAATAAGATGTTGTTGAAGGATTTCAAGAAATATGAAAATGAATTTATTTTAAAAGAAAACAAATGAAAGACTTAAGGGTTATATAGAGTAAGAAAAGAATCCCCTTTGCTAGTTACCGACCTCCTCTGTGAAAAGGAAGGGGAGGGGGAGGAGGAGAGGAAGAGAGGAGGAGGAAGCGGCAGGGTTTCTAGATGCCTCATTTGAGGCCATTACTTCCCTTATTGTCAGTTTCAACTTATTTTTTTTTCATTAGCGTACCCAGAGTATGTAAATTAATACAGTAAAGGATCTCAAATGCTTTTTCTTTTTCCTTTAAAGTAGCCTTTGGGGAAGTCAAAAGTTATTTATTTTTTCATATACAGGAAGAAGAAATGATGACTACTAGAGAAGAAAAGTAAAAAAAGGTGAGTGTTCTATAGAAAACAGAGCTAAGAAAGAAAACAAAATGTTAGTAGTCGGTAGGTCAATAAACATTTATTAAGAACCTCCTATGTGCCAGACTGTGCTAAGCACTGGGGGTACAAAGAAAAGGCAAAAGACAGGCTCTTCTCTAATGGAGCTCACAATTTAATGGGGGAGATGACAGGCAAACAACTTTATAATTGGAGCATATACAAGCTAAATTAGAGATAATCAATAGAGGAAAGGCACTAGCATTAAAGAGGACGGGGAAAGATGGTGCTCATTTTAAATTTGTTAGAAAATTTTTAAATGAAAATATGATTTATAAGATTTACTTTTACTTTTCAGATCTCTAAATGTATTTAATTTTCCTGAAGGCACTAAGATGCATGCTAAATAGTACTACTGTTTTCTGTTAGCAAAGGCAACACTCAGTTTTCAAAGGAAACATTTATTTTTCTTACTCAGAAGGTCTTTCTTAAAATACTACTCACCTTTCTTTTGTGGGCTAATGTTACACATATACTATGTAATAGAATCTCATTTATGAAGGGGAAAAAATACATCCAGGATGATGTCATGAGCAAAAAAACCCAACCCTTATTTCAAAGAATATTTGCTTAAAGAGGGAAAGTAGTTAAAAACAATCTTATAAGTACCTGATCTTAGACTTAGCATATAAGATAAACTGTTAAGCAAAAAGTCGAAAGCTAGAAAAATGAAACTCTACTTCTTGACCCAGATTGCCTTATGAACAACTTATTTCAGAGCAAGTAAAAAAAAAGCAACAGAGAGACTTCTTATCTTTTACAGATTTGGGCACACTGAAAAAGGATTACCTACAAATAACTTTAATGCACAGAAGGTAAGAAATATTTAACTTATATGATTTTTAATAAAAAATCAAAATTTTCAAAGACATGTATGTTTTAATAGTATGCTATTTAAAAACTGCTAATAAGGATTTTATAATATACAGCAGATTATATATACTCATTTTACACATACAAATTATATAACTTTTTAAATTAATATGAAAATGTGTAGCAATCATAGTCTGTTACTTTGGTTATTTTCATTTTAAAGAAAAGAGGTTTTTGTAACTATTCTCTACCTATTGGTTTAAACTACAGTTTTTCATAATGCATACAAAAAAAATCTATAAACAAAGTCAGGTAAATTCTGAGAGCATGTACTTTAAAAGAACCTTAGTTTTGAAACTGTAACAATGTTCTATATTTCAAGATATCAAATGCCTTTTAAAATCCATTTCTATACCAACCCCCTTTTTTCCCCCTAATTCATCCTTCAAGAGAAGGACTATTACCTTACAAAGCTTTAGATAGTGTCCTTAATAGGAGAAATCTGCTAATCTATTCAACATTTATTAAGTACATACTTTAAAAGATCATTCAGACAGTAAACTGAAACCTATATCTAGGTTTCTAGACCTACCCACTTCTTCGGATAATCTCTTCCAAAGGTAATCTGGACAGAGGACCCCAGAGCAAAGATTGCCATACCTACTAGCTCCTACATGACTCTACTTAGATACCAGAAAAGCACTTCATTCTTTTTACCTCTAGTGAATCACTTTATGAGACATAACATGCCTAGAAGACAGCTAGGATTGAGAAGCTGGAGTTAAGAAGACCTGGTTTCAAATACATCCCTAACAATTGCTATCATATGTAAAACATTTTGCAAATTTTAAAATGCTATAAAAATATCAAACAGTAGTTAGCAGCAGCAACAATAGCAGCTATGTGATCAGCAGCAAGTCACTTAAACTTTCCTGAAACTCAGTTTCCTCATGGGCATAATAATACCTACTACATTATAACTTTTTCACAAGGTTGTTATACAGCTTAAGGGACAATTTACATACAGTGTTTTGCAAACCTTAAAGTGTGTTGTATTGTCTCATCTCTTTAATACTTTCAATGTACACACACACACACACACACACACACATATATACATATCTCCCTCCACCTACTATTACCCCACACCATCAATTTTCTCCGATTGTATTTATTAATAAGTTTGCACTTATTTATATAATGCATTGGTTACAGCTTGATGAAGAGGGTGATGGCGACGATGATGAAGGCAACATGGGATAGTGGACATAGAATTCGTGTCAACTTAGTGTTAGTAGGGTCTGGATTCATAAAACATAGTGGACAGGTGACCCTGATGAAATCTCTTAATCTCCTAGTACCCCAGGCAACTCTCTTAACACTGTAAACTGAAGAGAAGGTACCAATCTGCATTGGTAGGAGTTTCTCAACCAACAAAACCCACAAGCTCAATTAAAAAAAAAATTTTTTTTAAGTTAATTCTTGGGGCAGCTAGGTAGCCCAGTGAATAAAGTCCTGGAGTCAGGAGGTCCTGAGTTCAAATCTGGCCTCAGACACCTGACACACTTATTAGCTGTGTGACCTTGGGCAAGTCACTCAATTCCAACTGCCTTGCCTTCTACCCTCAAAAAAAAAAAAAGTTCATTCTTTTTTTTAAAATTCAGTCCAGGCTGAAATGGCTCTGGGACAACTCATTATCCTACTACCATTCTTTTATTTTTGATGTTAGGTGCACTGTTGAACAAGTACATAAAATAACTGCTTTTTAAAAAATAATTAAAGCATTGGGATATAAGCTTACATTGTATACTCTCAAAGAAAGCATCTTCTCAACAAACTCTGGAAGAAAACAGGATCTCTCATCCTATAAATCCCTCATTCTATATCCAAATGGTTTTGATTTCTTCTATTATGTCTCTATATTCTAAAAGCTTTTCATTCCATGTAGTTTGGAGATTGAGCATTTGGAATGGCAACATGTCTTAAAAATATTATTAAATTGCATGGATCAATTATATGTTAACAGCTTTGCCTATGATAATGCTCTAGTTCCAGTTCAATTTATTGTTGAATTCTCAAGGATATTTGAGATTTATATTTATAATACAACAAAGCTAGCCACCAAGTTAGGTCTTGCTAGGTATTCAGTAGGTACTAAACTTTTGCAACCTATAGTGACACACTGCACATTTTAAAACAATTTCTTTGCATAATCTACACTGATCTAAGATCCACAAATATAACTTGCATGTAGTGGCAAAGACCTTATGTTGAGTTACCTATAAACCCCTCCATTTCTATGAACAAATCTGCAGGACTCAGCCATTTGTTTCATGCTTCTCTGTCAACAGAGGAGTTTAGTTTAGTTCATGTGGATTTCCCTCAGAGAAGTTCTTCTGATTCTCCTTTTGGGTCTTAATCATTTCATAGGCTCTAATCTGAACATAAACTCTTCTGTCATTCAAAGCAATAATATAAATTGGCCCAAACCCACCTCTTCAGTCTTATTTCAGTACTACGTCTTTTCATGTACTCAAAACTCTTGAGTTCTCTAGTATCATTCGACCCTCTTCCTTTATTCATATCTCATTGCGCTATGTAGAAAGGCTTCTTCACCCAGGTCCATCTACTGATACCGAAGTCCTCCCCTTCCTTCCAGGTCCAAATCACATGCTATCTCCTCTATGAAACCTTCCCTCACTTTCCTCCATCAAAGTCCTGTCCCACCTCCAGATGAAAGTGATCCTTTACTCCTAAAACTTCTTGTGGAAATTGGCTTGGGTCTCTCCTTTACACTTATCCCATTTTTCCCCCTGTATCACATGTATGCACACATCTTCATATGATTATACTGCAAGCTTCCTGACTCGAGGATCTGTATAGAATTTATTTGTCTCCACTGCCCAGTTCTGTGACTTTACATAGAACTTAATAAAAAAGCTTAATAAAAGTTTACTGAATTGGAATGGAATTACTCAAGCCAAGACAGGGTCAAAGGAATTTTTTTATCTGTATAAGATTTGGCACATTAAAAAAAGAAACAAAAGGCAAAATAAATAAAACAACAAAACAAGAAAAGTAGTGTTGAAATGCATTGTTATCAGACTACAGATTTCTAACTCTAATTCTGTAACATCCTAGAATATCAACAGAATTGAGGTATTATAAAATTCTCCCCCCAAAAGTTGAAAAGTAACTTCCATTTTTGATGAAAGCAAAGGTGGCCATGAGAAATCAGAAAAGTAAACACTACAACTTCCTAAAAGATGATAATCATTCCCAAATCAATGCAAATTCAAATAACCAAAAAGTTTTTGGTCTGAAAGATTTCTTTCTTGTCATTAAGTGATACACATCATAGCAGTTAAAATTGGCTACACATCTTCATGACATTTAAAAATGAATCTGGAGTTGGACTGAGGCAGGATCTTCTTAATTATCCATTCCAAAAAGTTTCCAGTATTGCTATAATAATCTAAAGTCTCTTGACCTTAAGAACCCTGTACAAGATATTTTTTTTCCAGAACCTTGACTAAATGAAGCATTTAAAGGAAATAATACTAATGAAGGTCTTGACTAATTAACGTTTTCATAAGATTGAACTGTAAACTGTTTTGGGTAACCACAGCTAAAAGTACTTTTGAAAGAGCTGTCTGTAGCTCATTTGTGCATTTCTGTAATTAGTTTTCATCTGTACTTTGCGGTATACTGAATTATTATTTAGATGTGGTCCAACCTAGCTAATTTAGATACCATTTTGCAGTTTGTGATCAATTGGATGGAGATTAGGCTATGCTTAACTTGGTCTAACAAATTCTTCTTTTTACCATAAGTAATGTATATTATGCAAATAAAGTTTCAGGAGAAATATTTAAAATACTTTGATCTTCAACAAATGATCCTCAAACACTATTCATTTACATAGAAGAAATTTAAAATCATTCCCACTTTTGTATGAAGAGCCTTTGTTCGCCAAAACTTTGTTCAGCCTAATTTTAGTTACTGAATGTACTTTAAAGTAACAAAACAATTACATTGTGTGGAGGGGGAGAACAGGAAGGCAAAAGGGAAAGAGTCAACCTTACTCTCACTGAACTTGGCTTAGGGAAGGAATGACATAAACTCTAAACTGGGTATCTTGCCACACAGGAGAGTACGGGGAATGGGGATGAGAGGTGGGATGATGGAGGGGAGGGCAGGGTGGGGGCGAGGGTTGATGGAAGT
>CM053580.1:119506264-119525313 GCA_028627135.1 Pseudochirops cupreus | reverse complement strand
CAATGTGAAAGTATTTGCAGATCCTATACATGAGTGCACGCCACCATGGGGGGGGGGGAGGAAGGTAGGGGAGAAAATCTGAAACTCAAGTGATTGTGGAACAGAATCTTGTAAATTAAAAGTAAATGAGTAAATAAAAAAATTTAAAAAAAAATAAAGTTCTTATAATCTGGTTCCAGCTAACTTTTCTGGGCTTCCTTCACGGTGGTCCTCATATAGCACTGTACTTTCTAACATTCTGCCTCCGCCTTCTTTGCCTTTGCACATGCCACTTTTCATGCCTTTAATATTCTTCCACCTCGCCTATCTCTCAGAATCTTTCAGGGTTAGCTCAGGTATCAGCACTTCCTACATAAAACCTTCTCCTGATTCCCCTTCTTCAGTTATTAGGGCCCCACACCAAAATTATTTTGTCTTTATTGTGCATAGGCTTTGTAGTCACCTATAGATGTGCTGAATGCCACCTAAACTTTAAGCTCCTTGAAGGAGGTGGGGGGGGGACCATTAGGTCTTTGTATACTCAAAAACTTGTAAAAAAACAGGTACTAAATAAATGACTGCTGAATTAAACTGAAATGTACTAAATATGTACTTTTAAGTTATTAGATAAATTTTAGATGTGGTTCTTAAACCTAAGTTTAACTAATACAAATCAATTGCCACAGTACTATTATAACTCAATTACTGAAAAACTGTAATAATGTAAGAACACAACCTTCCTAGAACAAAGTTCTTTTCTAATGCCTCACTGGGACTGGAACTGGCCCTACCTATGCCACAGTACAAGTTTTGACCATTTCTACCTCAGTAAAAAGGCTTTGTGCATGTTTTCTGAGGAGCAGCCTAGCTAAGTTGCCCACTTGGGGGATGAATTCTTTGGTTGTGGTAACCCATGAAACAAAGAAAAACACAAAATGCTGTAGTTCTCTATAGTTCCCTTTCACTTGTCCGTGAAGTCATCAGACAGTGGCAGAGGGGCAGAAAGTATTAAAAATTGCTGTTTTAAAACTGTTTGTAACTCTGAACTTGGTTGTATGACAAATGTAAGGTGCCTGCCCAATGACCAAGGAATGGACGTGGTACTGGAGGAGCTGAATCATATCAGTCTTGACATTCTCACCAGCAGAAGGAAGTTGTAGCTAAATAAAAGGATGAGTCACAAATTCTCCTTGAAAGGACAACAAAACCAGTAGGTGAAGGAGCTGGTTTTATCATCTGCCCAAAGACAACAAAAGAGATAATTTCATGGATAACCGATCTCATGTTGCAGTGTTTATGACCATTCTTTGCAAAAAGATCATGACAAGAAATAACTGCAGTTCATGCACCAACATCTACTGATGAGAATGAAAATAAATCCTACGAAGAACTTGATAAGTCCTTCTGAACTAAATCAACATATAACTAATATTTATAAAGCTCTTTTATGTTCCAGGCACTGTACTAAGAGCTTTACAATTATTATCTCACAACAACCTTGGAAGGTAGGTGTTATTATTATTATTCCCATTTTACAGATGAGGAAACTGAGGCAAAAAGCGGCTAAGTGACCAGGATCACATAGCTAGTAAGTGTCTGAGGCCACACTTGAACTGAGGTCTTCTTAAATCCAGGCCCAGCACTCTATCCACTGAGTCACTCAGTTGTCCAAGTGCTAGGCACTTTGATACTCAGCAGCTTCACCACAAAAGTAGAAATAAGTGAGCATGGCAAAAAATGTATCAGAAACCATGGGGAATAATAAGGGAAGTCAAAACTCAGACTATATAGACTCAGTCCTCTGTATCATGAACACTGTCTGGAAGCAAAGACTCTGCAGGCCCTAGACAAAGAGATGACAGAAAAGTTATTGAAAAAAAAATGAGATCAATATTTTAACAGAGAAAAAGAATCATTACTGATTTGGAACTCATCCCTGAATCAGCTAGGAATAGTCAAGACCACTTGCTCAAGCAAGGCCAAAATTGGTATAAAACTAGAAGAATAATCATGAGAAAAACATATGGCATGCTAGCTGAAACTCAATTATGACCCAGTTACACAAGTTATTAATAATGAAAAATGGGTAATGAGCAATTAAAATGACATCTACATCAATTACAGCAATCTTATATCTAAATTTAACTAATGTAAATTAACTGACACAAGAAGACCAAAATAATCTACAAGGCACATGGGTCAGCAAAAATTTAATTTATTTCCCAAACAGAAAAAGATGCAGGCCAAGGGCAACACTGGTTTAAAATATAAACTCATTCATAGCATCTTACCAAGAAGATGATAATAATACAATAGCTAACATTTATAAAGCACTTACTACGTACCAGGCACTATGCTAAGCACTTTACAATTATTATCTCATTTGATCCTCACAACTACTCTTGGAAGATGTTATTATTATCCCCATTTTACAAATGAGTAAGGCGAGGAATACAGAGGTTCACTGGCTTGCCTAAGGTCAAACAACTGTAAGTATTGCTAAGCATTCTCTACACTCCACAACTGAATTTGAACTCAGATATTCCTGACTCCTGGCCTGTACCACACCAATGATGGACGACTATGATTAAAAGGGCCTCATAAAGCTAGGAAACTAGTTCAATTAAAGTGTTGCAAGACCAAGAAAGATCTCTTGACTCTGCTCTGACCCTTCTGCATGTTGCTGTCAAATTAAACTTTCTTAAGTGCAAATCTGACCGCGTCACTCCTACTCAATCAACTCCAGTGGCTTTGTCCTATGGTCACTTAGATCTATCTATATAAGATCTCTGTAAGTCTGTTTAGCTTTTAAAAGTCCAACATAACCTCCCCTCAACTTATCTTTCTAGCTTCAATAGGCATTACGTCTCCACTCTGAGAATCAAATTGGTGTTCTCCACACTCCACAAACAGAACATTCCATCTTCCATTTCCAAGCCTTATTTTCAGTCTCTTTGTTCCTTTAAGACAGAGCTCAAGAGGCATCTTCTGATCCCCCCCAAATGCTAGTGCCTTCACTCCCAAAGTACTTTGTATTTAATTGCTTGGCATATATTTCCATTTCTTCATTTTATATTTATGCTGCATGTGTTTCTGCTTGTGTGCTTTTTACTTCACTTCTATCTGCATTCCCAATCAGTTGTCCTTTCTTTTGTTCCTTTAGGTAGATGTGGCTCCATAGATTCAAGTTTTTGTACTGCCAATTATTTTTTTGGTGCAAGTCATAAATTCTCTTCTCCAATTCTCATTTCTCTTTTAAACCATTCAGGAAAAGCATGCTACAGTTCTCAAAATTCACAAGGTACTCTGCCTCAATAAGAGCTGAATGATTTTCTTTTGTTTTAAAAGTATTTACTCACTGGATGCCCAAATTTGTTTACTACAGCTGGAGGCATAATTTCTGCTGCTGTTAATGCCTTCCCTGTTGGTTAATCTGCTTATACTCAAAGTCTTTGAGTTTTCTTTCTCAAGAGATCTATTGTAATTTCTGTGTTTTGGGTTTTTTTCTCCTTATTTCCCTCTACTGCTCACTTTCTGACTCCATCTGTTGGTGGTTTCCTTAGGGGCTGGAACCAAAGCATCTCAGCCACCTTCCATACTGGGTAATTCACAGTTCATCACCAATCTTAGTCTCTACCCCAATTAGACTTTTGAGGAGACAAAACTAGCCACAGCTAAATGCTGCACTTTTCCCCTCAGGAAGTGTCACGCAGAAGGGAGGACTCCCCCTCATTCTCCCCTCCCCCAGCCATGACATCCTGCCCTGTTTCCTGTTCCTCAGTCTCTAGTCCTGAGATGCTGATCGATGCCCCTCTGCTGTTCTTGCTGCTGGGGTGTCAGGGTGTTGAGTTACAAGGTCAGCCCCTACTTCCTGTTCTTCTACTCTTCTGCTAATCTCTACTGAGGCAGAGCTCTCTGCTGTAATGGTGGCTATCTTGGCCTCAGCAAATTTTTACAGTTTGGAGGCTGGATCTCCATGACATTAGAAAAGAATAGTCAGAGTGTGGATGGCATTCTGTTGTAAGCCCAGGATTCGGCTGGTTTTTACCCTCCTTGGATCCTTGGTGTCCTAGACCATGGAGATAACTGAAATTGTCTTTCATGCACTTTATGCCTGATGAATCATTTGTTTTGGAGAGATTGAAGAAGTTGTGAGGATCAGACAAAATTTCTGTCATGTGATCCAGAAGTCATATTGTATGTAATCATTAAACTGTAAACTCCCTTTGAGTAGGAAATATTCCATTATCTGTATTCTCACTACCTAGCAAAGTTCTTAGCACATACTAGGTGCTTAATAAATTCTTATTAAGGATAAAATAAAAGAACAAATAGAAAAACAAAAAAGTTCTAGAAAATTTTCAATAACAAATTGATCCCACTAGCCGAGTAGAACCACCATAATAAGATTCAAACTTCACAGTCCCAGATGTGCTTGTAAAAGGAACGATAAAAGGCACTTAAGGGAACAAAGGAGGGTAAAACAGCTGGACTGTAGAAACTAGTATATATGGAAGTGAAATAGGTGAAGGCATTTAGGAAGAAAAGACACCACAATCTCAGACTTCCTTTTTTTTTAACTAAGACTTTTAAAAAAAACCAATGAGAAAATAGCTACCAAACAACTTAACCATCTACATGAAATTTTTATAAAAATCGTGTGTGTGTGTGTGTGTGTGTGTGTGTGTGTGTGTGTGTACACAGACACTCCTTGTGGTAACATCCTCAATGGGCAGATCAGCTGGGAATAGGAAGTCTTTTCACAAGCAATATTTTCCAGTGGAACACACCTCTTTATCCTCAGATAACTGACTAAAAGTTGAAGAATTCACTGCAATTATTGTGAATTTTTTTTTTAAAACTGATTTTTCAGAATGGAACACTGTTTTAAAGGTCTCTTCCACCAAGATGTTGCCCATCCACTTATGGATGTGACTGTATCAAGATTGCAAAGAACAAGCCAAGAAGCTGCTAGAATTAATGGAAAACAAAATCATAAAGAATCCTTGAATGCTATGAGATAACCTTGTTTAAGCAACTCTCTGATCACAAACATCAGATAAGGAGTTAAAGAGGGAGAAAATGCCCAACAAAGCTGATCACTACTGTAATGGAGGAAATCCAGTTCAAAGTCCAAACTAAAGTGGGATTCACTCACGCCCTTAAAATAACGTGGTGCCGGTAGAATCAAATTATCAGTAGAAAGCAGAGCCTCCTGGAAGAGACCTGCAGCAATTCAAAAGATTATGAACTGAGCATCCACACAGTTAACACCAAACAAACGAAAAAAATGTGTATCTATTGCCACTATGTCTGGTATGTGGCTAAATGACAAAGCACATGATCAATTAAGATACATTCATGATAAACAGGAGCTATGTTCAAAGGGAAGGCACTAACATTTAGGAGGATCAGAAAAGGCTTCTTGAAGAAAGCAGAATTTTAGTTGATACTTCAAGAAAGCCAGGAGGCATTGACAAAGAGGGAGAGAATTCCAAGCATGAAGGACACCAGTGAAAACACAGGACTGGAAAATGAAGTGTCTTGTGCAAGGAGAGCAAGGAGGCTGGTATCACTGAATCACTGAAGACATGGAGGTTCTTTGGAGAAGGGGGCCAGATGATAAAGGGCTTTAAAAGCCAAACAGAGAAGTTTATATTTGATCCTGGAGGAAGGAAGTCACTGGAATTTACTGTTTATGGGAGTGGGTAACATGGTCAGACCTGTGCTTTAGGGAAGATCACTTTGACAAATGAGTAGAAGATGGACTGGAATGAAGGGAAACCCAAAGCAAGGAAAAGGCTACTGCAATAGCATAGGCCTGAGCTAAAGAGGACCTGTACTAATTAGTGTCAGTGTCAGAAGCAGAAAGGAGGCATGTGTGAAAGATATTACAAAGGTAAAATCAAGAGGATGCAGAAACAGACTGGATATGGGGGTGAGAAGGAGGTACTGTTTCCAGTCTGCATTCCTGGGAGGACAATGGTGCCCTTGACAGTTAAGAGAGAAATGAGGAAGAGGGAGGAAAATAATAAGTTTAGCCTCGGACATAACAAGTTTAAACTGTCTTACAGGACATTCAATACAAGGTACGGAAGGTGAACAATAAGTACTCCAATGACATACTTGTAATGTAAGAAGAAACTGAAGAGGACTGCAACGTAAGCACGTCTGGTTACTTTTGGAAGATTCTTGCATGTGCCCCCTTCTCTCTTCTGACATTGCCACCACCATTACAGGTTCTCCTACACTTCATGTCTGGACTATTTCAATAGTGTGCTGATGGGTCTTCAGACCTCAAGGCTCTCCCCACTCTAGTTCATCCTTCACTAAGCTATCAAAGTGATCTTACTAAGGTGCAGATCTGATCATGTCACATTCCTATTCAATAAACTCCAGTAGCTCCCTATCGCCTCCAGAATCAATTATAAAATCTTTTTTCAATTTAAAGCCCTTCATAACCTGTCCCCACCACCTTTCCTTAATGAACTTTATACCCTATTACCCGTTACCCAATTCCCAATTCTCTTAGTCCTATTCCCTTCAGTCCCCCCCCCCCTCCACCACTACCAATGCCATGCACTAAAGCTACCAACTCTCTTCCACTGGAATGCCTGCTCCATAGGCAACAAATTTGCTTTCATCTTAAATCTCTTCCTTTCCCACTCCTTCCACCTTCTGGCTCTTACTGAGACTTTGCTCCCAACTGACCTCTCTGTGGTTTCCAACATTGGCTTTGGTTTCACGGATTCCCCCAGACTCATGGGTAAAAGCTGGGTAATTGGAATATTCTTTGCTCCCCACTGCCACTTTCAGGCTCTCTACCTCCATCCCTCAATAACCTTTGCCCTTTGGAGATTCCCTCAATACACATCTACTCCCCAATCAAAATTCTGGTAACCACTGCCTATCAACTTTCAGAACACTCTCCTTTCTTCAATGAGTTCAGTGCCTAGCTTGCATTTTTTTTCTTTACTCCCTAAACCCTAACCTCACATGAGAAGATTTCAACATACATACTTATACTCCCTCAATCACCTTAATCTCACAGTTCCCTAACTTACTCACTTCCTATGACCTCCTCCTCTTCCTCCACCCCACCTAAGTTACACACAAATATGGTCATTCCCTTGCTCTTGCTATCCATGCTCCACTTCCATGTTAATGAACTGTGAAATTTTCTTCATCTCCTCACTCTCCTTCTGCCTTACAACTCCAAATCCTATTCTTTGTTCACATAGTGACCTCCAAGACCTCAACCCCTCGGTTTTTTCCTGGTCATCACCCCATTCACTACCTACACACTGATCTATTCTCCGTTTTATCCCTTCGGTGAACCAGTTCAACTCTACACTGTCCTCTTCTCTCTTGCCCCTTGTATCACCAATCTTGACCTGCCAAGCCTCAGCTTTGAATCACCCACACTGTCTCCTGCCTTCATTCCTACTCACATGTTGCTGATGAAGGTGAATAACACTTCTCTATGTCTACTATATATCTGTGTCATATAACCTAGGGCATGAATGCTAGATGGCAATCTTTTTACACCTTGAAAATTAACTCACTATTCCACTCTCCATGGTGGCTCTTCTAAACCTTTTCATCCTTTGTCAAACATCCCATGGTTTTCTCTCCCTTCACATTCTTAACTGAGAACCCTGCTTCACATTATATTGAAAATATTGGGACCATTTGCTGAGAGCTTCCTCTCTCCTCAACTCACAATACCCAGATGCCTTCTGGAGGTAGGAAGCAGACCTTCTCTTGGCGAAGGCAAATCCCTCTACAAATAAAAGTGATCCAATTCTTGTCTAGCACAATGACCCATCTATAATCCCCACCTAACAACAATTCGTATCGGGATAAGACCCCTGAGGCCCCTGAATCAATTACATCCCAGTCCCTAACTAATAACTGACCAGAAACCAACCACAGAGGGACACTCCCAAAGTAATGCCAGTGAAATTCCTACCACTGCTTACCCTATAGTAACCTTAGAGCTAATTAACATGATGACTTTTCCATGGACAATCCTAGGTATCCTTCCCTATAAAAGAACCACTTTCATTCCAGCTGCCTGCCTGCCTCCCCTAAGGAAAAGAGCCCACTGGGTGTGTTACCCCAAATAAATGCCTTTACTTGATTTGGAGGCAGTCTTAGTCTGAATTCTTTCAAGATGACACCATGACACACACCCTGCCCCTCAATAATGGGAGCACTCTAAACATTAGGCTCTAAAACTACCGTAAAAAAGATCATTTTATCGTTAGGAATGGAAAAAATTATTTGATTTATGCAATTCAGTTCTAACATGTGTGATAACCTTATGTAATCATGCAATAGACTCCCACCAGGCTGGCCACCAGGCTGGCCACCAGGCTATTAATTTGTTTAGCCATAGCAACCCATGAAGATTCTTTTTATGTTGTAGAAGTCTCTCCCCATTGAGTTAGACTGACCACCTTTTCAAAGTGATAGTCAATCAACATTTATTAAGTCCCTCCTACAGAGTATGTGCTCCACTGATGTCCTCAAGGCCCAAGGATCACCTCTATAACCTGATAAGACAGGCACTGGAGTATAAAACTTTAGTGGGAAGCAGCATGCTAGAGCACAGAGAAAAATATAAAATGGGAGTAGGTGGGAAGAACCGTCACAACTTTGGTAAGAGTTTCTTTGTTCTTACTCAAATACTCAAACAGATGCTTCATTTTATCAATATGGACGTTTTCAAGAAACATCGAGGTGGCTGGTGTCACTGGATCACAGTATGTGGGAGAAGAATGTAAGGAGAAAGAAGACTGGAAAGGCTGAGGGAGGCAGTTGGTGCTAGGTTATAAAGGGCTTTGAACACCAAAGGTTTTTATATTTGATCCCAGAAGTGACAGGGAGCCAATGGAGTTTATTTACTAAGTAAAGGAAGGCGATATGGCCAAACCTGCCCTTCAGGAAAATTACTTTTGACAGTTTAGTGGACAATGGATTGGAATGGAGAGACAACTGCAACTAGCCGATATGGAGTCTATTTTAAGAGTCCAGGCATGAGATCATAAGGACCTACACCAGGGTGGTAGTGGTATCAAAGGAGAGAAATAGGAGTAAGTGAAAAATGTTATGAAGGTAAAACTGACCAGCCTTGGCAACTGATTGTATGGGGCAGTTATAAGAGAGGAGAGAAGTCCAGGATGACACCTGGGTAACTAGTAGCACGGAGGTACCCTAAACAGTAATGGAGAAATAACAGACAAAAGAAGGATCATATGAGGTAACATATAAAGTGCTTAAAGCACTATATAAAGTGTTAACTACTATTACTGCATGCAATCTTCAAGGGTTACTTAAATGCTATTATTTTTTATTGGAAAACCTAAAGCATCATATAAATGAATGAATAAAGCATTTACTAAGTATTTAATATGCACAAAGCACTGTTAAATTCTGGGGATACTAATAGAAAAGTCAGAGTGTCTCTGCTTGCAAGGAGCTCACATCCTAGTGGAGAAGACCACATTTCGGCTGCAAATCAGACAGAAAAGTCCCATGGTCCTTAAGAGTGCATTATTATGTGATTATTTTATAAATGCTGGCTCTTATTATGTCAAAGCTTAATTAGAGTTTATCCAACAAACAATGTACCTCTGGAGAATCCCAGGATCCAGTCTTATACACATACTTTCAACTGTTAGAACGCTGTCCTTCTCTGCCCTCTACCTGCTGACCACTGGCATTCACTCAAGTGAAAATCTACAGTACTATACTTAGCAGCAAAAATCAGTTTGTCATCTCCTGAGAACAGTGTCCTAAACTCTCCCCTCACTAAAAAGAAAATGCTAGTTTTTAATCTAAGTACACAAAAAGCAAAGATCTCGGTAAAGAGGAGTGGGAGGGAGATACAGCAGTGGAACCAATTCCCTAACCAGTGAAGCAAACAATCTCCTGGACCTTAAAACAAAAAGTCAGCGTGGTCTGATTAGGGCGGGGTGAAGCAAACACTCAATGGGGGTCGCAAGCTTCTCACATCACCTTTGCAGCCTAGCACCGTGACTGGTCCTGGCGAGGGTACAGGTGAACACATCAACTTTGGCGGAGGGCGGGGACAGGGATGCTCTGCCAAGTAGCCAAGTTCATGCTCCCAAGGGGATGAGGACGTGTCCAGCCCCACCCACCCCAGCCCACAGGGCCGCACGTGCATGCACCCTCCCTCCTCCCAGGGCGCGGGTGTCTGCGACGGGTCACTGCCGAGGTCCGGGGCAAAGGGACTGGCCCGGCCGCTTGAGAGGAAGCGGGGAGCCCTGGATGATTCGAGGAGCTCGGAGTCCCGGCTATTTCCCAGACGAGGACCGAGAGTCACGCCCACCCCGGTGCCCGCGATGACTAACCCCCTCCTGCCCCGCCCCCAGTCCCAGTGGAGAGGTGTTACCGGGGTGCTGGTACTCTCCGCCCCTCCCACACCGCCCCCCCAAACCGCACACCCACTTCCCCTTCCCCACCGCCCACCCCAAGCCCCCTCCGGGGCGGGGCCAGGGGGGCGCGGCCGGTACTCACAGAGCCCACTTGATCCGGTGCTGGAGAACATGGTCCCGCTCCCGAACCCCCACCGGGGGGAAGGTCCAAAGATAAGGCAGGGGGAGGGGGAAACCAGGGAAAGAATGGGGGAGGGGCGCCTGCCTCGTGGGGGAAGGGAGGGGGAGTGGAGGTGGGGAAATAAGGTGCCTTCAGCGCAGGCGCAGACACAGCGGGATCTAAAACACCACACGACAACGCTACCCGCGATCGGAAACACGAGATGCCGGCAGCCGGTCATTGCGCATGCGCAAGTGCCGAGGCGCACATGCTCCATCGGTCCGCCCCTCTTCCTGCCGAGGGAGGTGGAGCTCTACGTTTCCGGGGTCTTGCTTCAGTGAATCGAGATGGGGGGGGAGGTGTGGGAAAGGGGGTTGAAAGGAGACGGGACCTTCATTGACTAAGCCTCCGGAGGAAGTGGCTGTGCAGTGGAAAGGCGAGGCTGGATCTGATTTGGGGTGATCCTCCCACCGTGTTCTAGCGCTAGACTCTTCTAGTACGGTCGGCCCCACCCTTATTAATAGTAGAAAAGATCTCCCTCTTCTCTCCCTCTCCGCTTGGAATTTGGTATATTCCGGACCTCAGGATAGCCTCACTTTCCCCCCCCCCCCCGCCTCCAGGCAGTTGGTGGCGCCCACTCGTTCGGTGCATGCTCCGCGAGGTTTAGACAGAGTTCAATCTCGGACGGTTTTCTGCTCTCGGAGAGTCGAGGCGGCTTCAGTTCCGGGGTTAAGCTAAGTTCGGGAGGTCGTCGTGAGTTGCCTTCTTAGAGGAGAGCTGAAGTTGCCTTGTTGTCTGTGGTCAGGCCCGGAGATGATTTCCTTCCTCTCACTTCGGAGGTCTTGCAAGGTTTTGCGGACTGCGGGGAGCACCTTGTCTTTCTGTCCGGGTTTGGGTTCCCCTTCCCCAAGCAGCCACACTCTTAGCTTAGCACTAGATCACCGCCACCCTCCCTCCAAGTCAAAGGGAAGGGCTTCTTCATGAGCTCTCCTTTTAAAGAGGGGAGCCCCAGCGCCTTGAAACGTCGTTACTAATGCCGCTTCTTCCGGGAAGCCTTCCCAATCCCACCCCCCCTTGGTCATGAACTTGTTTAAGTGCTCAGATGTCCGAGAGACTTTTTATAACTCTCGTGGCCTTGTCAATATCGTATTACTTTGTATCCTTTAGTGCTTTTGCCACGTTGTCCTATGGAAGCTCTTTGAGGGCAAAGGCTGTGTTTGAATCCAAAAGCCCTGCCCAGCCTCTAATAGCTGTACAATTTTAAGCTAACTCTAATTCTCTGGGCCCTGCTTTACTTCATCTGGAAATGCATTTAGCATTGCGCCTGGCCAGTAGGCGCTTAATAAATATTGAATTGAAAATTAAGTGTTGGACCTCCAAAGCTGCTTCAGACTTTAAACTCGTAAACATTGGATGGCCCATCCTTCCGCTGCTCCTCACATAGTAAATGATTAGAATTGTTGAGTAGATGGAATTTCTGCTTGTTTAAGGATGTGTACCTAAGAGTGTCCTCTTGTAGTCGTATAGCATTGTTTAATATTTTAATCTGTGAATTTTGAATATTATTTAGAAGTTTTTTTAAAAAATTTACGTTAAACTAGGGAAGAGCCTTTGATTTCACTTACAGAACATTTATAGAACTAATACATATCTACAGCAGTTCTGCAAGTTACAGCCTTGGACAGTTGCTTGGGGCGCGGAGGTGGGGATGGGGATGGTGCCGAGGTTAATTGACTTGCCCAGAATCTGGTGGAACTTGAACCCAAGTGAGGAGTTGAGTGATTTTTTCGAATTTGATAATAACCTGAAAAGAATTCCTTTTATCTTAGCTGAGCAGTTTGAAAGTTATCACCTTGAACTTTGGAAATACTTTTGCATCCAAATCCAAGGTAACCTTGAAGATACTTAAATAAAATACATAACCATCCCTAAATTGAATCGGCCTGTCATACACATTATATGGAAAATTCAGCTATCCTTTAAATTTAAATTCTGCCTCTGAAGAGTGTGGTAGGGTGGGATGGGAGCTTGTGGCTTAGTAGGTAAAATACAGATTCAGAGCTGAAAAAACACAAAACTTGATATTCCACTATTCTCTTTTGCCTCCCATTTTTCTCCCTTCATTTCTGATAGTGAAGAACACCTGGGCCTAGAGAGAGGTTGAGTCATGTCCCCAAGGTTTCTACTGGTAATTGCAAGAAATAGAGTCCAAATCCATGTCCTCACTCCAAATTCAGTACTTTTTCCACTTTAATTGTAACAGCATATTAAATATATGAACAGAGTGCTAAGTTTATGTGCCTGCTGTCTGCCTAAATCCTACATCTTCTAAGCGCAGTGGCTTCTCCGGGCTCACTAAATCCAGAAATCCTGGGGAAGCAAAAACAACACCAGAAAAAATCAGCCAGGTAGAGCAGTAGGAAGAGCACCAAGTCTGGAGGCAGGAGGACCTGAATTCAGATCCAATCTCAGAGGCTTAGTAGCTATGTGACCTTAACTTCTGATTGCCTAAATTTCCTCAGTTGTAAAATGGGAATGATAACAATAGCTCTGTCCCAGGATTGTTGTGAGGATCAAATGAAAATATTTGAAAAGCACTTAGCACAGGGCAGGGAACATAGTAGGCACAATACTTCCTTCCTTCCTCATGCCTTCCTTCCTTCCCTTCCTTATCTTTCATTGTGGAATTTGAATGTCAGCTAGCAGCCAAATTCCCCCATGATTCCCCCAGGATGAGTCAACCCCAGGTCTAACCTCACAGCTCCCTGCCAGAAATGTCTGGTCCCAGGTGACCCTGATATGAACTTTTTAAATCCACTGTGCTTCACTCATGTTAGGGTGCCAAATTCTATCCAGGACACCTGCAGACTGCCTTGTGTCCATCTACCCTGACCAATTCTTCATTTTGTGAGTATCTCCTCAGGAAAGCCTGCTTGCTTCACTTTTCTGTGTCTACTACATTTTCAGTGGCCTCCATTAGAGGCGTGAACCATGCCCTTCGTTCAGGGCTGTAACTAAGGATCTCAGCAGTTACACTTAAATCCTAAGATTTTTGAGTTAGGGAATGTAGTCAGCAGGATCTGGATTGCTGCCATATGGGCAGAACTCTTTCCTTCCCCCCCAACACCAGGGCTATGACTTGGAGCCCTGTCCCAAACTGAGCCCACTGGCTTTTTCAACTTTGGCAACAGCTTTCAGTTTAATAAACGTTTATTATGCAGGCGCTATGCCAAGCATTTGAGATACAAATTAAAAAAAGATAATCCCTAAGGGCAGGGAGTCTCTAAAGGAAGCTGGCAAGTGGGAGGATGATGTGGGACAAGCAGCAAAGCTGTGGGAGGAGTTTAGTGCTTCAACCTCCAGCCCTCCAGAGGGAGAAGAGGCCAAGGGAGTAGGGAAGGTGTTGAATAAGCAAGGCTGAATTAGCGCTGTGTTGAGATTTGAAATGATCAGCTTATCCTGATAGGGATGTCTTGTTCCCGGTAGTTGAAACTGAAATGGCAGATAAGGGAGATTGCCTCCTTTACCGACTCTGGACCTCGGGGTATGCCCTGCCTTGGTATTCCAAACCTTTCTAAGTCTATATTAAGACACTCCCATTTGCCAGAGATCTTGATGAAGTAATCAAGATTCTTCCTCTAATCTTGCCCCAGATACTTTATCATTGTAGACACTTGAACAAATCACATACCCTCTCAGCCTCAGTTTCCTCATTTGTAGAAGGATTGAGTTGGACTTGATATGATGCAGGGCATAGAGCAGCAAGCTTAGAATCAGGAATACTCATCTTTGTGAGTTCATATGTTGCCTCAGATACTTAATGCATGACCCTGGGCAAGTCACTTAACTTTGTTTGCCTCAGTTCCTCATTTGTAAAATGGGCTGGAGAAAAATGGCAAATCACTTCAGTATCTTTGCCCAAAAAAAATCCCAAATGGGGTCACAAAGAACCAAAACAGCTGAAATGACTCAATAACAACAATAAAGTCCCTTTTAGTGCTTACGTCTACGATATTGTGACCCAGTTCCAATCTTTAAAAGTTAGACATTCATCCCTGGACTGGGAACTATTCTGAGGGTGTGCTAATGATTTCCCCAAAATGGCTTTATAATGAGAAATCAGATCACTCATTAGGTAATTAAAGGATTATATTTCCCCTGCCCTAGATTAGCAGGTCTTTGAGGGCCTCAACTACTGTTTGGTTTCATTTTTATTTTCCCTATATCCAACTGATACTTCCATGGATCAGAGAGTCTCATTGATAGGAATATTCCCTCCATTGGCACATGAGAACTTGGGGTGAACCATGATTGTTTCATATTGTAGTGTCAAACAGAAGCATTGTGTTGGTTTTGCTGAATTTTTTTTTTCTTTTTTCAATTTTTTTAAGAAAAAGCAGACTTGCTGGGAAGGGCAAAGAAGAATGTATTTGGAAATTAACGTGGTGATGTTAAAACAAAAGGTATTAACAAAAAAAATTCAAGTCTGCTTGTTCCTGCCTATTGTTTTCATGAAAGATACTCTTAATCATATATGAGACATTCTCATAAAATGTTTATAAAGATGACAATTTAGGCATATGCATCACTACATGTCGATGTTTTTCTAATCACCTGTTTTGGTATCTTCAGTGGTACAGAACTGGTTCCATCAGTAATCTTTCCTATTCTTTTGAAATCTTCTCTTCCTTTAGATGCCTTATAAATCAGTGCTTCTTTGTTTTTGATATTGTCACTTCCTGAACAGATTTTTTCAATATATATTTGATATATAACTTTAAGTGCCATTGCTACTTCTAAGGTGGTAAGGTACAGATGTGATGGTTTCATCTCCAAGGAAAAAATACTTAAATACTTTTAACTCTGTGACTTAATTTAAGTAAGTGCTCCCTCCAGTGGTGCTGATCCAACCCATCTTCAATTTTTCATTCTTATGTATGGCCAGTTTTCAGATAACTTTGCCACAAAGGCCTACTGTAATCATGGCACAGAGATGAGTCTGGGTTCTCAGATCTATGCTAGAGGGGTATAACCCCTATAGGTTATACTATCAGGGAGGATTTTAGGAATAGTCCTATATCTTTTCTAGGGACTTGTCAGGTTAAGTGCTCAGATGCTTATCACCAATACTCTAGCCCCCTTGTAAAGAATTCTTTGGGCATGACAACAAACATAAAACAAAGGTTTCTGAACACTATAGAAATAGGCATTCCACATCATTTGTTCTACTTATATCCATTTACTGGCCGCCAGTTTAATCTGTAGACATTTTCTTGGATGAAACAGTTTAGCTGCCAAGCATTCTACAGGCTTCCATCCTGATCAGTAGCGTATCACTTTTAGGAGGTAATGGTGCATGCAGTCATCCTCCTCCTTCAAAATGTTTTGCAGATGTCTTTGTACTCTAAGTTATGCTTCCCAACTTGTGTGCTTTGGATATCCACCTGCAAACCCACAAATAAGAAAACAATTTCTATCGTCTGAATAATGTCTCTTATGTGTCACAATTACGTATGTAATTACTATTACGATTAATAAAGTGTAAATATTTTAAAATATCTGTGTCACCTCTTTAAATGTATTTGTTCAACCAATACGGGTACCAATAATATAAATGATATGTAGGGTTCTACAAAAATATTTATATTACAGAGGTGTCCACACTTCAAAAGTGCTACTCTAAAACACTTATTGCCCAGGACTTCTATGGCTCTCCACTTCAGCTTTATTCCATCTTCTAATTTGGTACTGTTCTTACTAACTGTATATTCCTGTGTATACAGAGCTACAGCTAATTCTGAAATAATAGTTATAATAACTGGTAAGTTACTGTCAATATGTAATCATTTTCATAGCAGGCGTTTAATGTTTGTCAGATGAAAATACCACCAGTTCCTATATTATATGAATCCTACCAAGTTCATATCGAAATGCAGCATGATTCCTGGATGAGCTACATCTCAAAGGTCAGTCCTACAGATAGATCACTCCTTGTTCTGTGGGGTGTCTAGCTATCTACTAGCTGGATATAAAAACTAGATGCCAGCTTAACCAGACATTTGCTCCCCTGACCTTTCAAAATTCTAGCCACCAAGGTTGGAGGCTCCAATCTTTACACCTAAAATGGCAACAAACAAACCAAGACCCATCTGTATGGCCAAATGTCCTAGTCAGAGAGAAAGCCTCTCCACTTTTAGCATGTAGTTTAAATTCTCAGTGAAATTCAAGCCAGTCAAGTGATGAGAAACTACTCAACCAAAAGGAGGCTTTGGAGTTGTACTTATATTACCAACTGATCAGCATTCCTCATCCTGGAATGTTTTATTTAGTTTGCTTGGAAATTACTTTGTGGCATATGTATTGCCAATGCAATATTTACAGCGCCCATGATCATGATAAAGACCGTGACTATAAGTATCCCATGACATTTGACTGCAAAATATAACAGATTTTCCAGGTAGAGGACAGAAGTGAAACATTTATTTAGACACCAGAAAACCGAATCCCAAAACCAATAAGCTGATTCCATCATAGTACCAAAGATACAGAAGCTATAATAACACTGAGAACCACAGCATTCTTTAGCTTTCCCACAAACCAATACAATATCAATATTTACTCACAAATCTCTCTTATCTCCTTGCCTGAGCACCTCTCTCTCCCACTGTCTCTCTGGCTCTGGCTAGCAGCTTCCTGTGGGCTCTGCTTCCCTTCAGCAAATTCCCCCCATCACAGGCCCCATGTGACTACATTCAGCCTGTTAGGGAGCAGAGTTTACTTTCAAAGCAGGGGAGGTCTTCAAACTCCTCTAGATCTATTAAGGGGCAGGGAAGATCTTCAAATTCTCATTTCCATTACAGCATAACAATCTTTTTGCATTATATCCAACTTATTGTTTATGAAATGGGAGATCTAGGCTATGATTTATTTAGTGTAGGGAACTCAGTGGTATGGAAACTTCTCCCAAGTTAGGTGAGCAGTTTATTTTCAGTCTCCATGTCACAGAAATCCAGGCCAGTTTTGCTCCAAGCAAACTACCAGTTGCTTCTGAGAGTCTTTGGTAGGAATCCCTTCGTTGGGAGTTCCATCAAACAATGAAATTACAGGTCTGACCTTTCCCCATCCTCCAAGAAAAACTAAAAAACTTTTTAAGGAAATAATTTAAATTCTTAATAGAAAATAAATCCTTTAATCAAGAAGTTCGGTAGCTTATATTATAATGTTGGACATACATCTACTATAGTTGTTACTTAGTCCTTGACTAAGTACCTTTTTAATTATCCTTCAAGAACAAGAAACCAAAAAGGAAGAAGAGATGGTAGCTCTATAAAAGTTGATGAGGTAGAGGGGATTCAGATATGATTAGAAGAATATTAATACCACATCAGTCCCATACTCTTTAAGTCAAGTAAAAAAAGTATTAAGCACCTACTAATTGTGTTAAATGTTAGAGATTCAAAGAGAGGGAAAAACATGGTCCCTGCCCTCAAGGAACATATATTCCTAAGGCAGAAATAATATGTAAAAAAAACTAAGTATTACAAGAAATATACAGAGTAGATGAAAGATAATCCTAATGGGGAAGGCACTAACCATTGGGGGAACCAGGCAAATCATAGAATGTTAGAGCAGGAAAGGCTAGACTTTATATTCTAAGCCCCACATTTTACAGATGAAGAGCTGAGGCCCCATGGTTATACAGCCAATTTCATACCAGAAACACAAGAACCAAGTTTTCTGCCTTCCAATCCTTGCTCCTCCCTGGCTCTGTCTTCTAGTCTCCCGATAGACACAGTCTTGTTTGATTAATTTTCTCTTATGTTGTCAGTTAATTAAAAGTATATGACCCAAACAGCAGATTTCAGCAAAAACTGTTCCTTATAATATTTAACAACTCAGTCCCTAGATTTTGTACCTAGAGATATATTTGTACTTGAATGAAATCCCATAACCTAAAAGAGTGAAGTTCTACACTAATGCATTATTGGTGGAGTTGTGAACTGATTCAACCATTCTGGAGAGCAATCTGGAACTATGCCCAAAGGGTTATAAATAATTGCATGCCCTTTGACCCAGTAATACCACTTCTAGGGTTGTATCCCAAAGAGATCATAGAAGTGGGAGGAAGACTCATATGTACAAAAATATTTATTGTAGCACTCTTTGTGGTGGCAAAAAAATTGGAAATCAAGGGGTTGCCCATTAATTGAGGAATGGCTAAACAAGTTGTGCTATATGAATGTAATGGAATACTATTGTGCTATAAGAAATTAGAAGCAGATGGACTTCATATTTACCTGGAGAGGCTTATACAAACTAATGCTAAGTGAGAAGAGCAGAACCAGGAGAAATTTGTACACAATGACAGACACAACTTATGTGTGACGACCAACTTTGATAAAGGGGACTCTTCTCAGCAACACAAGGTTATAAGACAACTCTAAAAGACTCAGGATGGAAGGAGATAATCTACATTCAGAGAAAGATCTAGAAAGATCAGAGTTTAA
>CM053580.1:119490746-119505764 GCA_028627135.1 Pseudochirops cupreus | reverse complement strand
CCAGGAGAAATTTGTACACAATGACAGACACAACTTATGTGTGACGACCAACTTTGATAAAGGGGACTCTTCTCAGCAACACAAGGTTATAAGACAACTCTAAAAGACTCAGGATGGAAGGAGATAATCTACATTCAGAGAAAGATCTAGAAAGATCAGAGTTTAAATGCAGACTGAAGCAAACTACATGCTCTCTTTCTTTTCCATGTTTGGTTTTGTTTCCTCTTTCCCATTGTTCATTCCAATGGTTACAGCCCTTCTATACTACCAGACTAATGTCCAGTGTGAAAGTATTTGCAGATCCTATACTTGATTGCATGCCTCCATGGGGGTAGAGGGATGAGGGGAGGGGAGAAAATTTTAAACTCAAGGGATTGTGGAACTGAATCTTGTAAACTAAAAGTAAACAAACAAATCAGTTAAAAAAAAAGAATGAAGTTCTAATGTTGAATTTTAAGTATGAGAAGCCACCTCATGAAGGAAGCAAGTATACTTACTCATAGATCTCAGATCACACTGAAGGGTCACCTTGGCACAATTTATTAGTAATGAGATATGCTTAAGCCAAGATATGTGAAGTTTTTAAAAGAGATAGACTATGGAAGCTGAAGGAAAGATGAGATTTCAGTTAGGAAATGAAGGAAGAGGTACCATGTTTCTGAATATCAGTAGCTGAGAAATGGTACTGGACAAGCAGCTAATAACAGAATAGAAATGGAAAATTCAGACACATTTCTGAATTTCTTTGCTTCGAAATTATATTTTTTGCTGCTGTCTTTTAAAAAATATCTTGGTGACCGTAGCAGATGATATTCAGATGTAATTTTGTTGTTTCTTTTTCTTGTTTGTCTTTGCTTTTTGGAGGGGACAAGGTAGGGTAATTGGGTTTAAGGTCACATGGCTAGTTTTGTGTTAAGTGTCTGAGGCTGGATTTGAACTCAGATTCTCCTGACTCCAGGGCCAATGCTCTATTCACTGCACCACCTAGCCGTCCCTCAAATATAATTTTAACTCAGACCATCCTAGTTTGACAAAGTACAAAGCTTTAATTTCTCCCTTATGTGTATGTAATATTTGGTGGGAGAGGGAGCAATGGTTGGACATTTTTGTTGTTCAGTTATTTTGTTAGTCATATCTGATTCATGACAGCATTTGGGGTTTTTTTTTTGGCAAAGATGCAGGAGTGGTACACCATTTCCTTCTCCCACTCATTTTACAGATAAAGAAATTGAGGCAAATGAAATTAAGTGACTCATCCAGGGCCACACAGTGAGTCTTCCTGACTCTAGACCTAGCAGTCTATCCTGAGAGCTGGGGTTGCACATATTAGAAGCATTTTGATGGTTTTATGTCATCAAAATAAACTTTTTTTTGCTCCTAACTCTCACTATTTTTATTTTACTTCAAATTTTGGGACTACTTTGGCTACAGAGTATGCTAAAGTAAAACAGTGTCACACCATGACAAGTGATGGTTTTAAAAATGTCAGACCATTTAAATTCATACTTGAGCTGTGGAGTCTCTGCATCACTACTGGCTGACTAGCCATAGATATGGTCCTTTCTTTCATCTTCTTTCAGTGCCACATCTTAGACATAGAAATTTTTTTTCTGTGACCAAGCCACCCTGAGGGGAAGGAATGGAATGTATGTGGGCCATACCTGCTAACAGCAGAGGCAACTGTAGCTTTTTGGCTCTAAAATAGCCTGTAACAGAGACAAAGGAATATAAGAAGTTGGTAGTGACTGGATAGAAGCAGCAATGCAGGGGCTGCTAATCAAGTGGGGACTCAGACATCATGGTCATGTATGCCACCCTCTGGCATGAAAGCCTGTGGTTGCTAGTCTTTGGTTTAGCCTGTGATTATAGAAGGGCAAATGCTCTATATGATATGGATTGTTGGTAGAAGAAAACATGGTTCATTTATATGAAATCTGCCTTAACAGAAGTACTCTCCTCTAAGATTCAAGTTTGGTTACAGTTTGTTGTAACAAATTTTAATAGTTTTGATTTGAATTAATAGAATCCAGAATAGTGGGTATAGCCTAGGAGCCAGAAAGAGTTAGATTCAAGTTTTATTTCTGACAACAACAACAACAACAACAACAAAACCAATCTTAAGTCAAAAGATTTTTAGAAATAGAAGACAATATTAGGTACTGCATCAAAAACAACTGACCTAAACCAGAAAAAAATACAGGAAAACAAAAGAAGAGACATTTTAACAATCACCAAACACCTGAAAAAATATAACTAAAAAAAGCGTAGATATCATATTTTAAGAAAACTTCCTATATGTCTTATAACCGGAAGATAAAGTGAAAATGGAATTCAATCAGTCATCTTCTGAAGTACCTTCAAAATAGAAACTTTCAGGAACTGCATGGACAGACAACATTTTCAGGTTCTAGTTCAAAGAAAAAAATATTGCAAAGCAACCAAAAAATTCTGAAAAAATACCATCAGGATCCCACAAATTAGTTTGTGTAGGATTATACAAGATTAGTTGTTACCATTGCTACTACTATTAGAAATAGAGAGTATGGAATATGATACTCCAAAACCCAAACAATATAGGCTTATAACCATGAATAAACAATCCAGCCCGAGTGTAATCCTACTGGAGAAAAACATGGATCTTTAATGAAATAACCATTAAGTGGTGTTTAGGCAAGAACTTATTGTTGTCCAGTGCTTGAGATGCAGAGTGAATTGGGGTTTACTGGCTAGATTTCTTTCTCAAGGACCAAGCCCTAAACCCAATTCACTCTGAAAGATTTAAGAACTCTAAGCAATGCATTGATCAACCATGATGCAAGAACCAGGGATTTAGAATATAGCCACATCCTGACAGAGAGGTGATAGAGTAGATATGCAAAGTGAGATACCCATAACTACATGTAAGGTAGGCATAGCCATTGTAGAGATTTATTTTCCTTGACTATGCATATTTGTGGCTGGGGTTTTATTCTTCTTCTGGATGAAAAGGTGGGAGAAAGAAGAGATAGAGTCTTCTCAATTTTAAAAGTTTTTTTTTCTCATTTAGTAGCTGCAATAATACTGACTTGATTATGATTCCCAGAGCAAGAATAAGAAGTGGAAAGAAGGGGGTACGGTACATGCATGAAAGCAGGACAGATGACAATATGCCTCTGATGTTTAGTCTTTAGTTTCCTGTTAGATTACTGGATAGGAGCATAGATCCAGAGCTAGAAGGAACTTTGGGGGCCACCTAATACAGCCTTTCATTTTATAGATGGGAAGAAATGTCTGTGGACAGCTACATTTAAAGAGAAATTTGAGTTTTCTTTACCCACTAATCAAAACAGTAAATTCACAAGGTAGAATCTGAAAACTGATTGAGTTCATTGACCTGGGGTAGATGTGGGAGAGAGGGAAGGTGGTTTCTGGAGGTCAGAGGTCTTTCCTGATGGAAAGAAGTGGGACAATGTTTGAATAGATGGCAAAATAACCTGTGCTGAGTAGGCTCAGGTATCCTGGAGGGATGCCTGGTTGGAATGAAGTGTAATCTGGGACTGGAAAAAATATAGTAGATTGAGGTGAGTTTTCATTCACCCACTCAGGAGGAAGACCTGGTCATAAATCCTGCCTCTGGCATTTAATAGCTCAATAGAGTCATCTGATCCTGTGGATAAAGTGCTGGTTTGTCAGGAGTACCTATGTTCAAAATGTGGCCTTAGACAATTATTTGGTGACCCTGGGCAAGTTACCTAACCTCTCTCTGCTTCTGTTTCCTCATTGGTAAAAGGGGGATAATAATACCATCTATCTTCCAGTATTGTTGCAAGGATAAAATGAGGTAGTGTTTGTAATGCACTTTGCAAACCCAAAAACACAGTGTAAATTGTAACTCATTTTGCTTAATAGTGGTGTGAGCCTAGAAAAGTCACTCAAAAATCTTTGTACCTCAAGCTTAATTCCTTGGTACTTTTCTAAGTTGTTGGGAGAGGACGGTGAATTCCCCACGAGCAGGTAGTAGCATTTATTGACCTTTAAAAAAGCTTTGATACTTTTAGAAGAAGCCAGTTGTAACATCTTTTAGCATATTTGGCTTTCCAAAAAGTTCACTTTTTCTGAGCCTATTCAGTAATTCAGAGCCTATTCTATGACACTATGACGAGTTGTCTTAGAGTTGATCATTCGTTGTCTGACCTTTTCTACAAAGCCAGGGGAGCGAATTCAAATTATACAAACCATTTTACGCAGCTATGTCAGAAGACTTAACAAAATGACTAGATGTTGGATCAAAATAGTCTAGTGCTCTGGGAAACACTTTCAATTTAATGGACTGTGAACATTATCTGCAATTCTGAACCTATGACTCAGGTATTATTGTGTCCCAATGAATATTCTCAGAGAATACACAGGAAAAAATAAGCCAAAGATGCCAGATCCCTTTCGAGAGTCAGGGCAGCACTATGAACTGATGCCAAGCCTAGAGAGGACAATGACCATGTACCACAGACCTTTCTCAAAGGAGGATCTCTTCATATGAAGTGACTCTCCTTTCTCTTAGGGTAAGAAACCAAAATTCACATTTCTGTCAACTATAGACAGGATACAATTGTCCTATAGTCACCAAAACAATTCAGGTTACCAGAGCTACCCAGCTATCAACCTCAAAATCCTCATGATAGTCATTTATAAATTAGTTACTGGGAAACAAGGCACTGTATCTCCATTTGCCTTCAGTAAATACTTCCCCATGACCCCTGCTCCCCCAAGGTCTGTTTTCTCAGAGGTCCTCACAGAACCTGTGCCTATTTTTACCCCTTTCCAAAGATAAAATTGTCCAAATCCCAAAGGGGCAACACTTCATGCTTTATTTCCCTTATACCTCTAAACTCTCTCCTTTCCCACTGTGGAAAGGTTGGGAAACGGATGTCTTTTCCCTTGGGTGTAGGGAAAGTTTTGTTTCACATATATTTGTTTGTCATTTTTTGTTTGAATGTTTAATTTGTCTTTCAAATGGTGATTGTGATAAATGCTGGTAACTGTAGGCATCTGCTAATCTGGAGGCATTTTTGTGGAATGCTGTTGAGAGAACAAGATTTTGAAGCTGCCCTGTGTCCAGGCTGGTGCTGAGAACTGAAAAAGACAATGGTTAACTCATTTTCACAACTCTCTAGAACAGAGAGGTAATATTTATAATGGAATCCCTTAGTCTGCAGTGACTGAGTAGGCTATGATTTAACTGGTCTAGGACAGAGGTGCTATTTTTTTCTTAGTTTGGTTCTAGAGAAAATTCCCTCCTAGATGGAGAAACCAAAGGGGTCATTGGCAAGACAGTCACATCTTAGGGGAGGAGTAGCCTTGCCCACAGACAAGGAGGGGACAGTAGGAGTGAATGATGGGGTGGCTAGGTGGCGCAGTGAATAGAGCACCTGCCCTGGAGTCAGGAGGACCTGAGTTCAAATTCGGCCTCAGACATTTAACACTTATTAGCCATGTGACCTCGGGCAAGTCAGTTAACCCCAATTGCCTTTCCTTCCTCCCTCCAAAAAGGAAAAAAAAAAGAGTGAATGACAACCCTGCTTACCTGTAAGCCGGTACTTCATCACATCACTGCCAGACCTGTAATTTGGTTTCAAAGATACACAATTTGTAGAAAAATGTTAGTTATAAAACCAAATTTCCAGATATTCTTAAGGTCCCAGATAATAACCAGTCTCTTTATCTACTTCTTTATTTCTGGAATAATGTGTTCTTTCATGGAAATAGAAGACTAGTTAAAAAAAAAAGGATTTGCCTGGGGTCTCACAAATCTAATCACAAAATCTTTAAACCAAAATCCAAAGAGCAGGAAGAGACTTGGCCATGTATAGTTATCAAGATAGACATAATATACAAGGATAAGGAAAAGAGAAGTCGTGTCCATGCCCAGGAATCTACGAGAAACAAGAATAAGAAAGAAGCTAGTGCTAAAGTGGATGGCCTTGATGTCTATGCACGGATACATGAAGTATAGGTAATAAGCAAGGTAAATTTAACAGTCCTAATATAAGGAGGCAAGTTTGGTGCCATAGGTATAATGCAGCCTTGGTAGGATATGACTTCATAATTGAAATATGACCTTGAAAGAGCATACCTTATTTGCAAGGAAAATAGTAGGTATAAGGGAGGGCAGAGTAGCATTCTGAATTTAAAATAAGATATTCTTGTAGGCATGCATTTCTATGAGTCAGTGTCTTGAGTCAGTTGTACCAGCACACCCTAGAAGAGTATTATACCCATTGGTCCTTCCCCTGAGGAAGTGGGACAAGCTCTGCTATTTATTACCTATGTGTTCTCAGGCAAGTCACAATCTTCATTGGGGATTGGGATAAATGAGGAGATTGGGATATATGACCTCTGAGGGGTCCCTTCCAGTTCTAGATATATGATCTTATATCTGAAAAGATCCGTGAATCTTAGTCAACAGCAGACTAATTATGAGTTAACAATGTGATAAGGTAGCCAAAAAGGGGAAGGAGAAAGGGAGAAATAGAATTTGGAACTCAACATTTTTTTAAAATGAATAAAAATTGTTTTAGCATGTAACTTGGGGGAAAATAAAATATATTAAATTAAAAATGATTAATATGGAAATGTTTTCTTCATTGGACTATGAATAAAGCAATCTGGATCTTAGTTGTGCCTCTGGGCCTGACTAGCTGTGTGGCTTGAGGCAAGATACTTAATCCCCCCAAGCTTCAATTACTTCCTCTGTATAAAGAGGAAAGTAATACCTGCTTTACTATCTTCCAAGGTTGTTGTGAGAATTAAATACATTAAGTGCCTTGAAAAGTAGACAGTTTAACTGAGATGGAGTAAAAGATTGAGCCCTGGAATTATAGTCAGAAGCTCTTAATTCAGGTACCAGCCCTGTCATCCAACTGGTAACTCATGGCTATCTTATGTGTAACCTCCGTTTCCTCCTAAGTAAAATGGATGTAAATCATTATCTCATGGAGGTAAGTCTGGGTTTTTGAAGTTCATATCTTACTTCCCCAGTCATATTCCCCACTTATAAGCAGGTCTTAAAATTAATAAAGTCAAGTTTTACTGAAAGGTCAAAAAACATGGAAAATAAAGACATCCTTTAGTGAGCACCAGCTCTTAAAGATCTTTGTTTTTCAGTTGCATCCCACTCTTTGTAACCCCATTTGGAGTTTTCCTGGCAAAGATAACTGGAATAGTCTACCATGTCCTTCTCCAGTGTGTCCCCATTTTGCAGATGAGACAACTGAGGCAAACAGGGTTAAGTGACTTGCCAAGGGTCCACAGTTAGAAAGTGTCTAAGACCAGATTTGAATTCAGAAAGAAGAGTCTTCGTGACTCCAGACCCAGCACTCTATCCATTGTGGCCCTAGCTGCCCCACAGAAGCAATTAGATAGACATAAATGTTTAGGACTCTGAAAAACGTTATTTGTCAAAAAGTAAAGTCCTTCATTTAAAGTATATTGGTAATCTCTGCTTCCCTTCTTTGCAGATGTGGGCCATGGGTATGTAAAACTGCATATACCGTCAGGTAGTTTCCAATGTGTTGGTTAGATTTGCTGAACTTTTTTTCTTTCTTAAAAAAAGATTCTTTATTTGGAAGGACAGATCTGTATATGAGGGATGGGAGTGGATAGGGATACAGTGGGAAATATAAGTGATGTAAAATGAATATCAATAAATATGTGGTTTAAAAAACAAAAGTATGTAGTCTCCAGCCATAGTTTCTATGTGTACTGATCTTCTTAACTGTTTTTCTTGGCATAGGGGAAAGTGGAATGGGGTAATAACTGTTATAGAAAATAAAGGATCAATAAATATTTTAAAAAAACAAAACATAAGCACTTTCATAATTAAAATAATTGGTACAGAAGATCCAACTGATAACCCATACTTTTTTTAAAACCATGGAGTTTTGTTTTAGTTTTATCAAAAGCTGCACTGATTTGACCCCATAACCACAATAACAAGATTAGTATAAATATTTAAAGATCATGCATTTTCCAAAAAGCTTCCCTTTCCATTTTGTTTTCAGGGCTTAAGAGGCAATTCTACAAAATTCCTGCTTTTTGAGAAAAATTCAACTTAGTCACGTATAGTTCCTATTATAAATATAGGGTATAAGTCTAACTTTTAAAATTCAATTTTATTTCCTTAACCACCTACATTTTTGGTTGTATTGTCAGCAAGTGAGAAAGCATATTTAACATTTCATTATACATGCTAGCAACACTCTTTTTACCTGTAAATGTTTGTAGTTGGACAAGCCTAAGATCAGCCTAATTGCTGTAGCAGGTATAAGCAGTCATAAAGCAGGACTTTATAGCTAAGCCTCTGCAATAAGCATTAAACTGAATTTCCATGAGGGCAAGAAGGAAGGGAAGGATGCTGGACCTTAGAGAGCCATTGAGAAAATGTATCTCCTAAAATGTTCTTATGCTATCAGATGTGGTCACTAGGTACTGGCACATAGTTTTGCTGAATTATTTTCTTTCCTTTTTTAAAAAATCTTTATTTCAAGGGAAAGCTTACTTAGAAGAGAATGAAGAAGGCATGTGCAGGATGTCCCAAAAGTCTTGGTGCAGTTTTAACCTGTAATATCACTGCACTGAGACTTTTGGGGACACTATTTGAAAATGAATATGATATAAAAACAAAAGGTACCCATAAAAGAAATAAAGATCAATATCAAAGAGCGGGAGAGGGAATTTTTAAAAATTTGTTACATATGTAAGGATATTTGTAAATGACATTATGCTGATTTCATCAGCGTTTAAAATATTACAAAGTCTCTACAGCCACTCAGAAGAGAAGAGGCTAAGAATCCACACAGGAGAAATCAAGTGGAATAAAATTCCTATTACTTACTCTTTTTGGACGGGGAAAGGCAAGGTGATTGGGGTTAAGTGACTAGCCCAAGTTCACCCAGTTAAAGTGTCTGAGGCCAGATTTGAACTCAGGTCTTCTGACTGTAGGGCCAGTGCTCTATTCACTGCACCACCTAGCTGTGCCCCTATTACTTAATTTTATACCAGTAAATATCCTTCAGTGAGGCTAATTGCTACAAACCATCTCCAAAGTTCAAGTGAACCAAGGAACCATAGGTTGAAGATTGAATGACATATAATGAAGGGCATGACATGTATAAGTAGATTAAAGCATATTACCACTGATAACATGTGTGCAAGAAGTGATTTTAAGTATCCAGGAAGTGGCTGGTTATGGCTATGATTTTAAAAAGAGGTGAACTTGTCATGGAGCAGAGTGAGAGAAAGAGGAAGAAGAACCTAAATGTTGTGCTGGTGCCTATGAAGTGTAAAAGATCTAGAGGACCTTTCACCATTCTGGGTAGGACCTCTGTGGAGGATTATGGGAGGACATGGATAAAGACTGTGCAGGAAGAGAAGAGGTGGACAGACTGTGATCTGTGCTACTGGAAGGCACACTTACTTTGATGTTACTGTTTTTATTATTGTTGTGAGATAATAGTGAACAATTATATAGTGCTCTAAAGTTTGCCAAACCTTTATAAATATCTCATTTTATCCTCACTCCAACCCTAAGAAGTAGGTCTTATTATTATCTCTATTTTACAAATGAGGAAACAGGCTGAGAGAGTGACTCACCCAGGGTCACACTGCTAGTAAGTATCCAAGCCAGGATTTGCACTCATCTTCCTGACTAGGTCTAGTGCCCATTCGCTATGCCACCTAACTGCCTAGGATCACAGATTCACTGAGTCACTGATTTATTTATCACCAGAGGAAGGTTGGTCACTGGGAATTTTTTTGGCCTCAACAACTCATGAATCCCTATACTGACTGTAATGGTAATGGGAATTTGAAGATCTTCCCTGACCCTTAATAAGCCTAAGGTAATTTGAAGACCTCCTCTGCTTTGAAAATAAACTCTGTCCCCTAATGGGCTGAATGTAATCACATGGAGGCTGTGGTGGGAGGAGTTTGCCACAGGGTGGAGCAGAGCCCACAGGAAACTGGAAGTCAGAACTAGATATCTAGACTGGGAGGAGGAGAGCATGGGTCTGAGGGAGTCAGATAAGCTTGTGAGTAAAAGTTGGTGTTTGCCAGCGAGCCTTGTGTTGGTTTGTGGGAAGACTAAAGAATAGTGTGGCTCTCTATGTTGTTGTGGCTTATTAACTTCTTCGCTACGATGATGGAATCAGCTTACTGGTTTGGGGATTTGGTTTTCTGGTGTCTGAATAAATGTTTCACTTCTGTCTTCTATAGGGAAAGTCTGTTATTTTTTGCAATTGAGCACCATGAAGGTATATTTATAGTGATCATGGGCACTGTGAATATTGCATTGGTACTACACTAACACATGGAGGGAATTGCAATTTCTTTTGAGAGGGGAAATGCCCATGCTTATCAGAATTCAGATCCTTGAGGGATCAAAACATACAAAAAGCTCTGATTTTCTACAACTTCCAAAATAGACAGTTACCTACTGTGTACTTGAAGACAGCTGAAGTTGGAAGACAGTCATTGGGTTTGGGGACCCATTATCTCCTGTTGTAGTTCATTCACCTTTTGCATAGTTCTAGTCATTGGTAGAACTTCTAGGTGTTATAGTGGATAGAGTGGTAGGCCTGCAGTCAGGAAAATTCGTTTTCCTAAGTTAAAATCTGGCCTCAGACATTTACTAGCTGTGTGACCCAGGGCAAGTCACTTAATCCTGTTTGCCTCAGTTCTTCACCTGTAAAATGAACTCAAGAAGGAAATGGCAAACCACTTTCATATCTCTGTCAAGAAAACCCCAAATGGAGTAATAAGGAGTCACTTACTACTGAGCAACAACAACAACAAATCACTGGTAAGCTTTTCCTGTTATCAAGCTGGAATCTGCCTTTTGGAGGTCTACTCTTCCAAAGAGCATGCCACATATGATATCCATTTTAAATATCTTTGAACAAGGGAATGGAGTAGTCTCCTAATGGAAATGACTGTATTCCTAGGTTTAACTTTAATGCATGAGGAGCTTTTTTTTTTTAGCCTTCTTCATGTCTTCCAAAATTTAAGGTTTTATAAGGAATTATTTGACTCCTGTGTATGTTTAAAAAATATCAGTAAGTATGGCATAGAGTCTATGCAAACATATGCTTGAAGAAGACATGGGGAAAATGCCATAATAGATCTAAAATTTTTATACTTCTCAGGGAAAGAAAAGGACTGTGTGAAAAAAAAATTTTTAAATATACTTTGATTTGTTTCACTGTGACCTTTTTGACAATGAATTACTAAGGGAAAAATCAGTTTCTTTACAATAAATTAGAATGGTAACATCAACTGGTTGAAAAATGCCACTGTCACTTTGGAAAAGAAATGATTTGGTTTTAGTTTTTTAAAAAAGATAGATTTAAAAGATCTTCTCCTTTTAAAAATTTAAAAAAAAAACACCCAAATTCATTCATTCAATAAACACTTATTGCCTATTATGTGTCAGGCACTCTCCTAAACACTTGGGATGGAGAAAGTGGCAAAAAAACAACCACAAAACCAGTCCCTGCTCTCAAAGGGCTCCCAATCTAATGCAAACAAATGAATCCAAAGGAAAAACTTGTGGCTGCCACTTGGCAATCCTTTTTGTTATGTGGTCAATCAGTTCCTAAACCATGCTGTTGATAATAAGAATCTATAGTACATTTTGGATCCAAAGATTTTCTCACCACTGAGTTTAGGAATTGATACAGTAAAATCTCTTTGTAGTGAAAAGGAGGATTTTTTTTTAATATCACTGACATTTCTCTGGCATTAGTCATTTTGGCTCCTGATGTAATATTCCCATATGACTACTTAATGAATGCAGTTTAATCACAGCATTTTAGAAGTTTATTTTTCTGGCATGTGATATTTATCATATTTGTGTTACAGAAACTAGATATTTGATCACAGTTTTAAAATGAAAATTTTAGAGAAAAAAATTTTCATTTCTCAATTTGGTAGAATCTTGAAAAATTCGCAGCATTGAGTACCCATTTGGGTAAGTGGTAGAGTAGACAGAAGGCTGAGCCTGGAGTCAGGAAGACTTCAGTTCAAATGCAGCCTCAGATAGTTGCTAGCTATGTGATGCTAGGCAAAACATTTAACCTTTCTTTGCTTCAATTTCCTCAGCCGTGAAATGAGGATAATAGTAACACCTGCCAGGCAGGGTTGTGGTGAGGCTCTTAGGTTTGGATTTAAGTGAGGGAGGGCTGTGTAAATCAGCAGCCTCACTTTCTCCTCTAGAACCATCTGGGTTCAGTGACCAGATACACATTAGAACGACTGGAGATGGCCCCAGATGCAGTGGGAGACCTTGGCCTTTTAAAGTGAAGGTCTTTAGCAGGTCTCAGTTTGATTGAGGCAACATCCATTCAGTGATAAAGACTAGGTAAAAAAAGAAATGAGACAAAGAATGGCCTCTTTAACCTAGTCCAGACATTAAATCAAACTGAGAAGGAAGACTGTCAGAGTTTCTGGCCACAGCTCCAAAGGGAAAGGAAGGAAGGAAGGAAAGAAGGAAGGAAGGAAGGAAAGAAGGAAAAGAAAGAAAAGCATCGTATTGCCCAACGGGTCAGTTCCAGTTGCGTTTCCAGTGGGGTGGCTCCTACTGCTCACAGGGTTGTTATTTGTTGTTCATTCTCAATGAGGACCATGACATAATGGAAGTGATGCCATGACATGAGCCTCACTTTCTTAAAAGTATATCATGCAGATAATCAAATGTTGAACATTTACTAGTATGTCCCTGCACTGGGCCCAAGATGCTGCTCCCAATTGGGACAAAATGAGTGGGCCATCAGTGGAGTATAATCTTAACAAGAAAAGAAGAACCAGAAAAGCCCTCATTGGTAATGACTGGAGAATTGAAAAGTAATCAGACCGTGAACCTCTTGTTTTCAGAAGGCCAGAGAAGAAGTAACTACAGTCTCACCAGACAATGGACCAGAGGAGGCCCATCCCCAAAGCTATCGCTGTCTACTCATGCTGGGTCTGCCTGCTGAAATCCACCTTTCTATCCACAATCCTTGTTTCTGAAACATTGGCAATAGTAGATTGTTTGGGGGTAGTTTGAACAAGATGTTGATCTGAGTGTTACCTATGATACATCTGAGGAAACAAATTGATTTCCATTATGTAGGGTGGTAATCAGAATAGCAACTTTCCTTTCTCTGTTAAAGTGAGTAATTCAGGTGATGGACGGAAGTAGCTAAATGTGCATATATTCAAGTAAATCAGAATGATTTGATTGACCAAATCAGTATGTCTTGCCTTTTCTTAAAGGTTCTTTCTTGGTTGGGGCAGCAATTTGTACATAGTCATGGGTATCTGTGTTCAAGAAGTTAAAAAAGATCATCGTAGCTAATCTCAACACATATAGATAAGGTAAGTTATTCAGATGTTATAATTACCCTCTGATGGAGGAAAACAGTGACGTTCAGAGACGTTTTGTGTCATTGTTACAAACTGACCAAGGTGGGAGGGGGTAGTAGGCCAGGAGAATCCTTGAGTCATTTGAGGACTCCCCCATTCAACCTGATAATTGATGAAATTAGAAACCATGGACAACAATTGGGGAGAGTATCTTTTTAAAAATAAATTTTTTGTCATTCTGAAATTGGCAAATAAGGATATTTCCATGTACAAAGAACAGAAGAAAGGATTTTATATGAAACCATGAATCTCATCTTGTAATTTTTTCCCCAAGTATGTACTCAGTTCAGCGTGTTGATGTCAAAGCTTTCTCACTTGAATGTGTTGTCCTCTGAATTTCCTTCTTAGGTTCTGCCTTACATTTTGTTTAATGTTTTGCTGAGGCTCTCTTCTTTCTTCCCCCCCTTTTTTTTAGTATCACTACCAATAACCCATCTCTTATCCCTAATTTCTCCCTTTCCAAAAAACCCCACAATTCTCCCTTGTAACAAATTGGTATAGTCCAAGCAAAACAAACATAAACATCAACCATGTCCCAAAACATATGATTCATCTTACACATCTAGTCTATTACCTCCCTGTCAATGCATTGGAGACACCATAATTTTTGGGGGGGATTGGTAAAATATTTATTTTTAAAGCCAGTATAAACAGGACTGTGCCCAGGAGCACTGATTTTTTTTTTAATTTTCACTGACTAGTTTATTTACTTTTAGTTTACAAGATTCAGTTCCACAATCCCTTGAGTTTCAAATTTTCTCCCCTCCCTTCCCCCCACACCCCCTCAGTGGCATGCAGTCAGGTATAGGATCTGCAAATACTTTCACATTGTGCAATAGTCTGGTTGTATAGAAGGTTGTAACCAATGGAGTGAACAATGGGAAAAAAGAAAGAAAACCAAACATGAAAAAGAATGATGGCATGTAGATTGCTTCAGTCTCCATTTAAACTCTGGTCTTTCTAGATCTTTCTCTGAATGTAGACATCTCCTTCCATCCTGAGACTTGTAGAGTTGTCTTATAACCTTGCGTTGCTGAGAAAAGTCCAGTTTATCAAGGTTGGTCGTTACACATACGATGTGTCTGTGATTGTGTACACATTTTTCCTGGTTCTGCTCTTCTTACTTAGCATCAGTCTGTATCAGCCTCTCCAGGTGAATATGAAGACCGTCTCCTCCCCATTTCTTATAGCACAATAGTATTCCATTACATTCATATACCACAACTTGTTTAGCCATTCCCCAATTGATGGACATCCCCTAAATTTCCAGTTTTTTGCCACCACAAAGAGAGCTGCAATAAATATTTTTGTATATATGGGTCCTTTTCCCACTTCTATGATCTCTTTGGGATACAACCCCAGAAGTGGTATTACTAGGTCAAAGGGTATGCAATTATTAATAGCCCTTTGGGCATAGTTCCAGATTGCCCTCCAGAATAGTTGTATCAGTTCATACCAACAGTGCATCCAATTTTTCCACATCCTCTCCAGCACTTGTCATTTTCCTGTTTTCTCATCTTAGCCAATCTGACTGGTGAGATGTGGTACCTCAAAGTTGTTTTGATTTGCATTTCTCAAATCAAT
>CM053580.1:119453687-119484035 GCA_028627135.1 Pseudochirops cupreus | reverse complement strand
CCTTCCTTCCTTCCTTCCTTCCCCCCTTCCTTCCTTCCTTCCTTCCTTCCTTCCTTCCTTCCTTCCTTCCTTCCCCCCTTCCTTCCTTCCCCCCTTCCTTCCTTCCTTCCTTCCTTCCTTCCTTCCCCCCTTCCTTCCTTCCTTCCTTTCCCCCTTCCTTCCTTCCAAGTGCGGTACACACTCTGCACCCTCTGAAAACTCCTTAGAAAGAGAAGGGAGGAAAACTCTCTGGAAACCAGAGATAGACTTTTGTAAGATTGGATAGACCTGGGTCCTGGGTTTACACAACCTAGGACCCTTCCCCCCTTCCCTTGCTATCATCAGCATTAGGCCTCCACCCTTATATGCCACACCCTTAAAGGCATTAGGCCCTTTTTCAGGAGTTTTTGACCTCCACCCTTGCTTGTGACCTTTTTCCCTCCCTTGCTTTGGTGGTTACCAAATAAGGACATGGATAATACCTTGACTCCCTGTCCTACCTCCCAGCCAATAGGAGATAGAGGCAGGCTTCTTTGTTATCCACCACTGGGTTAGATTTCACACCAAGACTGAGAGCCCACCTCCCAGCCAATGGGAGAAGGGACTGCCGGGGTGAGGGGGCTTGACTGCTTAGGGTATAAATTCTTGTTCTGTCTCTTGTAACATGCCTCTTCTCCTTGATCCCTGCCATGGAGAGGACCACCCTCTTCCTGCAAGGGAAGTGAATAAAACTTACTGTTCCTTCCTCAAGAAACCTCTGACTTTTGATTTTTCTTGAGTAGGGTTTTTTGGGGTCCTTGTACCCCACACCCTTCCTTCCTTTCCTTTTCTTGTCTGTTTTCTTTCACTACATGACATATGGAAATATGTTTTGCAGGACTGCACATGTATAACCTATATCAGATTGCTTGCCTTTTCAGTGAGAGAGAAGGAGAGAAAGGAGGGGAGGAAAATCGAACTCAAAATTTTAAAAATATATATTAAAAATATTTTTACATATAATTGAGAAAATAAAATATTAAACAAATATTTTTTAAAATACACAGAAGACAGCAGTATAATCCAGGTTTCAAACCTGAAATATTTGCATAATACTCTCCTTATTGGTGGAGTTAAACCTGTATTACAGCAGAAAGAAATTCAGAGGAAAACACAGACCAGCAGGGTAATTTTGTTAGTACCATATCACATTTAACATAGATTTTTAAACTATAATAGAAATTAATAGTTTCATATACAGTTAGATTTTCTGTTATTTCCATAATGTAATGCTCATGTTTGTTGACATCTATTAAGTTCATTCAAAGATACTGGAGTGCTTTGCCATTTCTTTCTCCAGCTCATTTTACAGATGAGGAAACTGAAGGAAACAGGATGAAGTGACTTGCCCAGGATCACACAGCTAGTAATTGTCTGAGGCCTGATTTGAACTCAGGAAGATGAGACTTCCTGACTCCTGGCTTGGTACTCTATCCCCTAAACCACTGCCCCATCTAACAGTTTAACCTTTTATTTTTTTCACTGAACCCTTCAGTTGCTTTGACATTTTGAAGGCAGAACCTAAATATAGTACGAACAGACACTGCAGAGTTGAAGGCTAGCTTTTTGTTTTCCCCATTAACAAGGGTCTGTGGCATTTTGGTTACAAAAAGAAGTAGTTCGTGAAGAGAAAATAAGCCTATGCAAAGATCCCTACCATTCTCTTAGGCATTTACAAAGCCACATTGGTGTAAAAATGAAAGAGAAAATACTGAAGGCCTGCAACTGTGCAAACAGAGGGGTTTGAGCTGCAAAGTCAGCCCTGCTCTGGGATTAAAGCCTGACCACAGGCCTAAAAGACAGACATTTTAATAATTGGCCTTTGGGTTTCACTTGACCATGTATTTAACCTCTCTACCATGTTTTCAAGTTATAAAATATAGATGATTCTTCCGTACCTGCAAGAGTAGGTCCTGTGCTCTTCTTATCCTCGTCAGCAGCTTCTTGCAAAGCATTTTGAGATTCACTGATTCTAGCTATAGCTTATTAGTAATTAATTAGAGCACTGGATCCAATTGATGATAATAATCAGAATAAAACATATCCTTCATCTTCCTTGTGCTTTGGCTTAATTGTGGAATGAATTCACATAAAGTTTGGATTTAATATGTGTTTTAGTTGTTAAAATATTTATCAAGAAATTATGTTTTCTAAGAAAAACCTAAATTTTTTTTAAAGAATTCTTTTTCTAATAATATCATTGTCACATGTCTTCTGTTAAAAATACTGAATGTCTTATGGAGGATGGTGATGGAGGAGTATAAAATAGTGAGATTGATTTTCATGCACAGCTAATAGAATTAGACAGAGATCAGGTCTTGGAGCCAAGAATACCTGATCTACCCTTGGCACTTACTGTCTGTGTAAAGTAGGCAAGTCACTATATCTCTCACTGCTATCGGTCAACTCTTATGACTGTAGTTTGCAGAGTGGGGCCCAAGCTACACTGATAGTTTGCTATGCTCAATGGAATAACAGGGCCAGTGCCTATACCTATCACTTTCCTAATCGTGAGTGCATGTGTGCAGATGGTCATATATGTATGTATGTATGCATATACATGCACATACACACATACATATATTTACATACACTGACAGTCCCCATTTTTTTACTTCATTATGAAGCACTGTGTAGAAAGTTCATTATAGAGTAGATCATATTTTCTCATAGGAAAACTATTAAAATTTGGAATTATATTCTGAGTCAAGGACTTGGCAAATTGGGAAGTAACAGGAAAGTCTGACTTAGAGCAGTTCATCTGACCAAATTCTGACACTGCTATTTACCACCTATATGGCCTTGGGCAAGTCACTTCTCTGGGCCTCTGTGAAAGAAGGTTTTTTAGACCACGTGACCTCTGAAGGCTCTTCCAGTTCTCAATCTCATGATCCTTATAAAATAAATTATAGATTTGAGAAATGTGTCATAATAAGAAAGCTAAAACTATAAAACTCTATCATAGTTTGAATTAATGTGTATACTCTGTATTCTACAAAATGGATATAAATATGCTTTATACAGTAGTTATTATAAAAAAAACATCCCTAATTGGAAAGAGGTTGTCCCATTCACAAAAGAATCAGACATACTGGTAAAAATGCCTAATGCAACAATTCATTTACTATTTTAGAAGAGGTCATCCCATGGAGTATGTGCCCTGGCTTTGTGGGGATGGACACGTGCATATTGACCTCTTGCTGAGAGGCACTTTTCTGAAATGACATAGCAACTTCTGATCAGGTCCCGTGTATTGTAACTGGAGGTCTGTCAAAAAGTATTGGCCAGTGGTCATCATTGGGGATAGATTCTTGTGGAGGAAGCTCACTCAGTCAGCTATAAGGGTCATACACAAACTCACATATTGCATTGCAGGGTCATAGTATTATAGAATCATTGTGTTAAGAGGCCTTGGCATTCATCTAATCCAACCAACACCTGAAGCATCAGTTCCCTCTATGATGTTGCTGACAAGTGGTCATCCAGCCTCTGCTGTCAAACCATCAGCTTACTTCTCTGGCAGTTCATTCCATTTGTTAGGAATTGTTGCTTCTTCTATTGATTTGGAATTCTCATATCACCAACTGCCTATTGAATCACTCTTGAGATATCCTGTAGGTATGTCAAACATGACATGTCCGAAGTGGAACTCATTATCTTTCTCCCTAAACTCGATTCTTTTGCAGACTTTCATATTTCTGTTGGGAATACCACAAGTCTTCCATTTGCCCAGGGTTGCAAACTTGATACCCTAAACCACTATATACAGCTAATTGCCATCTCTTGACAAATCTACTTGTATATCATTAAATTAATTCTGTTCTCTCCACTTAGCTACCACGATAATCTAGGTCTTTGTCAAATCTGGCTTGGACAATTGCAATGCTTCAATTTATTTTCCTTTTCTTAGCTTCTCCCCTCTCCAATCCATAACCTCATGGCAGGTCTGGCCATGTCTCTCTCTTATTTAAGAAGCAAGATGGCCTAGTAGATAGAGTGCCAGGCCCAGAGTCAGGAAGACTTAAGCTCAAATCTGACCTCAGACACTTACTAGCTGTGTATCCCTTTGTTTGCCTCAGTTTCCTCATAAGAAAAATGGGGATATTAATAGCATCTACTTCTCAGGGTTGTTGTAAGGATGAAATGAAGGGATTATTATAAAGTGCTTAGCTATATCAATGTTAAAAAAAGAAAACTTCAGTGGCCCTCTCTAGCTTTTAGGATAAAATATGAACTCCTCAGCTTGGCATTTAATTTCCTTCAGTCTGCCTTTCCAGATTTTCATACTATTAACCTTCACACACTTTAAGTTCCACGTCTACTCCCTGTTCACTGAACTCTGCCTTCACACGAGACGTCCTGTATATCTCGAATGCACTCTTCCTCACCTTCACCTTTTAGAATCTTTAGCTTTCTTTATTTTAAAATCCTGCTATTCATACTTGAATTTGAGAAGGTCTGTGATTTTGTGTATGCAGGTCCACTCTCTACCAACACATATCACAACTTCTCTCTGATTTCCTAAGGGTCTTGGAGAATTGGGGCATAAAATTTTGTCATCCTACATTCAGATTGGTAATGAGCCTCTACACCATAGCTATACTGAGGCCAGCCCACAAACCACAACTATGCAGTCCGCTACTGTGACCATAACTCAAAATCTTTTCCATCTTGGCAGAATGTGCCAGAATTTGTGCTGAACTGGTATAATATTTGAGAACCCATTGGCATAGAACTTCAGTGAAGGCATACTGCTGACGTTTTTACACAATGCAGCTCTCTAAAGGTTTCGTACTTTGTTTGAGGGAGAACAGTTATTTGAATACAATTATAGGAGTGCAGGATGCAGAGGTCATTAACTTCACCTTGTCCCTCCAATCTTAGGATCACAGGATCATAAATTTAGTACTAAAAAGTATATTTTTATTGTACTATGTTATTGAAATTCTTGTTTTATTCCATAAATTAGAAATAAAATAAAATGCAGATATTCCTGACTCTCCCCCAAACAAGTATATTAGAAATTATCTACTACAACCCCTTCGTTTTACAGAAAAAGAAACCAAGGCCCAGAGATGAAATGACTTACTTAAAGTCACAGTGATAGTAAGCTCTAGAGGTGGGATTTGAAACAAAAACCAATGACTCTGAAACCCTCACCAGTACTCTAAACTGCTATGGAGCTCTAGAGTAATCTGAATGGCCAGTGCTAGCAGTCAGAGGCATGATGGGAATTGAAAGGCATTTTCCTTACCCTAAGCCCAATAATAGAAGGTATCTATTGTCACTGAGGTAGAAACAAAACAGTTCAAAAGACATCTTTGACCTAAAGACTTTTGTTGTGCTGGCTAGGAGTGGCTGCAGGTCTGATTCACAAAATAATCGAAATAGCTCCAAGGCTTTTGGCTAAAGGAGATTTCATATAGGATTATAGGTTGAGAGCCAAAGATGACCTTAGAGGTCATTTATTCCAATTGCTTCATTTTACACATGAGGAAACTGAGGCCTAGAGGGGTGAAATGACTTATCCAAGGATTCACAGGAAGTAAATGGTAGAATCAATATTCAAATCCAGGATGTTTTTGCTCAAAATCCAGCACTCTTTCCCCAGGGTCCTCTTGTTTCTATCATGTTTTCTTATGGAGAAGAGATGGCCTACCAGGTGCAGTTCATCAGAGGACCAGCAGATGGCGGCACAGAAAAGAAAACACTGGGAGTTCACAGCAAGCTGAGGGAGAAATGGGAAAAGTCCCATCAGGGTTTAGATAGGGAAGGCAAAATCTTTTATACCTGGGACAAATGCAATAGGATTAGAGTTAGGGAGAAAGCAGGCACAAACCCAAACTTGGGCTGAGTTTTAAAAATAAGACTCTGTGAAGCATCAAAATCCATGGGGATAAAATGCCCAGCTGATGATGACCTTGATGATCTAAAAAAGTGAATAAATCAGAACTGAGGGAACCTGTAAGAAAAGGATGCAAGATGCACCAGGGAGCAAATGCTTTGTCTGAGCCAATCTGATTCACTTAGACTTCAGTATTTTAACTGCTGTGACTTGGGTGTCCTACGTTGGCGTTGCTGTGAGCACATAGTTATGAATGGCAGCCTCCATGCCTGCTCTTGACACCATCAATCCTGCCTAGACAATAAGAACTGAAAACCTTTTAAAGCAGAAATCAGTGATCCATGATGAGGTTTTCAGAAAGGCTTGTGTGATTTTCCTAAAGAATTAAGGCATCATCTATGTGTTTGATAGTAGACAAGTGACTACTTTAGGCAGGTGCTAAGTAAATTTTTAAATTTTTAAAAATATATGAATGCAAAATTCTGTATTGACTACCAAAAATGTTAATTGAGTTACTGCTGTCTGCAGAAAACCCTGCTAGATCCACAGTCTCATGATGTGGTTAATCCCTTCACATGATGCATGTCTGTTTCTTCCCCATAAATCCTTCATAGGGGATTCACCCAGCAGGGTGGAGGCTTCGTCTGCTTTTAATGTTTTTTAAAAAATATTTCATGCAGACCAGGGCAAGCACTTGAGTTGTTGTTTGTTACTCCTTTCTATCGTTACCAGACAAGTTTTCCTCTTACTACGATTCCTACTACTGTTGCTAGTTGTTGTTGTTGTATTACTACTAATGGATGACATTTATAACATAGCACCTACTATGTGCGAGGCACTGTGCTAAGCATTTAATAATTATTATCCCATTTGGTCCTGACAACAACCCTGGGAGGTAGGTGCTCTTATTATCCCCATTTTACAGATGGGGAAACTGAGGCAAACAGAAGTTAAGTGATTTGCACAGGGTCTCTCAGTTATTAAGTGTCTGAGGAAGGATTTGAATTCAGGTCTTCCTGACTTCAGGCCTGGGGTTCCATATCCACTGCGCCACTGAGCTGTCTCACTAGTTATAAATATCCTCTTTAGTGTCTGTTATCACTTCTTACATTCAAATTGGCTTTGGTACTTATGCTCACAATGTGTCTTCTATTTCCTGCCATCTGGCGTGTCCATGCAATAGATTCAAAGTGGTGAATTAACTTTTCTTTTCAAACTGCATACTGTAATCTGAGCAACAGGCTTTAAAAAAAGAAAATCATGTTTTTCCAGGGTATATGGATAAGCCAATCTCTTTTGAATAACAGTAGATCGAATTGAAAATGTCATAAAGTGTTCCAAGGCTCAATGTAATCAGTTCAGTTTCATCCAAAAAAAAAAGTATCATCTGGAAAATCTTGTCATTGGTTAGAAATCCTTTTTCCATTTGGATTAAGTCAGTCAATGAGCATTTTAAGTGCCTACTATGTGACTCTAAGCATAGGAATACAAAAAGAGGCCAAAGCCATGCTGTGCCCTCAAGGAGCTTATGATCTAATGGGAGGACACTATAAACAAACAAATATGGGGATATTACATGGGATAAATAAGAAATAGTTAATAATCTCTAGAATTCAGGGAGATTAAGAAAGGTCTCCTCTAGAAGATGGAATTTGTGTTGGGACTTAAAGGAAGACAGGTCGCTAGGAGGAGATGAGGAAGAAGAGCATTCCAGGAATGGGGTACAGCCAGAGAAAATGCCCAGAGCTGAGAGGAAGAATGGCTTGTTGACAGAACAATCAGAAGGCTGGTGTTCCAGAATCAGAGTAGGTGGTGGGGAGTAAGGTGTGAGAAGCCTGGAAAGGTGTGGGGGAGGATAGGAGTGAAGAATTGGGTTATGAAGGACTTTGAATGCCCATGATGTATTTGCTCCTGCAGGAAATAGGGAGCCAGTGGAGTTTATTGAGGGGAGTGACATGGTCAGACATGTGCTTTAGGAAAATCACTTTAGTGCCTGGGGAATGGCTTGGAGTGGGGAGAGACTTGAGGCAAGCAGAACCACCAGCAGGCTGCTGTAGTCTGGGTTGAGGTAATGAGGGCTTGCTCTAGAGGGGTGGCAGTACCAGAGGAGGAAAGGATGTGTGTGTGTGTGTGTGTGTGTGTGTGCACGCACACATGCATGTGTGTATATACATATGTGTATATGCACACGTGTACATATGCATGTGTGTGTATATATAGTATATAGACATATACCTATATGAAATCTACAGGCCTTGGCAATAGCTTAGCTATGGGGGTGGGTGGGCGGTGAGAGATAGTGAGAAATTCAGTATGACTCCTAGGTTGTAGGCTTGAAGGACTAGAAGGATGGTGTTGCCTTCTATAGTAATAGGGAAGGTGGGGAGGGGTGGTGGATTAGGTGTAAAGATAATGAGTTCAGTTTTAGACATATTGAGTTTAAGGTGTCTTCTGGGCAGAGATGTGAGATTGGAGGTCGGCAGAGGGGTTAGGGCAAACTCTATGTAGATTCTCTGCAGAACCTCCATCATAATTAATACTTGTGAATATCTCTGGATCCCTCCTTTATGCCTTTCTTGATGATGCTACTCAGTACATCACCAAAGTTATCAATATGATCATACCTATCATAGAATCTTGTATGATATGTATGTGACCTACCTTTTAAGGGTAGCCTTTAAAGTTGGATTTTTGTCTGTAGAAATGTTTTCTTGTAATATGGAACAATACAGAACAATAGACAGGGGAATCATATTCTCCGTGCTTCTCAGTTAGCTGTGTGATTGTGAAGATGTAGACTGATGTAGAAAATTATCTATTAAAGCCTATTTTTTAGTCATGTTTTCATCAAGGATATACTTGTACAGACCATTTTTATGAAGCTCTTATAGTAATGACAGTAGACATATATTTTACTGGTTGTTGATGTCTTCAAGACAATATTTTCGGTAATAAATTTATACGTGACTTTTTCCATTCTTTTGGAATCTTCCCATCTTTGAAATCTCTTGAAAACCATTCTCTAAATGCCTATAAATTGTGTCATACCCTGAATAATTTTTTTCTTTTTTCTTTTTTCATAGTATTGGTTAAAAATGGAAAAGTAGATTAATGGCATGATATAGATCAGTAAACTACAGCCTGTGTTCTACTTTTGTAAAGTCCATGAGTATTTACATTTTTACATAAAAATTTATTGTATTCTAAAGTGTAATATTGTTCTCAGCTCAGACCATATAAAAACAGACCATGGGCTGATTTGGCCCTCAGGCTATAATTTTCTGACCTTTGTGCTAGATCATTATACTGATCTACTTTTCTACTTTTTATTTATTTATTTTAGTTTTCAACATTCGCTTCTATAAGATTTTGAGTTCCAAAATTTTTTAATATTTTTCTTTGTTTTTTTTTAGACCCAACCACTGTTTCTGATTTCATCTAAATGTCATTGCCTCTTCCTCATACTAGTCATCAGGTGTCAACAGAGTAGAGTCCAAATGTGGCTATGACACTATCCTCACCAAAATGGATCCTTATAGAAATACCAGCCGACCTGGTATATATCTCTTTATTGTCCTTCCTTACAGTTTCATCTACAGATATTCTCAATGATAATCTGTTTGCCTACATGTTATGCTATGGTTTGTTTAGTCTAATTTTCTCTCAACTGTTTTTGGCTGTCAGATATTTGGGGATATATACAAGTATAAACCAAAGCTCTTGCCCAGAACAGGCTTGTTATCTAAGTGAGGAGACAGTGTATTGGTCCAGATATGGGTCATACTTTGCTCAAATTTCCACCTTTAAATCTACCTTTTGTGTAACTTGAATAAAGATTATGATCATGCATATTTTGGGAAAGTTGGGAAGAAAAGAACAATGAAAGTGATGAAGATTAAAAGAATGTGACATTTTAAAAGATATTAAAAAAGGGAAAAATCATAGATGCTTTTTTATGTGTGTGTTGGTGAATGGGGAGGGGAAGTGTAATAGTAAAAACCAGAAGCAACCTATATGCCAGATGTCTGGAAAAAAGGACGAATAAGTAATGTCATGTTTGGGAATCAAATGTTATGGTGCCATAAAAATGATAAATATGAAGAATATATGGAAGTATTTTTGTTTAGAAGATTAAATCTTAGAATAGTTTGAGGCTTTCAAAATTCTCTAAGTATGTAACAAAAAACACTTAACAAGGAATGGATAGTCTTGATGCTGCTTGCAGTAGATCATATGATGTTCATGAATGATGAAGGCAGAACTCAGCACTATTATTTTGCTTCCATCTTCTTTGTCAAAGACGATGATGTTCAGTCTGAAAATTGTTGAACAAATATAATGAAAGAGGTGAAGTCAGAGATATATGAGGAGTATTCATTGACTCTAAATGAATTATACTTAAGGATACTGGAATAGCTGACAATGTGAGCATTGGATTGCCATGATTAATCTTTGAGATATTCAAAAGAGTAATTAAGAATCCTGAAGAAAGGAGATAGTCAAATGTCCTGATTTTCAAAAGGAGAAGAAAGTGAATTCTACAAAATATAGATAAGCAATGTTACAGGAATCAGCCTTGGCCCTGGCTTGTCTACAATTTTATCCAAAATTTGGATAAAACCATGAATAGCATATTTGTTAAATTTTCAAAAGACACAAAACTGATAGGAATAATTGGATGACATCAAGATCCAAAGACATTATGACAGGCTAGAAAAATGAAACAAAATGAAATGTATTACTAACAAATGTTTTACACCCTAATCCTAACTCTAACCCTCCAACCCTAACCTTAAAGACTCTAAAATGGTGAAGAGATCCTGACACTTACAGGTTTGTAAGTATACATAATTATAACTTTGAACAGTGTAAATTCAAATACGTGCAACCACTTTGGGGGATTCGCTATTTGAAATAATTAGCAACTGCATATGAATGTAATAGCATACTATTGTGCTGTAAAAAATGATGAAATGGATAGTTTTAGAGAAACCTGGGAAGAATTGTATGAATTCCTGCAGAGGGAAGTAAGTGAGCAGAATCAGGAGAACAATCTATACTATAACAACATGGTAAAGAAAACAACTTTGAAAGACTTAAGAACTCTGATCAACACAAAGCTCTTTCATGACTCCAGATAACTAATGATAAAGAATGCTACCCACCTCCTGACAGGGTGGTAATGGATTAAATATGCAGAGAGAAACAGACATTTTGGGAAATGGCCAGTGTGTAAATTTGTTTTGCTTAAATATTCATTTTTGTTACAGGGGCTTTGTTTTTCTTTTTCTTTTTGGGAAGAGATGGGAAAGAGAGAAAATAATGCTTGTCAGATGCAAAAAAAATTTTAAAAGAACAAAAGTTTAAAATAGAAAGATTAGTTAGATATTTATGAAAGCCCTTGGGAAAGTACAAAAGATTAATTAAAGGCACACAAAGAGAGAGCATTTCCAACAACAAAAAAGATTGTAAGAATTAATACTAGAAGGACCTAAGAGGTCATTTAATCCAACCCCATAATTTTCCAGATGGGGAAACTGTGGCCCAGAGAGGTTAAGTGATATGCCAATGTCACACAGGTAATAATTGGTTAGACTTAGAATTTGATTTCAACACCTGGTACTCTTTTTATAGCCTTTCACTACTCTAACAAAGTGAATTTATACAGCATAGCTGTATATGTTTAGGTTATTTGGTTCTGAAGTCAGGAAGGGTATTTTGGCAAGTGGTATGGATATCTAGGTGATGAAGAATTTTTGTATGAATACTGCTCATAAACTCATTTATGTTTGCTATCATAGGTTTGTAATGTTGACATTATCCTGGACTCCTCACTCTACTCATTCTCACATAGATATCTAATCAACTGCCAAATCTTTTTCCTCTCTCCACTTCTCTTACATCTGACTTCTCTCAAGTTTACTTAGCTGCCACTGTATTTCAGACTCTTATGACCTCTTCCCTATTGTAATGTCCTCCTAATTGGTTTCCCTGATTCAAGTCTCTCTCTGTTCCAGTCCAGTCAACATATTACTCACTCACCCACACCCCACATATCTGATCTCCAAGAGAAGGTCCCAGGTCTCATCCAAAGGGAAATGGTCCAAAATCTTGATTGAGTTTCTTCCCAACGTCTTTTCTCTCTTCAGAGACCTCTCTCTGAAGAGAATCTAGAGCTGTTTTTTGAAACTGGAAGTCAGAAGACCAGCATCTGTCTTCTCTCTTAAGCTCTTAAATCATTAAGTACTCAATCTCTATCAATGAAAAGTCTTGTGCAAATAGGCTTTGAGCCAAATATAAACTCCCCTATTACTCATAAAGCCCTTTACAACCTGCTCCAACCTATCTTTACAGCCTCGTTGTACATTATTCCAATGCATTCTGTGAGCCAGCCAAACCGGCCTTTACTCTGTTCCTCCTCTCTCTTCCCATCTCCATCACCCATCTCCTTGCCTTTGCACTGACCATCTCCCATGCCTGGAATATTTTCCCTTCTCACCTCAACTTCATAGAATATCTCTCTTCCATCCAGATAAGTCAAAACACCATCTTCTATATGAAGTGTTTCCTCATTTCCTCCCACCCTGTGGTAGAAAAGCAGTTTCCTGATGAAGTTTCCATTACTGTGATCTAGCTTCCTTCCCACACCCAGCTTTTTTGACCCCAGCTTCCCTAGTGGCTTCCCCTGGAGCAGCTTCCTCCCCACCACAAAACCTGATTGGCCCTATCTCTCAGACATAGTTTCTTGGCTTAGGGTCACTAAAAAGCCCAAGATATGCAGACTCACGCCTCTCAGACTCAGTGGGTACCCAATACCATGGAAATAGTTATGACCTGATAGCTATGTCCTGAAGACTGACTGAGCAGATACGCCCCTGTGTTCATGTTGCTGTGTTAGGACAAAGTAAATCTCCTCCTTTATTAAATGTTCAATGACTTGCTAATGCCTCATTTTGTCTCAACGTCGAACCTGAACTAAGAAGGTACTGGCATAAGAGAGATGCCTATAACACAGTATTGTATTTAACCACTCTGTATTGCCTTGTATTTATTCACTTTAAATTTATTTTTTATGTAATTATACACGTATTTGTTGTCTTCCCCATTAGAATATAAGTTCCTTGGGAGTAGCAATTATTTCATGATTTGTAATTGTATTCCCAGCTCACCATAGTGCCTAGCACATAGTAGGTACATAACAAATGTTGGTTAATTGAACTAGATAAAGTATATCCATGGAACAAAAATTTAAATACAGTTTTTCTTCTGAGTTTTTACAGCACTCTAACATGTTTTCTGACATACTGAAAAAAAGGAAAAGATCTACCTTATGCGTACAAAACTAAGTTTTAAATCACACTGTCTTGGATTTTCAGATGCTCTTTTATGTGTTTTCAAGACTTATATTAACAGAAAATCAATATGTAAAACCCTAAATTGTTCCCCAGAGTCATTTCCAGACTTATAATGCTACCCTTTTCTTCTGTACACCCCCCACTGAACCGTATCCTGGGGGCTTCTGAACAAGCAGTTTCAATCCCACCGGACCTACCCTGGCCAAGTAATTCACAGGTTTTACTTTCCAAGTAGAATGCCAAGTAGGAATGACATACTCTCCAAGGAGTATTCTGGTCAAGACACCTGCTTTCTCTCTAGAAAGTCAAGAATCTGAAGTCTTATACTTGTGAATTCTCAAACTTTGGGTTATTCATAAAGTAATTTACAAAGCTAATACTTTCCTCTCCATACACATGTCTACTTCCACTATGTGCTTCCCTAGGATATCTCTCAAGTCCCCCATTGCTATCTTCTCTTAAGCTTAAGCCACTCTCAGGATGTTTCCTCTCAGGCTGGGTTCAAGCCCACATCTACTAATGGTCATATTCTTCTGTAAACTTCTTGAGAGAAGGGATTGTTTCATCCTTTGTTTTTATATCTAGTGCGTAGCACTGTGTCAGGCTCATTAACAGGTGTTTAATAACTGCTCGTTGATTAATTCTGGCTTTGTGCTGTCAGCCCCCATCAGCTGTTACTAAGTTGAACAGCAGAAAGAAAAATGTCTGATCAACATAATAACCATCCATGATTCCAAAGGCATGTTATCAATTTCCTGACAGAGAGCTGATGAACTCAAGGTGCACAATGAGAATTTTTTTTTCCCTGAACATGACCAATGAGGGAATTTGTTTTGCTTGACTCTGCATATTTGTTGCAAGGAATTTTATTTTTCTTTTACTTTCTTTCCCAAGGGGATGAGGTGTAGCAAGGTGGCGCATAGAGCATCTGACCTAGAGTCAGGAAGACTCATCTCCCTGAGTTCAAATATGACCTCATACACTTTATAGTTGTGTGACCCTGGGCAAGTCACTTAATACTGTTTATCTCAGTTTCTTCATTTGTAAAATGAGCTGGAGAAGGAAATGGCAAGCCACTCCAGTATCTTTGCCAAGAAAACTCCAAATAGGGTCACAAAGAGTCTGACAGTCAGACACAACTGAAAAAAGACTGAACAATAACAAGTGTAAAAGGGAGAGAAAATTAATTTCTGCTAACTAGAAATGTTTAATTTTTTTTAAAAAATTTAAATTTAAAATTTTTCCTCCCTTGCCACCCTTTGGGAGAAGGGAACAAGAAGAGGCACATTCAGAAAGTTCTGAACAGTAAAGAGAGCTCACCTGGCTTCCTTTTATAAATAATGGTGAGTTGAAGGGTGGCTAATTCTCGGACTGCAATTCAACAGGAAATAATACCAGGCTCAGAAACCCAAATAGTACAGTAGGCATGCTCCTCTTCTGTGAAGAGGGAACCCTCATTTGCCCTCAAACAATGAATTGCACCCTTTAAACTCATCAGCTTAAGGAACCCTTCAAATGAATGAGTAACTTCTCTTGCATAAGCATGGAATAGAAAAGTAGCAGAGTGTTATCTCTATAGAATCATGAACCTGGAGTCAGTGCCTGGACTTAAATCCCATCTCTGTTACTTACTACCAGTGTGACCTTTCTCAACTTCTATGCTTTCATCTGTTTGTTTTTTTTTTAAAAAAGGTGTGAAACTAAATTTTTCCCCAATTCTAATTCAAGTTACTTAGTAATAATTTAATAAGTACACAATACTACATGTAATTATATTCTGATTTTTATCCCTTAGTGACATCTAAAGGGATCATTCTAAAATAACAGATATAGCCAGAACCTCCTAATGCTAAAATGACTTCCTAGGATTTAGATAGGTATTTCAAAAATATTCTTTAACTTTGTTTTTTAGAACTGAGCTTTATTCCATGGGTATGTGTACAGGAGCCAAGGGTAAATTCAAACTCAAGGCTCAAACTATCAGCCGTGGTCTGCTCCCCACTTGTTCCCAGGACCTACCCTTTCATGTTCCCAAATCCTCCAGGAATCCTCACCTAGAGGCCTTGAATGAACCCAGTGATATTCACATCTCATTGACACATGCGTTGACTCATTCTCTACTGACGACTACTGACTCACAGACCTGTTCTTTGCCCATACTCATGTTAACTAATTGCTCTCCATGTCCTCAAACAACACACAAAATTTGTTCTACCACTGATCCTGAGAGGTTTTCCTCCCCATCACCTCTTCTATATCAATCTCTCTTTAGTTTTCAAGAGTCTTTTTTCATACCTACTCTTCAACGATCCACATTGTAATGGGGAAATCAGACTTATTATACTTTTCCTTTCATATTCTCTACATGTTGTAATGAACTCCTGACATGGATGTTTTAAGCTCACTCTGTACTATTAGCACCAGGAGATCTTAGGCCCCTAGGAGTAATCACTAACTATTTTAGGGATTTGTGTCTTTCAAGCTGGGCATCCCTAAAGATGCATACCTTGGATCCTGACTAGATGGACAAGCTGTCAGTTGACAGTTACCAAATTTCACCTCCAGGGTGAAAAGTAATAAAAAATAGCAAATGGATCTTTAAATCTGGCATGGCCCATATCAGTATTAGCTTATGCCATTTGGTTTCTCTAGTGGTCCTGACCATCTTTAATGGTTTATGAATTTGTTGCTATGATATCTGCTAGAATGTGGGGTGGTGGTTTATCTCAGTAAGTCAATAAGCATTTATTAAGTACTTACTATGTGTCAGTCATTATGTTAAGCTCTGGGGATACGAAGAAGGGCAAAAAACACTCTCTCTTACCTTAAAGAATTCACAATATAACAGAGGAGACATGTTATCAAATAAGTGCAAACAAGCTATATGCATGATAAATTGGAAACAGTTAACAGAGGGAGGGCATTAAAATTAAGAGAGATTGAGAAAGATTTCTTATAGAAGATGGTTCCCCAAGTACTGCCTAATAAACTGAATTGGTCTGAACCATCCACCAGCAACTTCTATTTGCCATATTAGGGAAAACCTAATTTGAAAAACAGTTGGAGTTCCTGGTGGAGAGTCCATAAAGATCTATGCAAAGTGGAAGACATACTGCAGAAGAGAACTCTCACACTAATGAAAGACCTCAGGTTTGTGTGGACATTACTGTTGCTTTATCCCTAGGTTTTCTGTCCTGATGGTCCCTCTCATCAGTCTGCTAAAGCATCCGATGGACATATTTAATCAAATGAATAAATGGTTCCTCTCTACTCCTATTTTGAAATTTCAAAATCCATAGAAACTTCATCCTGCAGACTGATGTTAACTTGAAGGGTACCCCACATGCCGCCCAAAATAGTGTCCAAATGAGAGACCAGCCATGATTACACTTCCAGGTACTCCTTGAATGTAGAACACCAGGTTTTGCTATCTCTCTGTAGCATATCCATTCCGGCAGACATTTCAGTAAAGCTGGTGCAAAGGTCAGTGAATCTGTTTTCCGTCATTTGGGTGTTAAATTCTATAGCCTACCAATTGGATTTACGTGCTTACTCCCTATCTGTTGTTATTCACCCTTTGTTTTCAAAGAGAATCAATGACATCATGGGGTGATGTCTTAACTTGAGAGTAAATTGGATTTAAGAGAGGCAAAGTCAAACAAAATTGTCAAGCTCACTGTCTCTTCCAGAATCATTGAATTACAGTGATGAGATAAAAAGCTAGACAAGTGGTGATGGCCCCGGATGCAGTGAATGACCTTGGCCTTTTCAATGTCTGAACAAGCTCTAAGCACTTCACCGGCTGCTTCAACCTCCTTCTTATCCGCCTATTGTGCCAAGGAAAGTCTTCACATGCTTGAATTATTCAGCCCCCTAACTCACCAATGGGTTTGAGGCCTGTAGATTACCTTCAAACCAATTAAACCTGTCTTCCAAGACGGCTTACCAGGGTGTGGCCCCTGATCATTCTTCACTTTCTCAGAACCGCAGGTGAGAGTTGGGTGACCGGGGGACACCAGAGGTAGATGAGCAGCCCTCAGAAGGGCTCAACAAGTCCTCACATCTGAGATTCTAGTCCTCCCTGCACACTCCAGATACCCCACTCCATTTCTACTTTGGGTTTGTTAGAGATAAACTTAATATTTCCTCTGATTTCTACTGTATTGATTTTATAATATAATTAGTATTTGCGCTACACTGATTTTTTAGAATTGTCAGTATTTGCCTTAAAAATGCAATCTGTTCCAGTTTCAATCCAGTTTAGAGACGTAGTTCAAAGGGAGTGATGCTATAGCTTTCGTGTAATCAACTGGCATTTTTCATGTAATCAACTTAATAACGCATATTTGTCTGTAAGATGCTAACCAATTTAATGCTATTGTACTTAATTGGTCAATTATATTGGTGTTGCAGGCTTCCTTACCCTTTGAGACAAGATTTTGAGTAGAAGCCTAAACTATGATAATGGAAGCAGAGGAATATCATTTGAGTTGTTTATACAGTTTAGTGAAAGTATAAAGATCCTGTTCTATAGAATTTTGCAATCTCTATTTGCTTTTAGTTTATACTTTATTTTAGTCCTGACTGGCAAACAACTTGGTGATAGACTCATCCAAGGACAGAGACCTCTTTTTTTAAAAAAAATGAACTATTCCTACCATCTGCTGGCATTGTAGTCTGCTGCTGGGGCTTCTCCTTCCTCAGGGAGTTTCTTCAGTGGTTGACTGACCCAACAACATGATTGGGGGCTAATCAACACATTTTCAGCTATTTTATTAGGCCCACAGGGCTCCTGTTGGATACAGAAAAGCCCTTCATATAGCTATCAAGTCTTTTTTCTAATTTCTCTCACCCCAGGCTCCAGTTGAATTAATTTCAATTGCTGACAGCTAATGCAAATTACCATGAAGTCTTGATAAGCTTCAAGGAAGCACTTAGTAACTCTAGAGGAGGGAAGGCAGAGCTAACAACCTTTGTCCTATATGCTTGCCACGCCAACAAAGATCCATGGCTAGTTTTGATTGATCTAAAAGAGACATGGGACCATAGATTAGAGATGGAAGGCATCTTAGAAGCTCTTTTGTGCAACCTGTACTTTTTACAGTTGAGGAACTGACTCCTGGAAAGGACAAAGGTCACACTAATAGTCTTCCAAAGGTAATCAGATCTTTCTCAGACCCTTTAAGAAGACCCTCATGTCATCTATGACACCCGAGTAATTCACAGAATCATGGAATTTTAGAATTGGAAGAAGTCTTAGAGACTAACAGTCATTCAGAATAAGCTCCAATGTAATGACTTTAAACAATTTTATCTGATGGGTAGATTAGATACCCACCCAAAAACAAACATGTTCAAGGCATGATTGCTACCATGGAAAGAGAACTGAATTCAGAGGTTCTGGGTTCAAATACCAGCTTTGCTACTTACACCTTGCTACTTAAACCTCCTGTTACTTAACAGTTCTAGGTCTGTTTCCTCTTCATTAAAGTGAAAAAGTTGAACTAGGTGATGTCTGAGTTCTTATCTACCTCTAAATTTATGATTCCATGGGCATTTCCACAGCCTTGGGTACTCTTGGGTAGAGCTTATTCCTTCTCATCTTTGACTCACACCTGATTTGGACCCTAATATGATTCTCTTCTTTCTGATTCTTGGATTATTCTCTAACCACATGCATGCTATTACTCTCCTGCTTCTTTATACAGAATGCCTTGATAATACCACGTTCTTTGCACCCCCTTTTGGCAGTTAGTAACTAGGACTTTGCTGACTTGTTTGTGAGTTTAGTTCCACATTTCACCCAATGCTGTAATCCCCTCTACAATGTGTCATAGTCAGGTGGTCATCCAAGCTTCTGTTTGGACACAAAATTACAGTGAATTCATTTCTTCACAAAATCTATTCATTCCATTTTTGGACTTCTCTAATTATGGGCAGCTAGGTGGCACAGTGGATAGAGCACTGGGCTTGGATTCAGGAATACTCCTGTTTCTGAGTTCAAGTCTGACCTCAGACATTTACTAACCTTGTGACTTGAGCAAATCACTTAACCGTGTTTGCCTCAGTTTCCTCATCTGTAAAATGAGCTGGAAAAGGAAATAACATGCCACTTCAGTATCTTTGCCAAGAAAACCCCAAATTGGACCACAAAAAGTCAGACACAACTGAAACAAAAGAAAAACTATTGTTAGAAAGCTCTTCATTGTAAATTCCATTTCCTGGGCCTAATTCTTCGTCCTGGAGCCACACAGAATAAGGCTCATCCTCCTTCCACATGGTGGTTCTTTATATATTTGAAGATAGTAATTATGCTCTTGTTAGAGTGCTACTTACTGAAATGCTCAGGGAAGACATACTTAAATCATAATAATGGTTCTGAGGGACTTATCTGACTACTTAATTGGTCTCAGGTAGATATGTAAGAACAGTGGAAAGATTTGGAGAAGTAGGAATTTCTCTGAAGACTTTGTTGCTTTCTTCCCTTGAGAGAGGTCTGACCGGTAAACTCCTTGGTTAACAGTAAGAAGAACACAGATTAAAGGTGATGACCAATATAGACTCCATAATGCATAGGATGAAACACCTCTTCCTCCCTAGTAGGAGAGGAGGACTACAGGTACCAAATGTCACATATCCCATCACATGTAATTGTTGTCTCTCTCAATTTTATGTAAATGCTTTTTATTATGAAAAAGGAGGATTCTTTAAGGGGAAGAGTAAATATTAGGAAATATTTGTGACGTAAAAATCAAAAGGTATGCGTAAAACTTTTTTTAAGTAATTAGAATGCAGATATAAATAAAGTAGAATATATCAACTATAGCTTTAGTGCTAGAAAGGACCCTAGAGATCACCTGGTTCAATCTTATCATTTTACAGATAGGGAAACTAAGGCCCCAAACTGAGAGAGGTCACATGACTTACTCAAGGTCATAAAACGTCTTAAGTGCCAAATCCAGGTTTGAACGTAAGTCTCCTGAGGCTAAACTCACTACTTTAGTTTCTACTATATCATGCTGCCATCCACTATGTGCAAGCCTACTAGACTTAACTCCTTGAGGTCAGGGATTTTGTCTTATTTAAACTTCTTCATATCCCCAAGCACTTAGAGTCTAAATGAGGAACCTTCAGCCTCAAGGCCACATGTGGCCCTCTAGGTCCTCAAGTGTGGCCCATTGAGTGAATCCAAACTTCACAGAATAAATCCCCTTCATAAAAAGATTTGTTTTGTAAAACTTGGACTCAGTCAAAAGTCCACACCCAACGACCTAGAAGCCCACATGTGGCCTCAAGGCTTCAGGTTCCCCACCCCTGCTAGACTATACTTTGCAAGTGCTTAGTAAATGTTTATAGATGATTAATTTGTTGTTGTTTGGTCATGTTCGGTTCTTCATGTTCCCATTTAGGGTTTTCTTGGCAAGGATACTGGAGTGGTTTGCTATTTCTTTCTCCAGCTCATTTTATGAGGAAATTGAGGCAAATAGGGTTAAATGACTTGCCCAGGGTCACACAGCTAGTAAGCGTCTGAGGCCGAATTTGAATTCAGTAAGACAAGTCTTTCTGACTCCAGCCTGGTGATTTATCTATAGATACTTAATAATAGCTCTTAATAAATGTTGATGAAGCTGGAGTTGATTTTAAAAAGTTGATTTAAAAAAGTTATACAGTTGATTTTAAAAAGATAAAAATAAATGAAACTCTTACTCAAATAAAATAAAAGATTTAAATAAATGAATAAGCAAAACAAGTCAAATCAATCTGTATTTCACTAGCCAAGAGTGGCAGAAGGCACAAGCTCGTCTTTGCTGTCTCTATCCCAGTTTAGTCCTTGAATAATCGATAAGTTGCTTCTGTAGATCCAGGAAAAGAAACTAAATAGAGAGTCTACACTTTATCCAACAACCAGTTGCAAGGGGATTGGCAGAAATAAGACTAGGTTTTCAAGGGCAGTAGCAAAAAAGAATGGGGAAAAAACATTTAACGCATCTTCACCAGGGAAACAAAATTGACAAAAACATCTTTGTATTGAAGTTTGGAAGAAAAAGATAAAAACCAGAAGAAACACATAACCTTAGAAAGTCAGCTTAATGTATTTACCATGCTCTAGGGCAGAGTGTCTTGCCCCAAGGACCTCTAGAGCTCTCACCTTCAGTCTTGCTTAGCTTTCAAAGAGAGCCGGGAGATATATGGTTTATCTTTTCTTCCTTTCTTGTTCTACCCAGTCAGGAGTTTCAGTGCTCCTATTGAGAGAAGTCTAATCCCAGGCCAGGTACTATTTTTTCATTTTCAAATATATATTTTTCCTGCAAGTTGCATCCTTTATTTCTGTCCTGACTTTTCTCTTGATATATGTATTTCTATGTTTTCTCTCAAAACATTAATCCTGTCTATTTCTCTCCAGAGTGTATATCTTCTCTGTTTGACTCTAACTTGTGAGTGACTCCTAGAAATTATGAAAATCAATTTCCACCTGCAAAAAATAATCATCTACTAGAGCTAATCCACTGTTCCTGATGAATAGCAATGTGAAAATCCATCTGAGCAAGATTTCTCCAAAGTGATCAATGTACCTAGTTTAATTCTGTGCAATTAATAAATTTCCACTTCTGTTTTCAAAGAAGAATCTGTATGAATACAAGTTGTTGGAAACTATCAAAGTGTAAGATTGCCAGAGTTAAAAGATCTTAAATTTGTAAGCTTCTTGGAAAATTCATATGAGAAATATTTGCCTATGGAAGAATCTCAGTAACTTTCCCTAAGTGTTCTCATCTCCAAACTAAACAAACCCAATTCTTTCCACCATTCTTTATGAAATGATCTCTAGGCCCTTCACCATAATAACTTATGATTTACATGGCTCCTTAAAATCTGCAGTGCTTTTTTTCACAATAGCTTTGTGAGATAGGTTCCACACATTTCCAGAACACACCCTGCATTTGCCAGCCTTTTTAAATTAACTGCATAGTGGAACTGGTTGCCCCTTTAAAACTCTCTCTCTCTCTCTCTTTCTCTCTCTCTCTCTCTTCCCCCTCTCCTTTCATCTCCCTCTCCTCTCCTTCCTCTCACTTTCATCTCTTGCTGTCTCCTCTCTCTCTTCTGTCTTTCCTCTATCACTTTTTCTTTCTCAGTCTCCGTCTCTGTCCTCCCTTTGTAGATCTCTCTCTGCATCTCTCCTCTCTCTCTTTCTCCCCCCTCTGCCTCTCTGTCTCTCCTTCTCTCTTTCCTTCTATGGATGACACTGGCACTCTCTTCCCTCTCTCTCCTCTATGTCTCTCTCTGTCTTTCCTTCCTTTCTCTGTTTCTCTCCTTCTCTCTCTCCTTTTCTCTCTCTGTCTCTCTCTCTTTCTCTTTGTCTTTCTCTCTCCTCTGTCTCTCTCTCCTCCTCCTTTCCTCTCCTCTTCCCTTCTCTTCTCCTCTCTTCTCTCTCTTACTGCCTCTTGCTGTCTCTCTCTTTCTGTTTGTCCATCTATCACCTCTCTCTGTCTTTCTTCCCTCTCTGTTTCTCTCTCTGTCTCTCTCCCTTTTTCTCTTCTCTCCATCTCTCTTTTATCTCTTTTTTGCTCCCCCCCACTTAACAGTATTTTATTTTTTCCAATTACATGTAAAGATAGTTTTCAACAAACACTTTTATAAGATTCTGAATTCCAGATTTTTTCCTCCCTCTTCAAGATGGCCTGCAATCTGATATAGGCTATACATATCTGATCTTATTGAGCATATTTCCACATTAGTCATGTTATGAAAAAAGAATCAGAACAAAAGGGAAAAACTATGTTTTCTCTCTGTCTTTCTCTTTCTTTTTCTCTTTGTCTCTTTCCTTTCTGTCTCTCCTTTCTCTAATCTCTCTCTTTCTCTCCTCTCTCTGCCTCTCTCCTTTCTCCTTTCTCCTTTTTCTCATCTCTTTCTCCCTGTTTCTTTCCTCTCTCTGTCTTTCTTCCCTCTCTCTGTCTATCCTCTCTGTCTCTGGCTCTCTGTCTCCTCTCTCTACGCGTTTGTCTCTGTGTCTCTCTCCTCCCTGTCTCTCTCTTCTCTGTCTTTCCTCTCTCCTCTCTCTATCTCTTTCTTCTCTCTGTCTCTCTGCTCTGTCTCTCCTCTTTCTCTCTGACCTTCCTCTCTATTTATTCTCTCTCTGTGTCTCTCATCTCTGTCTTTATCTCTTTTCTCTGTCTCTCCTCTCTCATTGTCTTTTAAAAAATTTCTCTCTGTGTGTCTGTCTCTGTGTCTGTCTCTCCATTTTGTTATATATGGGAACTGAGTTAAATTGTTATTCTAATCCTTCCCCTTCCAAGAGATGGAGGGGCTTTAAGGAGGATTATGTCTTCCGAGTGTTGGAGGTAAATGCATGTTTGTTGTTGCTATACTTTACAAGAAAATATTCCTTTATAAAAACTGATCTGATTATTAAGTGGTTAAATGTAACAGAGGTGCTTGGAACCCCTAAAATTTGAGGACCACTACTGATAGAGAGTGAGCCAACCAAAAGGACCTTGAAATTGCTTTGTATTATTTCATATATACTTTGAATTTACTTCCTTCTGTATTTGTAGCATCTCTCCAAGTAGAATGTAAGCTCCTTGAGGACAAAACTCTCATTTTTGTCCTTAGAGCCACAGTGCCTAGCACAGATCCATGCAGGTAACGGGCACTTAATAAGTTTTTGTTGAATTGAAGTGGGATTTCAACCTAGGTCTTTTGCCATCCAAGATTCTAAGTGTTCTTGCCTATATACCATAGTGACCAACCTTATAACCTGCATGGGAATATCTTACAGTTTTCCTCTTAAAATATTTATCAGAACAGAATATAATGCTCCAGCTTTTGTCTAATAAGTTTTCACCTATTGCTGTATAGGGCCATACTTGCTTTTTTTCTTTGCTATCATATCTCACTACTGAGTAATGAGATATTTTTTTTACATGGATTGCTATTTAGTTATTTTTTACATGGATTGCTATTTCCAGATGAGGTAACTGAGTAAACAGGGTTAAGAGACTTGCCCAGGGTCACACAGCTAATAAATGTCTGAGGCTGGATTTGAACTCAGAGAGATGAGTCATCCTGACTCCAGGCCCAGCACGTTAGCCACTATGCTACCTAGGATTTGATAAATATTTTCTCTTTTTTTCCAAGTAATGTATAAAAATAGGTGATAGATTAGGAAGAAGGCCAGAGCCCTTAAATATCTCAGTCTCCAGACTTCCTGTCCAAGATCAGAATGATTAATCATTTATCTAAGTTCCAATCTAAAATGAGTAAATGTACTGTATTTTCCCCATCCCTCTTTGACCTTAGGGTCTTGGTGATCCCTCCCATCACTGGACTCTAACCTGAGGATAGGAACACTGTCTTTCACTAGCCTCTCAGAAGGCCATTATGCCCAGAATCATGGAAATCATAGATTTAGAGCTAGAAGGAAAATTAGTGGCCACCAAGTCCAGCCTCTTCGAGACACTAAAAAGTGAATTGACTTGCCCAGATCACACTTCTAGCAGGAATCTGACAAGAGTTTTGAATCTAGATCTTGATACCAAATCTTGTGCCCTATCCAAGAATATGGCAAAAGCATTCCTGCTATTCTCCTCCTCTTGAGGTTGAGAGGAACATGTGAACTACCCAGGTAGCTAGGGGACTCAGTGACCTTGGGTCAGGAAAACCTGAGTTGAAAACTGGCTTTGGACACTAGCTGTGTGACCCTGGGCAAGTCACTTAACCTCTGCCTCAGTTTCCTCATCTGTAAAGTGGAACTAATAATAGCAACAATTTCCCAGGGTTTTGCCAATCAAATGAAATAATATTTGTGAAGCTCTTAGTACAGGGCCTGCTACCGTCGGTGCTTAATCAATACTTACTTCCTATCTTACATTTGATCCTTTCCTTCAAAGGTGGGGACTATGTCTATTTATGAGCTATATCTACTTTTTTCATATGACTTGTATTTTTTTAGTGAGAGGCAGCATGAAGTAGTGACCAGATAGCTAGTGTTAGAATGAGGAAGACGTGGGTTTAATTTTGGCCTCTGGTATATACTGACTGTGTGACCCTGGCTGAATCACTTAAAGCCTTGGGGCTGCTTTGAGGCACAGTGGATAGGGTGCTGGGCCTGGAGTCTGGAAAATCTGAGTTCAAATAGCATTTCATAAGCACTCACTAGCTATGTGACCCTGGGCAAGTTACTTATCCTGTCTGCCTCAGTTTCCTTATCTGTAAAATGGGGATAATAATAACAACTATCTTCCAGGGCTGTTATGAGTATAAAATGAGATAATACCTATAAAGTGCTTAGCTTAGTGTCTAGAACATAATAGGTGTTCAATAAATGCTTAGTCTCCCTCCCCCATCCTTACCTGTACTCTCAGTCCCACAATTCTCTAAGACTGTAAGTTACAGAAGAACTCTCAGAGAAAAGTTGGAGAGGCCCTGATGGAAGAGGTTTCCCCAAAGGCCCATATTGCTACACCTAGACTGGGTTCTTAATAGTTATTAAACAATTGATTTTTTTCCTTTCAAATTTGTACCCCAAATGGCATTAATTTTTCCAACTCTTCTTAGTAGTCTGCCTTTACACAACACATCCATAAGAATTTCATGCTTTAAGAAAGTGCCGAGAAAAATTTGAGAGCAGAAAGAAAGGAATTTAAAATTTATTCTATTGTTTTTATAAATCTGAGTTTAGGAGGAGTCGGGAACACGCTGCCAGCTACAAAGCCTCAGGCAAGCTTCAAAGTCAAGCTCTGTGACTCAAACATCCCTTAATTCTGAAGCTGAGCCAACAAGACTGCAGTAACCACCCTCAAGGAAAGGCCATCAGTATGTTGTTCATAAGGGAAATTGAAATTGTCCTTTATGCCGGGTGTGGTCTTAACTATAAGAATGATTTTATTTTAGTGGCCCAGGTTCCAGTATATTTTACATTTTTATTGGTTCAGGTTGCTGGGACCAGGAGCTGTGGACTATATAGAACTTAAATGGAAAATCACCCTTGAACTGCATTGTCTATAAAAGGCAGTTTTCTGGCAAGAGAAGTTGGGATGATTTCATAACTAATTCGTGAGTACAGTTTTCCCCTTAAGATGTGGAAAGACATTCGCAACATGCCCTTTTGGGCACAGAGGGAGAAAAACCTTTCCTCTGCCCACTTCCTCTCCTGGTTCTTATTGGCAAAATTCATATGGAATCAAAGAATCTTAGAAAAGGAAGTTTCAAGATCAGATAGCCCACAAGCCTCCTAGCGTGAGAATGTTTTTCAACATTATCCCTCACAAATTGTAATCTATCTTTAACCTGAACCAGGGATGGGGAACCTGCAGCCTTGAGGCCACATGTGGCCTTCTATGTGGGTGCTCAGGTGCAGCCTTTTGACTGAGTCCAAGCTTTATAGGACAAATCCTTTTATCAAGCGGATTTGTTCTGTGAAGTTTAGATTCAGTCCAAGGGCTGCACTTTAGGACCTAGAGCAGTGGTCCTCAACCTGTGGGTCCCAACCCCTTTGGGGGGTCAAACAGAGTCGCCTAAGACTATCAGAAAAAACATAGGAACTGAGACATCGCTCCTCTATCTGTCTCCAGGCAGGTCTGCCTACATGCAGATATGCCCACATAGGAGTATTAAAGTGTCACGACATTAAGAAAGTTGAGAACCACTGACCTAGAGGGCCACATGTGGCCTTGAGGTTGCAGGTTCCCCCCTCCTGCCTGAACACTTCGAATGGGAGGAAGTTAATTACTTGGCAACCCATTCCATTTGGAAACTGCTCTACTTGCTACAACATTTTTCTTGTATTAAGTCAAGATCTATAGATCCCTGTCAGTTCTACTTATTAGTACTAGTTCATAAATCATAGAATCCTATGGGGCCTAGATCTAGAAGGGGCCTCCTAGGTTATCTACACTAGTCCACTCATTTTAAAGATGAAGATGCTGAGATTTAGAAAGGTTAAATGATCTGTCCAGAGTCACATGGGTTTGCCTTCAGCTAGATTTAAATCTCTCCTTCTTTGAATCTTTCATTTTAATTCAACCCAAGAAGCATTTGTTATGTACCCTCTATGTGCTAGGCATTGAGGATACAAGACTATAATGAAATGCTCTCTGTCTTCAAACAGCTTTTTCTTTCTTTTTTTTTTTTGGGCCATAGTTTGAATCATTCTGTGCACTTATTGTATTTTTAAAAAATTATTGATATTGGACAGCTAGGTGGCATAGTGACTAGAGCACTGACCCTGGAGTCAGGAGGACCTGAGTTCAAATCTGATCTCAGACATTTAACACTTACTAGCCATATGACCTTGGGTAAGTCACTTAACCCCAATTGCCCTGCCTTCCTCCCTGCAAAAATAAAAAATTATTGATATCTTATGTTTTTATATCACCTACACTTCTCAATAGATTCCTCCCCTTCCTAAGAAATGGCTTGTATTACAAAGAATAAAAAAGGGGTGGAGCCAAGATGGCAGCGTAGCAGCAGCAACATATTGCAGCTCTCACATAGCCACCCCAAAATACCCATAAAATATGACTCTAAACTAATCCTAGAACTCCAAAACACACACAAATATACTTTCCACTAAAGTCAGCTCAGCTACAAGGAACCATATCAGCACTGCAAACTGAAACCAGCCTGGGCTATTGTGTCCCAGGGGCACCTGGATGACAGGAGCCGAGCCCTGGCTGGAGCTTTGGGTGAGCGGATTGGTGGCAGCTGCGGCAGTGCCCAGAACTAGGTCAGTGGAGCTTGCATCGGGGAAGAAAAGCAGTCTGGCCAAAACGCCTCCAGGGCTGAGAAGTGGAAAAGCGGAGGTCCTGTACCTGCCCCCACATTGCAGCTTCAGCGCTCTTGGCCTGCAGACTGCAGGGGGACCAAGTTCAGAGGCCAAGTGCTCTCGCATTGAGCAGCCTGGATCCGGATTGAGGTCTTGGGCTTTGGTCTTGTGGTTCTTTTTCCTTCAATGAGCCGGAAGTGGGGGAGGGACCCAGCAACTCCCTGAGAGCTCCGGCAACTGGGAGAACCCCAGCAATTTGGGACAGAGCTTTCCCCTCTGGAAGTAGAGCTCCACAGAGATTAAAAAAAAAATCACGGACTGACCAACCATGAATAAGAATAAGCATAAGAAGCAAAGTAAGAACAGCAACCAAACCCTAGATTCCTTCTCTGGGGAAAAAAAGGACCAAGGCAGAGAGAAGGAGGAGGACAGCGCAGCCAAAGCTCCCCCACCAGGGGCTTCCAATAAACACAAAGATTATAAAGAATAAAAAAGAGAGAAAGGCAAATTTTCAACAAAACTAATGGACATCAATTGATTGGACATTATATGCAGTATTACCCACTGCAGCTGGGTGGTGCAGTATAGAGCACTGGGCTTGCAGTCTGGAAGACCTAAGTTCTAATACGGCCTCAGACACTTAATAGCTATGTAACCCAGTGTTAAGTCACTTAGACCTGTTTGCCTCAGTTTCCTCAAATGTAAAATGGCTGTTGTGAGGATCAAATGGGAAAATATTTGTAAAGCATTTAGCATAGTGCCCAACATTAAGAGTTTAATAAATATTAATTCTTTCCCTCTCTTCCCTAACCCATGGACTTCTACCTCTGCAAAGAAAGAAAAGAGATGCATTCTTATACCTATTCTTTGAGGCCAAGCTTGGTCATTATAATTTTATAGCATTTGGTTTCTGTTGTTTTGTCATTGTTCCTTCTGTTTACATTGTTGTAGTAATTGTGTATGGTGCTTTTCTTTTTCTGCTGCCTTCATTTTGCATCAGTATGTGTAGATTTTCCCATACTTCTCCATATTTATTACATTCATTGCTTCTTTTAAAAAAATTTTTAAATTTTTTATTTTTCATTTTTCAAGTTTTGTATTTATTTTTATTTTTTAAATATATATACATATATATATACACACATATATATTTTTAACATTTGATTATAGAACTTTAAATTCTAGATTCTTTCCCTTCCTCCCTTGTCACCCACTCCCACTGGAAGGACAAGCAATTCAATACAGCCTGTACATGTGTAATTGCACAGAACATCTCCACAGTGGGCATATTGTGAGAGACTGACTATATGTCCCTCCTTTCTATCCCAGGCCCCCGCCCCCTGTTCTATTCTCTACCCTATCCCTGTCCCTTTACAGAAGTGTGTACTTCCAACAACCCTTCCCACCACCTTGCCCTCCCCTCCGTCATCCCATCTCTCATCCCCATCACCCCTACTCTCCTGTGTGGCAAGATACCCAGTTTAGAGTTTATGTCATTCCTTCCCTAAGCCAACTTCAATGAGAGTACGGTTGACCCTTTCCCTTTTGCCTTTCTGTTCTTCCCCTCCATTGTAACAATTATCCCTCTCCTCTTCTATATGAAGATTCTGTCTCTCCCTGTCTCCTCTCTTTCTAATCCTCTCTCACCTCAGAATTTCACCTTTTAGAGTGTCGTCCCTTCTTATTCAATTGATCCTGTGCCCTCTATGTACTCATATATACACATACTCAGATATGTGTTTGTATGCATATATAAACCCTCCTATATAGACACGTGTATGTATATGTATATATATATATATTCGTATTCCCATCACCTATCCTCATACTGAGAAAAGTTTCATAAGTTACAATTATCGCTTTTCCACATAGGCATGTAAAATAGTTCAACTTTGATAAGTTCCTTATGATTTCTTTTCCATGTTTACCTTCTCATGCTTCTTGTATTTGAGGGTCAAATTTTCTTTTCAGTTCTGTTTTTTTCAGCAAGAATGTGTGAAAGTCCTCCACTTCACTGAATGACCATATTTTCCCCTGGAACACTATACTCAATTTTGCTGGGTAGGTTATTCTTGGTTTTGCTCCTAGCTCCCTTGATCTCCGGAATATCATATTCCAGGCCCTTTGATCCCTTAATGTAGATACGGCTAGATCCTAGGTTATCCTAATTGTGTTTCCACAGTATTCAAATTGTTTCTTCTTGGCAGCTTGTAATATTTTCTCCTTGATCTGGGGACTCTGGAACCTAGCTATAACATTCCTAGGAGTTTTCTTTTGGGGATCTTTTTCAAGAGATCATTGGTGAATTATTTCAAGTTCTATTTTGCCCTCTGGTTCTAAAATATCAGGGCAATTTTCCTTGAGAATTT
>CM053580.1:119427423-119453187 GCA_028627135.1 Pseudochirops cupreus | reverse complement strand
TGCTCATGTTGCCAGTCAATTTACTTGACTTTTTAGATCTGTGGAACTCTGCTTCCAGAGGGGAAAGCTCTGTCCCAGATTGCTGGGATTTTCACAGCTGCCAGAGCTATTAGAGCCGCTGCAGCCCCCACCAGCTTTGGCTCACTGAAGACCCACCTCAGGACCACTACCCAAGACCACAGTCCTGATCCAGGCAGCTCAACACAAGAGCACTTAGCCTCTGAATGATCACTTGGCCCCCCTGCAATCTTCCGGCTGGGAGCTCTGAAGCAGCCACATGGAGGCAGCTTCCAGGCCTCCGCTTCTGCCACTTCCTTGCCCTGGATACAGTTCAGCCAGACTGCTTTTCTCCCCAAAATTTAGCTGAATTCTACTGACCTTTCACTTAGTCCTTGTTTCTTATGGCTTGATAATTCTGGAAATCACCACAGCTGCCGGTGATCCACTCTCCTGAAAGCTCCAGCAGAGGCTTGTCCTGGCCACCCTGGGGCAAGCTGTGGTTTCAGGCTTGGCTGGCTGTGATGAGCCCTTCTTGCTCTTGATGAGCCTTCAGTGGGAGATGTGTTTTTCTGTATTTTTGTGAGTTTTGGAGCCCTAAAATTTGTTTAGAGTCATATTTTATGGGTATTTGAGGTGGCTATGTGGGAGCTGCAGAACCTTGTTGCTTCTACGCTGCCATCTTGGCTCCACCCCTCCATTCCATAACATTGATCTACCTCAAGTTTTATAACCATTCCCCAATTGAGGGGCATCTGCTTTGTTTCTAACTCTACAAAAAATGTTGCTATAAATATATATATGTGTATAAGTATGTATATAAATGTATATATATATGTGTGTGCGTGTGTGTGTGTGTGTATATATATGTGTATATATATATATATACACATATATATATGTATATATATGTATATATATATATATATATATATATATATATATACACATATATATATGTATATATAAACATATTTCATTAACCTCCTTGGGTCATCTGGGATCTTATGGGATCTAGCAGCAAGATCTCTGGGTCAGAAAGTATGAATATTTTAGTCACTTGGCATAGTTCCAAATAGCTTTGTGGAATGATTGGATAAATACAAAATCCCAGTGTCTTTCTTTCTATAACCCCACCAAAAATGATTATTACCATTTTTGCCACTTTTCAGGGTATAAAGTAGAACTTCAGAATTGTTTTGACATGTATGTCTCTGTTATTCTTATTGACTTGGAACAGTCTTTCACGTTATTTTTCACATCTGTTATAGTTCTTCTTTTGAGAACTGTGGGTTACTGTTCTTTGACCACTTACTTATCTGTAGGGGAATGGCTTTTGGTCTTATATATTTGTGCTAGTTCCCTATATTTGGAGTATCAGACCTTCATCAGAGATAATCTGATTCAAACAATTTCTCTCTTTTTTTTTATAGACAAGTCCAATCTTTACTTAAAATTACATTCAAACAACCATTTCCCGTTTTATCCTAATTATATTGATCTTATTTGAGTAAAAATTTTTCAAATTTATACTGTACAAATTATGTTGTACATAATTTGATTTATTTTTTGCTGTTATATTTTGCTATTATCTCTATCCCTTGTTTGGTTAAGAATTAACCAGTTAATGGATATATATGATCTGGTCCTCTTCTCAATTTTTTATGGTATAACTTTGATATTCAAGTCAAATATCTGTTTTGAATTTATCATGTTATATGGCATAAGGTGCTAGCCCAGTGGTTCTCAAACTTCCTAATGCTGTGACCCTTTAATACTCATATGTGGGCGTATCTGCATGTGGGCGGACCCACCTGGAGAAATATGTGTTTTCCAATGGTCTTAGGTGACCCCTGTGAAAGGGTTGTTCGACCCCCAAAGGGGTCGTGACCCACAGATTGAGAACCACTGTGCTAGCCTAACCCTAATTTTTTCAGACTGCCTTCAGTTTTTCCAACAGTTCTTGCCAGATAGGGAGTCTCCCTCCACCCCAAGTAATTGACATTCCAAGGTTAATCAAACCCGGAATTTACAGTTTAACTTGTGTTATGGGTATCTGTGTTTAATCTTCCTACTAAAACTGTAAACTTCTTAAGGGAAGGGATTGTATTTTGTGTGATTTTTTTCTTTCACCTTTGTATTCCTTGAAACTAATATGTTGTCTAGTTCATAAAGGCTTAATAAAAGTGTACTGAATTAAATTATTGCTTTAAAAGCTCCTCCTTCTTTTCTGTACTGTCATCTCCATCCTCAAAATTCATCTCTAGAAAGTTTCCTTTTAAATCGTATGCCATTTAGATTATTAAGTCTAAGCAGAGTTTGTTTGTTTGTTAGCACCATGATCAGAAATTCCTCATTTTTAGTATAATTTATTCTACAGAATTTTTTGCTTGCAGCATGGGTAAAGCAAAGCACTGATTCATTTCACATGTCAAGATATTAGAAGACACCCTGTTTTCCAGAACCAAGACCCAACAAGCAAGCTGTGCTCTGAGCTTGGCATAACAACAATCCTCTGCTTTCACCTTCTGGAACTGATGGTCTCTGAGCTTGGGCAAGCACCAACAGGTCCAGACATGAAAACCTGCTATAAATAAACTTTTTGTACCTTGCCTCACTATTGCTATTGTACCTCACTGTTGCTATTGTACCTGGCTGTTTTTGCTATGCTACACTATTTGTCTGGCCACAAGTATATAAATCAAGGTTCAGCACCAATGCCTGGGTTCCCCTGTTAGGGGTAGGACCCCAGCACATGTGTCTAATCTGCCTCCTTGCTTGAAAGTTGTTTCCCTCACTTTGAAATTAAATTTGTTTGATTTCTGACTCTTTGGTCTCCAGCCTGCTCTGTTCATCTCCAGCCATCCACAGGTTAGAGACAGGTTTGGTCTGGTTGGCACACACGACCAAAAACCTCAGGCTTGAGGAAATTTCAGGCTATAGTCCATTATGTGAAGGAAATGACACTAAATGTGCTATTACAATCTAGCTCTAAATTTTAGATTAGACCTATAATTTCATGAGCATAAGGAACTCCATATAAGGAAACTTCTTTTGCTAATACGGACCAGATCTGCCTTGCAACCAAATCTTAGAGAGCTGCTGGTGCTCCTGACTGGTCCAGGCCCATAGTTACGTAAGCACATCACATTTGAGATAGATTAAGATTCCAGATCTTACTGACTCCAAAGCCAGCTCCCTATCCCCTGCACCACACTGCCTTTCACATAGCTCCCTGTGACTTTATAAAGACCCAGAACTAAGGATAGCAACATCATTCTCACTGTGGTTGTGATGAATGCCACAGCAGTTCACATACGCTGGCAGGTCTGAACTCTTATTTTCAGAAGTGTGTATCAACATTTTACTCTCATTACTATTAAAAAAATTGTCTCCTTTAAAAAAATTAAATAAACCTTTCATTTATCCATTTTTTATTTTTTTGGTTGTTGTGTCACTGTAGTTTTCAGTTGGGCAGCTAGGTGGTGCAGAAACCTGGCCTGGAATCAGGAATACTCATCTTCCTGAGTTCAAATCCAGGCTCAGATATTTACTAGTTGTGTGACCCTGGGCAGATCATTTAACCCTGTTTGCCTCGGTTTCCTCATCTGTAAAATAAGCTAGAGAAGGAGATGGCAAACTAGTATCTTTGCCAAGAAAACCCCAAAAGGGATTATAAAGAGTTGGATGTGACTGAAATGACTAAACAACAATGTTCAAACAAAATTCTAGACCACAATTTAACTAAGTTTCAGTCTCCAAGGTCATAGAATAAATACAATTCTATGTTTGGTGTGGAAATCTTGCATTTTAGAAACCAAAATTTCTCCTAGTTATCAGTTTCAAACATAATTGGTGGTAGATATTCATATATCATTAGACAACCCTACCACAAAAAGGAAGGAGAAAAGCAGGGGGTGGGGAGCACTGAGTAAAAGGGAAAGCAGAGCCTCCTTTGTCCAATCAGAAGTCCATGATAGGTAATAGAAGTTTCCCATAAGATGAACTATTTTTTTCTCTTTAGATCGCATATGCTATTCAGAAGACTGTGGGTTCCCTGAAATTTTTATAAAGAAAATGAGATGTCTCAGCTTTAGTTTTAAAATATCAATGCATCTGCTAATGATGCTAGGTTATAAACACTTGAGAATTGAATTGAATCCTTTAGAATTCAAATTGTTTCTTATTCATTTTGGGGTCTTCTCAAACCCTTGGCGTTGTGCCTTCCATTTAATAAGGCCCTATTGAATCAAGTAAATTTGTTTAATAAGGGCTTATTGAATAGACTTAATCTATTGGCTGTGTACATGTGGGAAACTCATTAATATAAATATATCTCTTTTTTCAGTTCTCTTTCCATTTCCTCTGTACTAGATTACCTGCTTTTAAAATTGTAGCATTTTCTGTCTAGCTTTTCCAACTAGGGAACTGTCTTCCTAATCAATATTATTTTACTAAATAAAGAAGAGTTTTTAACGTTAGGTTAGCTATACCTCTCTTTTTTTGGCGAGCTTCTCTATAACTGACATAAAAGTAGGTTATGTCCTACTTATGGAAGCAAATCTGTACAAACTGAGGGACACATGCAAGGGGCTGAAGGCTGATAACCTAATTTGTTTTGTCAAATATTGGTCTGGGGGGAGAGAGAAATTAAGACCATTGACACATCTTTTATTAAGATTTTGGAATTTTGAGAAGAGAGTAAAAGACAATGATGATGAAAATTTATATGAAATGAAATATAAGGAAGGAAGGAAAATGAGGTGCTTCAGGAAATAATCACTATAGATTTGCAAATGAACTGAGATATTTAATAGGCATCAGTACCCGGGGGTATTCAGTAGATAACTTCTTTTAAAATTTTTTTTAATTTTATTTTTAATATATGAAATAAAACAAGTATTTCCATAACATAGGAGAATAAAAAAAGATTACTCATGAAACTGTGAATCTATTATGTACAACTTGCTATTCCTTTTAAATATATAATAAAGTTATCTTTTTTCTCCTTCCCCCTCCCTAGAGATGGCTACTATTAGACCCAAATATGTATATACATATATATGTAAAATCATTCTATACATACTTGTATTTATCAACTGTTTCTCTAGATGTCTTCCTTCATATGTCATTTGTAGTTAATTTGGGTATTTATAATAGTCAAAACGTTTGGGTTGCTCAAAGTTGTTCTTTGATTTTTTTTTTTTTTTGCTTTTTGGAGGGGGGAGGTAGGGCAATTGGGGTTAAGTGACTTGCCCAAGGTCACATGGCTAATTTTTGTGTTACGTGTCTGAGGTTAGATTTGAACTCAGGTCCTCCTGACTCCAGGGCTGGCACTCTATTCACTGTACCACCTAGCCACCCCTCAGAGTTGGTCTTAAGACAATATTGCTGTGCCTTTTTACAATGTTCTCTTGGTTAGGGATTTAATTTCACGATCTAGCATCCTATTTTGTGTCCACTTTGAGCCCTCTTTATTTCATTCTCATTAATGAGTTTGATCCCTGAAACAAAACATTACTAGATATCTTGGCAACCTCTTATCTCATCACTTTTCTCATCTTCTTTGAACATTACAGAATCTTCCTTTGGTAACTTTCAGAACTTAATTTGGAACTTGCCCCTTTAGAAGATCCGAAGGCTACGTCTCTTTTCATGAGTTGGGGGAGAGAGATGGCATTCTATGTTGCAGATGCTGTCATGTACTCTCAATCCCTGATAACTTCAGCCATTCAGAACCGCTTAACTCTTATTGCACGCTAATCCCAAGAATTGTGTTTTTTCTACTTTTGCCTCTGGGCTGCTGATCACTGTTGGCGAATGTCATAAAATTGTGCTGATTTCACCCCATAAAAATATGTAGTGCATAACCTAATCTAGTCTCTTACTGATTCTTAGCAATCCTTCAATTAGTTTCTTCTTGATTCCTTTTTAAAAAATGTTCTTCTTTTTTCTCCTATTATTTCATTTCCCATACTAGTTCAATCCTTGTGCTCTCCTGTGGGTAAACCTCAAGACCCACTCCTATTTACCACACATTACCTAACCTTCACTTTCACTGAGAAAAGAAATCAAAGTTATCCAAGATATCAGCTCCCTAAATTCTCCTTCCATATCCCTTAATACTCAACAGCTTTTCTCATTCTTTCTCCTTTTCTTCTCATCTCAGAAAATCAGGTATATTTATTTTGATTTAGCTAGGCACTCTTTCTGCAACCTTGATCCCATCCTCGTCAGCCAACTCCAGAACCTTGCTCCAACACTCATCCCTTCTTTCAGGCATCTTCAGGTATCTTTTTGCCTAGATCTTCCTCATCTGTCTGCATATATGCTCAGGTTTCCCAATCCTAAATGCATCCAGTCTTTCAGAAAGAATCTCTGAGTTTATATAGAGTGGGTTCAATCTTGAGGATGTATTTCGTAAATCAATCTTTGACTTATGCCTCCTTCCAGAGTTTGCCATGGGAGTATAAAAACTTGTCTCATTTCTAAGTCTCCAATTCAAAAGGAGAATTTCCCATGTAATTACTTGGAAATAATTACATCTAATATAGATGTGATATAGGCTTTATTTAACTTCACCAAGAAATCCAAAGGCTTGTACCAAAGCTTATAAACAATTAAAACAACATTCTTTCCTCCTCTTGTGGGCTTCCTTTTCCCAGGGATCTATACAGTTCTTCAGAATTATGTTAGCCTTAGGGGGCTTTCCCCAACAAGGCAAAAACTGTGGACTGCTAGAGAAACTAGCAACCCGCCCTTCTAGGGAGGCCCACTTCTTCCGTGGACCAATAAAGTTCTCTAGATTTAAGTTGTTAACTACCCCAAGTTAAGAATTTCCATTTTTTAATGAAAATACACATTTATAGCATTCAAAAGGGACTGCTTTATAAAATTCTAAAGTTTATTTAGACAGTAAGATAAATCCTAGTCCCACAATACAGCTCCTAAGATAAAGTTTTAATGTTAAGTACAATTCTATTAAGAACTATTTATAGATTCTTGATGCATAGCTTCACTTAAAAGGAAATGCAATGAAATTATACATTCTAATGAATATCAGTTTCAAAGCAGAATGTCGTCTGGGTCCTAAGTAACATTGAAGGAATTTTCACTCCATGGGAGAGCTCCAGTTTTTGCACAACAATAAAAATGGAAAAAAAAATATTTGGGATTGCTGCAGAGGCTATTTCTCTCCCCAGAAAAATAAAGTCCATATAACTGGGAATTAACGTGAAGGGAAAGGTTCAGATTTGCTCCTTTAAGTCATGGTTTTGTCTCTTCTTGCTCATTGACTCCTTTGCTAGGTCTAGAAAGGTTCATCTGAGAACTTGATTTTGTCCAGGAATTCATCCACGGGGTCCAGGAAGACTGGTCCAGGAACTCTCTTGGCACTCTGCTCTTGGTGCTTCACTGATCACCTTGGCATGGGCCAGTGAATGGACCAGGAATTCCTTATTGCTCTCTACGAAGTGACTGATGGTCTCTTAGCTGACAAATTTGATGGTCATTTCTCAGTCCCCCTCCTTACCAACCTTTGCTGAACTTGTCACTTTTGATTTCCCTCTTCTCCTGAATATCTTTCTCTTGTGAGTTTTCATGACGTTGCTCTCTCCTGATTCCCTTCTCACTCAGTCTCCTTTGCTACATCATTATCCATGTTGGTCCTTGTAACTATGGAGGTCCCTCAAGGCTCTGTCCTGGCCCCTCTGTCTAAATCCACTGTCTTGGGGACCTCATCAACTCCCATGGGTATAATTATAATTTCTAAGAGAATGGCTCAAGATTTATATATCTAGCCCCCATTCTCTCCCTTGAGTTTCAGTATCACATCATCCACTGACTATATCAATGACATCTAACCTTAAACTTAACACGTCCAAAACCGAACTCATTATATTTTCCTCAAAACTCACTGCTCTTCCAACCTTTTCTCCTTCTGTTAAAGGTACCACCATTCTTCCAGGCTCCTGGTTTGCAAATTTGGTGTTACCTCGGACTCCTCCCTTTCCCTCGCCCTACATATTCAGCCAATTGCCAAATATTACCATTGCTTCTTCTATACTGTCTCTCATTCTCAATCCCTTCTTTCTTCTCAAAGAGCTTTAGTTCAGTCCCTCATCACCTCTAACTTAGACTTGGCCTCCCAACTAGTCTTCCTGCCTCATTTCTCCTTACTGCACTCCATCTACACCAGAGGCGTCATATCCTTCCTCTTCTCAATTTAATCCAGAGGTCCTTAAACTGGGATCTGCAAACTTTTTTCCCTTTAATAATTTAATAACTGCATTTCAATAAAATTGGTTTTCTTCGTAATCACGTGCATTTGGTTTTATGCAATTTAAAATATTCTGAGAAGAGATCCATAAACTTTGCCATACTACCAAAAGAGTCAACAACTACAACAAAAATTTAAGAACACCCACTTCAAAGGTTTCTTATTGCCTGTGGAATAATGTTTAAAATCCTTACCAAGTCCTCAGTGATCCAGAATCATCCTATCTTTCAAGCTACATCTCATACAACTCCTTTCTCATGTTCATTATACTGCATTAAAACTAGCTTCTTGCCATGCTCAATATAGAGTATCCTACCTCCATTTTATTACTCCCTCTGTGGCTGGTAGTCCCCATGTTTCCTGATTTCCGTATGATGAGATCCTACCCACTTTATTTAGTCCTCATCCCTTATTCTTCTTTGTATCTTGAAAAGATTTTTCACTGATAACTAAGATCAAAATAAAGAACTCATCTCAGGTATTGTCTCCCCATGGATCATTTCACGATCCTCCGAGTAGTAATAATTTTCCAGTCTCACCCCTCTTACTTCCCATCGCCAACTGACCTTGCATAAAAATGTGTAGTTTTATATTATATTTATTTGTGTATGTTTTGTATCTGCCTACTGGACCATAGGGTATGATGTCTATGTATATCAAATGATGTAATATATATATTATATATAATAAATAATGTTATATATAATTATAGCATATATAATAGGTTTACATTTTTGCAAAATGTAAAGAACTATATAAATGTATGGCTCACATGTAATATATATATAATGGCTCACATATATAATGTTATATATAATTATAAAATATATAGTATATAAAGCATTTTTGCAGAATGTAAAGAACTATATAAATATATGGGTCACAGTACAATAATAATGATGATAATTAACTTTTGCAAACTTTAAAGTTTGCAAATTATATATATATGTAAAGCATTTTTGAAAAATGTAAAGAACTATCTATGTAAACATATGTCTCCCAGTACAACAATAAAAATGATAACAACTAGCATTTATATAGCACCTTGGGGCAGCTAGGTGGTACAGTGGATCGAGCATGGGGCCTGAAGTGAGGAAGGTCCAAGATCTTCCTGAGTTCAAATCTGCTCTCAGATACCTACTGGCTGTGTGATCCTGGTCAAGTCACTTAACTCTGTTTGCCTCAGTTTCTTCATCTATAAGATGGGCTGGAGAAGGAAATGGCAAACCACTCCAGTATCTTTGCCAAGAAAACCCCAAATGGGGTCATGAAGAGTTGGACGTGACTGGAATAAGAACAACAAAATATCACACTTTAATGTTTGCAGAAAACTTTATAATCTCATTTGATCCTGACAACAGCCTTGGGAGATAGATACTATTCTCATCCTCATTTAAAGATGGGAAAACTGGGGTAGACAGAAATTGTCACTCAGGGTCTCGCAGCTAGTCAATGTCTGGGGCTGGCTTTGAACTCAGGTCTTCCTGACTCAGGTTCACTACTCTATTGACTGCGCCATTTCCATGCCCCTAATTTTGTGAAATATACACAGTGAGCACTTAATAAATGCTGAAGTTGGGTTGGTGACTGGCTCATGTGTAGATCTCAGGTTGGGATTAGGGTTCATTTTAGTTTGGGGTTGAGAATGGGACTTAGTTTTGTAGCTTGAATCAGAGTCAGAGTCTGGTCTAGGCAGGTTTTGCATTAAGTTTAGTCTAGAGTAAGTACCAGGAGAGGTACCCAGTTATTGATAAGGCTTTATAATAAGGATACTGATAGCAACTAATATATAGTGTTTACTATGTATCAGGCTGTTATGGGAATGGGAATCTAAAGATCTTCCCTGCCCCTAGGCCCTTCGATTGGTTTAAGTGACTCTGAGAACCTTCCCTGATTTGAAAGTATACTCTGCCCCCAATAGGCTGAATGTGGTCACATGGAGCCAGTGGCGGGAGGCTTGTTCTTCAGAAATGCCCACACCTTGTTACTTTGTGATTAGGCAGTGGGTCAAGACGGCTGTGACATGCTCTGAGCCAGGAGTAGGCTATATATACCCTGATGTGAGGTTTTGCTTTGGGGCTCACTTTGGAAAGAGTTGTGTGATTTGCCCAGATGAGACTCTGGGAAGCCATTGAGCCCTTCACCTTTGAAAACCCAGATGTTGGTGCTTCCATCTCTGGTGACTAACTAAGTATGGATGTAATGGTCAGACAGCTGGAAGCCCTGTCTGCTGATCTGTTTCTCTGTCTGTATTTTTTTTGTCTGCTTGTAACTTCTGTTTGCATTCTCTGAAGTTCAGGGTGCTGACTTTTCCCCTTGAATTAGGTAAATGATATATGTTTGACTGATTAAAGTAAGATTGTTAACCCTTTTTGAGTTGCTTTCCTTTAAAAAAGCAGATGTAAGAACCTGTGCTAGCAGCCATCCTGGGTATGCTAGGGTGCTTGCTCCTACACAGGCACTGTACTAAGCACTTTACCAATTATTACTTCATTTGCTTCTCACAACAACCCTGGGAGGTAGGTGCTGTTTTCCTTATTTTACAGGTGAGAAAACTGAGGCAAGCAGAGGTTAAGTGACTCACCCAGGGTCACATAGCTAGGAGTGTCTGATACAGATTTGAATTCAAGTCTTTCTGACTCTAGGCCCTGTGCTCTATTCACTGCATCACCTAGCTGTCCTTTATCACTCCTACAATGCTTCATACACAGTAAGTGCTTAATAAATTCTTTTTTATTCATGAATTCATTCCTGTGAATTTCCCTATAGCATGGTCTTACTACTTCCTAATTACTGTTTTGTATTAGTTATTAGCATATATATCTTATCTTCCTTTCTAGATTCTAAGCTCCTGGAGAGCAGATGCCATGTGTTATTCATCTTTTTATCTGCCTGTGATGTCTTTGGGCTCAGGACACACTGTAAAGTGCCATGCTTTGGGGCTCCTACCAGCAAGCCCCAAGACTTGGTTCGCTGATGCCCTCTTCTGGACTTTTCTTGCTGCCTTTCCTTCTCTGTTCTTGAGTTCTCCTGCCAATCATTTTTGACTGTGAGTGAAAGTGAAAGCCACTTTCCTTCTTTTTTGAAAATAACCCACAACTGGATTTTGCTGCTTCTTATATAATCTTTTCCCCTTATTCTTCTTTGTACCTTGAAAAGTTTGTCTGTTGATGATTAAGATCACAATAAAAAATTTAAATTAAAAAGCCCACAACCCCTCTTACATTTTTAACAGGTTACTGTTACATCCAACAGGGAATTATATAGAAAGAAAGGATATGACAACCAAATAGGGGGATAGTTTGGGTTGTTAGTTCACAAACTTAAGAATAAATTATATGTCAACCCTAGGGAACTATACCTTACTTTTTAAACTCTTCCTGTGGGAGAATCAGGGAAGGAGTATGGAAAGAATTGGGAGTGCTTTGGGTTTGAATTTGTCCTATGACACTTACTACCTGTTTGACCATAGGCAAGTCACTTTATTGGATTACCTCTCAATTTATTTGTTGAAAAATGGATGATAGTAATAATAATAATATAAATAAAGTATAAAACAATGATATTATGAATAAAAATAAAATTTAAAAATGGCTTCCACTTGATAACACTGTATTTCTGATTGCCCTTTCCAGCACTGGTTATATTTTCACTGATATTCAATGATTCACTCTCTGGTCAAACTATTCCTTGCCCTCCACTGCTATTTTCAGATTCTTCCTCTGCCACCATCACTTGGTCACCCCTTCTCCTTTGAGGTTCATTCAATCTAAATTTATCACCCCATTCAAATTCTCAAACATTTTCCCTCCTTTCTCAATTAATTCAGTACCTTGGTCAGTCTTAACCTCTACCCCCAACTTCTTCCCTTATTCTAAGGGTCTTTAGCATACTTGTTGATGTTCCCTCAAATACCATAACTTTCCAGTTGCTCAGTCTACTTAAATATTCTCCACCTAGTCCTCCATTCTACTTCAGCTACATACAAGGGTAGTCCTACCCTTGATCCTGCCATCACCCACAAGTGTTCCCCTTCCAGTTTCAAGAACTCCGAATTTCCATTAGCTGATCATAATCTTTTATCTTTCCTTTTCTACTTATGCCTCAATTTTCTAGAATCTACTCTTCATCTTCACCATAGTCTCTTCTCTTTCTATCCTTCAGGAGTATCCCAAGCTATTATCCATTTTTTCCCCCGACTGTGCTCTTCCCTTCATAATCTTGACCTCTTAGTGAACCACTTCAACTCTTCACTATCCTTCATTCTTGAATCCTTTACTCCCTTGTCCTATAGCCATTCATATCTTGTCCAAATCCAGCCCTGGATCATTCCCACCATCTTCTTCCTTTGTTCTGGAACTGTAGGAAATCACTAGACTATGCTGAGTGGGTATACTACAAATTTAAGTTAGCCAACCTCAAATTGGCTTTCACTATACCAAGGCAATCCTACTAGTCCTTACTAATTGATTTACAATCCTACTCACCACAGCAACTATTCCAAAATTTTCTACTCTCCTTAAGCCTCCCATGCCATTTCTCCCCTCCCCGCCACTTTTGCTGAGAATTTCATGTCTCTTACTGAGTGGTCTCATCAGCTCTCATGTTTGCAATGATTATCTCTATGAAGAGGATCCCCAGATCTCCACTCCCAAATCCCCACCTGTCTTTTAGATATTTTCAAACTCAATACGTCCAAACCAGATCTTAGGATCTTCCCCCCCCAAACCTTCTCTGCTTGTCATCTTACCCTATCACTGTCAAAAGTACCAACATCTTTTCAGTTACTCAAGTCAGAACCTTGGTATCACCTTTGACTCCTCTCTAGTTTATCTCATACATTCAATCAGTTGCCCACTTTTAAAGTTGTTTTCTCCATGCCATCTCTGGTATATATTCTCTTCTCTCTACTCACATGTCTACCACCTTACTTCAGGCCTTCATTACTTCTCACCTAGATTAGTGAAACAGGCTTATAATTGTTCTCCCTGTCTCCAGTGTCCCCCAACTCCAGCTTATCCTCCACCCAGATGCCAAAGTAATTTTCCTAAAAGACAGATCTAACCATGCCACTCCCTTATTCAATACATTCCAGTGGCTGGCTGCCCATTACCTCCAGGATCAAAAATAAATTAATCTCTTTGATATTTAAAATTCTTTACAACTTGGAAATTTTCTTACTTCCCTCCACACAGACCATGATAATTCAGCTACATTCACCTACTTGTTGTTTCTAGCATATGACCCTCCATTGCTCATCTTTGTGCCTTTGTCTTGTCTGTTCTTTATGCCTAGAGTACTCCCCCACACTCACCCAAAACTCTGGTTTTTAGAATCTTTGGCTTCCTTTAAGACTCAACTCGAGCTTCTTGCTGAAGGCTTCTCTTGTTCCCCACAACTGGTAGTTCTGTCTCATCTAGGGTTATCTTCCATTGACTCTGTATTTATCTGATTTATTAAATTAAATTAAAATGTAATTAAAATGAATTAAAATGTAAGTTCCTCAAGGAGAGAGATTGGGGTATATTTTTTTTTTGCTCTTCCTTTGTATCTTTACAGCTTGGCATAGAGTGAGTGCTTATTGATTGCTGCTAATTGATTGCTTGACTGAACTTGAGAGGCATCAAAGCATAAAAACCAAGGCTAGAAACATAGGCTCTGGGTAATGAAGTTCTAGGTTCAAGTTTTATCTCTGACATACCTGTTGACTATAAGGCCCTAGAAAAGCCATTCAATCACTTGGTTCCTCCAGGCAACTTTCTAAGGCTAAGTTGCAGAACAGTCACCAATTAGTATTGGTTGTAGGAAATTTTCATGCTGAGAATTCTCTGTTTAGTCATTTTTCAGTCACGTACAACTCTTTGTGACCTTTTTTGGGGTTTTCTTGGCGAAGATACTACAGTGGCTTGCCATTTCCTTCAACTCATTTTAACAGATGAGGAAATAAAGGCAAACAGAGTTAAGTGACTTGCCCAAGGTCACTCCGCTAATACGTATCTGAAGTCAGATTTGAAATCGGGAAGATCAGTGTTCCTGATTCCAGGCACTGCAACTCTATCTACTGCAACCAGCTAGCTGCTCTTGGGAACTCCCTACATAGGTGAAATCACAGGACCAGTCCAAAATAAATAAACAATTCCCTCACAGGGTTGTTGTGAGCATCATATGAGATAATTTAATGTAAAGTACTACATAAATGTCAATTATTTTTATTCTTGACTAGCTACTTTCTGCCATATCATTTACTCACATTGTTATATTTGTTCTATATCACTGTCAGATATATTTAGTTTGGCACAACTGTTTCATGACTCAGCCTTATTGAAACTAGAGTTTAGGTGGACTCTAGACCTTTGAGTCAGGTTCTTCTATTATGAGATCCCTCTAATTCAGTTTTTCTTCATGAGTTTCATACCTGTTTCCTTTGCCCTCAGTTTACTCTCTATTGCCCTAGAGACACCTGTTGGCTCCCAGACAAGAGGGATTTGTTCCTTCCTAACTTCTTACACGATCTCCTAAGGCTCCAGGTCTTTCTGGAGATTGCAGTCTTCCTATCCGTCCCTTCAGATCCTGGGCGGCTTGCCTCAAGCAAAATTCTCCAGAGTTTATGGGGAACAAACTTAAGGGCAGGGACAATTTGATTTTTACCTTTGTTATCTCTAGCACCACTCCTGGACCATATTAGATACTTAATTAATGCATGTGGATTGACAATAGGTATCTCTGACCTTGGTCATTTTTATTTCCTTCTTTCTTAAACTAGTCCTAAAGGCGAAGCATCCTCAGCTTCCTTACTGAGCCTTGCTCCCCCCCTCACTCTCACTCCTTCTATTCCCAGCAAAAGCTTCCTTCTTAGCCCAAATGTCAACTCAATTATGATCCTATACCTAATGGCATCTGACAAATGACCCTCTTTTTATTGCCTGAGATGAGCTGACAGACACATTCTAGGGCTATTGAACAGAAAAGGATCATCTTTCCCTGCTCTCACCCTTCAATTTTCTGCTTTCCACTGGAGTCATAGGGCTCATGTGCCTTTATATCTATCCCTGAACTCCCACCCCTGGGGGACTGAGTCACTAGCATCCAAGCTTACAAGTTAAAAATAAATCCTTGAATAGACAATATATATTAGCACACACCTCTACATATGGACCCCACATATGGACAGAGTCTGTTATCATAAGGTATCTCTCATAGACTTATGGTGCCCTAATGGGTATCATAGTTCCCAGTAACAATATTTCACTGCATAATCGATGCAGATTTTATGACAAGTTTGTTTTGCAAAAAAAGTGGGGTGTGACCATTATGTGAGGCTGTTTTTTTTAATTGTGCCAGTATTTTAAAATCATTAAACTATATTACTGGCAGACAAACTGTACCGTTTAGGTAATGGGTGAAGATGCAAGTCTTACCATATCACATGGCTTACTCATGGCAATTTTGTCTGCCCCTCCCCCCAACTCCCCTTGTGCCTCTGGCTCTTTATTGGGTTGAGTGACAATATGTTAATACTGCAGTGCTCTAAACAAACCATACAAATTGGCTTTATATATACTGACAATGCGTGTGTGCTGAGAATTCTAGGATTGTGGTTCGCAAAAATGCATATCCATATGCCACTGGTGAATACATTGCTGCTCTGTTTACCTTTTAAGTAGGATGACAAACAGAATTATAACATATGACAATCACGCGATGAAAGGTTATGAACCAATTTTTGGACAGAAAAAAATGGTGCGACAATTATACAGTGGTGATGACTATGGTGAAATACAGTAGTATGTTTTACTGAGTGGGTGAATGAATGAAAGAATGGTTGCATGAATTCTCCTGAGTGGATAGAAGTTCCACAGAAAAATTAGGAGGACATATTTTACCCTGTAGCAAGAAGATTATACATATAGCTTCTTGGGGTAAGTTATGGAGCCATATGGATCAAATCTGAAGATTTTGCTGATTTGCTTATTCAACAACAGCAAACTTTCCATGTGGGGTTCATAGCCATTTCTCCCAATTCCTTGTTTAATGCACTATAGATTTGCTATAGATGTGTGTTATTCAGGAAAACAAACATCAAAACCTGAAATAGATTTAGAAAGAAATGTATTAGATCATTTGGTATAGGAGAGCAAGTCAGAAAGGAGGTGTGGCTCCCTCTAGTCCAGGCTCTAGAAGGTTTACATTACATAGGATTGAGACAAGGGTAGCCACACACAAACCACATGTACACGCTTAAGTAATTTTACATGAATATTAGTAAATATAAATATTTAGTAAAATTTGGGTGAAGCCAAAATACAAGGGAACCCAAAATACAAGGTTTGGTGGACCCAAAACTATGGAGACCCCAGACAAGAATATTTGGGGTCAACCCAGGACCTGGAGGAACCCCCAAATTCCCTGTAACCATCTCTAGCATTCCTGAAGAGTTACTGAGCATTCAAACAATCTCTCGTCACATAAAGTTAAATTCAAAAAATTTTAATAGGTGACAAATAATAACCCACAATGAATGACCTAATATAGACCCTACAACTGCACCTTTTCCACTTCTTTATAAGTGTACATTGCTGGCAGGCTCAGTATTCTCTTGGCTATACAGGTATGAGCCTGACCAGTCTGAGTAATAGTTGTAAACTTCACAGAGAGGGTCTTCTCAGTCCTTCTACAGGGAGGACATTCCAAGTATTCTCATGGAACCCAAGGAGAGAATTGAACCTAAGAAGCATAGATAAAAAGCCTTCACATTTCTGTTAATTTTTCACACATTAACCATATTTCTCATTAGTACAGGTGATTAAGAGCTGTATTTGAGTCTGATGTTGATTTAATTATTCACAATAAATAATGAGTTGGGAAATTGGAAAGTTTCTCTTTTTAAATGATTCCCTTGCTGCATCAACGTCAAATAAAGAAATAAGTGCTATAAATAATGATAATGGGCATTTAAGCATACATTTATTTGTAATTATGTTTGTGTCCCACACAATTATTTATAATTATATATAACACCTGAGGGCCTCTCACTCTCATATGTAGGCCCCCAGAAAACCTTTCTCAGGTTCAGAGTGTTTTGTGGTACATATCTATTTGAAATCATAGATCATAACCCTTTCTTCCCCACCCAACCCCATTAATTTCTTTACTTTAACCAGTCAGCCAGAGAACGCAATTAATTCAAAGAAAAGATTTAATGAAAGGGCATAATAATCATGATATATACACTCTTACTAGAAAGAGCGAACCTATTTGGGAAACACAAATGGAAGGGCACACACATAGGGAATATGTGTGGTTAGAATACATATAGAGGGGCTATTCATATGTCTGGTGTTACAGAGCTGACTATCTTCTGCTGATGCTATCACATTCCTGGTTGGGCCAGCTCTCTGCTAGATGTGGCATGTAATCTATGTTGTGTGAGTCAGTAGTCTCTTGACTGATGGTAGTCTTTCCTCCATGGAGCATGAGAATGTAGAATTTTCTTTTGATGACTTTCTTGGTTTCTGTTGGAATCTTCAGGAATACCTGCTGGTCATCTCAGCTCTCATCTGCTATAGTGTAGTGACTAGAAATTCTCTCCTTAATAGAGGCAATTTGGTGGACTCTCCCATCCTAAGGCTATATAAACCACCACACCCAGCTAAAGTGACCGCAGAAGCTATACAAACCAACACACCCAGCTAAAGTGACCACAGAGCAAAGACCAATGGAGTGTCCCAGACTAAGATTAAATTTTCTCTTTTAATTCCTTGTGTTAGCTGGATCACAGTCCTTAGCAACTATTTGACTTAGGGTTAGAAATTTCCAGACTACTGTCTGGGTTGGCATGCAAGTGAGTTTGAGCCAGGATAAAAGCTAAAAGAAGAAGATAACATTACTCTTTTTCACTCACCTGGCCCATATTATCATATTATGACCCATATTATGACCTTATTATCTATGAGTAATCATCAACATGATTTCCAGGCCTTAAGCTACCCTATAGATGACTTAGACCTAAGGAATGCATTTATTTGAGAATCTGTAAGCACCTTATACAGTAGGAAGTAATTACACCATTAACCAAGATGCTCCCCTTATATATCTGAAAATCCATCCTAAATTACTCCTTAAGAAGGGGCACCATTGCCCCCCTTTTTTGGAGTTCCATAATTGTATTCTCCTCAACAAAATAAGATAATAAAAAATGGGAGAACTCCAGTATTCAAATATTCTCCGATTACCTACTGCCAGTATTCTCACCACCAAAAGTGCTTCATGCAAAAAGTATTCTCAGTATACCTCCATGAGATACTTCTATTGAATGGATAAAAAATGTCTCCTTTCAACTACAGCCCAAAATGTTTCTTCAAAATTTCCCCTGTGGCAGGATATCCTGCTCTGATTTTAAAGGGACATGGCATGCTTAGTTCTGTAGGGACAGGAGTTATTGTCTATGATGTCATTGGCATAGGAAACTTACAGATGAAAAAATTTGCTCTGCCAATGAAGGACAGCACCTTCTCAACAACTTGGGAGTTTAAAGAGAGTTGTCTAGAGCTTTGAGAGATTAAATGATTTGCTAGTGACTTTGCATAACCCTCCCTCACTTAAAATCCAATTCACTCTCTTGTCATGGAATCACCTCCCTAATCATGGTCCTCTTAGAGAACAAAAAACGACAAACAACAATAACAGAGGTCTTGTAGTTCACATTTGTGAAAGGAAGGAATCCAAACCAGGTCTCCCTGGCTCCATGTTTGACTATGAACTCCACCAAGGTTTCTGTCTCAGGACTATAACTCAATATCCTCAAGGCCCTTAGGCCCTTTGGAACTGCTATGGGGTATGGAAAAGCACCGGGAAGCGCCTACGTGATTCACTCCACCTGGGTGCACTGTTTCCCACTCCTTCTAGCCCCCAACTCATTTGAATGTTTTCCAAAAGGCGGGGCAGTTGGAGGGCTCCATTAGGACTGGTAAATGGAGAATCATTTCCCCCCATTTTCTGTATTGAAAAGGAAGTGGGGTGGGGGGAACATTAATCAAAAGCTAGAAAAATACAAAGCAAACTATTATAATTAGTTTGAGAATTTGCTTTGCCGTTTTTGAAAGACAAAAATGTAAATGATTCAACAAGTCTGATGTTAAAATCTGGAACAAGAACAGAAAACAGAAATCTTTCTTGAGTAAGTTATAAAAAAAGTTTAATGTTTCAATTCCAAATTATGGCTTATTAAGAAAGAAGGAGGGAGTGTGAAGGGTCAGGAAAGGGAGAAGAGGGGGAAGAGAGAAAGAAGGTAAGGAAGACAGACAAGAGGAGGAGGAGGAAGAAAGAAAGAGAGTTAAGAGTTCCATACTGGCAGTCAGAAGATGTGAGTTGTTCCACAAAACCACTATGTAACCTTCGATATGTCTTACATAGAACCTCCCTGGCCTCAGCTTCCTCATCCATTAAATAAAGGATAGACATAGACATAGAACAGTAACCAGCAATTTTAGTACCCCATCCAATAGGTAAGGCTAGCTCAGGCAAGCAGCATCAAATAGGCACCAGTCATTTGGTCAACAAACATTTTTTGAGCTCTTACTATGCTCTTAGCACTGTTCTAAGCACTGGAATTGTGCTTTAAATCAGCTTTGTAATTTATGATATAAAAGTAATACTGGACATAATAAATATAGATTCCATTCAGAGGAAGGTGAATTAGTTATCCTAGCAATTTCTACCATACTAAAAGAGTGCCTATGTTAAATTTTTGGATGTCTTCTAAACTTCAGTGCCCTAAGGTCAAGGGCTAATGGGCACCCTCCTATTGATAAGGTCCTGTCCACTTTAAGATTTCTATTAGTTGCACACCACATACTCAGAAAGGGAGAGAGGTGTTCAGTTGCCTCTAAGTAGAGTGTTCTTACATTACTAAAGTTAAATGTTGATACTCTACTCTTCACTTGGGCAGTGAGGCAGTGTAGTAGATAGAGTGCTGGCCTGAAGTCAGGAAGACTCATCGTTGTGAATTCAAATCCAGCCTCAGCCTCTTACTAGCTATATGACCTTGAGCAAATCCCTTAACTCTGTTTGCTTCTGTTTCTCATCTGTGAAATGAACTGGAGAAAGAAATGGCAAACCACTCCAATATTTTTGCCAAGAAAACCCTAAATGGTGTTATTAAGAGTCGGACACAACTGAAAAACTGAGTGAACTCTTCACTCGTGCTCTGAGCCTTTGAATGCTTATTATCTATAACTGCTTTCCCAAGATTATATTTTTTGGTTCTAAATCATGCTTATGCATCGTACAGATTACATGCTTGAGGTACAGCAGAGGTCATATTTCCGGTTTCTTTTTTTCCCGAAATGTTAATTAACCAGCCATCAAAGCTTTTTAAATCTTAAGCTTTTAAAGTTCCACAGACAAAAACGAAAGAATTCTTTCCTTGTTTACAGTGGCAATGACCAGAACAATATCCCTCATACACCCAGTGAAACAAGCCAAGGATCAGATTTGCTCAGGGGCTGGAGATGTTTCAAGTTTTCTCAAGGCGGTGGCAGGGGAAAGGGGGAGACAGGAGGACAGTGTCAACAGGGCTTCAGGTGGAGTACGAATCCTTTTTGAGTCAGTCTTACAAAACTAACGTGATAATTAATACATAGGAATATCATCTAAGACCATATGTACCTCTGCTCTACTGAGCACTATTTTATTTCCTGAATTTAGTTCATTCTATCACAGAACAGTTACCCCTTTCTAGCCCAAGAAAGTATTTACCAACCATTTCCAGAGATTTGTTCTTTACCAAGATTTCCTCAGAGTACGGGGTTCCCAGTGACGAACCTATATCATTTATTATCTTACAGAGTTGCTTAGGGGTACTGAGAGATTAAATAACTTCGGGGGTCGCAGCTAATATAAATTAAATGTAGCACTTAGTAATGATAATAGCTAGCATTTAAGTTTGTAAAATACTTTACATATATTCTCTCATTTGATTTTCACAGCCTTATGAGTTAGGTGCTATTATTATCTCAATTTTATAAATGAGGAAACTGAGGCTAAGAAAGGTTCAGTGACTTACCTAGGGTCACACAGCTAGTGGGTGTCTAAAGTGACAGTCAGACTTGGGTCTTCCCAACTCAAGAGTCCAATGATCTATCCATTGTCTCACCTAGCTGGCCCTAGAACCTCCCTCTTCCTGATTCCAAAGCCAAGTTTCTACCGACTACTCCAAGGAGATAATAGCCCATTGGTATTGGTCCTCTTTGAGAATGAAGGATGAACAATAGATTGTTTCTTCTGCAGCACAAGGAAGGAACAGGCATTTATTAAGCACCTACTGTCTTCTAGGCACTGTGCTAAGTGCTTTACAAATATTATCTCATTTGATCCTCACAAAAACCCTGCTGCTATTATTTTACAGAGGAATCTGAGACAGAAAGAGGTTTAAGTAACTTGCTAAGATTCACACAGCTAGTCAAGTGTCTAAAATGCCATATATAAAACCCAGTTCTCCTTCCCCTGTACCCTCTAGGTACAGAGAATATTCATCACTACTTCAGGCTCTGAGTAGGCTGGAAAAAACATCCTTTTTTGGCATTGGAACTACACTGTTATTTGCATATGCTAATAACTGTCCTTATGGGGTATTTGTGCACTCAGAGCAATGCCAGTACTATGGCTGAAATGTCAGTCACTTTCATTAGAAAGCCTGTAGGCCTTAATTTTCAACTTGTAAACACTTAAATGCATGTGATGGTTGAAAGCTAGAGATCATAATTGAGACATTAGCTGCTGGCTTTTTCTTTTAATTACGTGAAACATTTTCTTTTTGCGGGGTTTATTTTTTAAAAAGAGCTAAAGGGGTATTTGACTTTGTCTTTGATGCAGTAGGTGCTTTCTCCTCCGGATTATGATCACATGAATAGTATTAGTAGCCAGAAAACTTGATTCTCTGGAGACATGAGTTGGAGGCTCCAGAAGCAATAGAGATGTGAGAAATGTGGCCTCTGCTAGAGAAGAAGCAGAAAATAAGAATTGTTTCAATCAGGCTAATGAAACCTGTCATCTGCAGAAAAGATTCAGCACATATTATCCCAAAATTCACAGTGAGCAGAAAAGGAAAGGGGGGAGAGAGACAGAGAGACACATGGAGGCAGAGAGAGAAACAGAGAGACAGACAGAGACAGACAGAGGTAGAGACATAGGCAGAGAGGCAGAGAGAGAGTCAGAGAGAAACAGAGAGGAGACAAAAGAAAGAAGGGAAGGGAAAAGGAAAGAGAATGGGAAAGAGAAGAAAAAGGAAGGGGAAAGGAAGGCAAGGGAAGATGAGAAAAAAAGAGAGGATGAAGATCAGTTGGAAAAAGTAACATTATTCCCAATTACTATAATAATTATTCCCAATTATAGTATCAGGTGTGATGTGACAGAACGCTGAGAATCAAAGCATAACCCTTGGGCAATTAAGGTGTGGTTCAACAACTGGCCAGTTGCTAATTGCCAAGAGTTAAATTCATTTGCTTGGGGCTTTTTGCAGACTCCTTCCTAGGCCCAGTTTGGACCAAGTTCTGGTGACTGAGAGTCTGGCACACACACTTAGTTACTGGCAGTATTTCAAGAGGCTGATGATGGAAGCAGAAGAAAAATACAGAATCCTTCCTGGCCCTCAGGCAGCAAACCAGGAACATGGTCTCTGAACTGTGTGGTCTAAAGTATATTGATTTGAAGGAGAATGGGATAACTAGGTTAAGATGTTTCCCCAATCCATAACTAGGGCTTTTATCAAACATGAAGGAAGACACTACATGACCCATGTCCTGAGATATTTTCCTCTACTGCCTTCCCTGAATTTTTTAAACTCTTTTCCCAGAATCTAATTCTTAAAATAATGGTCATTCTTTAAAGGTACAGGTCAGATAAATCAATCAACTAATAAGCATTAATCAAACACCTTTTATGTGTTAAGAATTGTGCTAACTGCTGGGGATACAAAGAAAAAAAAATGAAGGATTCCCTACCCTCAAATAGTATGTATTCTATAGCTGCCCTTAGAAAAGCAGAAAATATTTTCTAGTTGGTAAATACAACCCAGTCCAGTTTGTCATTAATGCTCCGCTATTGTAGTTTGTCTTGTAATAAGGATTAAACCCATTGTAACCATCTTACCATAGCACAGTTCTGATTATATTTCTCTGCTCATGAACTATCAATAATTCCCCACTACCAACAGAATCAAGCTGGAATTTCTCAGTCTGGCATCCTAGACTCTTCATAATATGTCCTCAGCTTAACTCTCCAGATTTCAAACCCATTTTTCCTTTACACACAACTCTATTCTTTATCTTAACTAGGCTACTTGTGTGATCTGAACACAATTTCCTGTTTTTGTGACTGTGTCCATGCTGTTCACTTATTCTAAAATCCATATTATCTCTTCTCATGCCTGTTCTCCCAAGCCTAATTCAAATACCCCATTTTCAGTGAAGCCCTCTTGATTCCCTTCCATCCAAATGCAGTCTCCCTTCTTCAAACTCTATAACTCTGTACCTTTTCTGTGGTACTCTTGACTTTGTCGGTTTTTGTCTAATCCCTCCAGTTAGATTGTAAGCTCCTTGAGGGCAGGCACATATTCATGTCTCTGTCTCCCACACAGAGTAGACATCAATAAATAGTTTTAATTGAATTGAATAAGGGGTTAATGACTCATACTGAGTAAAAGGTGCTCAAGGTATTTAGAACCAGCATATCATTATTGCCATACATTATGGGAATCACATAATTGTAGGATTTAATAACATAGTGAATATATTGTCGTCATCATCATTTTGCTTACATATCAACTTTCAAAAGTTAAAACAACCCTGGACCTTACCCAGTTAATTCCCATAATATACTTACAAAGTAAATGGGGTGCAGGTATTATCAAGTAAATTCATGGATACAGAGTATGGAGAATAGAACCATGAGTGACCCCCAAGACACTTAGCATTTTTCTAGGGTAGCACTACAACCTGGATTTTAGGTCCATCTCTGATGAAATGTCCAGATTTCTCTTAATTATTTCCTACATGAATGAGACAGATAGAAAAACAAGTAGAGAATTAGGCAAAAATTCTCTAGGGTTTTTTAATGGCAAAGTACTTACTAGAACAAGATCAGGCAACAAAAGGAAATAATCATTTCGAATCTACCTGAACTCACTCGATTAAATCAGAATGGAAAATCAGTTTCCTTGGAAAATATTTATTCAGGATTTGGCAGTGACCTCTGCAAATTTTCCAAAAGAATCAGCAATAAAAAAAGAAAGAAAGAAAGAAAGAAAAAAAGGAAAAAAATCTGAAAAAGAAAGAATTGTCAATGAGATATTTGGATTCCCTTCTAATTCTAAATTCCTCTTATCCTATAAGTAATTTTTTAAAAATATTTTTGACTCTCAAAGTGTATATATATATATATATATATATATATATATGTATATTTGTGTGTATATATGTATATGTGTGTATATTTGTATGTGTGTGTATGTGTGTTGTTGAGTTGTTTCAGTGGTGTCTAATTCTCTGTGACCCCACTTGGTGTTTTCTTGGCAAAAATACTGGAGTGGTTTGCCATTTCTTTCTTCAACTTGTTTTACAGATGAGGAAACTGAGGTAAACAGGGTTAAGTCACATAGTCACACAGGTAGTGAGGCCAAATTTTAAGTTAGGAACATGATTCCAGGCCCAGTGCTCTATCCACCACACCACCTAGCTGCCTCCTCAAAGCATATACCCCACCACAAGTTAGAAAAATGTTAACCAACAAATGCTTTTTTTTTTCCCAAGGCACATGCCTAGAAAAGAATGCCCAGAATAAAAAGTAGAATAGTAAAACTAGGTGGGGAAAAAGTTAACAAAGAAAAGTCTGATGTAGCATCGTCCAATGTTTAACTTAAAATAACTTTGAGATAATGATCGCTTTCCTCTTGGGAAGAAAGTATAGGATCTTCAAGTGATAATAATTCTGTTATGGAAAGGCTAGACATCTCTGTTTACAGAAAGAGCCCTTTCTTGGCATTAGAGACTAATAAAAGAACAGAAAGGATTGTATAAGAAATTGTAAGCTTGTGTTATATAAAAATTCCCATTTTCATTTATTTTTTTTGGAGGGGGTAAGGCAAGCCAATTGGGGTTAAGCGACTTGCCCAAGGTTACATGGCTAGTAAGTGCTAAATATCTGAGGTCAGATTTGAACTCCGGTCCTCCTGACTCCAGGGCTGGTGCTTTATTCACTATGCTACCTAGCCACCCCCAAAATCCACATTTTAAAAAGAAATCTATTTACATTAAATTTAATCAAGTACTTTTTTTTATTTACTCATTTACTTTTAATTTACAAGATTCAGTTCCACAATCACTTGAGTTTCAGTTTTTCTCCCCTTCCTTCCCCCCCCACCCATGGTGGCATGCAATCATGTATATGATCTGCAAATACTTTCACATTGTACAATAGTTTGGTCATATAGAAGG
>CM053580.1:119383196-119426923 GCA_028627135.1 Pseudochirops cupreus | reverse complement strand
AATCATGGACTGACCAACCATGAATAAGAATAAGCATAAGAAGCAAAGTAAGAACAGGAACCAAACCCTAGATTCCTCCTTTGGGGAAAAGAAGGATCAAGGCAGAGAGCAGGAGGAGGAGAGTGCAGCCAAAGCTCCCCCACCAGGGGCTTCCAATAAACATGAAGATTGCCTTAAAGCTAAAGATCAGTTGAAGAAGGAGTTTGAAAACCAAATGAGAGAAGTGGAAGAAAAATTGGGAAGAGAAATAAGAATGTTGCAAGAAAATTATGAAAAGAGAGTCGGCAATCTGACTGAAGAAATTAACACCTTAAAAATAGATTAACTCAAATGACAAAGGAGGCCCAAAAAGCCAATGAGGAGAAGAATGCCTTAAAAAGTCAACTTTGCCAGATGGAAAAAGAATCTCAAAAGCACTCTGAAGAGAATAATTCTGTCAAAATTAGAGTGGAGCAAATGGAAGCAAATGACTTTATGAGAAATCAAGATGCTATCAAACAGATCCAAACAAATGAAAAAATAGAGGGCAGGAATTGAGAGGAAAGAGCCTTGTTTAAGGGTTGACGTGATTGACTGGGGAGTCCTTCATGGAGAAGGGAGGGCTCGAGCTTTGCTATAGAAAGCAGGCATGACATAAATAGGGCTACATGGTACAGGGGGGACATGTGAACAAATACTAAGGTGCAAGCATGTTTTTCTTTAAAAATTTTTTGTCACTTTTTTCTACTCTTTATTTCTTCTTTAAGTTATAAATCTGACAAACATAGCTGAAGTATTTGTTTAAAAAACACTAATTGAACACCAGGCAGTGTGATAGATGCATAGTATACAAAATGTGCATTGATACAAAAACAGTAAGGCAAGACCGTCCTGCCCTTAAGGAGGTGATATTCTAAGGGGGTATAACAACTCATAAAGTCGAACAAGAAAAGGGTCTACTGAATGCCTTGTGATGTAGAGATGGCTTGGAGGCCTAAATCTCAGTATGATAAATCCAGGGGCAGCTAGGTGGCTCAGTGAATAGAGCACCGGTCCTGGAGTCAGGAGGACGTGAGTTCAAATCTGGCTACAGACACTTACCACTTAACTAGTTGTGTGAACTTGGACAAGTCACTTAACCCCAATTGTCTTACCTCCCCCCTCCAAGAAAAAAAAAGATAAATCAAAAGCTCACCTGTCAGAGCCAGAGTGGTTTCAGGAGTGGAATCTAAGATTCTTGAGAGGAGGAAGAGATGAGGATTAAGTTGACTTTAGGGGGGCATGGTGTAGAGATGACTACATACAAAGAAAAACAGAAAAGGGGAATTGTTTATGAACCAATGAATCTCTATTATATAATGCTTGTTCTTTTAAAAATAGATTTTAAATTTAACATGTTAATACCAACACTACCCTGCTTGTGTTTCCTTTTGAACTTCCTTCTGCTTTTTTGTGTATTTTTCTGTTTCCTTTATTCTCTTTTCTTTCTTTTTTTTATCACTACTCCTCCAAACCACACCTTCCCCCAACCCTCCAAAAACCTTCTTACAACAAATAAGGATCATCAAGCAAAACAAATTCTCTCATTGACTGTGTGCAGAAGTGTGTTATCATACAGTCTGTAATAGTATCGGCAAGTTCAAATAGAAATGGGGCCACTACACCCCACGTCAGGATCCCTGTGGGCTTCATATTGACTTAGGAAACCACACGTGTTTATATATTTATTTTTTATTAATATATCAGCACATTAAAGTTAGATTGGAGCTAAATTTTTAATATGATTCAGGCTGCAGTTGGAAGTGTTGAGGGCCACGTGCCACTCTGGTCAGGAAGCCCTGGGCTTTGGTGTGATACCTCTGATCTGTAGCTTCTCTGAGGCAGTTAAGTGGTTCACTGGAATCAGGAACAGTTGAATTCAAATCCTGCCTCAGACACTGACTAGCTGTGTGATGCTGGACGAGTCACTTAACCTCTATCTGCCTCAGTTTCCTCAACTGTAAATTGGGGATAATAACAGTACCTATCTCCCAGGGTTGTTTTAAGAATAAAATAATACTTGTAAAGCACTTAGCACAATCCCTGGCACGTGGTAGGTACTTAATAAATGCTTGTTCCATTCCTATTCCCTTCTCCTCTGCCAAAAGGTGGGAAGCATACTTTATCATGAGACTTTTGGAATTCTGACCAGTAACTGCATTGATCATAGTTCATAAATCTTTCAATAGTTTTTTTTTACAGCTTTGTAGTAATTATATAAATTATTCTCCTGGCTGTACTCACTTTGTTTTGTATCAGTTCATACAAAAATCTAAGGTTTTTTGGAATCCAGCCTCTTCATCATTTCTTATAGAACAATAATATTCCACTAACATTTAAGTGCCATAATTGTTCAGTCATTTCCCAGCTGATGGATACCCACTTTGTTCCTAGTTCTTTGCTACAACAGAAAAATGCTGCTATAAATATTTTGTACAAATGGGACCTTTTCCATTTTCTTTGTTCTCTTTGAGGTACATGCCTAGTAGTGAAATTGCTGAGTCAAAGGGCATAGCACAGTTTAGTTCCAAGTTACTTTCTAGAATGGTTGGACCATTTCACAGTTCTGCCAACAGTGCATTAATGGGTCTATCCTCTCAAAGACTATGCCTTTTCACTTTATATTGCAGTCATTCCCTTACCCACCCCTCCTCTTTTGTACCACCACTGCCACCCCCCATTACCACCACCAGTACCAACACATTTGAGCAAAGACAACTGTGCCAGTGAGTGACAGCGTATATCAAAATGTATTTCCAGAAATGAGTCAAGCAGTGTTGCTTAAGTGAAAGGGCCAGGTACAAAGGTGAGAGAGATCAGGCTGGGGGTGGTGGTGGTATATATGCTAGACATTAAATATGGGGAAGTTTTGAGTAGATAGTTAACTACTTAACCCAAAATAACTTTTGAAAAGACCAGAAAAATATGTCTTAGAAATGAGGGATGAATTAGCTATTGAGGTTAGGCTGCACAGGGAAGAAATTCATAACCCTTAAGAGTTCTTCTCTGGCAGTAGTTAAATTATTGTAAATTTTGCATTAGATTTTCATTTGTTAGGACAACATAAAGAATGAAAGTTTGCTTTTGTGGACCTTCAAAGTGAGGATGAGAATTTTCAAAATTGGATCCGACATTGTACTGGGACGGTCATTTCAAGATGATATATTTTTATCTCTGCCCAGATGGTGGTTTACTCCTTATCCTAGGTTTAAACTCTCCTAAGGTTGGGGTGGGAGGGAAAGAGTTAATGGAGTTCAGTGCCCAATTCTAAAACAAACTAGGAGCCCTTTTATTCTCCTGTTTAAGGGAAGTCTGATACTTCTTGTCAGTGAGAAATGGAAAGAAAGCAGACTCCTTAAATTTCTTGAGGGAAATATCAAAGCCATTTCTTGATCCCACCCACCTGGACATTAGTTGGTTCAGTCCTCAGGTTCATGGTGAGGAAATTCATAGTATTATAGTATCAAAGATCTAGAGTTGGAAGGGAACTTAAAGGTCTGACTTACTTGACAATTAAAATTGTAAGTGACTTGGTGAAGATCACACAGGTAGTAAATGTCCCAGCTGGAATTCCAGTCCTTTTCATACTGCTGCAGGCTTTTGTGTTTAGCAGACTGGATGTCACTTTGTAAAAAAAAAAAATGTTTCTTGGAGAGGGGAGGAGGTGTCAGAATTTAAACTGAACATTGGAGGAATTTCTTTGGTAGCTTCACCATTTTTTTTTTATGACAAATATACAAGGTGATGAAGAAAGAGTTAAACTTAACCTCTGGATTTTAAGCATGTGGCACTGAGTGAAGGGTGGTGAGACTGATAGAAATAGTGAAATGAGAAGAAAAAGCAGTTTTTGAGGGCTTATTATGTGTCAGGTGCTGGGGATACAACTGAAACAATCCTTGCCCTCAAAAAGCTTATATTCTTTTGAGGGAGACAGCATGTATATATGCATACATGTATGTACTCACATATTTGTTGTGGGGGGCAGGCTGGAGTTAACTGCATGAAGCATGTGTGGGGATGGGGCTCCATTCCATGAAACTTGCACTGAGCCCCTCTGGCTACCTCTGGGGGTGTGTGCTCAGCATTGAAGGACTTTGAAGTGATGTGGCAATTCCTTGTTATCCATGATAGGGAAAAGGGGAATGTACAAAAAGAGGATTGGCTATTGAACCAGGAATGGCTGCTTACTTAGGAGAATTTAAAGGGAGAGACAGATTTTGTTCTCTCTGAGATCTCTCTCTCTCTCCCTCTCTCTCTCTCTCTCTTTTTCTCTCCCTTTCCCCCCTCTCTCCCTCCCTCCTTCCCTTCTTCCCTCACTCTGTCTCTCTGTCTCTGTGTCTTTCTCTTTCATCCCAGAGCACTAGATTTCTCATTGCCAAACACGTGTGTCCACAGAAGTGAGCCAAGGAGGGTCAGTTCTTGCTCCGTAGAATAGTTCCTGGAGGTCCATCCCCTCAGATGCTCCTTGGGGCACACACATTTGTGTTACAAGTAACAAAATAAATAAAGACTAATTTTGAGAGGGAAAGTACTAGGAGCTGAGGGGGAATCAGGAAAAGCTTCATGTTGAAGATGATGCTGAACATCAGCTTAAAGTAACCCAGAGATTCTCAGAGGTGGAACTTAGGAGGAAGTGCATTCCAGGACTTCAGAGTGCGAGGCCTGAAGTATGGAAGATTTATCTTTGTGAGTTCAAATCTGACCTCAGACACTTATTAGCTATGTGACCCTGGGCAAGTTGCTTAACCCTCATTGCCTCAGTTTCCTTACCTGTAAGATTTGATGGAGAAGGAAATGGCAAACCACTCCAGTATCTTTTCCAAGAAAACCCCAAATGGGGTCACAAAGTGTCAGACATGACTTAAAGCAACTGAACAACCATTCCAGGAATAGGGGATAGACATTATAAAGGTGTGAAGAAGAGGAAGAAGACCAATTTGGCTGGATTGTAGAGTGTAGAAGGGGAATTATGTATAAGAAAGGTGGGAGGATTAGTGGGGGTCAAAAGAAAATAAGCTTAATGGCATGATGATAAACTTAGTTTTCCGAGTAGGATTCAAGACCAGGTCTTTCTTGACTTCTAGTTGAACATTCCACTAAAATGTATTACCTACCTCTACAAGGAAGAGAATGTGGAGAGAGAAGAAGACTGTCAGAACCTTGGGCAATACCTGTTTCAAGGGAAGCTGGAAGAGGTGCCTGTGAAAAAAGGAAAGAAATCGTCTGAGGAAATAACTGGAACACTGTAGCATGTTAGTAGCCAAAGGAGAAATTATCTAAGAAGAGGGGATGTTCAGGAAAGTTATATATACTTCAGAGAGGTCAAGAGAGAATGAAGACTAGGAAAAAAAAACACCACCTTGCATTTAGTGATGACAAGTCTTTAGTGTTTGAACATTCTCAATCACTCAAGTGACAAGTATTTAAGAAATTACAGTGGCTATGCCTTTGCTCCAGGTATTGAATGGCAAAATTCATTGTTTAGAAGAGTCAGTGGAAAAGCTTTTTTTTTTAATATGAAACTTAGGCAATAGGAACCATGAGTGAGTGTAGGATTGTAGACTTTGTTGTCTTCAAGGGACCTTACTGGTCATCTAGTCCATTGGCATCAAACTCAAATAGAAATAGGTTCCTGCTGCATAGTAACTTAAAAAACCACAAATTAACATTATCTATGTTACCTTATATTTTTGTTAAACATTTCCCAATTGCATTTTAATAATCTGGTTCTGACTGCTAAGTGTACTACTTCTCTGGACTAAGAGTTTAACACTTTCATCTGATCCAGGGTTCTCAACCTGTGGGTCGCGACCCTTTTGGAGGTTGAACAACCCTTTCACAGGGGTCACAGGGGTCGCCTAAGACCATCAGAAAACACGTATTTCCTATGGTCTTAGGAACCACCTCTATCTGTCTCCAGGTGGGTCTGCCCACATGCACATAATGCCCACCCACGTACAAGTATTAAAGGGTTGCGGCATTAGGAAGATTGAGAACCACTGATTGGATTACCAAGCCTAATTTTACAAATGAAGAAACTGAGACCTTGGGAGGTTAAATGAATTATCTAGAGTATTACAGCTAAGTAAGTAGCAGTCAGAATTTGAACCCAAATCTGGGATTTTCTCCACTCCTCCATGAGTGACGTCCCTTCTAATCCATCCAGTTTCCTCAAGTTACAGATTCAGAGACAACAGCCTAGAGGATTTACTTTCCCACTTTCCTTGGGGGTGTTGGAGTTTCAGGAAGGCAGCCAGTTGGTCAAAGGTAATTGAGTTTTGCGGAAAGCATTTTCCTTGCTACTTATTACCTGTGTGACCTTGAGTAATTTCTTTCTTTCTGGGCTTCAGTTTTCTTGTGTGTAAAATGAGGGGGTTGCTGTCATTTGTTTCTCGAAGAGGACCATGACATGCAAGTGAATTGGATTTAAGTGAGGGAGGGCTGTGCAAAGTCACCAGCCTCACTTTCTCCTCCAGAGCCATCTGGGTCCAGTGGCTAGATATGAATCAGGACACTGATGAAGGAGTAGATGATATCTAAAGTCACTGTTAACTCTGTTGTTGTTGTTGTTGTTGAGTTGTACAGCTGTGTCTGATTCTACAAAATCCATGGTTTTGTTTTTTTTCTGGCAAAGATACTAAAGTGGTTTGCCATTTCCTTCTCCACTGTGTTCTGTTCAATAGATGAAGAACTGAGGCAAATAAGGCAAATAAGTGACTTGTGCAGGGTCACACAGCTAGTTAACATCTGAGTTGTGAACTCATCTTCCTGACTCCAAGTCCAGTGTTCCATCCATTGTGCCATGTAGGTGTCCACCAGTACTAAATCTAGACTTATCAAAGCTTACTATCTTTTTTGTAGTTTAACGGCTATACCTCAGTCCTTAGGATTTTATGCTTTTCCTGGGAACTTTCCTTATTTCTCTCAAGAAAATATCAAGCCACTTCTCCTTTTTGGGACACAGTTCCCTCAATTTGCAAATGAAGAGTTTGGTTAAATCTCTGAGGTTTCTTCTAGCTCTAACATTCTTTCAGAAAGGCAGGGCATGGTTTGGTGGGAAGAACCCTGAATCTAGGGTTAGAGGACATATCACTTGGTCACTATGAGTTCATCCCGCTTAGGCTCTCAGTTACTTCATCTGTAAAATTAAGTTGATCGGTTATAGATGACCACTAAGGTCCCGGAATTCCAGCTCAATGAATATATCATGCCTTAGAATAATTTCACTTTCTCCAGAAGTCTGTGACCTAAAGGTTGGGAACCATAGGGCTGCTCTTGCGATGGGTAAAAGTGGCAGGGGTGGGTATTTAAGTTTGATGTCTTAGAATAGACTTCCTAACAATAAGTGGGATTCCAAAGTGGAACGGACTGCCTTGGAAAAATTCTCCCCATAGAGTTTTCAAGTGGAAACTAAATATTAACCATTTGAGGATATTTTAGAGCCTGGTCAGGCATGAGTTAAACTATAGGCCTTTGAAGTCCCTTCCAAGGAGATTTGAAGATTCTATGATTTTTGTGACTTGTCCCTAATTATACGGATTAGAAGTAGGAGATTTGGGCATTCAGTCACTCCAGTAGTGAAGTCCCTATCTTTACTTTTAAATCACTGTAATCAGTTTTTAAAAATTAGCTTATCACTTAATGTGACAAGAGAAAACCAAACATAAATTGCTACTATCTGATTAGAAAATATTGGCAGTGCTATTTTGATTGGCTTTTTTTTTTTTGTAAACTCACAGGGTTTTTGGTTTGTTTTTTTTTTTGAGACTTCTTTGAAGTTTGTGTGCATGAGATGGTGCCTAATGGGGGGGGGGGGACTTTGGACATACATGTGAAATAATTCCAGTTACCTGCTTTGAATCTTATCTTCTCTCCCCACTCCAGTGTAACTACACAGCTTCCATAGTGTTCACCCTAAATAGCAAGACGATCCAAGTTACCCTCCTACTCAATAAATTCCAGTGCCTCCTTATTAGCTCTAGGTTCCAATACAAACTTTTCTCTTTGAAATTTAAAGCTCTCCACAGTCTAGTCCCTTCTGTTTCTGGTCTTATTATATGTTACCTGCCTTACTTTTTATCCTGCTGCTTTGCTAGCTAAACACTAAGTACCACTTGGTCTTTTCATTTACCGTGAAGCTAAACTCTCCTTTACATGTTGTCCCTTAATTAGAATGTGAGCTCCTGAGAGCATCATCTCTCATTTTTCTATATGTATCTGCTATCTCCTTAGCACATAGTAAGCATTTAATATATGCTTTCCCATCCCATATCATTGCACACACCTGTCGCACACATTCTGTGGTCTAGCCGTACTTTTATTAAATAGTACGTTCTGAACTCTGAATGCTACATCTCCCATCTCTGTGCATTTGTACTAATACCTCATTGTTGTAGGAGCACCTAATGCCTGCTGGGGAAGGGCCAGTTGGGAGAACAGTCAGAACACATACAACATTTATTGATGAAGTTTGCCATCTTATATGGGTGTGGTAGGTGGCCTCCCCCCCAAAAACAATGACAGTAGTAACATCAGAAATCACTGACTATAGATCACCCTGAGAGATATAATAATAATGAAACGTACGAAATGTGAGAACTATCAAAATGTGGCACAGAAACACAATGCGAGCACGTTATTGGAAAAATGGCACCCATAGACTCGCTCAGTGAAGGGTTGCCACAAACCTTCAGTTTGTGAAAAACACAGTATCAGCAAAGTGCAGTAAAGCAAGGAGCAATAGCATGCCCTATGCCTATGCATGTATGTGTCTACTCTCTCTTTCATTAGAATGTAAACACATCGATGGGGGCTTCTTTTTTGTCTGTCTTCAGCATGGTACCTGGCAATAGAAGGTGCTTAAGAGGGAGGGCGTAAGCATTTACATAACACCTGCTACATGCCATGCACTGTACTAAGTGCATCTCATTTGATCCTGACAGTGACCCAATGAGGTATGTACGATTATTATCCCCATTTTACAGTTGAGGCAAAGAGAGGTCAGGCGACTAACACAACTAGAGACTGGATTTGAGCTTGGGTCTTCCTAACCCTAGGACCAGCTCTCCGTCCACTGAGCCACTTAATTGTCTATTAAATGCTTGTTTGATTGACTGAAGCCCCTTAATGGGAAGGAGGATTTTATTTTTGTCTTGTTTCCTGAGCACATAGCATAATTCTTGGCACATATAGACGCTTGTAACATTAAATATAAGCTTAGATATTCTGTGAATTAGTATAATTGACTAGATTAGTAGACTTTCACGAGGTAGAAAGTCATGGAATTTTAGGAAGTTGAGACTAAAAAGGACGTTTAAGATCAATTAATCTTGTGTCTTCATTTTACACATGAAAAACTGAAGCCTAGAAAGGTTAAGGTAGAGGTAATTAAATTTTTTGTGTGTCATGGACTCCTTTGGGCACTCTGGTGAAACCTATACATCCCTTTCCAGAATAATATTTTTAAATATATAGGATCACAAAGGAAATTAATTATATTGAAATAGATTTATAATTAAAAAAACCAAGTCCATGGATCCCAGATTAAATTCCCTTTTTTAAGTTGAATGGGGTTAAAATCTCAGTCTCTTATTCATACTCCTCTTTTCAATAGACCACGTAGTTGGATTGGTTTTCATCGCTGTATTTGCCTTTCCCACATGTATTTACCATCCTTGATAATTGTGAAAGTATATAAAAAGATATTTATCTGTTCTGTGAACTTCCTTTTCTTTTGATGTTATCAGTGTAGCCTTGTTCTTGTATAGAATGAACCCTCCAAGGCCCCCCCACCCACACTCCCCCATATCCTCTCTTTGCAAGCAATGATAAAGACAGGTAAAGAAAAGTAATTAAGTTAGCACAAGATACAAAAGTATAGTCAGATGAAATTTCAGCTGCTAAGAGAAAAACATTTAGTGATCAAACTGTATTTAAATTCAGATTTTAGTTTCTGTGCTTTCTGCTTAAATCATAGCTTCTGAAAAAGATTGCTCTGTGAGTCTCACATTTTACTTGAAGTCCACAAAGCCAGAAAAACTGTATTAATTTAGATGGTTATACTTTTAAGAATGTACTTCTGTGGCCAAAATACAGATTTTAAATTAATATTCCATAGTTAGATGGTCTCTAAAGTACCTTCCAACTCTTAAGATTCTGAGGTTCTAAATAACTAAGTGAACATTTAATGCAGGTTGTAAAACTTGTTGCAGTGCAACTCAATTTAATGAACATTTATTAAGCACCTATTGAGTACAAAAAACTGCTAGGTTTTGTGGGTAGAGACTACAGAGATCTTGCTGTCAAAGTCTGATGGGGTAAATGACAAAAACACAACTTATTTTGGTCATTTTTGGCATAATTGTTTGGAGGAATTTAATCTGTCATTCTGTTTTATTGTATTTCCCATAAGTAGAAGTGAAGGTTTTCATAATAAATTATAGCAGAGGCACCAAAACACTTATAAAATATTGATTCCCCTTATTGTATGTTTGTATTTATAGGTATTAAATTTTCTCTTCCCAGATTCTAAATCTCTGTTTAGCCGTTTTCGTTTTCTCTGGATACAGTTTTAAGAAAGGCTTCGTGTTCCTTGGATGGATGTGATGCTAGAATGTTGTTTAAGTGTTTTTCCAGAGGATTTGATGAAGCTGTTCATTATTTGATGTCTTTCCTTGGAAAATGAAGCATGAATGTTTTTCTGACTTTTCTGAGGTTTGCTTTGTGAAAGCCAATTAATGTATCAAGTTTTAAAAGGAATTTTATTAGCTAACCACTTTGAGCTCGAACGCACATGGATCTCTGACACAGGATTAGTTTTCCCTAGAACAGTTAATATGTTGGACAAGCTTTAGCAAGTACATCGGTATTTGGAATTTCATGATGTGTTGGTAAAAATGGTGAGTGGGAGGAGGGACTTATAAACCTGCAGAAATATTCTATGAATCATGGGCTATTGGAGAGGATTATGTATTAATATTTTAACATCATGAGGGGAACATTAAAGCAATAGACTACTGGGGACCTGTGAGGGGCCATGAGAACTCCTATCATAGGCATTATAAACTCTGTATTTTAATGGGTATCTCTTGGCGGTTTAAACAAGAACCAGGGGAATTTCCCCTGTGACTAAAGTGGACACAGATCTCTCAACTTCAGAAAGCCAAAAGAGTACCTCTTTCTTCTTCTCCATGCTACCCCTTGCAAATTTCTGGTGGAGTTTAAAACTTTGTCGCCATCTGCTATCTCTGGGAGTCTATCCAGGGTCCTATACTATCGTGATGGCAGTCAGGCATATCCATTTCTTTGTTTCGTCCTTATTGGTTTTTTCTCTGCTCCTGCAGATTTAAGCCCTTCTACTTTTCCCAGTCTGTGCTCTTCTTGTTCATTCTTTTTCATTTATGACAGGTCTAGGGCAGGAAGGGTGTTTTCTAGTCCACTCTCCCCTCCCTCCACCCTTCATTTTATCAAAGAAACAAGAGCCTGAGAAATTGTGACTCATCCAAGGCAGGTCTCAGGGGTCAAGTGAGGATCAAAGGGAAGATTTGAACCCAAGTTCTATATGAAAAGGGAGGGAGAGAGAAAGAGAGACAGAGAGGGAGAGAGAGAGAGAGAGAGAGAAGGAGAGGGAGGGAGGGAGAGAGGGAGAGAGAGAGGACGAAGTTCTCTGGTGTTTTTTTCTGTCGTAGAGAATCCACTCAATGTACTGGAGACCTTTCTCTCTTTTTTTGAGGAGGTAGTCATGGGAAAATACTGATGTAGTACTTGGACTGACCAACTGTTGTCTCAACCTTGCTACATGAACAGCCTATCTCTTTTTTCTGATTATAATACCTTCACTAATGTCCTTTATGCGTTTCGTCATTGGAAGTATGTTCCACCCTAATTTCCACCTACTGTGAATCTGTCTTTTACCATTTGCACCATTTGTAATTTTGATGATTTTGAACATGCTTAGACATTTTAAACAGTTTTGGTTCCAACCAAATTATTTAGTTTGGTTCAGATCTCTTAGTTTCGTTGGCTTCCTTCAAGACTCGGCCAGATTCCCACTTTCTGCAGGAGGCGTCTTACCATCTCTGCTTCACCCCAGCCGCTAGCGCCTTTCCCTTTCAGATTGCTTTTCAGCTACTCTGCATGTAGGGCAGTTAGGTGACTTGGAATTGAGTAAGACTCTTCTTCATGAGTTCAAATTAGGCCTCATTCACGTACTAGCTGTGTGCCCCTGGGCAAGTCATTTAACCCTGTTTGCCTCAGTTTCCTCATCTGTAAAATAAGCTGGAGAAGGAAATAGCAAAACACTCCAGTGTCTTTGCCAAGAAAACTCCAAATGCTGTCACAAAGCGTTGGACACAAGTGAACAACAACAACAACTCTGTATGTGTTTGTATATACTTACTTGTTTACATGTTGTCTTCCTCTTTAGAAAGTACGCTTGCTCCTCAGGTGCAGGGACCAGGTTTATGCCTTTCTTTGTAACTTTGGGATTTAGCACAGTGCTTGACATGGAATAAGCCCTTGGTAAATGCCTCTTGACTTGGACATTACAGAGTAGGATTTGAAAATTCAGTTCCAGCAGCAGTGGCTTTTGTGGAAGGAAAAAGACGAGGGTCTGGATTAGTCTCCCAGCCATCCCTTCCAGAGGGATGACCTCCTTATTTGGGTTGTTCTATGCAGAACCTGTGAGTGTCAAAATATTTCTTTATATAACCTCCTTAGGTGCCTTAGCTATGTAGCTTGAAATAATTTTGAATTTTTGCCCCCAAACATGATGAATTTAGAAGAGGTTTAGTATTCATTAAATACCTGGACCTAATTTTTAAAAAATGAAAATGGGGAGAAGGGGGCAGATAGGTCTCTAGATATATTACATGGCTGTAGGCTATTTTACTCTGTCTGCCAGGAGGCAAAAAGTAGCTTTACTCTCTTTATTCAACATGGGAATAACATGGGTAAAGTTTAGTGTTTGGTGGTAGGGTTTTGGATGAGTGTCACGGGGAGCATTGATAGAATAGCAAATGCATTGTTGCTGGCCAAGTGAATCATTCTACCAGTAAACAAGGATTCATTAAGTGCCTATTATGTGGCAAGCATGTACTGGGCACTGGGGATATAAAGACAAAAAGGAAACATTCCCTGCCCTCATCTGGAAGCATATTATTTGTTATTTCAGATCATACAAAAAATGAGCACATCAAAATGGAGATTTGGATGTAGGTCCTTTTTTTTAGGATTATTTTTGGTGGGGAGGGGGACGGGAAAAAGGAGAGAATGAATTACTGGTTAGGGGTGAGAGAAAAAGTGGTGCTGTAACATAAGAAAATTGCATAATGGAAATTATGGGTCAGGACCCCAAGGAGCAAGTTAAAGAGGAAAAAAGTTGATGGTAAGGGAGAGATTAAATGTATTTGTTAATTTGAATTACATAATAAAGTTATTACTGTTCTTTAGCTGTCCTAAAATGGAAACTCATTTTATATATTTGATTTTTTACTACCCTAATGACTGTGAATTTGCTTTGAATGTCTTAACTATTCTCCCTTATCTCTAACTCTTAGAACTCCTAGCTCCCTTCAAGACTGAACTCATGTACGGTGTCCTATAAGAAGCCTTCTTTGCTTCCCCCTAATTGGATGTAGAGGCAGCTAGGTGGTACAGTGGATAGAGAACTGGGCTTGGAGTCAGGGAGACCTGTATTCAAATTCAGCCTCAGAAACTCCCTGGCTGTATTACTTTGAGCAAGTCATGTAATCTCGGTTTGCTGCTGGAGTAGGAAATGACAAACCACTCCAGTGTCTTTGCCAAGAAAACTCCATGGAGAGAGGACCGAACAACAACCGGAACATGGAGTTGGATGTATGGCCCTTGAAGACTAAAGATGTTTAATTTTTGTTTTTGTGTTCCTAGACTCTAGCAAGGTTCTGAGCATGTAGGGGCTTTAAAAAAATTGATGGATTGAATTGAATTTGAAGTGAATTATGTAAAATAAGCATGGCAGTATAAGAGATGTCTTCCTCTTGGTGTTCATAATGTGCCTCTGTATAAAGGGGCCAGAAGCTGTGTGTGGTTTGGATTTTGGCTTTGCTTGCCTGGTATTTAAGGCATCCTCACTATCTATATTAAACTTCATGACATGATAAGCTATAATATCAGAAAGGTGGACCTTTCTCAGGTCAGTTAATGAAGTCGCAGAAGGACTAGGCTTGTCAGTTGAGTAAGTCTAACATGCAAAATAAGTGTGAACAATTTAATCAATTTGAGAGGAATGAAGTGCTTTAATCATTGGCTAAAGACCAATGATACCACATAGGAAATATCTTATGATTGACTGAAAGAATCAGATCTGCCTTTTAGTTAAATATAAAAAAAACAACAACAAGTTTGTTTGGGCCTTATGGGCCTGGTGATGGTCAGATGTAAGAACGAAGGACCCCTGAGAGGGAATTACCCTTGGGAAAGGAGCAGTGAATATCTCCTACCTCCCTTCACTGACCAGATGATAATATAATGTCTTTGAAGGTCAGAAGGTCTAAATTTCGTAGCAGTGTCTTTGGAGTAGTAGTGGTTGATGTTAGTGTCTGCTTCCAGAGTTGAGAGACACACCACAGAAAGATTAAGCACATTGAGGAAAGACACCTTCAGGGAGCAGGACTCCATGGGGCATGGGATTGTTTTGGGGAAGACAAACGGGGTATGGACTCTAGAAGAATCATCACTTCTCAGAGCCCAGGGGATATTCTTACCCAAAGGGAACTCAGTGTGGAGTAAAAAGGGAGAAAAAGGCTCCCAGTGTCCAGGAGCTGTGAGTTACCCCTTTGATACAGGCATTCTTAGCATGTTTTCCTCACTACTCGTGTGCTTTGTTTGAAATCAGGGATCTTGTACGTGCAAGAGGAGAGGGAATTCTTGGTTTGTGGATATTGTTTTTAATAACAAATTACCATGCTTAGTAAATACCCTTTCTAAATATCTGACTGATAACCAATGGGACGTATGTCTGTGGGGGCTCAGCTATTGAAAACATCTGTCAGTCTTCTGAAAGACTGTATGGCTTTGTAGGCTTACTTGAGATCGTGTCCTTTGTTCCCAACCTCGTTAGTGAAAGTTGATGGCATGGTTCCAGGTGTATGTGTGTGGGTATAGTAGGTTCATAAATATAGACCTGGAAGGTATCTTAAGGTCATCAAGCCAACTCTCTCATTTTACAGGTGAGGAAACTAAAATGAATAGAGGTGGAGTGATTTTTCCACAGGTAGGAAAGGAAAGGGGAATGAAATAAATCTTTAAATATTTATTTACCAGGCAAACTATCTCATCTGAACCTCATAACAACCCTGGGAGTTAGGCTCTGTTATTATCCCCATTCTACCGCTGAGGAACCCGAGGCACACCAAAATTAAGTGACTTACCCAGAGTCACATGGCTAGTAAGGATCTGAGACTGGATTTGAACTCATGTCTCACTTGGTTCCTGACTCAGTGATTTTAACCTACTGTACCACCTGTAGTAAGCTAAAGATCTTGGGTCTAAATTCAGGTCCCTGGACTCTACATCAACTGCACTGTGCTTCTTCTCTCCTAGGTGCTTATGTAACTAAGGTGTAGGTCAGAGGTTCTCAACCTGTGGTTTGCGACCCCTTTGGGGGTCGAATGACCCTTTCACAGGGGTCACAGGGGTCGCCTAAGACCATCGGAAAACACATATTTCAAATGATCTCAGGAACCAAGACACTGCTCCTCTATCCATCTCCAAGTGGGTCTGCCCACATGCAGATACGCCCACATACTAGTATTAAAGGGTCGTGGCATTAAGAAGGTTGAGAACCTTCTTAATGTGTAGGTGGTGTTGGTAGATAGAGTACTAGACCTGGAATCAAGGAAGACCTCAGTTCAAATTCTATATCAAACGCTAACTAGTATAACTCTGGGAAGTTACAAGTGAGATCTCCCACCTGTTCTTCATATGTGAAATGGGAATAATAACAGAACCTGCCGTAGGGTTATTTTGAGGATCAGATGAGATAATATCTGTAAAGAGCTCTGCAGACCTTAAAACATTATGTAAATGCTAGCTATTATTGTCCTTTTTTCTTATTATATGTGACATTTTGTTGTTATTGCCTCCATAACGGAAAATGAAAGCCATTTTTAGAGAAGTAGATAAAAATATAATTCAGACAACGTGTAAAACAAAATATAGTTTTATATGTAAAATAGTCAGTGACTTGACTTCTACAGGTCAAAGACTTGTGCTGAAGGATTTGAAACCAACTTCAGTGACCTTAAATGTGACTGAACACTGGGGTTGTAACATGAGAGTGCTCGCAAACGTGATATTACTCTGCTGATTTTTTAAGACTTGTTCGGATTTAATTGTTGTGGGTAGGAATAGTTGTGTTTACAAAACCACTACTTATAAAAGGAAGGAAGCAGCTTATTCAGTGACACTATTATCAGCGTTCCTGGACAACTATATTTGGATGTATATGTATGCTTATGTATGGGCAGGTAGTTGATTGCAGGGGCTAGAGCACCTGGCCTGGAGTCAGGAAGACCTGAGTTCAAGTCCACCAGCTGTTTAACCCTGGGAAATTCACTTAAGTCTGTTTGCCTCAGTTTCCTCATCTTTAAAATGAGCTGGAGAAGGAAGTGGCAAACCACTCCGGTGCCTTTGCCAAGAAAACCCCTGAAGAGTCAGAAATGGCTCAACGATAACAACAATGCATAGAAGAGACAGTAAGGTATAGTGGTGAGAAGGCCGGCCTGTAGCTAGGAATATCTTGGTTCACATCTTGCCTCTGACACATCTAAGTTACGGGACAGTTAAGTTTTCAGCACCCCGAGCAGCAACTAGCTGCTCTCTGCAACTTTGAAGTTACTCCAAGTTATTGGTCTGTGTCTATGGAGGTATTTTTCAAATGGAAAGTTTCTGACATTGATAAAATCATAGGTCTAACATTTAAAAATACACAATCATCATGCTCCACAACCACTGTCTTTTAACACATGAGCATGAGTTTGTACACGTGCACGCACACACACACTCGTGCTCTTGTTTTAAAAGGCGGTTGTGGAGCATGATGATATAATGGGAAAGGAAATTGAGAGATGGGAATATTTATATGGAGAAACATCACGAATGTATATGTGTATCGTGTGTACTCTAAACTCCTATGTATAGCATTTAGAATAGAGAAAGATTCTTTAAAAAAATGCATTAGCAAAGGATGTTGAATAATTATATATGAACTTTAGATGAGGGATTCTCAACCTTTGTGTGTGTGTCTCGTGAGCCCATTTGGCAACGTGGTGAAAACTGAATTCTTTAGAATATTTTTAACTTCATAAATACATACGATTTACAAAGGAAACAGGTTATATTGAAATAAAGATGTAATTTCCCCCCCATTCCCCCCAAGTTCATAGAGCCCCTAAAATCTATTCATGGATCCTTTCTTTGTTTAAGGACTTTAGATAATTGAGAATTTAGTCCCTTTAAAAAAAAACCATCACTATTAAAGAAGGAAGTTGCCAGTAACTATTTCAAAGACTCTCAACTTTTGATACGCATTTTGGATATAATTTTGTCTGTTTTAAAGCTATGTTGTGAAGTAATTCAACTTGCTGGGTTAACTATAAAGACAAAGGAAGCAATTAGAGGGCTTAATTCTCTACCCCCATATCTCAGTGCTTTAAGTACTGAATTTGGTGATTCTGCAGCTTCATATTAGTACTTCTAAGTTCCCTTTTCTCTCTATTCTTTCAGAATTAAAAAAAAAATCACAAGTTTTGGGGAAGTTCTTGAGAGAAAGAATATAATTAAGGACTCATTCTCTTCCTGTTTGCTATTTTACATGGGACTTCTATAGTTCATGAATTATAAATAAGAAAAAATAGGACTCCTATATCTAGGGTCTTTAATGGAAAGTTCTGGCCCCCAGCCTGGTTTTTGGGTATAAACCACTGTAAGAATTTAGAATATAAGGTAGATCATGGAAAATGTTAAGATTTTAAAAATCTAGACTTGAAAGTGAGACATTTAGAAGAAAATATCCTCTGGTCACTTCACAATTCTTCTCCTCTTCAGGCTTTCTGTTGTGCTTGGTATTACAGACAGACCGTGTCCTTTTGCTTGAAAATCTCTGCCCTGGGCTTCTACCACACTGATCTTGCTTGTGGTTGTTATTAAACACCAAACGAACAAAAGAGCCACACACAGCAGCATCCCGCATTCACCACCAATGCTAAATGAGTATTGTAGTCAAGTCGTCAACAAGCATTTATTAAGCACCCTCTGTGTGCCAGGTACAGGGCTAAGTGCTGGGTATACAGAGAAAAGCAAACAGCTCTCAGGGAGCTGACACCCCCAAATGGGAGACAACCGTGATGTTCGAACAAGATATGCGCAGGATAAACTGGAGATACCCTCAGTGGGGAGGCACTAAGATTAAGGAAGATTAGGAAAGGCTTTTTGCAGAAGGTGGGACTTTAACTGAGACTTGAAGTTAGAGACAAGAGGCAGAGATGAGGGGGAGAGAGTTCCAGACTTGGACGACAGCCAGTGAAAATACCCAGAGAGCATTTTGTATTATTTTCTCTGGGCGCTAAAAGCATCCTCTGTGACTCTGGCCTTCTACTTTTTTTTCTCCCTCCAGTGCTGTATCACAGCTTCAGCCAGTACTTCTATGAAGATGGCATCAAAATTAACATATCCATTATTTCTTGTTTTCCAAATGAATTTTGTTATTTTTTCTCATTCAGTAAAAAACATTTTTGATAATATAATTGGAATGGCATTGAATATTATAAATTAGTTTGGGTAAATTTGTCATTTTTATTATGTTGGCCCTGCCTACCCACAAACAATTAATATTTCTCCAGTTATTTAAATCTGATTTTATTTGTATAAAAATTTTTTTTATAATTGTGTTTACATAGTACCTAGGTTTGTTTTGTCAGGTGTACTCACAGGTTTTTTTATACTTCTCAGAATTATTTTAAATGGGGAATTTTTAAAATTATCTTTTATTACAGAGTTTCATTTGTGACTTATAAGAATGCTGAAGATTTATGTGGATTTGCTTTATATCCTGCTACTTTTCTAAAATTATTCATTGTTTCAGCTAACTTTTTAGTTGAGTCTTTGGGATTTTCCCAAGTATATCATTATATTGTCTGTAAAAAGAGGTAGTTTGATGACCTCATTCCATATTCTGATGACTTCTATTTCTTTTTCTTCTTATTGCTGTTGCTAAGGTTTCCTATACAGTATTGAATAACATTGGTGACAATGAGCGTCCTGTACTATGCTATGGAAGTGCTTGTTTTATTCCATAAATTAAAAATAAAACATAAAAAAGTCAGAAGATCCAGCCCTGCCTCTAGTTTCACATTTCTTACTACTAATAGGCTTATTATCCCTACTTAGATTTTTCACTAACTTCTGAAATTTAAAAATATAATGCCATTCCTACTTGGCCTTTATCTCCATTAATTCTGTTAGCACCATTATCCTACTGGTGCCCTGGTTCCTAATCTCGTAGTTAGATACCTTATTCATTTTCTCTATTGACGACATCCTGCAAATCGCTATGTCCTAATGACTCTTTCTCTGGAAAAACGTCCAGGTTTCTGTGACTTTGCATTTGACTGCTTTCTCGTTGCATCTTTTTGTAGCATCTCCAAGCTAGTTCTCTTGCTTAGAGTCTCTCCTCTCCTCTTTTCCATTTGGTATATATTTGATGCCTTAGGATAATGCTTCTTAGATATCTTTTAAAAATCTGTCATTCCTTTGCTTGATAGCCTTCAGAGGATTCCTCTGCCTTTTAGTTCAAAACTCAGCTCAGAATGCACTTACAGCCCTTTTCCAAATGCGCTCCTTGTGACTATCAAACATTTCTTAGCATTATAGTTATCGGTCACTTTATTCTACCCATGCTGCCATCAAGTCAAGTCAGTAAACATTTATTAAGGACTGACTGTGTGCTTTATTATTTATCTCATTCCCCTGTCTTCTGGAACAATGGCTTATTTCAGTATCTGGCACAAGACTTGGCTCTTTTTTCCCACTCCTTAAAAAAATTAAATGTTTATTGATATTCTTTATTTTACATTTCCAACATTTCCTAATGTGTCCCTCTAGCTACTCGTTCCAGGGAGCCATCTCCTATTACAGAATTTAAAAAAAATTTCAGCAAAACTGCCCAACACCCCTAATGAATCTGATGTTACATACATTGTTCCACCTCTGTTGTCCCCCCGTTTCTTTTGGGGAGACTCTTTTCTTTGGAGCCAAGTTTGGTCATTATAATTTTGCAGCATTCAGTTTCTGTGTTTTTGTGGTTGTTTACATTTACATCGCTCTCTGTCTGTCTCTCTGTGTCTCTGTCTCTGTGTCTTTCTCTTTCTTTCTCCCTTCAGGACTTCCTAGGAGTATGGTGATGAGATTCCTCTTCCCTGGTACTTATTATAGCTGTTTGCACATGGCATCACACATATGTGCTATCTGAGCATAGGTGACTGAACAGTGATCACGAGAAATAGATTTTCTGGGAAGATCTACAGAGAAGAAAATGACCAGTGGCAGAAGGATGACCCCAAGCCCTGGCCTGACTTGCCTGGAAACAGGGTTCCTAAAACAGATGATTGGAAGGTCATCCAAGGGCACTAGATCTCTCACTGCTAAACACACGTCCCCAGAAGTGAGTCAAGGACAATAACTCTTGCTCCATAGAACGGCTCCTGGAGGTCCATCCCCACAGATGCGCCTTGGGTAGACAAATTTGTATTACAAATAACTAAGGGAACAGAAAGAAATTTTGAGAGGGAGAGCACTTGGTGCTAAGGGGAGTCAAGAAGAGCTTTGTGTTGAAGACGATGCTTGAGCCTGAGTCTTGAAGGCAACTAGACATTCTAAGAGGTAGAAATTAGGAGGAAGTCCATCCCAGGACCTCAGAGCACTGAGCCTGAAGTCAGGAAGACTCATCTTCATGAGTTCAAATCTGGCCTCAGACCCTTATTAACTGTGATTCTGGACAAGCCACTTAAGCCTGTTTGCCTCAGTTTCCTCATCTGTACAATGAACTGGAGAAGGAAATGGCAAATCACTCCAGTATCTTTGCCAAGAAAACACCAAATGGGGTCACGAAGAGTCAGACACAACTGAAATGACTGAACGGATCATCATACACATTGTTTTCCTTCATATGCTTCTTTCTCTCTGTTAGTTCACAGACTTAACTTTTTCAGAAGTCTTCCCCCAAGAAATCCATCCCATACTGATAGTTTCTTTACCTTTCTCTTCCTTTTGTCAGCAATTTGGATGATATTACAATAGAGTTGCCTACATGTCCAAGTTGTTTCTTATATATTTCTCTTCCTTCTCCATCTAGCTTTAATTCAAGCACCAACTCTTTTCAAGGCACTTTCCTAGGTGTTGGGATAAAGACCAAAAAAATTAGTTTCCACACTGGAAAACTTATTTTTAACTTAGGGAAAACAGCATGTACAGAGAATACATACAAAATAAATAATGATAATTTTTTTTGGAGGGGTAGATGGGAAGTCAGCTGCTGAACAGAGCACGGAAAGTCTTGTGTAGTTTCTGAACTAAGCCTTGAAGGATACTAGAGATTCCAAGAGGAAGAGGTAAGGATGGAGAACATTTTAAGCATATTGTAAGAAATCTCTTCTAGGGCTTAGAGACAGGAAATGGAATCTCCTGGGCAGAGAACAGCAATTAAGCCAATTTGGCAGGGTTATAGAATGTGTCAAGGGGAGCAATATGAAATAAGCCTAAAAGTTAAATTGGAGACATTACTGAATTTAGCAATTGATAACCTCGGGTTGAGTGGTGCCATCAGAAACTTGATGGCAAGGAATTAGGAAGTCAATCAGTCAATCAATCAGCATTTCCCAAGTACTTATTATGTGCCAATCACTTTGCAAAATGCTAGGAAGGCAAATATAAAAAAGAAAGAGAGTCTCTGTCCCCAAGGAGATTACAGGCTGATGGAGGAAGACAACATAAGAAAGTAGGCTGAAAAGGGATGCGTTTGGGGAAGGCAGTGAGGGATGGGAAATGGTGGAAAAGTCAGAGAAGGCTCCAAGTACTGTAGTCAGATGAGAAATAGAGATGTTTTGAGCTGTACTCTCTTTTTAAGTGAAGGCTTCACCATCCAATCAGAAGGACAGAGGGTAGTGTCAGGGGTAGTGCCAAGGCTAATAGGATCTTTCAGGATGATGAGGTTTTTCCACTGATGAGCAGAGAAGGGAATAGGAGGTGAGGATATAGATGAAGGTTTGGTTTTTTTTTTAAGGAGTTTGGTAATGAAAGAGAAGAGAAATTTAGCACAGTAACTTGAATGAAAAGAATGAAGTAATGGTTTTTTGATAGTAAGCTCTTCAGGGGAAGGGACCATGGTTTTTAATTTTCATATTATGTCTTACATTGGTAGACTGAGCCATTCATTGCAGCTCCAAGAAAATAGCAGAGCAGCACTGAATGGTGATTGAATAGTCATGATGCTACCTGTCACTTTATTTTATTTCTTACATATCTTAAAAATTTCCCATTGTATGTTTTGCTTTTATATCACCTTTACTCCCAAAAATAGCCCTTCCCGTTCTCTACCCAGAGACCTAGTACCTGCAACACAGAGTAGGATGTTGTTGTTGTTCAATTGTTTCATTCTTCATGTTCCCATTTAGGGTTTTCTTGGCAAAGAGACTGGAGTGGTTTGCCATTTCCTTCTCCAGCTCATTTTACAGAAGAGGAAACCGAGGCAAACTGGGTTAAGTGACTTGCCCAGGGTCATACAGCTAGTAAGTTAGAACTCAGGAGAGTTTTCCTGACTCCAGGCCAACACTCTATCTACTGTACCACCTAGCTGTCCAAACAGGAAATAGAGATGAAAAAAAAGCATTTCTGCAAAATTAACTATCACATCAACTGAATATCACAATATATACCAAGTTCCACAAGCCCTGCTTCTGAAAATAATTTTTTCATCTATTCCTTGGCACGAAGCTTGATAATTATATGTCATCCAGACCCGTTCCCCCAACTTCTTTCCGTTTATTTTGCTGTAGTCACTTTGATTCCATCTTCCCATGTTTCTCTGTATTCTTCATCTTCATTGTGCAGTAACAATCCATTATGTGAATGGATTGCCTTTTGTTTAAGTCATTCCCCAACTGAAGGACGTCTTCTTTGTTTCCATCTCTTTGGTACTACAGAGAGATACTTGCTATTTTAAACACTTCCTGGTTCCTTGTAGGTCAAGGCTTTTTTTCTTTTTAAATAGGGCTTTATTTATTTGATACTGCTGTTTAAACATTAACTCACATTATTAGTCACTTGTTATGAAAATACTAAATAAAAGTAAATTTCAAAGAATCAGACAACTTAGATACCAGTTAGTACTTTCTTTACTAATCTTCAACAAGTTCTAATCACTTCTTAATTTAACACTTCTCTCTGTTTTTAAATTCTCAGGCTGATATACAGCCTTTCTAAGGTACTCAATCTTTTTCTTGTAGGCAAAATTCAAGGCTTTTCCCCCCCAATTTTTATAATATAAAGAGATGGATCTTCTATATGGTTGTGAGGTGTTAAGACCTGTCGTATGTGGCCCATCTTTCTTCTTATGTAGTTTCATTAACCTTTATGATGATGCAGGAGAAAGAACTCTGGATTTGGAGTTTGGAAGTCCTTTCTGTCTTTCTTCCCAGTAATGTGACCTTGGGCATTTGATTTCACTAAACATTCCTGAGTTTGTTTCCTTAGCTACAAGACAGGAACACGGTTACTTGTGCTACGTACTTCAGTGAGGAAGTGCTTAGATAGTGAGGGATGCTTCTTATACCTTAAATAGTGCTATACCTGTACAAATTGAGGTTGATCATGAGTTGATAGTTTAACATCCACTGACACTGTCAGGTATATGGCAGATGACCAGTTTAGGCAATATTTCCTAAAATACATCTCTGTCATAGAACATGATTGATCATGGTTTGCTTAAGCAGTCCTCACAGGATAAGCCAACACGGGCAGAAGAAATATTTCCTCAAGATGCAGCACAACTTCAGCTGATACAGAACAGATGTGATTTGCTGAGAAACAGCATATGCAGATAGATCAACCTAGCATGTAGCAATCACAGATGGGATGGTTCTTTTTTGAATAGGGTGTTGTCCTGCTGACTTATGGACTGCTCATGGTCACAAATAATACCAGATGTTGCAGATCAGATTTACAACAACAACAAAATACACCCCAGCAAAATCATGATCCAGACTTTACCCCGTGGGCTGTACTGAAGGGAATTTTGATCACATTGATCACCTCAGCCACATGTCACAGAAATCAATGAATATTTATCGAACACACATTCTTTACAGTGCATTGTGTTAGACTTTGTAGGAGATCTAAAGAGGCCTATAAATTCCCTCTGGTAGCGTAAAATCTAAGATGATAAATCCATGAAAAGAGAAATAACATAATTAGGTGACGTAATGAGTGAGATGACTGTGTACACAAATTTTACAGCAAAAGTTCACTGGGAGCAGCTAGGTGGTGCAGTGGATAGAGTAAGGGGTGATGGAGTCAGGAGTTTCAGAGTTCAAATCTAGCGTCAGACAGTTACTGACTGTGTGTCCCTGGACAAGGCACAGATTGCCTCCAAAAAAAAAATCCATTGGAAAAGAAAGGTACTTGTTGGATCAAAGTGATCAGAGAAAGCTTCACAGAGGAAGCGGTAAAGGAGCTTGGACTCAAATAAAAGTTCGAATTTAAATATTTGAAGAAGAATGAGAAAAGGACCAGAGGGCCAATTTGTAGGAGACCAAGTCAGAATTTGTAGGAGACCAAGTCAACATGGTTTGAGATTTTCCCTTACATGCTCTGCAGCCCAGGAGAGGATTGGATAAAGCAGGTGGTGAAGATAATCCAGGGTTCAGTATTGGCAAGACAGACAAAGTACAAGGTTAAAGGAATGAGGGGAACCTAGGATATTAGGCAGGGCATCACTGAAGTGACTGATAGGCTGGGTAGTGAGTTAAATGTAGTCCAAAGGGTATTCATGGACTCAGTGAATTGGAGTTGATTAACTATTTAAAGATCCAGGAAAAAGGAAAAAGTAGGTTTGTTGGGTGTAGTGCACGGAGAAACAAGACAGATAAATAAATTGTCATTAGAGAAAGAGAACACCAAATTGAAGAGGGAAAATAGTGTGATGACAAGGTCAGTAAACAGCAGATGATCAGCAGATCCAGGAGGTTCAGGGTCTGTGAGGCGAGAGTATCAGATGAGTATCTCATTAGATATGTTTAAGGTTATTAGGGATAAGTGCAAGAGATGGAGTGGAGAGGAAAAACAAACTGGGCTTTGAATTTATTGAACAAGGTGGAATAGTGCCTTAGAGGCCAGTTGACAGTAATGAAAAAGGTGTAAGAAAGGGTGCTACAGATGAATCATAGAATTAAAATATCAGAGCTAGAAATTTCCCATGAGATGATCTAGTACAACTTCTTCATTTTCTTTTTCTTTTCTTTTTTTGGAGGCAGTTGGGGTTACATGACTTGCCCAGGGTCACACAGCTGAGGCTGCTTTTGATCTCAGGTCCTTGTGAACGCAATAGAGCTGGTGCTCTATCCACTGGGCCACCTAGTTACCATTCAACTTTTTCATTTAAGTTGGTACTCAGGGAGGTTGTACTTTTGCACAAGGTCATATGACTAGTAAATGTCAGAGTTTGGACTTGAACCCAGGTTTCCTTTGGTCTTTCCCCCCCCCTTTTCAATTCCAAAATTTCTCCCTCCCCATACCCCCTCCCTGTCCATTGAGAAGGCAAGAAACACAATCCCTATTATACATAGGAAGTCACGCAAAGGATATCCTATGGTCTTTTCACAATAGACCATAAGGATGGCAAAAACATAATATTAGGAAGAGTCTCATTATGGTTAGTGACACAAGAGCAAAGGTTTGATCTCTCCTGTCAGTTCAGTAGACAAAGTGGGACCTCTCCTGAACGTTAGTGTGCAAGTGTTAGCACAAGTCAGATGGAGGAGGAACGTTAGAATAAGTGAAGGTTTGTCCATTATATAGTGGATTTCTATAGGGTGTGGTGGAAGGGGAGGTTGGATCGAACTGAATTGATTTGTGAGACCAAGGGCACATGGTAAGATTTAGATGCTTTTACTGAAATCCAAAGATATGGAGAGCCTGATGAAAGAAACATAAGATGAGGGCAGAGGGGAACCAAGGTATAGGCACTAGTTGTGGGCGTGAGAAATGCTGTTTTATCACCTGAAATGAGAGAGTAGAGATGGGGGTGAAAAATCTATCATACAGAAGAGTGAATGAACGAAATACTGGCCTTGGCCTCACCGATTCAGGAGCCTTCCATGTATGTAGAACTTCTGTGACTGTTGAAGGGATGATGTCATGCATCATCAAGTAATAATGGGGACAGAGACCACTGAATTTGGGGTCAGAGCTCAAGGGAAGGGGATAAACATTTACTGACAGAACCTACTATGTGCCAGATACTGTGCTAATCTCTTTACAAATATAATCCCATTTGCTTAAAGGGCCTACGTTGGAATGACAGCTGTTACATACCACCTGTGAGACTTTGGGAAAAATCACTTTACTCTCTCAATCTCATCTATAAAATTAAAGTATCAGACTTGATTCCTAAGAAACCATCCATTTCCAAATGGATCTAGTGACTATATCCAGTAAACCCCTGTCCTCAAGATTTCCATGAATCTTGCCATCTTTTAATGTTACATACAACAAAGGTTAATCTGTATCCTTTAGTACACTTGCCAATGTTATCTCTTAGGTCTTATTTTTCTTGGTTCCTTGCTAAATTTGTTCTCTGCCCAGGGTTATGCCTGTTATCCATTTCTTTTGTTTTTCTAAATTATTCCCTAAATTCTTCTCCATCATTTTAATGTGAATGATAGAGCTGTTTTCCTGATAATTTTATAGCTCTTAGTCAAGAATAGACTTTCTTTAAGAGATGGCCATGCAATTGATACAAAGCAAGTGTAATTTATTCATTTATTCTTTCAGCAGTCATTTATTAAGCACCTACTGTATGCTAAACCCTGTGCTTGGCACTGGTGGAGATACAGTGATAATTAAGACAGGGACCCTGTCATTTCATTTTACAGTCATTTTATTTTGGTGTTGCTTCTTTCTGTTGAAATTAAAGGATGTGGAACCACTGAACTGGTGGAAGTCCCCGGCTTGCTGCCAGTGGAATATTTGGCAAAGTAACGAACTAGCTTTTGTTTTCCTAGTCTTAGTGTGATTTTTTTTTTGAAGGGATGTTTTCTTTTTCTGGACTAACTCATTCAGTACTGAGAAAGCAGGAAAGCTAGCTTTCCTGTTCCGAGCAATGAACAAAAAGCAGGCAACGGATGGAGATATCCTGTTCTAGAATACTGGGAGCACCTATCTTATAGAAATCTGTTTCTTTAGTTTAGTCTTCTTTTTTTTCATTTTAAAATTATTTTATCTTATTTCAGTTAACAAGCATTTATCTTCCCTGCCCCCCCATCCCTGGCCCCCATACAAAAGAAAACTCAACTTTTATAACAAAATATTCATAGACAAGTAAAACAAATTTCCACATCAGCTGTTTCCAAAAATATATTTCTGCATCTTGACTCTGTCATCTGTCAGGAGGAGGTAGCATGCTTCATCATCAGTCCTGTGGAATCAGAGTTTGTTACTGCATAGATCAGAGTTAGTTTTCAGTTGTTAAGGAAAGCAAGGCGTGGAGGAGGAAAGAAAAAAGTTACGTTTCTGCTGAACTGCTAAAAATTACTGAAGTAAAAACTACTGATAATTCCAACAATACCAGAATTGTTTCCATTTTGTCATTATTCACGATGTTTATGATATCATTATATTATTATGATGTTTAATAAAGCAGATTTGTGTGTATATGTGAGAGAGAAGGACAAAAAGACAGAGACAGAGAGACAGATAGTGAGTTATGGAGAGATAGAGACAGAGAGAGACAGAGACAGAGAGAATGACAGGAATTCCTGGGTCAGACAAGGAGATATATGATACATGGTATTTATACCAGCTAAACTGATGAGATCTAAGGTAATTTCCAACTTTAGTCTATGATATAGAATATGAATTTTTCTTTTAGCCTGTTGTTAAATTATATATAAATATTAAAATTTATTTTCGAATGTTTTCTTGTCTTAGTTTCAGTACTTGAAGAATCTGTCATTTCATCCATGTAGAGCAATGCAGTAAATCAAATTAGTGTTATCATATGGAAAGGCTGACCTGTGGCTCTATTCAGTTTCTGTGACTACCTTAGACCAAAACTCTCTTCCCTTAGCTACCACTTTTCTACTTGTGAGCTATCCTACTGTTAGAATGTAAACTCTTTGAGGGCAGGAAATATCTCCCTATTTGTATTCTTAGCATAGCAGAGTGCTGTCTTTTAATGATGCATGATAAACGCATAATAAATGCTTGTTGATCAGTTGATTGGATCCAGAACTGAGAGTTTTATGAGTTGCTGTGGCCAAAACAAATTGTCACTTGGGTAGTCAAATTTCTTGTGGTCTCCAAATTTAACTAGGTTGTTTACTGCTGGGCCTGTTCTTGAATGTTTTCTTGGAAGGACCCATCAGTCAGTCAACAAGCATCTTGCTTTTGTGCCAGTAACTGTGCCCAGAACAAGGCACCCAAAGCAAAAACAAGGTCCCTGCCTTCAAGGAACTTGGATGCTAGCAGAGAGAGACAACGTGCAAATAACTGTATAAGTACTAGACCAGACCTGCACAACTGGAAGTAGGGAGAGGCCAAAATTAAACTAGACTCAACTTCTTTAGGCTGCAGATGGGTTTTTAGAGACTCACTTTCCGAGGTGTAATTAATGATTGAACTATTTTGCAAATAAACCATATTTTAAAAGGGAAATTTCAATTAATATCAATTAATTGCACTCAGTACTTAAGATTTTTATTTATCATGAAATCACATTAATGTTAAAAAGTTATATTGCTAAGTGGTACAAGTTTTAATACATTTTTCATTACATTTCTTTCAATGCATTTCTTACTGTTTACATTTAGTTAATGGGATGTGTTACACTTCTTGTCAGCAGTTTATCATAGTCAAGAACCATGTTTAAAATTGATTTCTTTGGAAATCTGAAAACTAACCTTAGTAGTTATTTTATTTTCTGAGTTTACTTTCTTGAAAAACTATTGTTTCCCATTAAGATTTTTTAACACTTTGGACACTTTAATTTCTTTTTCATTGGTGTTCCATTTGCTTAAGTCGGGACGTTTTGATTCTAAATGGCAATGAAGATTGTATTCCTTCAGAATGTTCTCGGCAAACAAGACACAATATTTGGTCTCTCCTGTAAGTAAACAAGTATCTGTTTGTCCACTCTGGATTAAACACTGTGTCCTGATTTGATCTTCCATTTCTTTTTATCACCCATTTTACAAAAAGTCACCCCAAAAGCTTTAATGTTAGAACCAAAAAATCTCCACAGTCACTGATCACATACAAAGAAGTACTAAACTGAGTGTCTGATATTGGTGAGAGCGCAAGATACTTAGGTACCTTGGAGGGTGGCCACACAGTGAGGGAGGAGAAGAAGCCCTCACGTTGTTGCTGCTCATGTCAGAGAGGGGGATCAGTCGTGTTGGTGCTTGGCTGCACTCACTTGCTCACTGTTCAACGCCAGTAACGACCAGCCAAAAACATAGCAAAAAGGTATGACTCTTGCTCCTCTCAGACTAGAGATAGACTGATGATGTTTGGTGGCCATGGGAGAGAGTTCGCAGCGGCAACTTCAGGTGGGTTGAGCGGGACACAGACAATGCCTTTGTTACATCTTTAGTTTCTTTTACACCCTCTACGTTTTTCGAAGGCTGCCCAAAATCCTTGACGGGCTGTGGGCCATATGTTGTGCAGGCCTGTGCCAGACATATTCAATAAAAATGGAAGGCAACCTCAGAAGGAAGTTACTCCGTGATTGGAGACTATAGGAGGTGAGATTTGAAACCAGGGAAACCAGAAGGCCCAGATGAGGAGAGAAAGCAAACTGGCATATCTTTTAAAAAACGAGATGAGGTGGAACTGCTTGACCATGGGAAACACCTACAGAATATTTTCATGAAGGGTCATACCGGAGGTGATTCCTAAATGGTAGGTCTTTACATACCTGTCTTTTGAATAGAACTGAATGAACCCATAAGGAGGTATCCAAGTGAGACGTCAGGAAAGGCCCCATAAATAAAGCAAACTAAGAAATCAACAGTAAATGAAACCGTCCACAGCCCTTGGTGAGTAATATTTACAAGTGAGGTATTTCTTTTACTGGATCTTAAGGCCTTTAATTCTGTGTTGCCACAAATCTCTGTCAATTTACAAGAGAATGGGTAGGGCGAGGAGAGAGGGAAGTGGGTGGAACACAAGAGTAATCCTCTGAATTGGTTCTGAGGCATGTACATCAGGGAAGATGTGGTGTAGTAAAGATGACGTTAGACTTGGGGGTCAGAATACCTGGAATGAAGACCTAAGTCTATTACATATTGTGTGACCTTGGGCAAATCATTGCATCTCTTTCATTTTCAGTATCCATATTTGTAAAATGGGTGTTATATAATTTTAGAATTTATGTTGGCCAACTCATTTTATAGTTAGGTAAACTAAGACCCATACAGACTAAGAGTGATTCATACAGGGTCATATTTTTAAATGGTAGAACTATAATAATTGGAACCTACGTCTCCTGTTTCTTAGATTATGGTTCTTTCTGTTATGGATAATAATTCTTATAATTACTTTCCTCCCTTTCCTTCCCACCCTTCCCCCATTACATATCACCATTTCTCAAATTGTATTCTAAAGAGACTATGATATTTCATATAACAGTTCCACATCAATAATATTTTCTTCTCCAAAATACTAAATTTGACATTAAAAACCTTGATGTTTATTACATATAGTAATTTTCATTTTGAAAATATCCCTAATTTCTCCAACTCCCTCATTTTATTTCCTATATTAGAAGCAAATAGGTTGCATAGTGGGTGGAGAGCTGGGCCTCAAGTTAGGAAGAGCCATGTTCAAATCCAGCCTCAGACACTTACTAGCTGTATGACTCTGGGCTGGTTAATTAACCTTTGTCTGTTTACTCAACCATACATGGGGACGATAATAGTACTTACCTCCCAGGGTTGTTGTGGATCAAATGAAGTAATATTTATTAATTGCTTAGCACTGTCTACCGTATAGTAGGAGTTTAATAAATGTTTACGCCTTTCCCTTCCCCTTCCCTCTATTCTACACCTTCAGCTTCTAGTTCCCTTTACCAACATATTCCAAGCCCAAAAGTGATCTATGATCAAATTAGTTTGAGAAATAGGATGTGATGGGGCTCGAACTGTCATTTCATTGTTATAGGGAATTCCAGATGCAGAAACCCCCTCTTCCAATGCACTTCTTCAATTTATAGAATAGAAGAGTTCCATGGGGGCACTGATAAATCAAGGGATTTTCCTGGGATCACATATCCAGGATGTGACTGGAGAAATAACAGATCAGATAAGCTAATTTATTAATTTTTTCAGCAAGCATTTATTAAAGCATCTATTAGGTGCTATGTATACTGAGACAGAAATGAAACAGACCCTCCCCTCAAGGAGGCTTTATTCTATTGGAAGTGGAATAATATTTATATAGATAAATACATAATAATTTGGGGGTGAGAAAGGGCCACTTACTCAAAATGAGTAAGGAAAGGTCTAATACAGAGGTCTAATACTCAAGCTAAATTTAGTTTTTGAGTATGGAGGACAGTCACTCTGTGCAAAGACATGCAGGCAGAAAATGATAGACTGATAAATAATAAAAAGACATTGTATCCATAACATACTATAATAACTGACATTTATGTAATGATTTAAGATTTAAAAAATGTTTTTCTCATAACCTTGTAGTAAGAAAGATGGCATAATTCCCAATTTAAGTTAAGGAAACTGAAGTTTTAAGAGACTTAATTCAAAGTCACTGTAGTTAAGTATCAGACCTAGGATTCAAATCTGGGTCTCCTGCCTCTGAATCCAGTGCTCCATCTGCTATTATTAGGAAAACCAAATGTAGTTTAACATTACTTGAAACATTATAGGAACCCTATGACATTTCATAATTATAAAATACGCTCAAAGCTGCCTCTCCAGCCATCTCCTTTTAAAAAGTGTTGGTAGGGAATGGGTAAAAACTATGGTAGATGGGGTGGCTAGGTGGTGCAGTGAATAGAGCACTGGCCCTGGAGAGTCAGGAGGACCTGAGTTCAAATCCGGCTTCAGACGCTTAACACAAAAACTAGCTGTGTGACCTTGGGCAAGTCACTTAACCCCAATTGCCCTCCAAAAAGCAAGAAAACTTTAAAAAAAAATCATCTTATTAAAAAAAATATGGTAGGTGAATGTAATGAAATATTATCATGCGATAGGAAAGTGATGAATTGAGGTAAGGCATAGTAGATAGAGAACTGTCCTTGAAGTAGACACCTGGGCTCAATATTCTACCTCTGACCCTTGGGAAAGCTTATAGGGGACTGATGGAGATAAAAAGAAACAGGACCAAAATAACAGTATACATAATGACTACAACATGTAAATGAAAAGATCACTAAAAGGAAGGCAAACTTTAGGTATCTGATCAAGAAAACTGATAATGTAACACATCTTCTGCCTCATCAGGAGGGTAAGGAACTTTTATGTATTGTCAGCAATAGGTGTTGTATCAAATATTCTGTTTATTAATTTTTCTTTGTCACAAGAGAGGGTTAAATTTGGAGTGTGTATAGGGGTTTTATTTCCCATCAGTGACTGGTATAAAGGGCAAATGACTGAAATGCTGTTGTTTTGTTTTGTTTTTTAAAGTAGCAACTTTATGTACACAAGCATTAAAGGAAATTGAAAATATTTTTTTTTCTTGAGTTTAATGATGTCACTTTCATTGCCAAATCTATTGGCTTTTTTTTTGCGTATCTGTAAGATGTTAGAGATGCAAGGGGTCCTAGATATCACCTCTTCTTACACCCTTACTTCCTTATTAGGGAACAGATCTAGCCATTGACTCAAAGTTTTATACCTAGCAAGTCACAGCATTGGAATTGAACAGATTCCCCTCAGTTTCCTCATCTGCAAAATGAAAGAGACCAATGACCACATCAAGGATTTTTACCCTGGGATCTGTGAACTTAAAAAAAAAATTGTTTTGATAGCTAAATTTCAACATAATTGTTTCCTTTATAATCCTATAAAGTTTATGGATTAAAAAATATTATTCTGAGAAAAAGGGTCTACAGTCTTCTGTAGCCTTTCAAAGGGGTCCATGGACTAGAGCAATGGTGTCCAACTCAAATAGAAGCCAGTGAATGTAGGGGTGCCATTAAACCATGTATAAAGATCCCTCTAGGAAGCATATTGACTGAGAAAACCACAGATTAACATTATCTTTATTCTATATGTATATTTTTATTTATTTTGTTAAATATTTCCCAGCTACATTTTCATCTAGTTAAATCAGTGGTCAGTGTTAGACACCTGGGTACTACAAGAACTCTTCTAATTTGGCTATGAGTCTATGATTTTAAGTAGAATTGTACAGCCTCAAAAAGTAGTGGGGTTCTAGTATTGCAGAGGAAAAGCCTGACACAGGTATGAATTGGTCTTGGAGATTCTTTCTGATTCTGGGAACCAGAACTGTGTCTTTGCATTGAGTCCAGTGATCTCTCCACTACACCTTCTCATTCCTATTTTCTTTGACCCCTCTACACATTTGACATCATTGACCGCTTCTTCTTGGATCCTTTCTTTTCCATTGGCTTTTGGGATACTCTACCTCTTCTTTCTCCTGCTATTTTTCTAATTACTCCTTTGTCTCCTTCACTTCTTTTCATCTTCTTGTTCCTGAGGTAGATGTTCTTCAAATCTCTGTTAAAAAAAAAAAGATGAGAGAATTAAGGAGGGAGAGAGCAGTTTTGATTGAGGGGTGGGGCCGATCTGAGAATATATAGAAATGCCAAGCTGAGCCTTGAATGAGAACAAGGCAGAGATGATGAGGGAGTGCATTTCTTGCACTGGGGCCAGATTTGAGGTGTGCTGTGTATGAGGTAGCATAGACATGTTGAATTCTGGGAATAACTGGTAGCCACATTTGACTTCGATGCAGACATATAAAAGGGAATAATGTGATATAATGCTAGAAAGGTGGAGTCAGATTGTAGAGGGCTTCAGTGCCAGGCTGAAGGGTTTGTCTTTTATTATAGAGATGGTATTTAGCCATGAAAGGTTTTTGAATAGGGGTGGGACATGGTTAATTAGTAGGTGTAGTCAGTGTCTCCCCATTTACCTGTTTCTATCCCTCTTTAATTATTGATGTCTTTTGTTTTTACATCACAGCAATTTTTGGCTTGCTCCTTCCCTTAATTCTCTCCCCTTACCCCTTACCTTCCCATGAATCTTTCTGTGTAATAAAGAAAGAAAAAGTTTAAGCAAAACTTAACTGTCACAAAGAATGTGTTTGACAGTTTATGCAAAATTCCATTCCCACAGTAATCTGCCTCTCTCATAAATGATAATGGCATATTTCTTCATTTTCTTCCTGAGGTCAAGATTGTACAGTCTTTTTCCTTAGAAGTCTCATCTGCTTCCCATCTTTAACTATCATATTTATGCACATGGCTCTGAAGTTTACCTCTTTGGTACTAAGCTCCCTGTGTCTCGTGAACTCTATTCCCATATGTTCATAGCTTGATGGATGTCTCCATTTTAACGTCCCACCATTGCCTCAAACTCAATATAGTGAAACAAAAGTCCCTATCTTCCTTCTAAAATTGTCTCATCCTTGTTTATATCAGATGAAAACCCATTTTATTAGTCAACCAAGATTGAAACCTCAGGTTCATCTTTCATTGTTTCCCTATACACCACATATAATCAGTGTTCAACTTTTCATTGACTCTCCTTCCATTCTATCTTTTGCATGTGGTTCCCTCTTTTTTCTTAGTTTAAGTCCTCATAACCTCTCACCTGAACTATTATACTAACATCTTATGAAATGATTTCCTCAGTGCCCCAGTCTTATAGTCCGTCTTACAGAGCCACAGTATCATATAGAGAGAGCTTGAAGAGAATTTAGTCTAGTCATATCATTTTACAGATGAGGAAAGTGAGGCCTAGTGAAGTGAAATGTCTTCCCCAGGATTATGAAGGTGGCAAACAGCAGAGCTTGTATTCAAACCCAGATTAGTTGACTTCAGATCCAATAAGCTTTCCATTAGGCCATGCACAGTTTGATCATGTCACCTCTAGTTTTAAAAATTGTTAGTGGGGGCGCCTAGATTACGCAGTGAATAGAGCACTGGCCCTGGAGTTGGCCTCACTTAACACAAAACTAGTCATGTTTCCTTGGGCAAGTCATGCCCAAGTTAACCCCAATTGCCCTACCTTCCCCCCTCCAAAAAAAAAAAGCAAAAAAAAAATTGTTAGTGATTTCCTGTTGCCTGAGAATAAAATTCAAAATTTTTTCTCTAGGAATTCGAGTCCCTCCATAATCTAGTTCAAATATATCCTTTTGTTTTCCTTTTCCCTTCCCCTTTTCCTTTTCCTTCTTTCCCCTTCCTTCCTTTCCATCCTGTTCCTGTCCTGTTTTCCAGTCTCACTCAAGCTCTACATCTGATCGCTCATGAATCCAATCCCATTACTGACCAGCATGGGAGCTTTGACCTGTTTTGCTTTTGTCGGTTCTCTTGTCCTTAGGCAGCCTGGTTTCCATCCCATCCCAGGGGGGCTTGCCGGATTGGTGTTGGATTTATTGCAGACACTTGAACAACTTAGCCCACTATAGCTCAGAATTCCTGAGCTCAAGTGATCTACCAGGCCCAACTTCCCCCACGGCAGGGTGTGTGCCGCCATGTCTGGCCCAACATATTTTTTAAATCCTATCTGATACTCCTCCTTTCCACATACTCTGTACAGTCAAACTAGAATGTTCTTATTCCATCCTTAAAAGTCTTCTCTTCCATCTCAGTCAGTTAGAGTCCTATGGAATTGCAAGTGCTAGCACTAGTATTGTCTGTCCCATGAAACCCTCCTAGATTGATCTGTTTCTCTCCTCAGTGTGTCTATTAGACAAAATGCGTGTTGAGTTTTTTCCCTTCCTCAATCTATAAATGACTTTTCATAGTACCCTGTTTTTTTCTTTTTCACCTAATATATTCTTCCTTGTAGTATACTCACTTTTCTATGTATCATATGTTCCTTACTAGATTGTAAGTTTCTTGAAGGCTGGAATTCCTTTCTTAGCATGGGCTCACCCCCTCCCTCTTGCAAATTCCAGTTTTAATTTGTGCAAGGAACATTACTTTGTCTTCATGGCCCTGTGTGCCACAGTGTACTAACAATTTAGATATTCTGGCAGTCAGGGTGAGAAAGTTTGATGTCTGTCTAAATATTTATGCAACAGCTGTCAGCATAGCAGTCCGTTTGCTTTAGTGTATGAAGACAGGAGAGAAAACGTTCTGGTGTGTCATGGGGCCAAACTGATAGGGTTAACAGCTATGAAAATATAAATATATAATTCGAGGTTAATAGTTTTAAATTCAGAGTCCCAGCCTTGAACTGGATCAGAGACCGGAGCTGCAGTGGGTTGCTTTTTGGGTCTGATGTGACTGCCGTTAGTAATTGCCTAAGTTCGGTCAAATAAGATGCCCCAGAGAGGAATCTCTGCAGGGCTGATGGAGCAGCGTGTCCAATAAGTAGATTTTGCCTGGCTCTGCTAGCATCCCAACACGACCATTGACTGCACTGATTTTGTACAGTAAAACAGAGAGGAGAGAGCACTGGCCTGGGAAGTCAGAGACCCAGGTTCTAGACCTGGCTCTTTGATTTGCTGTATGATCTCTCTAGACCGAAGTTTCCATCAGTGGAACTGAAACTTCCTTCTGACTCAGACAATTCTGAGTCTGACCCTTTCACAGTCTTCTTCTTCCTTTTCAGCGCCATACTTGACTAGTGTTAAGTGGAGAAGTGGCTCCAGTTTATTGAACAATAGAATTTCCTTTTGGATACAACAGGTCTACAGAAATGGAATATTAGGCAGCAGAATATGTAGCCAATTCACTTAGGAAGATGAGTTCTTTTGTTTTGTACTTGGTAGTCTATGGTTTAGAACCGTTCTCTGCTGAAATTACTAAGTATTTTTCTGATTTCCTGGATAACCAAGAACTTAGTTTTGGCATTTGATGTATATCTGTCTTTTGGGTTGTTAGAGATGTGCAAGTTGTGTGAAAGAAATGATATAATTAAACCTTCTTCCCCCACTTCTTCATTTCTTTTCTTCTCCTCCCTCCCTCCCTCCTTCCCTCCCTTTCCTCCCCTCTCCCTTTCTTGTCCCTCTTTCATTTCCTTCCTTCTTTCCTTCCTTCTCCTTTCCTTCTCTTCCTTCCCTTCGCTTCCCTTTCCCTTTCCTTTTCCTTTTCCCTGTCCCTTTTTCTTCCTTTCCTTTCCTTTCCTTTCCTTTCCTTTCCTTTCCTTTCCTTTCCTTTCCTTTCCTTTCCTTCCCTTCCCTTCCCTTCCCTTCCCTTCCCTTCCCTTCCCTTCCTTTCTCTTCCCTTCCTTTTCCTTTCCTTTTTCTTTCCTCTCCTTTCCCCTTTCTTTTCCTTCCCTTTCCTTTTCCTTCCTTCCTTTTTTCTCTCCATCTTTCTTTCCTCCCTCTATCACTTCCTCCCCCCAATTCCTTCTTCCTCCCTTCCCTTCTCTCCTCTCTCCCTCCCCCTCTTTTTCTCCCTCTCCTTCTCTCTTCTTTCTTTCCCTCTGCCTCTCCTCTTCTCCTTCCCTAGTGTAGCAAATGGCTGGTTTGGGAGCTGTGCTGGGTTAATTTACCCATTTTCTGAAAATGCACAGATGTCTCTGCCTAAAAATTTATAACAGCCATTATATCACGGACCCAGTCACTGCAAATTTCTTGTGTATATTCTGAAATGTCTCTTTCAGTGTCTGGCTTCCATCTGCATTTCAAATTCAATTCAACAGATGTTTATTAAATGCAGACGACATGGAAGGTACTGGGGAGACAGAGCGATAAGACTCAGACCTTGCTCTCAAGGAGTTTATAGTCCAGTAGTTGAAGATTGCATCACTTTATTAGTTACTTCTGGTAGCACACCAAAGATTATCTGGAAAACTTGATAGGATGGGGTTGGATAAATAATAATAATCCTGTTATCACAGTGTGATCGTATGTGCTGTTATTAGATTTTAAAATGTATTCGCTGTCTCTCTTCTCACCTCTGCCATCTGCTACACTTTTACATTTTATCACTGCTGATTGAATTTTTGCCAAGTTGACTTTTCTCTTATAATCTCTGTCAATTATCCTTCTTTTAACAAAGATAAATCCCAACTTTTATATTCTGTTGCAACATTGTCAGGTCCCCTTCCACATACCAGCACAGCTTATCTCTTGCCAAAGTAAGCTTCCTCTCTCCTGATTACGCAGAATTTTCATTCTGTTTTGAATCCTTACTTGTGCCCCTCTTCACCTTCTCTACCTCCCCTCATCCCTTATGAGCTTCCACTTAAAAGCTTAGATTTTATTTTTTTATGAAGTCCATAAGAAGAACCACCTCCAGTATAGGTTGACTTCCAACTGCCCTTTCATTTGTTAATGGCAGGTATCCCATAACATCACCACTCCATCTAGGCTATATCATAATAATCTCATTAATATAGCATAACTAAATCCTGTCTTGATTCGACAGAATACCATTGTAACTGATTGTCAGAAACATGGTGGTGCTTGTTGATTTACTGGCCCATTATTCTATGATACTATGGTGATTGCTCCAGAAATCAAGTCAACAAGCATTTATTAAGCTCCTCTGTGTACTCTGTACTATGCTAAACATTGGTTGATATGAAGAAAGGCAAAACCAGTCTCTACCTCAAGAAGCTCAGTCTAATGGGGAAGCCTATATACAAAACAAATATGCAAACAAGATGTATATGTATATTTACATATATTACATATATATTTATATATATATAAATTTGAGATACTGTCAGAGTGTATTAACATTAACATAAACGTTAAGGACTTCCCAGAAAGGCTTCTTTCCAAAGCTGTAATTTTGGCTAAGACACTAAGGAAGTCAAGAGAAACTGGGATGCTGAGGTGAGGAGGGAGAGAATTCCGGGCGTGGGGCATAGCCAGTGAAAATGTTTGAAGATGGAGAGTCTTTTGTGAGCAACAGCAACAGTATCACTGGTTGTAGAGTGGAATAAGGCTGGGAAGGTAGAAAGGGGCCACCTCATGCTTAACATCATTTTTTTAAAAAACATCATGTGTATGTTGAACCAATTACTGACATTAGACAAAGACCTAAGGAGACGTTTCCCCTTTTAATTGCTCTTGTCACCATATGCGTAAATTCCTCTAACATTTGCACCATCCCTAGGTCAATTTTATGTAAGCCTCTGTAGCTGTAAACTCTGGAAGGACAGGGACTGTTTGATTTTTGCATGTATGTGTTTATATCCCCTGGGGCCCAGCCCATTGCCCTGCGCATAGGAGACGTTTGAAAAATGTTTGTTAAACTGAATTTTCCTCTTATGTCATAATGACTTTGTGGAACTGGAATGATAGAGTTTTCCCTTTCTTCCTTCCATCTGGTGTGCTGGACTATGGGGTAGTTTGAAGAAAGGAGTGATTGCAAAGGAAAGCGTGAAGATAGTCTGCCAGGAAAATTGTAGGTATCAAAATTTTGGAGAAGATGCTGGATTTGGAGATGGGACAACCCGAGTTTCAGATCCCACGTCTGATACTTCACAGTTGGATAACCATGGGCAAGTCACTTAACCTCTCAGATCTTGAGGTTCCTCATTTGTAAAATGGGTATAGTTTATTGATTATATCTATCCCATAAGGTTCTTGTGAGGCTGAAATGAGAATTTAGTTGAAATGTTTTGCAAATTTAAAAGTTCCATAAACTGATGATGATGATGATTCCATATCAAGTTTGGAGAGATCATTTTATCCTTCCTTTCCTAGTTTTGATTAAAGCATATGGAAGAAAGTGTTCCTAATTTCCCTGTATATTAGTGGCTTCCGCTAATAATAACATCAGTACACATTTACACATCACTTAAAAAAATTCTGGAGTGCTTTCTTTCCTTACCTGTCTTAGTTCTATGATGAAGGTTGTGAAAGTGTTGCTATCTTCGTTTTACTTACGGGAACACTGGGACTCTGAGAGATTGTGATTTGCCCATGATCTTATAGAGAGTAAGTATCTAAGGTAGAATGTTAACCTGGATCTCCTGGTTCCAAGTTGACATGGACCTATCCTACATCTTTGCTGTTGCTCAGAAGGGCTTGTTGAAAGGATGAGAATGAATAAAATTGCCAAGTGAGAAAGGAAGAGAAGAGAGATGTATGCCTTCAGGGCATACACTCCTGAAGGAGTCAGGAAGGAGAAGAGGGGCCTAGAAAGGAAGCAGAGCTGGTGATAGAGAAAGTAGGAGAACAAAGACATGGTGATGTTTCCAGGTAAAGTGATATCTTGATTTGCAAGTCAGTTGGATTTAAGTGAGGCCAGAGGGTGCAAAGTCACCATCCTCACTCCCTCCTCCAGAGCTATCCCGGTGCAGTGGCCAGACACAGATCAGGACAACTGGAGATGGCCTTCGATGTAGTGGGAGACCTTGGCCTTTTTAAGTTAAGGTCTTTCCCAGGTTTTGGTTTGTCTGAGGCAAGACACGATCAGTGATTAAGACTAGGTAGGAAATTGGGCAAAAGACAGCTTCTTTTACCTACTCAAAATTTGTTTTTAGCGCATAAAATGTGTTTAATGAATCCTTGCTGACTGACTTTAAGTGAATAGTTTTAGAATAGTAATATCCAGCATATATATAAGCCTTTAAACTTTTCAAGGTGCTATACATAACATTTTTTATTTCATTTGATCCTCAGAGCTGTGAAATAAGGCCTTTTATTATCCCCATTTTTAGATGAGAAGACTGAGGTTTAGAAAGATTCATCACCTTGCCTGTAGTCTCACAGTTCATGAGTGTTACACGTAAGATTTAAACCAAGGTCTCTTCCTGACTCTCAGGCCAGCTCTCTTTCCTCTGTACCACACTGATCTTGGTAGAGTGGTGAAAAGAGACCATATTCCTCTTTGCCGCTGTGTATACCTAGGATGTTGTTTTAAAAATTATTAGTAGTAATACTGACAGGGCAGCTAGGTGGTACAGTGGATAAAAGCACTGGCCTTGGAATCAGGAGGACCTGAGTTCAAATTCAGCCTCAGACATTTACTAACTGTAACCTTGGGCAAGTCACTTAACCCTGATTGGCTCAAAAAAACCCTAAAACAAACCAACCCAAGCTCCCTGAAAACCCCAGACCAAAAATAGTGGTGTTGTCTTTTGAGTATTAGTAACAGGTTCAGATAAAAAGTATATTTAAAATTTTGTTCCCCTTTCCCGTCTTCCTTCTGACAGGTAACTATAGTTTTCAGCCTCTACCTTCTTCTTCCTTGCAATTGAAAATGATGCCATTCGTTTCCACTGCCTGGTTTCCTTCAAGTCCTGGGAAAAATTCCACCTTTTACAAGAAGGCTCTCCCTCATAAGAGTCTTTCCCTCTATTGATTTTCTCCATTTTACCCTGTTTGTACGGAGTTGCTTGCTTGTTGACCCCTTCATTAGACTGTAAGCTCCTTGAGAGCGGGGACTGTCCTTTGCCGTTTTTTTGTGTACCCAGTGCTTAGCAGTGTGGCTGGCATGTAGCAGTTGATTAGTAAATCTGTCCTGATTGCCTGTTGTACCTGATGACCTGCTAATATGGGTGAGAGCCGCCTCACAGAGGGAGGACAAGAATAACAAACCTGATAAATTATGGGTAGAGGGGGAGCTAGGTGATGCAGTGGATAGAATGCCTGGTCTAGAATCAGGAAGACCTGAGTTCAGATCTGGCCTCAGACACTTACTAGCTATGTGACCCTGGGCAAGTCACTTAACCCTGTTTGCTTCAGTTTCCTTATCTGTTTAATGAGCTGGAGAAGGAAATGGAAAACCACTCAAGTGTGTTTGCCAAGAAAATCCTAAACGGCGTCATGAAAAGTCAGACATGACTGAACAGCAGCAGCAACAACAAATATTTTAGTGGGTTCCATCACAGCTTTCTAAATACCCGAGGCCATATAAAAGCAACAGCAAAATTTGAAGTTCACTCTCTGTCTGTTTTTCTTCCCACTTATAGGCAAGTCTTACCTTGGAAAATGTTCAGTTTCCCTTTTTAAAAAAAAACCACTTAGAATTCTCTTATTGAATCTTTGAATCTAAGAATCCCTAAATTTGAGCTTAAAATAAATTGTCTGATTCAGTTTAGTTCAGTTCAGTAAGCATTTATGGAGTATCTCCTATCTCTACCCGAGGGACTGTGCTAGGCCCTAGTTCCATAACTGTTTTGTGTGTAATATCTGGGAATTCAAAGATGAAAACCAAACAGTCTTGATCCTCAAGGAGCTTAAACCCTATTGGGAGTTTACAATCTATTGATCCGGGTTGTCATCAAAGTCTAATGGCAAGAATAGGATTTGGAGGTCAGGAAGCCTTACTATTTCTATTACTAAGTTGCTATATATTTACATTACATTATTTGTAAGAGGAATAATGATATCTGGGCTTGCTTCCTCATATTAGCATTAATAATCAATAATTTTATATAATGCTTTAAAGTTTGCAAAGTGCTTTAAAATTTACAAAATATGTTATCTCATTTGTGCCTTTTAACAGTCTTGTGAGGGAGGTAATACAGGCACTATTTCTTCATTTTTCAGATTAGGAAACAAGCTTGGAAAGGTTAAGAGACTTGTCCATGCTTACTGTAGTGCCAACGTGATATTCACAGAACTGATGGCAACTATGAATATGCCAGCGTAATTCTGAATTGCAAAATATAACAGACTGCATATAGAAGACAGAAGCAAAACATTTATACAAACACCAGTCAAATCCCAACACCAGAAAACGGAATTCGTCATAGCAACAAAAAAAACCTATCCACAGTAACACTGCAGAGAGCCACAGCATCCCAAAGCCTTTCCACAAACACTCATAAGCCTAGCTGTTTCCTTGCCTGTGTCCTCTCTCCTCCCTCCCTTCTAACTGCTTTGACTCCCAGCTTTCTCTTGGGTCTGCTCCTCCCACCACAGGCTCCATGTGATTATATTCAGCCTATTAGGAGGAAGGAAAGATTGTCAGATTCCCTTAGACCTATTAAAGGTCAGGGAAGATCTTCAAATTCCCATTGCTATTACACTTTCTCAGCTAATTCTTAGCAAAGACAAAATTTTAACCTATGTCTTCCTGATCCAGAATCCAGCTCTTTAACTACTCTGCCACCCTTCCTCTCATCTCTAAGATGAGTGGATTGGACTAGATGATTTTTAAGATTCTTTTTTTTTTTATGGTCAGACCTATGCTTTATTATTTTTTTTTAAGCATGCAAATCTTTATTAAATTTTTGAGTTACATATTTTCTCCCCGTCTTCCCCCCACCAACCACCCCAAAACAGCCATCCCAGTGTGTCCCCCCTCCCCCAGTCTATTCTCTCCTATGTCACTTTTT
>CM053580.1:119324656-119382696 GCA_028627135.1 Pseudochirops cupreus | reverse complement strand
TTCTTTCAAGAACAAAACTTCTATGTTTCTGTAGTTATTCTGTGTTTGGTCTTGACCTCCAAAACATTGCTTGTATTGCTCTTTCAGTTTTGAAAACCTTGCTTTTTCTTCCTTCATGTCAACCTTTTCTATGAAGCTTAAAAACATTATTTGTTGAAAGAATTTTTTTCATTATCATATACTTACCTACCAGCAAGCGTAAATATTCAGATGTACAAATGAATAAAGAATTATACACAAAACAGTAAATTTCTGTTGTTTGTGCTTTTTAAAAAGGCATATAAATTTTTTTTAAAATAAGGAGGGAATTTTATTTAATATTAAAGGAATAGAGAAAGGAGATTTCTTTACTTGGTGATGGTGGGCATATAAATTTTAACAAAAAAGTAACAAATTTTCCTATTTGTTTCTGCCTTATTCTGAACTTTCCCTCCCCCTTTTCTGTGTATTTCTCAGGATTTTTTTGATATCTCACATATAGCATTAAGCAGTTTATATAAATATAAAACCCTGATGTTGGTGGGTTATTTTCTTAACATGTAGGATCTAGTAGTTCATGTTGGGAACCTCTTATTTCTTTGACTCAAATGCCTCCATTCTGGTGGAACCTTCCACCTCCCTACAGCCTTTAGTGAAGTATATGGGGGAAAGGCTTTCTAGATAGGAAACACATTGATCCACATTGAGCTCCCTTTCCCCTGGACTCCTGTAGGACTGTAGCAATTTGCAATTTCCTTCCAGCTGGTGCTGCTTTACCCATAGTAGGCACATGATAAATGTTTGTTGTTTTTTTAATTGCTTTGCATCATTCCTTAACAGCTTTGTGTATAACATCTATTCAAAAAGATTGTAAGCTTCTGAAGCACAGGGACAATTATTTTATATTTCTTATCTGTCTCCACAGGTATTTATATAATTGCTAAGTGTTTGAATGAATGAAACCAAATTAATATCACGCTAACTGGGTCGGCACAAACTATGTGGTCAGGGAATGTGGCATATGCATCTTTATCCTAAAATAAATACTTGGTAAGTAAATGAGGGTTTAAAACATCCATTGCCATCACAGGCTAGTTTGGGAAACCCTTCTTCCTTGTGTAACCAGGGGTACAGGTACCTCTCTCCCATGTTTCGATTTGTCACTGTCCATTTGCCACTACTTTGTTCTCTACCATGTCTGTTGTATTCTTTCTTATTTACATGGTTTTTTTCTATTCTTCTTGTTCTGTTTATTCTGATTTCATTTTATTCTTATATCTGTATTACCCAGATTGCGCTAGAAATAGTAGCATTTTAACTTCTATTCATTTTAGAAATAGATTGATCTTCATTGACTTTTGCCTGTTTCCCCCTTATCTGATTGAATTCTTTATCTTGATTAATTTTCATTTGTCTTCCAATTTCCATTTACCTCTAAAAGTGCTACTACCTGTGAAGTCAGGCTCTGATTTCAATGCTGATTTGAAGGTTTGTGTCTGTTCTAATGTGATACTAGAATTCTGATTAAAAGCAAAACACTTAAAAGTGACTTGTGAGTCAAATTTAGAATCTCTGATTGACCCAAGGCTTGGGACTAAAATAACTCTACTTGACCTTCTTTGTTGAAATCTACACTGTTGGGTTTAAACTAGAAATAGACCAGCTTGGAGAAGGTTTGCCAAGAGTATTCTTTATGACTTTCTTGGATTACTGTTAATATACAGGTTTAACTCTTTTAGGTTAATTGAACTTTTTTTAAAATTAAAATTAACAGCCTCAGATTACTCTTGTGAAGTGAATTTAAGAGAGAAATAGTAGAACATTTTCATTACTTGAAATTCATTCCTTCATTCATTATTAAGTGTCTGCTACGTGCAGGACACTATGGTATAGTGGATAAGAGAGCCTAGGTTTGTCCTGGCTTGGATATATACTGTCTGTGGGGCAAATCACTTAATCTCTCAGTGCTCTGGGTAGCTCTTTAAGACTATAAATTTTAGAGAAGTTGCTGACCTACATTGATAGAGAGGGAGTGTTCACAGCTAAATTATCCCTGTACCAATAAAATCACAAATCTAGCCCTTATCCCCTACATGTAAGGCACTGTGCAGGACACCAAGGGAGATTCTGAGATAAGTTAGTCACAAACCCTGCTCTCAAGGGCTGTACAGCCTGGTAGGGGAGATAATATATTTTCTGTTTTGTGTTAGATTTATTGGTCTACATAAGTGTACAAGAAAGGTACAAGGCATTATAAAAATTCAAAGCGAGAGACCATTTGGGGTTTAAGGTGTCAAACAAGAAAAGCTTTGTGGAAAAGGGAATGTGGCAAAATCCAGCAACATATTTATAGTAAAAAAAGGAGAATTTAGGGAGTTTACCCATGCAGAAAAGCCTCTCAGACTTTGGTTTTCTCATGACTCCCCCATTCTTCCTTAAAGTATCTGAGTATGTATAATCTCATTTGTGATGTGATGTTTCAAGTATTTCAGCACCATCTGTTGGAGTGGTGTGTTTTTTTTTTTAAAATACAGAATTAGCTTTATTCTTGCAACCACCTGGTGTGTGCTGTGTTAGCAGGGTAGGGACATCCCTTTGCCCTCATAATAACCCTGCTTAGCTTGTGATATCTGATGGCATCAGACCACACATTGTAATCTAGCTGTAGACTAGGTAACAGCTTGAGGTCTCTGAGTTACAGTAACTGATACTGCAGAAAGCAGAATCTTCCAGCATGGTCACAGAAGCCTGTCATCCCACCTTTTGTTATTCCTTCAGTGACACATTTCGTTTTGAAAACTCATTAGTGTGTTTACCTTGAGATAAAGCTTGAGAGTCTTTCTGGCCCAGTTGCCCTTTATAGAAAAGAGATCTTCTGAAACAATTCTGACTTTAAGGGATATTTTAGAAAGTAAATTTCATCAAACATATAGACTGAAAGAGGTATTTCATAGATAGAAACTGCCCTCCCTTTGATGTGTGTTTTTTGCATAGGGAGACATTTGTAGTACTTGTTAAAGCAGCCTTAAGCAAATAAAATTCCTAAAATCTCTATGTTATTGTCTCATTTCCTTTCCAATTTATATGATGTAGTACTGAAGAAAGAGCACTGGATTTGGAGGCCGTAGTGAACCTGGATTCAAATCCCAGCTTTGCTTCATGATTTTGTTAACTATGTGATTTGTGGGGCGGCTAAGTGGCACAATGAATAGGGCACCTGATCTGGAGTCAGGAAGACTCAGCTTCCTGAATTCAAATTCAGCTTCAGACAGTTACTGTCTGGGTGACCCTGGGTAAGTCACTTAATCCTGTTTGCCTCAGTTTCCTAGTCTGTAAAATGAGCTAGAGAAGGAAATGGTAAACTACTCCAGCATCTTTGCTAAGAACAATTGAAATGGGGTCACAAAGAAGTCGGACGTGACTGAAAACAACTGGACAACAATATTATGATTTGGGGTTCCTTCACCTTCCTTGGACTCAGTTTTCTCATGCATAAAATTGGTGGGGGGCATAGGATTAGATGATCTCTAACCTCAGGTCATTTATAGAGCTGAATTTTGTGCTTTTATGAATTTTTATTTTTACTTCTCATCTAAAATAATCATCTAGATTACTTGGTTTTATGAAATTTTATTGCTCCTTCTCATGCTCACCCAAATCAGAAAGTAATGTTACTGAACCAATATTGAACAAATGCCAGTGCCCCGGTTTGTATTTTCTATTTTTAACATAATTACCACTGACCTATATGCCTACTTTTCCTACCTCTATATCTTTTTGAATAGTCTAGGAAGCCTTCAGCTTTTCTGTGATGAAAGCATAAGGAAGGAAAGATCACACTTTTGCTTTTTTTTCTTAGAATGAGTTTAACAAAATGTCAGATGGACTTGAGAACCTGATTATGGTACAAACATTAACACAGCCTTTGGTCATTAGAAAGAGAGAGGGAGACACCACCGCAGGCTTGCCCTGTCCCTCAGAATGCTGCCCTGAGGAATGAATGATTTCAGAAATCACAATGTCTTGGCTCAGTCTAGTAAGGCCTTGGAGTTTAAAGATATCGAACATTTGTGCTTTACATCAGGACCCCAGTCTAAATCTGCAGCCACAGCATTATCTGGCAGAAAGCCACTCGCTTCTGCTTGGAGAAATAATATAATGGCTAGCATTTACATAGCACTTTAAGGTTTGCAAAATGCTTTACATATATGTTAACTCATTTAATTTTCACAACAACCGTAGGAGGTAAGTGCTATTAATTATCTCCATTTTGTAGATGAAGAAGCTGAGGCAAATAGAAGTGACTTGCCCAGGATCACGTATCTAGTGAGCATCTGAGAAAGGATTTGAACTCAGGTCTTCTTGAGTCTAAAGCCTTAAGCTAACCATTCTAGACACCTGTCGATTTTATCACTTCCAGGTTTCCTGCCAGCTGGACACACTTCACCGTGCATATGTCTTGGAAATGGAAGGTCTGGACTAGCCACAATGGCTCACCCACAGGAAAGTTACTGATAGGGGATTTGGTGAAGGATCCCCGTCTTGTCAGTGATAAAGAGACCCCTGAAAGGAATTCTCATACCTGCCTTTAAGACAGCCTAATCCTGAGAAAGAATGCATCTTGGGTCAGAAACAGATGGAATATTCATGGTTCCTGGTCCACCTTGACCCTGGGGTGTGTTAACCCATGTGAGATGATAGACAATGGGAATTCACTGAGTCAGCAGTCTATTAATGATTGAGGTGCTTAAATTCTTCAGTCTGATCATTGAAAATGATGATCTCTCTGGGACACATGAAGGTTGAGTCTCAGTAGGGGTAAAAGAAGAAAACCATGTTTTTATTTTTGTTTTCTGTAATCAGAAAGGCTGATATCTTTGAACTGCCCATGTGGGGTAACAATTGTAGCTTTGAAGTTTAGAGCTGAGTACCCAGTAATGGCATTTTCTGTTGATATGCTGATATCAGCATTTTTCAGATAGTTGTTCTCTAAAGGCAAGCTTTTGTGCATAATTTTTGAAAGTAGACTACCTCTTTATGTTCTCACAATGGGTTGAGAGCCATAGAGCATATCCCATTTGTCTGCTGTGTGTTGATTTTTAGAAATATAGCTCTGAAGGCTCACTCCAAATATAACATCTCCTATGGACACGTTAAAAATAGATAAGGCTGTATGACAGAATTGACTCTGTAGATAACTTTATTCATCAATTCACCAGTTATGGACAATAAATGAGGTGTCAAAGAAGGGAGACAGATATTCATTTAAAGTACTAGCCAAATATTATGGAAGTTTTTCTGTCCGGCGTCCAAAGACAGTAAAAACTGCTCCTTGATGGCAAGATTTTCTAAATACTTCCTTTGCATATAACATTATACCAATTGTATCAAGTCGTAGAACTCTACAAAGCAAGAAAGGGCTTGTTCTACCTACTCATACTATAAAAACAAAAATGGATGAAAAACCCACAGAGTCCAGCTTGTGACATGTAACTAAATGGGCAGCCTGTGAGTTAGTCCATTTTGTAGAGAGACTACAGATGGAAGATCTGAGCCCCCGATGCTAGCATTTAACAAATTTTTGTTGAATTGAGAAGAAGATGGGCTTGATTACATTTGGGAAATTGTGCAGTGCTTTCAGCGATTGCAAACAGTATATCGACACAAAAATCCTTTTCTTGAACACCAGTATTCTCCTGACGATGTTGTATGGCTGTGAATGGTGAAACATCATGATCATAGGATAATCAAAATTATAAATATATAATCCGAAGAGCAAAAGAAAGACACATGGTGGGCACCAACAGGCTGCAGCCGATTGCTGCCTATGCTGTCCTGCGAGAAGTGGTATAAAGACATTATTGAGATCATGTGTAACTTGGAAGGAAGACTGATCAATTATCTAGGGAGAATGCAAGACTCGAATGATACATTAATATATCTAAGGTTTTGAAAGAGCAAGAGGGAGGCCTCTAGTGCATGGCATCATTGGATGGATTCTGGGTAGCGTACTTAATGGAAAGAAATGGACTAGAATCACACAGGATTCAAAGGAATGAAGGGGTTTTAGCCTAAATCCGTAGAAATGGTGGTGGGCAAGTCAGATGGTAGTTACTGTAAAGGAGTTTTGTGAAGGTGGCAAAGAGCACTCAATTCTGCCCCTTGAATTTGCTCGCTCCACACAGTGTTGATGTCCTAATGCTCAGGGTTACGTAGATGTGGCTTAACTTCAGTCTGAGTATCATTGGTGGAGAAGATTAGGTAGAGTTGGTTTTTAAGGATTTTTTTTATACTTTTAACAGCAGCACCATTGTGTTGTCGTTGAGTTGTTTTTTAGTCGGTGTCCACGCTTTGCAACTCCGTTTAGGGTTTTCTTGGCAGAGATACTGGAGTTGTTTGCCGTTTCCTTCTCCAGCTCATTTTGCAGATGAGGAAACTGAGGCAAAGTGACTTGCTCAGAGCCATACTGCTAGTAGTAAATGTCTGACACCAAATTTGAACTCAGGAAGATGAGTCTTCCTTACTCCAGGCCTGGCACCCTGTCCACTGTGCCCTCTATCTGCCCTAACAATAGCATTACCCTGGCTGAATTTTAATTTGGCCTCACTTGCTTCCTAAATGTCTTCTTTGTTGTCAGTAGGGTTTGCTTGATGTTGATGTTTTCCTTACACTCTTCCAAGGGACTTTCTGCGGGTTTTGCTCCTTTTGGTTTATTTTGTTTCATTTTGGGGGTGGAAGTCTTATTGTGTGCAATCTTTAAAGATTAAAGGGAGGCTGTCAACTCTCAGAGCTCGTTCTTTCTCCAACTCTAGAGGATGACAGGAAACACTGCTTCTGTCTTGGTCCTTCATCCCTAAAGTGGAAATACAGACAGTATCTTGTGTGTGACTGTCTGATTATCTTTTTATAAATTGTTCATGAATTGTTAGCATAGATACTCCAGAACTGATTTAAGATTCATGTGAAACATTCTAAGTGTTTCACAAATCACTCATCGGTTAGTCCACAGAAAGTTCCACAATTAAAATGCTTGTTTTTTGAACTGTTTATCTTTGATGGGAACCTGTAGAAATCTGGCTGCAGAAGGGGAAGGCTCAGTGGAAGACATTAAGACAACAGACATGCCCAGAAAAGGTGTGTTGGACACAGATAATCTAGGCATGCCTATGATTAAGAGATGTTGGCTTTATCCTCCCTCTATTTCAATTGCCATTCTGCTAACTGTGTATGAAATAGCAGAGGGCAGAATAGAGAAATGTAAAAGATCCATTGTTCTTAGAATTCTAGATGGAGAAGTAAACAGATAATTCCAGGGATAGTTCAGAATTCCTCATTGCCCTACTCGGGGAATTCTGAGCTGGCTAGGCTGCCGTGGCTTGTCTATATACTAGTTACTCATTAACTATGTTTTAAATTGAATTAAATAGAAACCAAGCAAGACCTCGGTTTACGGTTTCAGTTTCGTTTCCAATACTACTTCTCTCAGAGAAACTAACAGGATGCTTTGTTCTGAGGTGGCTGCACACAGGCTCAGATGGGAGCAGAAGGCAGAATGGATGAATGTTGGCAAAACATGCGCTCGAGCTATCCCTCCCACCTGCTAGTGAGGAGAGGGGGAGTAAGATGATGGTGGCCATATTTAGGTACTGGCAATCAGCCCAAACAGTTTTCAGCCTTTAGTGTTGAAAAATTTATCTTTTCTGCAACTTATAAAAACTACGTTTCAGAGAAATAATGTTGATTATGATAAGCAGAGAGGGAAGTTAGTATGTGTTCTTCTTAATTAGTATTATTATTTTGTAGAATTTAAGCATGGGATGAAACCTTGGAATATCTGGTACATTCCTCAAGAATTCCGTTTCATAACATACGTAAATGACACACTGTGCCTCCTCTGTGAGTGTTTTTGGTTCTGTTTTTACCTGTATATCAGATGTTGGAGTAATAGACCTGTCCAAGCTTACATGATTATCATTCTACATTTTGGAGTTTTACATAAATCTGTTCACTCGCATTGTGATTGTTGACTTTTAAAATGTCATAGGATTGCTTTAGAGGTAAAAAGGGCCTTTATAGATTGTTTAGTTCAATTCCTCTTGTGCCATTAGAAAATGGAGGTTTCAGAGAAGGGAAGTGACTATGTTCAAGGTCAGGTAAGCGGTGGAGCTGTATGTGCACCTCAGTTCATTGACTCTAAAACTCGTTTTCTTTCCATGATGCCTGACTCAGAAGATCAACATGCACCATAGGGGCACTGGAACTCATGATTTCTAGCCTAGGGAGTAGGTGTCTTATTCATCCTCAAGTCCTGGAGAGAGATAACATGAGTTCCAGAAGCCAATGAATTGTGTATTGGGCTACTACTTTACATTTCATATTTGAAGGGATGACTTAAGGGGCCTTTGACATAATGTTAGTCTCAGCATTGAATGACAAAGAACTTCCAGATGAAAATAAAGTATGCCAGTGATCATGGAAAATGGAAATATAGTATGTGAAAACCCAAAATTACAGTAGCCTCTTGATTGCTTCCCCTTTTTCTAGTTTTTTTCTCCTCTCATGGGTTTCATGTACAGCTTCCAGGTTAATCTCCTTGAAGCACAGTTCAATCATGGCATTCCCTTATGTAAACACCTCTAATGGTTCCCATTGTCTACTGAATAAAGTTGGAACCCTAGCTCTTAGATCTGGCCTCATCCTCCCTTTTTAGCATTATCTTCTACCCTTCTTGACTGCTCTGTACTATAACCCACTGGACCCCTTGCCACCCCCAGACACATTTTGTACTGTCTTGCCTTTGCTCAAGCAGTCCCTTTGTTTGGAATGCCCTTTCCTCAATATCTGTCAACATCCTGTCAACATCCTATACATTTTTCATGGCCCGGTTTACATGTTATGTCTTCCGTATGGTCTCTGCTAATTCTGTTCTTCGCCCTTCTTCTCACCACAAACTAGAAGTATCCTATCCTACCTCTCAGAGGATCAAATGAGAAAATATGCGTAAAGCATTTAACACAGTAGCTTAATAAATTCTTATTTTCTTCTCTCCTTCTTCTGAAGTCTTTTAGTACTTATCTTTACGATATTTAAACATTCTCTTATATCTCAGCTTTTGTGCACTTGTCTCTCCTGCTAGCCTTTTTTTAATTTGATTTTTTTCAACTAACAATTTTTCTTTTCCTCCTACCATTCTCCCATTAGTGGGGAGTTAGTTTAACTAACTTCTAAATTAGTTTAGAAAACTAAACTTCATTTAGTCAGTTTAAAAAAAAATTTTAAAAACTTCAAGAACTAAAAAAAAAAATGAAAAAGAGTGGGACAAGTAACTCTTCTGTCCTGTGTTATTTCATTTAAGATTTCTTGAACTAGGGCTGTGGAAAACTAAGCTTTCATAAAGCCCATTGGGATTCAAATGGAGCTACTTGACTGTGCCTTAAACACAAATTACTCTCCCTCTCACTGATTGGTCAATAATAGGTCCCAGCCCAAGGCTCTCTTGGTCATTTTTTGGGTTTTGATGACTCTGAGTTTCTGTTCTGGCCAGAGGGTCTTCCACTCTTAGACTGATTTTTTTTCTTTGAATAGGCAAACCTGGCCATCTTTTGCCTCATTTCTTATTTAGCCTTAAATCACTGAATGGGTGTTGCCTAAGACAAACTGAGAGCTGGGAAAGATCCTAGCTTAAAAAGGCCAAGGTCTCTCACTGCATCTGGGGCCACCTCTCATCATCCTGACATATTTGTCACTGGACTCAGATGACTCTGGAGGAGAGGCTGATAACTGTACAGCCTGCCTCACCTAAATCCAGTTGACTTAGAAGTTAAGACATAACCCTCCTGATGTCCTTGTTCCTCTTCAAGAATGAGGGATATATTTACAACAAGGCCTTTGGAGTAGGGGCACTCTATTTAATTCGTCACCATTTTCCTGAAGAGCCAAACACGATGCCTTCTGTACACTCCAGTTCTTTAAGGATTCAAGTACTGTTGCCATACCTTCTATACGTTAGTAGACATGGGTTTCTGTGGTTGAAAAGATTAAGCTCCTGGCAACCAGCCTTCTTATGATAAAAGTTTACCCATTACTCGTTGCCTTGGCCCTTAAATGACATAATCTGAGTTTATGATCAAAAGTTTCCCAGTTTAGTAGGCAACACTAAACTTGAATAAATAAATCAATAAAGCATTTATTAAGTGCTTACAATGTGTAAACTTGTACTTGACAACTTTAGCCTTTGAGAATCCAGGCTTGCTTCCATGATATGCTGAGATATCAGAGTAGCACTATTTAGGGGAATTTGGTCTTGAACTTTAAACTATCACTTTAATATATTTTTGTTGCATAACTGATATCTTTTTATAGATTCTACAACTAAGTGAGAATCAGGTTTCTTTAAGAATTAGAGATTGATGAAAAGATCAAAGCAGTTTCTAGAAAGTAACTTGATTCTTCTGTGTTTCAAAGTACTTATGTGGTCTTTGGGATTGAATGGGGACAGGGGTGATGTATATATGTACCACACCATGTTATGACCCCGTTTGACTTGAAGTACATTCTAAGCATGGAGATGGCTTGTGCAAAGATTGGGAGAGATGGAGTGTCTTGTGTGAGGAACAGAGAGAAGGACAGTTTGGTTTGGTCCTAGAGTGTGGGAAGGAGAGTAATATGCACTGCATCTAGAAAGACAGGTTAGGGCTAGGTTGTGAGGTTTTTTAAAAGCTGAACAGATGAGTTTGTATTTTATCCTAGAGACAATAGGGAACTCCTAGAATAGAGAAGTGATGTGGTTAGATCTAAGCTTCAGGAAAATCTTTTTGGCAGCTATGTAGAGGATGGATTATACTGAGTGGAGATTTGAGGCAGGGACACCAATTAGACCATTGTTGTAGTCTAGGAGAGGAGATGAGGTTGCCTGCACCAGGATGGTGGCAGTGTGAGAGGAGTGAAGGGAGTATATGTGAGAAATGTTAAGATAAAATCAGCTGGATATGGCCGATGATTGGATATGGAGAATGTGAGAGACAGTGAAAAGTCCATGATGACATGTGGGTTGTGATTATGTGAGTAGAGAGAAGGGGATGGATGGACGAGATGCTGTGGAGGTAGATTGGGCAATTGATTATGAATGAGAGAAAGTGAAGACCTGAGGACTATGCTGAAAGTTATGAATTTGAAAGACTGGAAGAATGTTGGTGCCTTTAACAATATGATGAGTTCCGTTCTGGATATTTTGAGTTTGAGGTGTTTCTGAGTCATGCAATTTGAAATATTCAGTAGATAGTTCTTGGTGTTGAACTGATGCTCAGGAGAGAGATTGGCATGGAGATATCTATATCTATTTCTATTTCTCTTTCTCTTTTTATTTCGTAGAATTGATTATTAAACCCTTGGGAGCTGGTGAGGGCATCATGGAAGAGGGCTGGGGACAGAGCCTGGGGGAACACGCACAGGTAGTGAGTAGAATGTGGTTAATTAGCTGGCAGTGTACACTGAGTTGGAGTGATCAGATGGGCTGGAAAAGAACCAAAATAAGCAATGTCATGACAACCCAGATAGGAAAGAACATAGAGGAGGAGAGTGTAGTCAGCAATGTCAAATGCAGCAGAGGGGTTAGTAAGGATGAAGACAGAGAAAAGATCTGACATTATTTGATCAGATTTGACAACAGATGATTGGTAACTTTGGAGAGAGCAGTTTCCTTTGATGGCGAGATACAAGCCAGATTGTCAAAACTGAAGACTAATGAGAAGAGAAGGAATAGGAGGCACAAGGGGAGCTTTATCTAGGAGTTTGACTGAGAAAGGGAGTAAAATTACAGCACGATAGCTTTAAGGGTCAAGTTAAAGTTTTTTGAGGATCAGGGAGGCTTGGGTATGTCAACCTGTGTAGCTTTGTAACTATCAAGAAACTTTACTCTAAAATGAAGAAGCTGACTTAAACGACCTTTGAGATCATTTCCTGCTCTAAAATTATAATTCTGTCATCTGTCATAAAAGAGCTATGAAGTAGAATGTAATAGGGACAAATGAGAGAGCCAGAAAAAAGGTCGAATAAAATTTGTAAAACTAAAATTCATTGCTTTAAAATTTCACCTTTTCCTTAACTTCTGTTAAACAGAGGTACGTAAGAGCTGCAAAATGACTAAAAGATATATATTAGGAAGAAACAAGAACAGAAGCCAATGGCATACATAGACCACATACTGGAGAACTTAATGGCCAAAAATGAAACTGTAAAATTCCCACAAAAAACTTACAATTTTCAATTTTCTCTTTAAAAATCTTTTCTGGGCTTTGAGCCACATTGTTTTTTGTTTTTTTGGGGGGGCTTGGAAGAGCAAAAATATGACACTAATTTTTAACATCATCTGAACATTTTCTAAGACCTTGAAAAAACTTGAAATATTTTTTTTCCAGTGAAACCCATCATTAAATATCAATGTTGGTTTAAATATTTTGCTGACCAACATGGAACTATTTCTGGTTCCCTTTGACTAAAACCCAATGAGATGAAAATTTGAGTTAGAGATAATTATTTGTATTAGAAAAGCTGTCATAATGAGTAAGGAAGAACTAAGTACTGAAAAATTCATAGAATAGTAAATTCAGAACTGGAAGGGACCTTAGAGGTCATTAGTTAAACTCCTTTCGTTTTTATAGATGTCGAAAACTAGAATGAATTATTCAAGATCACATAAGTAGTAGAACCAATATTTGAACCTAGGTCTTCTGTCTCCAAAATCTTTCTACTTTCCACTTGATGGGAAGCAAAGAAGAAAGAGAACATTTGAGGAGGAGAAGAGGCTACTGCCCTGTAATGTCGCTCTTCTGATCTCTTCTTTTCTTTCCCCCATTGCTTCCCTCCTTTCTCAGCCTGGTGGAAGATTGGTTTATTTGCTCAGGGGCCTCAGGTCAGACTCTAGAAATTACATTGCCCCTTTCCTGATCAGGGCAAACTGTTACCCCACCCCTAAATCTTGCAAACCCTTTTTTGTTCCACAAAAAATTGTTCCCTGTAATGAGTATTTTTGATATATAATTTCATATTTGATAGTTTAGGGAAAATATTCTTAGCATTAGAATTTTCTCAAGGAACCCCTTGCCTAGGGTGGGACACCAGGGTTTTGTATCACGTGACTTGGGAATTGCTTGTATAGTAGAAAGAACGTTGCATTTAGGCAGAAAACCTGAATTCAAGTCGTGGAGGTGATGCCTTTTTTTTTAGGTATGAGTTGAACCAGATGACCTCTGAGGTCCCTCCCAAAGCTTAGACTTTGTGATTGTCCCACAGTTACTAAACAAATTCTTTGGTGTATTCAACTGTTAAGACAGGTCACTCAGGTTATGAAGCATTGTGATTGCTTTCCGGGAGCATGACATTGCTTTTCTCCTTCTGCTGAGGGAGGGGGCACATTGGATATAAAAGCCTTTCCTCCTTTTGAAAGCCTCAAATAAAATCAACAGACTACTTCCTCTCTTATGCTCACAATGGGGCAAGTGACAATGCATTACCCCTGACTTATGTAATGTGTTGCCACAGAGGTGCTCAAATTCCTCTTACTTAAACGCTGAACATCTTGTGAAACAGGTTAGGAAGAGTTCTGCCTTGAAGATGAAGACATGAGGGGGAGAGGAGGAAGTGAATCAGCTTGTCTTAAGCGCAGAGGGATGCTGAGTCAGGGGAAGAAGTGTTGGAACATGAGCTCCTACCTGTTGTGACTTTTCCTTAGACATTCCCGCTTGTATGGCCAGTTAAAGATAGATATACCATTAAGGGGGAAAAAAGATGAATAGAGTGAGTGATTGTTGAAAGAATTGTCTGAAGAATGTCTACTTATTTCTTTTAAAAAATGGCCTCTAATAATGAATTGAAGGTAGATAGTGGAGGTGTTCAGATTATATTTGCCTTTTTTTTCTCTCTAAGTAATGGATGATCAAAATACGATAAGATCTCATCCTGCTTCCTGACAACTTTGAAATAGAAAATGGAGAAGAAATTGAAGTTGGGAAGCCTCTGCTTATTATAGGAAGATGTTGGTTCTTTTAGATTTGTTTCTCAATTGTTTCTTGCATATAGTAGTGTCCTATTGTTTGGGGGAAGATAGTAGTTCTAACTTTTTAGTGGTAACTAGACTTGAAGGGAGGAAATCTGAGTTCTAGTCCTGGGTCTCCCATTCTCGAACTCTGCTATTTTAGGGGGGGAAAGCTGACCATTTCTGAAGCTGTTATTTTATTTTTACAATGATAAGGCTGGATCAGATGTATCCTAAAGTCTGCTTAACTCTAAAATTCTGTTCTCTGTTTTAAATAAATTAGGAAAGAGAGGTTTGGTGGCTTTTGTTCCATTAGAATGGTACATCTCTAAATTTCTATTTTTGAAGACAAAAATGAACTTTATTACAGTTTTAGATCTTGTTTTCAGTGTCTTTTTTTTTATATCCCCCTTCCCTAAAAAGAAAATAAGAACAATATTGATAAAGAATACTGTGTCATTCTTCAAGTTATTTCTTTCGGTGCCAAGGTTTACAAAACACTTTATAAATGTTAACTTCCAGCTATGCTTGGAGAATGGGAGCATCACGTACACTGCTCAAAACCTAAATCTCAAAGCTGTACTGAGGACTTGCTCCTATATTTGGTAGAATGGAAACTCTTTGAGGGCAGGTACATTTTTCATTTTTCCTTTGTATTGCTAGCATCACAAGGGCTTAATAGATGCTTGTTGATTTTAATTGAATTGTAACTTTAAGACATGTGGAGACATGCATGCACTAAACCCTTCTGCGGTTTCCACAGGGCTAAATTCAAGTAGGGGGAGCATAGCGTACTGTGTTTTTGTTTTAGGAATTATTTACTAAATCTCCGCATAAGCATCGTGATCCACGTCCCCTCTAATTGTTGTGAGTTGATGGTCATCCTTCATGAATAGCAAACTTTGAAGATTGAGTATACCACATGTAGAGTTACAATTTGGAGTCAGTTTATTGGTACAATAAAACTACAACAATTAATGTTATATACTTAATAATCATTATGTTGTATGGTAGTTAGGCATTATTGGTAAGCAGTTCACATAAGGTATAGGCATACTCTATCCGACGTTAACCGATTCTGAGAAAATACATTATGGGAATTGACGTTACAAGGGGTATTATGCAGGACCAATGTGCACATCCTGTAGACCAAATGGTAAGAGTCCACCATTTTGTTTATGATCAGGAGTGTTAGTGTCTTTGAGGCTCAAGCTAGCTTGGATCATCACCAAACAGCTGATTTGTGAGTTGGGTGATAGGCAGAAGGACATTGCAGTTAGCTTGCAAAATGACTTTTGCTCAGGCAACATTATATGGGGATATGAATAGAATTAGCTTTGCTTTTATTCTGTCAAAAATGAAATGTTATTTTTCTTCATACCTTTTATTTTTATGGCACTTTTGCTTTTGAATATATCCCTCTATGCTTCCTATGTGGTGTGTTCTCTCTTACAAAAATAGAAAATAGAAAATAAAATAGAAAAAAATGAGTAAAACGAATATATCTACCAAGTCTGGAAGTATGTAAAATATGTTCTTCCATATTGATAAGTTAAAGAAGGGAGGTACATTTTCTCAAGACTTCATGCTTGGTCATTTAAATTATACAAAGTTCAGTTTTAGTTTTAGGGGTACACACACATGTATACATATGCATAGTTATCATATATGTTGTTTTCTTGGTTCTGTCTCAGTCTGTTAATATGTCTTCCCATGCTTTTCAGAATAAATCATAATCATAATTTCTTACAATGCAGCAATGGTCTGTTACATTTGCATATGATAAGAGTTTATTTAGCTCTTAGGCAGCTACATAGAGTACTAGACAGAACATGGGGCTTGGAGTCAGGAAAACCTGAGTTCCCATGTGGCCTTAGACACTTACTAACCATGTGAGCTTGGCAAAGTCACTTAACCTTTTGTTTACTTCAGTTTCTTCAACTGTATAATTGATACAGTAATAGTACCTACCTCTCATGGTTATGAGGATCAAATAAGAGAATATTTGTTAAGCCCAGTGCCTGGCATGTAGTAGATGCTTAATACATGCATTTTCCCTCCCTCCTTTCTTTTCTCCCTCCCTCCCTTCCTTCCTTCCTCCCTTCCTCCCTTTCTTCCTTCTTTCCTTCACTCCTTCCCTCCCTCCCTCCCTTCCTCCCTTCCTTCCTTCTTTCCTTCCTCCCTTCCTTCCTCCCTTCCTTCCCTTCTTCCCTTCCTTCCTTCACTCCCTCCCTCCCTTTCTTCCTTCACTCCCTCCCTCCCTTCCTTCCTTCACTCCCTCCCTCCCTCCCTTCCTTCCTTCCTCCCTTCCCTCATTCCTCCCTTCCTCCCTTCCTTCCTCCTTTCCTTCCTTCCTTCCTTCCTTCCTTCCTTCCTTCCTTCCTTCCTTCTTTCCTTCCTTCCTCCCTTCCCTCATTCCTTCCTTCCTTCCTCCTTTCCTTCCTTCCTTCCTTCTTTTGTTCTTCCTTCCTTCTTTCTTCCCTTCCTCCCTCCTTCCCTTTCCCTCCCTTCCTCTCTCCCTCCTTTCCTTCTTTCCTCATAAACAGACATCTTATTTCCAGTTCTTTGGTACAACAAATTATTACTGCTAGAGATTTTAATGTGTATCAGATCTTTATTTCTGTCTTTGAACTTGTTAGTAGGGTCTATAGGTCAAAGGGTATGGACATTTTAGGTTTATTTTTAACATAGTTCCAAATTACTTTCAACAATGGTTGGACTAATTCTTAGTTCTACCAACAGCAAAACATTGGTCTGCTTCTTTTTCCTTGATCCTTCTTCAACATTGACTATTTGCATCTTTCATCATCTTTGCCAGTTTGCAAAGTATGAAGAGAAATTTCAGAGTTACTATTAATGACTTGGAGCAGTTGTTAATAGTTCTTAGTTCTTTGAAGAACTGTTTGTTCCTATCCTTTGATGCATTTGGCACTTGCTCATGATTTAATTTTTTTGTGTTGATTCCTCATTTATCTTGGATATCATACCATTATCACAGATATCAGATGTGACTGTAGATAGCAGATGTTGCTACGGAGGACGGAATCTGCCTGAGGAGGACTTTGACCCTCCCAATGAACAGAGTTGGGGCTGAATCTCTCAGACCCTGTGTATCTCTCTTCCTGGCATTTGGCTTTGGTTGGACCCTTCTTTTTAACCAGTGTCCTCTCCTTCCTTCTCATGCTGTGCGCGACGTAGGGGCCTTTCCTTCAGGCGCCAAGTTCAAAGAATTATTTCTTGCTAGAGATAAAAGAGATAAACTCCGATTTTAGCCCGTCGAAATAGGTTATTATGCTTATCCTTTTCATTTACTATTTTGGAAAGCTTGCTATATTGACTATTAAATTTAAAAAAATAATAAAAGCTCTGAACCCGTAGGTCATTTCTGTTGCTATGCAAGACATGAGATTTCCTAGCTCAGGCATGGGGAACTTGTGACCTTGAGGTCACATGTGGCCCTCTAGGTCCTCAAGTACAGTCCTTTGAAAGAGAGGCCTTTTAAAAGGTCCTCATTTGAGGACCTAGAGGACCACACGTGGCCTCCAGCCTGCAGGTTCCCCATACCTGTGACCTAGTCAGTTAAATCATGCATAGTCAATAACCAATGGTTTATCCCATTCATACTCTCTGGAGACAACCAGTATGTAGACTATTCAGTATTTATGACCAATGTAAAAAGAGTAAATTAGGGTAAAGAAACACTTAAATAACTGGCAAAGAAAAATATACACTATCTGCATATGTGTGTGTGTGTGTGTGTGTGTGTATTATAGCATTTTTTTTAAACAGAACACTAGTCTGAGGATTTCATTAAACAAGGAGAAAGAGGGATTAGACTGAAGACACCCTATAAAAATGTACAGAACACTTGGGAGGTATGTGGAAGGGGAGGAGATAAATATGCATAGGAAACCATCACCTCCTTTTTCTCCCCCCATTTTCTCTGATTCTATGAGAGAGAGTAACTGGTGACTTATGATGTCCTAGTAACCCCACCTTGCTTTTGCCCAGGAGAGAAGGGAGAAACAAGAAGACTAGGTATATGTGACTTTGACCTCAGGTTTGATAAGCCTACAAGGAGGCCATGGGAAGGCTTAGCATAAAATGGTCCCTCTGAGGGAGACCATCCTTGAAAGGAGAAAGGGGAGAGGATAGGGAAGAAAAGGAGTGGGAACAGTGTAGTATCTTAGATGGTCACAGCCTCTGCCCTATAGGTGATACTCTCCCCACCCCCACTCCTTCTGGAGATTGTTGGCCCTTGCTCTTAACCTTTTTGTAGGGTGGGTCTGGGATCTCTATTTTTAGCATGATCTCATGGGTTGAAAAGGAAGGAATGGGGAAAAGAAATTTGGGGGTTGGGAGCTTTTTTTTTTAATAGCTTTTCTATAGTTTTTAAAGGCCAATGTGGGAAGGTGTCCTCAGATGCACTCTCTGCTGAAGCTCAGCTCATTAAGTCTTCAGGCTCATGGGCCATTACCAGCTCCAGTCTCTTCTTCTGTCTTTGTTACTCCTGGTTCCTCCAGGTTGGCTCAATCTTGCCCAGTCCAGGGCAAGTTGTATAGCTTAATAGATCTCACCATTTCCTTACCTCCCTACAAAAACACTTGGGTTGCTCTAATCTTTAGCCACTACCTTGACCCAGGAGCTGCCTGAGCTGTCCCAAAGCCTTGACCTAGGAGTCCTAGATCATTGAAGATGTCCCTTTCTTCCTCTTCTTGCCATGGTCTGAAGACAAGTAGCGTTTGGAGCTCCCTGGCTTCATTATATCCTTTCCTTAGCCTTCCTCATACCATCTTATCAGGTATACTGGTGCGAGGAGCCCTTTGGGCTGCCCAGGTACTTTTTAAGCTCGTTGTTTCTTTCCGGTTACCAACTCCCTGAGTTTCTCCAGTTAAGCCACGTGGTCTTGTCATAGGCACACCAAATAAGAAAGCCTGTTGTTTTCACCATTGACTGGCTAGTCTGAGTCTTCAATGAACCCTCTTTTGTTCCAGTAACAGACTAACATGGGTAGATGAACTTAATCCTCATGGTCATCATCCTTGCATACACATTCACTTCCGTTAACATCCATTATGTGAAGCCAAACTCAAGGCCTACCTTTTCTCCATGAAACCTACTAGTTGATAATGGTCTTGTTTGTGCCTCTTGTGCATTTATCATATAATATTGTGTATTATTTCTGTCTGTTGTAGCGCTACTGTATTGCAAGCACCATGAAGACATCAACTGTGTGTCTCATTCTGTTTTGGCCCTTTAATACCTAGCTGAGTCCTCTGCATATGGTGAACCTTCAGTGAATGTTGAACTGAATGGATAGAGAGGAAACAGTTAAATGTGAGGGGAGAAAGGGTTCAGCTCCACCTTCCCTACCAATGAAATGCCTTCCAAGACAAAGAAACAAAATCAGGGAGGTTTACCTTTTGGCAGAATATGATTCAGAGGCGAGGAAAAGGTCTCTCAATATATTCCTACTTGCTGGTTACTCTTTGAAATTATTTTTGACATCGGCCAGAGTCCAGACCCTTTTATGATATAATTAGAAATGAAATTCTTAAAAATGTCGCTGCCTGGGAGAGGTATGAATGAATTGTAGTTAGTATAAATGATGGCATCACATTCTTTCCTGTTTTGATAATGGAGCAACTAGAAAGCAGATGGTGTCTGAAGTAGGAGGAAAACAAAGAGAAAGCAGGATCATCCAGAGACAAGTACAGTAAAAAAAAAAGTGATGGATTTGTAGTTGGTTCTAATCTGGGCTCTGCTATTTCCTATCTCTGTGACCTTGGCTGTGTAACTTAACGTTTACAGCCCTGAGTTTCCTCATCTGCTTTACAAAAAAAAAAGAGGGGATTAGATTACATTCCTTCTGAGGTTCCTTCCAGTTTTAAATCTGTTTGAGCAACATTACCCTTTTGCCATCATCGGACCCTGTTCGTTTTTATCTGCCCTGACATAAATAGAAACCGCATCATTGTATTTCAGGGTCAGCCCAGCTGTGTAGGTGCGTAGCTTAGCAAAATTACACCTGTGATGAATGTAAATGTTCTCTTTAAGCAGAAAATTAGTGTAAAAGGCATCAGGCAAGCCTTCGTGCCCAATTTGCTTTACCTTCCCCACCCCTTTGCTGCCCCCTCTTTTGAGAACATTTCCCTACTGCAGGTGCTGAACCCTGACCAGGTACAGCTCCTCTGTATTAGAGGGACCCTCCAAATAATAGACCCTCCGGAAAGAACAGAATCCCTCAAGGAGGGATCCTTGCAGTTCAGCTCTGAGTAGGTTCAGACTCATTTGGGAAATTAGCAGAGCGTGTCTTGTCAGAAAGTGACAGCCAATTAGAAACATGTCATACTGGAACCATGTGGCCTATGGAACAAGGTTTCATTTGCTTCCAAAGTACGGAATGGTAATTTCATTATGAGTAGCAGGCAAACTTTTTTTGTAGAATTCCAGTTTATTTAAAATGATGTAATATATGCGAAAGTGCTTTAAATTACTGACTGCATAGCTGTAAAGTGCTGTTATTAACTTGCAGATTCCTGCATCTGACAGTGTTTTTCCAGCCCTGGTAAGATTTCCGCATTGCTTTGAGTTCTTGGGATCAGCAGCTTATTTTCCGAAGTATTTGCACATAAGTCTGAGAAATGCTTGGAAAATATTCTCATTGTTACTTTAGGAAGCTAATTCTGAATTGCAAATAGGTTTTTTGATATAATCTACTGATGAATGTGTAGCACCTTTTTTCCGCTTAACTGTGAAAATATCATACGCTTTTACATCACAGTAATCACAGGTAAGAATGTTTGATTATTTTGTTAATGGTGCTTATACCTTTAAACAGGCCTTTTGGGCTGCTGCCAAGCCCAGAGTAAGAGGCAGCTTGTGGGGAGTGGCGAGAGGCTGGAATGAGAGTCAGGAAACCTGCATTTGAATTTTGTATGAGATACTTTTTAGCTTTCTGAAAAAGGGGCAAGTCTCTAAAGAGAGCCTCAGCTTCCTCATCTGTAAAATGAAGACAGCATCTTTGCTACCACATCCCAGGATTGTTGTAAGGTCCTAATGTGCTGTGTAAATGTGCATTGAAAAGTAAATGTTAACAGTCTGTTACTATCTGAGGCTTTCTTTGTTGGTCACCTGGAATCTTAGATCTGGAAAGGACCTTGGAGGTCACTCGGTAAGCATTTGTTAAGTGCCTACCATGTGCTATATATACTGTGGGCATACAAAGAAAGACAAAGGGCAGTCCCTGCTCTCAAGGAGTTCACACTTTCAGAAGAAGCCCAACTCCTTCATTTTCCAGAGGAAAAAAATGAGGCCAAAGAAAGATTAAGTGCTTTTGCCTAGGGTCATGACAACTAGTGAGTGATGGAGGTAGGATGAGCAACAGCCGAGGCTTATTTTGCTTAGGACATCCAATATGCCTTTTTATTTTTAAAACTCAGTTATAGCAAATACCAGCCTAGTGAATTTATTCATTTTTTCCAAGTTATACTTTTTCATTGTTTGTACCATTTTTCCCACAGTCTCCAGAAACATCTAAAATTGCTTTGACTGTATGTTAATTGTTATAAATAAAACAATTCCCAAAGTGTTACAAATTAAAAAAAAAATCCTGCTTGTGAGTCATTTTGGATGATGAGAATGTAATAATAACAGCTCGTATTTATATAGGTGTGGAAATATTTTAACACCACTTAGGAAGCTACAGGGTGCCAGAGATGTCCTCTATGTCCAGACTCATCTGCCAGCAAGCCCAGGCCTCTGTCTACTGATCCGCCAGCAGATTTTAAGCTGCTGTCTCTCCTTTTGCCCCCTGGAGTTTGGAGGGTTTCCTGTGCCCCACCTCTTCCCCTATTTCCTGATAACCACCAGCCTCTTAGTTATTTAAAGGGAAGTGATTGCCTCTGAATCATTACAAGGAAACATAAAAATGTCAGAATAGATAGATTAACAAATGAAAAGGTACAGTTTCCAAAAGTTCTTTGTTTAATTCTGATTTTTTAATAGCTATAGATTTTGGTTATTCTCCTTTTCTGTCCTGCCTAAAATTCTTCTCAGTCTGGTATTACCTTGGTAGTAACTTAGTTATAGTTTCATAACCATGGTATGGAATGATCTTTGTCAGCTGTATGGAGTATGTTTACCTACTCCTCAATGTGGTATGTGAGTGGGCCCAAAGGAAAGATTTCCCTTATTGTTTCCCAAATTGGGAAATCCCATCCTTTCATATCCCTTCTCCCCACCCCATGTTAAGGAGGGAAAAAGTCCCTCAGAAAACCCCACAAAAACTCCCACTGAGAAATAATTCTTCTGTAGCTGTACCCTGATGCTACCTCTCCTGGGTATCAGGCCTTGACATCTGTTTCCACCTATTTTTCTTGCTCTGGTAGCCCACCCTACTACCAGTTCTTGCCAGGCTTGACTTTCTGTACTGTCTGTATCTCTTCAGGCAGATTCTTTCATCCACTTCAGCCCTTGATGAACTTTTCCCTTCTTCCCATCTCTGCTGCTTAGGCTTCAGCCCCCTTCTCTCTAGACTGAGCACCCACAGTCTCGGTTTCCACTGCCTATGGCTGCTAACACCAGACTTCCTTGCCCTGAATCTGTGTTTCCTGGTTGAATTGTTTTCTCTAGATGCTCTGGTTAAACTAAGTCGGCAGACACATCTCAAAGACAACAGAAACCGGGCATCAGGAAGACTCCTCTTTGTGAGTTTACATCTGGCCTCAGACATTTGTTAGCCATGTGATCCTGAGCATGCCATTTAACTCTGCCTCAGTTTTCCCATTTGTAAAAGGAGCTGGAAAAGCAGATGGCAAGCCACTTTGCAAAGAAAACTCCAACTGGGGGCATGAAGAGTCAGACATGACTACACAACAATGACACAACCCTTGAAGGATCCAATTGTTTCTTGCCCTCTGTCGTGAGTCACTGACACCCTTTGGACCCTTCTTCCCTGGGGTGGATTCGGAGGGGAGAAGACAGAAGAAGAGAGAAGAGGAGAGAAGTCTGACAACTCACAGGTGGTGGTTTGTCCTTTGCTCTCAAAGAGGATGACAGTAATTATACATAGGAATTTATAGGCAAATCAAAATATTCTCAAACTTCCCATTGTCCTGTGCTAACAGCAACAAATTGAGCAGGATCATCTTACCGTATCCACAAGTTATGGAATTTATTTTGTAAACTGGCATATTGTAACTTCTCTTTTCTTAGATATTATTAATGTAAATATGTTGTGTGTAGGATCACACTTCAGAAATGAAGAATGTTTAATTTTTTTTTTTGCTTTTTTTTGGAGGGGGAGGGCAGGGCATTTGGGGTTAAGTGACTTGTCCAAGGTCATATGGCTCGTAAGTGTTAAGTGTCTGAGGCCAGATTTGAAGTCAGGTCCTCCTGACTCTAGGGTTGGTGAAGAATGTTTGATTTACTTAATCTATTTGCTCAAATATACTTTTCAAATAATGCCCATTTTTGTGTGTTGTTTTAAAAAAACCGATGTAAAAAAAGCACTTGTAGCAAGCAGCACCTCACATAAACTTTTTTTTTAGAAATCCTATAAGGAAAAATAATTTTTTTTTCAAATTTGTAAATCAAACAAAATTAAACTCTGTGTGGAAGATACTGTGTTAGACTCCAGAGATAAAAAGATGAATGATATAGAGTGAGGTTCTGGTGTCTAGGAGTTTGCAATCTTAGAGGACAAATAAGATAGAGACATAAGAGGTAACCTGCCACAGGTAGAAAGGTTACTGATTTTGGGGTCTTGAGTTTGTGGGTTCAAATCCTGGCCCAGCCACTTAATAGCTTTGTGAGCTTGGGTAAGTCTAGGTCTCCTTTTCCTCATCTGTTAAGCATGGGAGTTGGGCTAGAATGAAGGTCCCTTTCAACTCTCAATCAAGAAGACTGCAGGATGCACACACATAGACCTCAAAGCACTGTATGTATACATGATCTACCTGGGCACACCACCCTGAGGAATTCCCCTAGTAGAGCTGAAGACTTTTATTCCTCCACTAATACTTAGTTAAAATAGTGAAGCATTAGTTATTTTTCCCTTTATTCCTTTCTGAAGAAAGAGCACTTGCACATGAAGAATCTGAATGGGCATTCCCACAGAAGGTGCCAAAAATGCCACATGGGAAATTGAAACTCCATTTTCCCCATGGGCAGTGTAGCTGTGAAATGCTCCAAGAATCCTGCCTGAAGTTAGTTTCAAGTCTGACTTGGCAGAAAGTCAGCCTTTAAAGCTAGGCATTGTTTGTGGTCCAACACGAACTTGAAGTGAAGACAAGGTTATTACTATGATTGCTTTAATCTAAAGTCTGGATTAGATTCTTTCAAGCAAAAGCATTTGTCTCTAATGGGGGCAAGTGTCTGTGTGTGGTTCTGTTGTGAAAAAATCAGTAACTATGGTCATAAAACGTTTGCTTTGAAGAAAGTCTGGAGATACTAGTGTTGAAGTCATTGTCTTTGTTGGATCTTGGTTTCTGAGAATACTAACTTTTTCCACTTGATCCCACTTGACAGTCTTAGAAATTTTTTTTAATATTTGCATTTAGCAATTTTTTCCCATCTGTATAGAATTTAAGTAGCTTAAATGGATTGGGGTTGCCACTATTGCCAACTTCAGTGTTTATAGACATTCAGAACTCAATTTAGTGTTTCCATCTCAAAAATGGTCAGCATTAATTATATCCCAGTGCTATTTTGTAAACCGCTCTGATCCAAAATAACAGTATTATGTAAGTACTTAGTCTGTTCATTGACAGGTAACATTTCTCAGACACCCAAAGCATTATGCATCATCTCCGGAAGTTGTGATCCTGAGGCTGACTTAACAGAAAGATAGACACCTTGACTTGTACGTCTTCATCTTTACTGTGCAGTGAAATCCTATTAGCATAGAATTTGGAGCTGTAAGGGAACTTAGAGGTCATTTAACCCAACCCCATCTTCTTATTAATGAGAAAATTGAGGTCTAGAGAGAGAGAGATTGTATATTTAGAGCTGGAAGAGAACTTATTTCAAATCAACATGCATTTATTCAGCATCTGCTATGTGCTAGAGATACAAAGAAAAGCATCCCTGCCCTCAAAGAGCTTACAGTTTAATGGGGGAACTATGCACAGCCAGATATTAACAGACTACGTTGGAGATAAGTTCAAAGGGAAGGCACTAACATTAAAGGGAGCCTGGGAAAAGCTTCTTGCAAAAGGTGGGATCTTTGCTAAGACTTGAAGAAAGCCTGAGAGTCCAAGAGGTAAAGATACAGAAGGAGAGAATTCCAGACCTTGGGAACAGTCACTGAGAATGCAGTGCTGGGAGACAGCCTGTCTTGTGCAAGGAACAGCAAAGAGGAGAGTATCTCTCCATGGCAGACTATGTAAAGAGAGCAAGGTATAAAAAGACTGGAAAGGCAGGAGGGTACAGATTATGAAAGGCTTTACAAGGCTGGAGGATTTTATATTTGATCCTGGAGATAATAGGGAACCATTGGAGTTTTTTGCAAAGGAAGATCACACGGTCAGATTTGAGCTTTGGGAACTTTGATGAAGGGTTACCTAGTCCAAAGGCTATCTATCTAGGGCTGTTAGGTGGCACAGTGGATAGAGCACCACCTCAGACATTTACTAGCTGGATGACTCTGGGCAAGTCACTTAACCCTGTTTGCCTCAGTTTCTTTATCTATAAAATGAGCTGGAGAAGAAAATGGCAAACCATTCCAGTATCTTTGCCAAGAAAACTCCAAATGGGGTTGTGAAGAGTCGGACATGACTGAACAACAACAGCAATCTAGTCCAACCCTTCATTTTACAGATGAGGAAACTGAGTCTTGGGAAGGTTAATTGATTTGCTGAAGAGTTCATGGGTAACAAATAGCAGAGCTAGGATTTAAATGAAGGTTTCTCAATTCTCAGTCCAGTTTAATTTTCATTATACCAGGCTTCCTCTTTTACTGCTCATTGTTATCAGTTGAAATAAACTCTTTCAAAAATGTATCTCTATATACAGAAAACAAGCAAAGGTACTCTTGAGATTCATATAATCCACAGGCAGATAATAAGGATGTTAATATGTATGTGCATATATGTGTGTAATTTATAAGTTTGTAGCTAAGCACAGTAATGTTTGATTCTCATTCTTTTCCCAGATTGGGAAATTAGCTTAGTAGTTTGTCAAGAGCTCATCCATCTGTCCTTCTGCTGCTGTTCTCTCAAGATCAGAAGGGGACGTGAAAGAGAGGACCCATTCGTGATTACTTATCTCTTCCTGCATCTTTTCTTTTTTTTTCCTTTCTCATGTTTTACATAACCCTGATAACTTGTCCTTTCTTAAACTACAAACCTGCAGTAGCCCTGGACCGGGAGGAGTCAGGAGATGTCGGTTCTAGTCCTGATTCTGTCACTAATTAGTCACAATCATAAGTGGTTTGCTTTACCTCTAGGCATCAGCTTCATCAATCCAGGCGTAACCTCCTACTGGAGGCCTTTCCTGATCTTCCTAGTTGTCACTGTGTGAGCACTGCTTTCCCCAACTCCCTTCCCTCCCAGGAGACTGTAAGTTTCCTGAGGGCAGGGGTTAGCTCTGGCTCCTAACACAGAGCTGGGCATGTAACAGGTACTCAAGAAATGCTTATTCATTATTAGGAGACTCATAAGAAGTATTGGGTATGAAATCACTTTGAAAAAGTAAATGTTATTCATATATTAGACATATATAATGGGCAAAGCCCCTTGGAAGTCTGTGGTCAAAAATACCGTCCAATGAAATGAATTAAGAGCAATTGGTGTGTTTTCATGATGCCACATAGGAAGAAGCACATCATCCTGTGGCCTGTGGTGTACCACGCTTAGAATGACTTCCTTTTCCTTCCCCATACTATTTTCCTAGCTTTATCACTAGTTTTTTATCTGTCTAGGTCAGTTCTTTTTTGCATCATATAACTCTTTGCCAATCTGGTGAAGCCTGTGGATCCCTTCTCAGAATAATATTTTTTAAATGCATAAAATAAAATACAGACGATTGCAAAGAAAAACAATTATATTGAAATACAATTTTATATATATGTATACATATACATATATATAAATTTTTTTTAAAAGCTCAAGTTCACAAACCTCTGGTTAAAAATCCTTGATCTAAATGGATACTGAAGAGCTGGGAAATATTTTTCCCCCTATCCACATAAGTTGAGTTGAATCATCAGTGTAGACAAAGAGACTAGAAAGGAGACAGCTGGTTTTCTTTCTTCCTCCAATGGTAATTGAAAACATGAAAGTGGGGAAGTGGTGGCTATGGAGGGATGATATAGAGGGACCGTGAGAAGAACGATGATTCTTGGTCTCCTCCCCCAATTTAGTTTTTCCTTTTCAACCTTCTGATGTCATATTCTTTCTTTACTTTCTTTCTTTTTTAATCTTTGATGGGGGGGGTTGGGTAGTTAAAGTTCTTGTACAGAGAGTTGAGTGTGTTTAGAACATAAGAACTTCAAAAACAGATTCTGTGTATTTTTTATTAAAATTTTTTAAAAAAATTTATGGAATAAAACAATTGGTATACTAAATATACAAAAATATACTAAATATACACTAAATATACAAAAATTGGTATACTAAAAAAGATGATTGCACATGAAACTGAAAAAATCTATTATGTACAACTTTTTATTCCTTTTAAATATGTAATGAAATTATCATGTAAATTTCTTCCCCCCCCCCCCAGAGATGGCTATTGCTAGACGCAAATGGGTATATATGTAAAATTATTCTATAAATACTTCTATTTATAAGTTCTTTCTATTATTCTGTATATTATGGAATGAAAGGGGATAACTCAAATTAGTGAGTTTCAAGTGGCTTGTTGACATGCATTTTTCTTGGCGTTACTAAGTGTACATATTATATACTTTCCAGGACTGTTTCAGAAAATGGTATTAATAGAAGAGAGAACAAGGTCATTATCTGAAAGATGAAGGGGTTGAGGGTGAGGGTGCCCAATAATGACTAGTTTTGTATGGAATATCACCAGGAATGGGTTAAATATTTAACAATAGACTCTGAAAAAAATTATGCTTGGTATACTTTTAAGTTTAATCTGCATTAATATTTTCTCCATAGTTTTCTTAAATCTAGACAAGTAGTGTTGTCAAACTTAAATAGAAAAGGATACCTGTGGTACATGATGACTTAGAAAACCACAAACTAACATTATCTATGTTGTATTGTGTTTTTATTTATTTTGTTAAACATTTTCCAATTACATTTTAATCTGGTATACCAGATTTTAAGCTGGCATATCAGCTGGAATTGGAAACTTCTGGTCTAGACAATTAATAGTTTGTAGTTTCCTAGGTTCAGATATTCTCACTGAGAATTTAATAATCAACTTTCAGGAGCCTGTGTGAGCTAGCTCCGGCATCCCATTGAATATAAGTCCACCTAAGCCTTAGGTGGCATAGATCCTAAGGTCCTAAGGTCTATTCCTTAGGTCCTAAGGAATATCCAAGGTCATGGAAAGCCCTACTGGGCCTTAGTGATGTGTCCCTGTAATGAGTACCATTGGTCAAAAAGAGGGGAAAAAAAGATTGCTAGGTTAGAATAAAATAAAATAAATGCAAACCCAAAAGATGGGTTGTATTTTAAAAGTTCATTTGTAAATTGAATTTTAGGAACTTGGAACACATTTTACTGTAGTTGCAATATTTAAATGGTGGTTAGGTACTTGAGCCAGACCATTAGAGTGTATTCAATCCTTCATCAGAACAAGTGGCTGTGGAAAGGGAAAGAGGACCCTAGGGAAGAGAATAAAGAGATTAATTGGGAGTCATCTGGGTGTAGGAATTTACCAGGGGCAAGTGTTATTATTATTCCCATTTTACAGCTCTTGATCTGGCATAAGTCTTGTTATTAGAAAGCTGAACTATTGCAAAATCTTCCTTGCAACAGATCCTGCTGCCTTAAAGTCTCCCCTTTGCAATCCATCCTTAAAAATGCTGTTGAATTAGTCTTTCTTATACAGAGATTTGATAATGTCACTCCTTTGATCAAAACCCTTTAATACATTCCTATTACCCAATCAATAAAGGAGGAAGCAAGTAAGCATTTATATTCATATATTTATAAGTGAAGACTCACTCTGATTTTGGTTCCATGTCTTTTACATCCTGGTGCCTCCTTAACCTTTTAATTTCTTTTTCTTTTTCGAAAGATAAGGCTCTTTATTAAAATACTTAAGCACAAAGAGATGATGAGTTATGCCTCTTTACTTTTTCACTTGTCTCACACTACTTCCTTCCTGGTATATTGCTCTTCAGCCCCATCTTCATCTTCCTCTTCCTCTACAGTCTTTACTATCTACCTGGAGTTAGGAAGACCTGAACTCAAAATAGACCTCAGACACTTACTGGCAGCTTGACCTTGGACAAATTACTTCATTTTACTTTCCTCATCTGTAGAATGAGGATGGTAATAACCTCTATCTCCCAAGGTCCTGAAGATTAAATGTGATAACATTTGTAAAGTTCTTAGCCAAGTAATAGTACATAGTAATTAATATGACTATAGTAATTATATTATTTGCATTATATATGATATTTGACAAAATATGTAATTTATATAGTATGTAAAATATATAATTTATATTATGATTAATACGTTCCTACCTCATTCCTTCATAATTTCTTCAGAAAGTTCTTATTTCTCTTCTTTTCATCCTGTCAGAAAAACTAACCTAATGATGAGTGATCGTTTTGAAAATGATACTCTATGAAGGAAGAGGAAAATCATGTAGTTTTGATTCACAATTTCAAGACATAATAAGGACCCTGGCTAATTTTAAGACGTAATAACCATTTTTGGCAACCTTGAAAGTCCTGAATGTGATTAGGAGTCTCCTTCAAAATCTCCACAAAATAATTGGAGTAAGTGGGTGGGATGAGGGATGAAGCTTGATGATAAACTGAGGTGGTGAAGACACATGGAGTTAGACAATTCTTTCTGGTAGCCACCAGGTGGCATCTTTGGACCAAAACAGTTTGGTTACTGTCAGTAGTAATTTGCAGAGGGGCTGACAGAAATTTCTTCAGTATTCAGAGTGACTGTGCATTTTTATTTCAGGCAATAGGTTTGGTATTTATAATTCAAGATTTGCATTTACTCTTTGTCTTTCTTTTTACTTCTTCTCTTGCCTGGTCGGGCTCCTGGAAAAGCCCTGGTTTTATCTTTGGTTTATCTTTTTTGAGGCAGGTAGATGATAGCCTAAGGGACTAAAGATTAAAATGAGATCAATCAATCAATGCATAAACATTTATTAAGTGCCTACTATGTGCTAGGCACTGTGTTAAACACTGGGGATACAAAAGGAGGCAAAAGACAGTCCCTGACCTCAAGGAGCTTAGACTCTAATAGGGCAGTCAACATAAAAACAAATATATACAAAGTGAACTATATACACGATAACTAGGAAATAATGAACAGAAGGAAGACACTAGAATTAAGAGGAGTTGGGGAAGGCTTTCTGTAGAAGGTGGCATTTTAGTTGGGACTTGAAAGAAGCCAAGGAGGTCAGTAGTTAGACCAGAGGAGTGAGAGCATTCCAGACTTGGGGGACAGTCAGAATACCTGGAGCAGACAGCTGGAATTTCCTGTCTGTGCAATAGCCAGGGTACCCTGTGTCCCAAGATGGAAGAGTATGTGTCTGGGAGTAATTAGAAGATGGAGGGTTCAAAGTCCTTTCATGATCAACAGGGCCAGCTAGGTGACACAGTGGATAGAGCTCCCAACTTAGACTCAGCAAGATCTGAATTCAAATCGGGCCTCAGACACTTATGAGCTGTGTGACTCTGGGCAAGTCACTTAACCGCTATTTGCCTCAGTTCCTCATTTATAAAATAGAAGCACACTGGAAGGAAATGGCAAACCGTTCAAGTATCTGCCAAGAAACTCCCATGGACAGAAACCCACGGGGTCATGCAGAGTCAGACACAACTGAACAATAACAAGAAAGGGTAAGAAGACTGAGAAAGGAGAAGTCTAGGTGGTGAAGGGCTTTGAATGCCAACTGGAGCATTTTGTATTTGCTCCTAGAGGCAATAGAAAGCAACTGGAGCTTTTGAGAGGGGATGAGTGACAATTAGATTTGTGATTTAGGAAAATCACCTTAGTGACTAAATGGAGATGGATTACTGTTGTGATAGACCAGGCGTGAGATGATGAGAGCCTGTGCTAGACCTTATTGTCTTCTGATATTCTTCAGTCAGCCCTTCATCAGAATCAGGATTCTCCCAGACGGGTACCTGGAATATGTTACCTGAGAGCCCTCACCTGGCATAGCGGATGCAGTGTTGGACTTGGAGCCAGCTAGAACAACTTGGGCTCAGTTTTCACTTCAGATACTGATTAAGTTTAGTGACACCAAGTCTTTGAGTCCCAGCTTCCTTAATCTGTAAATGAATAGCATTTACCTCATCTGGTTGTTGTAAGGTTCAAATGAGATAAATGTATGTAAAGTACTTTGTAGAAAATGCAAGTAAAATTCTTTGCAGAAAATGCAAGTAAAATTTTTTGCCGAAAATGCAAGTAAAATACTTTGCAAACACTTAAGTGCCATATAAATATAAGCTACTCATATTTTGAGCTGTGAACTGAGCTTCCTATCCATTCTCCCTTTGTTTTTGCCTGGACACAGGAAAATGGGAAAGGAACTATGTTTGGTAACAAAAAAAAAAGAAACTCCTCGTTGGCCAATGATGGTCACAGAAAACCTTGGAAGTTGATTTTCTTTAAAAGCCAGCTGTAATTTGATGGAAGTAAAGAATATTGTGACTCAGGAATTACTTGAATTTAATCATATAGAATCGTGCCTTTCCCAGTGAATATATTCAATTAATCCACTAGGTGGAGCAAGTAGTTTAAGCATGGTGTATGAGTAGCAGTTTTAAAAATGTCTTGTATTTCATATGGAAAGATGATTTCCTCTTAATTCAAAATGGATTCAATAAATGTTTATTATACACCAGTGGTATGTGCAAAGCTCTGTGATGGATGCTAGGGATACTAGGACAGAAATGACACCCCTTCTCTCCCGCCACTCTAAATGACTCACAGTCTGAAGTTGGGGAAGACATATGCACAGATAATTGAGAAACAAAGGTGAGTGAGATAAGTGAAGCGGCATAAGAAAAATACTGGAAAAGTGCAATGAAGGACTGGAGGCAGGGGATAATGATTCTGGCCATCTTCTTTCATTTAGTCTCTGAACAGTTATTTAAAATCTTACTACTTGCCAATAATGGTGTTAAATACTATGTCTGGTACAGAGAAAAGCAATGTGGAATAAAAAAATAGGGGACTGAATATCAGAGTTCTGATTTTGATTCCCATTGACTAATTGTATGACCTTGGCAAAATGGCTTAACCTTTTAATTTTCTCATGGATAAAATGATACATTGAACTTCATAATCTCCAAGGTTTCTTTTAGTCCTTAAATTCTGTTGTCTTATGGTATCATGGCATTTTCTGTCTTCTAGGAGTTTATAATCCAGGAAGGGGTGTGCTCTTTTAAAAGTTCAAGGACAGTTTCTGGGTAATTTAATAATTTTATTAATAAGGCTAGTATGTTTATTAATAAAAAGAGGTTAGTGGCACTCTTGAATGCCAAAGACCCCTCATGGCAGTGGGCTCACAATTAATATGCCCTTGGAAGAATAGGTGTTCCTGAGGGTAGCAATCAACTCTGATTAGTTAATAATTAACGAGAAAATGAGTATTACAGTGAGAGGTTGGGCTACATTCCAGTGAGGGTACAGAGGGTATGGGACTTGGATCACCCAAGTCTTGGTCAAAGAGTTTTATCAATTTTCCTATTACCTGTCTGACAAAAGGAAAAATCCATATTTTCCCAGACCTGACTGAGTAAATATAGTCTTTGCCTAAGATTTCCCACACTGGTTGATTTCTGAATGAGGAAACAGAAAAGGGGAAAAACCTTGGTCCTGATTCAGCAATTAGTTATTAATACAAGAGAGAAATAATCATTTTTCTCAGGGGAAAAAAGACATACACACATTTATACACATACACACATACGTGTGTGTGTGTGTGTGTGTGTACAAATAACTCCAGGGTTTTCTAAATCTTTTTTAGAGGCATTGTGGCCTAATGGATAAAATGCTGGACCTGGAAATACAAAGATTTTAATTTTAATTTAATTCAGTTTAATTTTAAATTTAATTTTAATTGCACCTACTATTTATGACTAGTTGTGTGACTCTGAGGCAAGTCACTTAATCTCTATCAGCCTTAGTGGTATCCTTACCTGTAAAATGGGACTAATAATAATATTTATCTCATGAGGGATCAAATGAGAATATATGTTTATACTGTATGTATATAAATACACATGATTTTGTTCACTTTAAAGCACTGTGTAAATGTTAGCAGTTGTGAGAGTCAAATGAGAAAATGAATGTAAAGTACTTTGCAAATCTTTTTGAGGGACTGTATAAATGTGAGTTGATATTACTTGATGGTATCTTAATAGGTCACTCCCATGGATAAAGATGGCATAGCACACGTTTTCACTATGGCTGTCTGGACTCTGTAGGTATGGAATAGAGATTTTCTCTCTAAGACTAAATGGACCCTGCCAAGAGAGATGTGGCCCTTAAACTCATTAGCACCGTTCTCTTGCTGAACTAACTCATCCATGTTATAGTTTTATTGCTCATCAGAGAGTTTCCTCTATGTTCTTTTAAGCCTGCTTGCTGTGGTCAGATGTATCCGAGCACTGCAGGATGAGGCTGTTTTTGAACTCTAACTAATAAAGAAGGAGCCTGTAGTTTAACCTGGTTGCTGGCACATGTACATCTCACAAGCTAATGACGTCTTAGATTCTTGGCTTCTGCTACTGAGCATTTAATAAAGCAGATTTGCCATTTTCATTTTTCTTCTGAATCAAACTCTCTGTGGGAACGGGTAATTTGTGCATTTCTAATTTCTGATGATTTTAATGAAATACATGTCTGCCAAGTAAAAGCCTTTATGTCAATTGAAATTTTTGTTGATTGCCAAGTACAGAGGAGAAAGATAAATGAGACTATAATATATGGAAATGGGCTGACCCTATTCAGAATATATAATATATTTGGTTTTGTTTTTAGTTTAAGCAGGTTTGATATCGTTAATTGAAAAAACAAGTGTTCCTAACGTATTTTTTTCAAGTGGCTTTTTGGTTGTAGATCTTCAATCATGTACTTGATAAGACACTGGAATTTGCTTGAAATGACTGTAGCTGTGCTTTGTCTTCACGAACAGTATATGCACACAGGCTTTTCATCAAGATAGGAGGGTATTTTCTGAATTCCTAGTATATTTATCTTATTCACCATCATTGCTGGATCATAGATTTAGACAGCTAGAAGGGACTTTAGAGGCCACATAGCGCAACACTCTCAATTCTCAAATGAGAAACTGAGGTTAAATGACTTACCCAAAGACATATAGATTGTTAAGTAGCAGAGCCGGCATTTGAACCTAGGTCCTCCACTCCAAAGCCTGATAACTCATAGTAACTGAATCAGAGGAAGAAAATACTCTATTATTCCCCTAATTGGATAACTTTTCTTCAAGACTGATGAATGGGATGTCAAGATATTTCTTTCTGGTCAAATAGAAGCAGTGGAATTGAGATGGAGTGGGCAGATTATTGTAGAACTAAAAAAAACATAGCATCATTTTGTCCCTCCAGGTGACTGCTCGAAGTTATTCATTTGTGGAGGTGAGAGAGACTTCTCTTATCTGTTGCCAGAGATAGTAGAGAACTGTTGTAGGACAGCAGTGAACTCAAAGAATTTCCTTAGGTTCTCAGCAGGTCCATTAATTAAGGTTAATCTTTGCTATTTGGGGGGAAGGTTATAGAGGGACTGTATGAAATTATGGAAAGAGCATGTGCCACTGTCAAAAGATGTGGGTTCAGGTTCCCACTCCAGCACTTACTAGCTGGGACTGTGGAAAACTTAGCTCACCCTTTAGAGCCTTAATCTGCTCCTTTCTAGAAAGGGGACCATACCCGGGTCATTGACCTCACAGAGTTATTGTGAGAAGAGCACTATGTGAACTTTACAACGCCATGTTGGTGAGCTATGGCTGCCACTGTTGGGATACTGAATAAGTTCTGAAAGAGAGAATTAAAATGCAGGCTTTACACTGGTTATTTAAAAACTACCAGTTTGGGGCAGTGATAATTTAAACCTGTCAGGTTTTCCTGCAGAATATTCTTGGACCTCTCACCACCTGAACTTCTTGATTATGATTAGAGCTACACGAGGAGTTGAGAAAGAGACAAAGAGGCATGGACTAGCAAAGCATTTTCCAAATTATTTTCTTTGACTGCTGGGGATCCTTGAGAAAATTTTGGTGCTGGTGATATTTGTCTAACATCATACTGAAGATTAGATGTGTGTAGAAAGTACTTAATGTGTTCATTTTTTCTATATGAAAATAGGTTACATTTCTTCACTTTTGTTCCAAAGCTTGCCCAGGAGTATTGCGTTCAACAGGATAGCGAGGTGGCATACTGGATAGAGTTCTGGGCCTGGAATCAGGAAGATTCATCCACCTGAGTTCAAATCTGGCCTCAGACACTTACTGTTGTGTGACCTTGGGCAAGTCTCTTAACCTTGTTTGCCTTAGTTTCCTCATTTGTAAAATGATCTGGAGAAGGAAATGGCAAGCCACTTTAATTTCTTAGCCAAGAAAATCCCACATGGGGTCACAAAGAGTTGGACATGACTGAAATGAATGGACAACAATTCCATTCACCAAGCCCAGCAATTAGGGGTTCTGTGAGCATGCTTCCAACTTCAGAAATGGTTCTTAGCCAAATCCATTTGGGAAAATCTGACCTAGGGTCATAGAAATGGCCCCCAGTTAAGCTACTTATTTGAATGTTTTCTTGTCTGTTTTCTGGCTCTTAGACTAGATCTGGAATCTAGCAATAAGATTTTAAAAAAATAAGGCTTTTTTTCAAATAACAAAAATATGTTTTATCTCCTTCCTACTTCCTTCAACCAAAAAAAAGAAAAACAAAATTATTATAATAAACATGCATAGTCAAAACTAAATCTCACATCCAATAAGATTTTAAAATCGTAAGTCGTAGTGTCAGAGTGCCAGGAGAAAACTCCAACCTCAAACAAACCCTTTTTTTAAATTTTAGAATGTTTAAAGATGTAATTGCCAGAGAGACATAGGGATGTAACGTATAGAAGTGTTGAACTTGTGGTCAGGAAGAACTTTGATCAGTCAATCAATGAATTAAACATTTGCTAAGTACCTAGCATGTGGCAGGTACCATTCTAAGCTCTAGGTATACAAAAGGAAGTAAAAGACAGTTTCTTCCCTCAAGGAGCTTACAATTGGAAATGGAACACAATTTCTAGCTTTATGAACCTCAGGCAAGTCATTTAACCTCTCTACAACTTGGTTTCCTCACCTGTACAATGGGTATAATTTGTAGCACTTACCTAATAGAGTTGATGTAAGCATCAAATGAAATAATGTCGACAGAGAGCTTCAAAAACTTTAAAACATCATGAATATCAGCCACTATTGTTTTATTGCTATTATTATCATTATGCAGTTCTTTTATCCCCATTGAATTATTTCTTCATCATCTTCCGTGATAAACATTTATATGATGACTTTTTATGTGTAAAATCTTCCATGAAAATTCCCCTCCCACTTTTTCTTCATGACTTTAAGGCAGATCTCTGTTCTCAAAGGCCATAAGCCAGTGGAGTCCAGATTCTGGCAGGTCTTGCTGAACCAGAAACATTTTGAGTGCTACCCTGATTGTGGACCGTATGTCTCTTATCTGAGGCCTGTCACTAGGATGGCAACAGCAATTGGTGGAGGGAAAATCCAAACAGATAAAATCATAGATTCTCAAAATATATGGAAGGCTCTCTGCGTGATCATTGTTTGGCTCCCCAGTACATTTTTCTCTAAAAGTTGCTGCCTCAAATCCTTCACATGGTACAAATGATGTGCATGGCTTAGATTCAATATATTTTGGGAAAAAAAATCCCTACTCTTTCTTCTCTTTTTCTCATTTCTTAATACATCTTTGCTATAGATTATCTTAGTGTTCAAGTAAAAACTTTACTGGGGAAAAAAATCTACAAGACAAGTTTCCTTGAATGAAGAGGAATGGATAGCTCTAACCACAGACCTCAAACCTTGCCTAATATAACACATGATTCAAGGTTATTGGCCTGACAGAAGGTTTCCCATAAATATCCAGGAACTTTAAAGCAGAGTAACTCCAGCTAGACCCTTATGGAAAAGCAATTTTTACCATTTTCTTGTTTTCCCTTTCTTTGCCATACATGAAGTCAGTAGACACTTCAGGGAATTGAAATGAAGAAAAAGATATTTTGCCTGTGATGATACTTTAACTCTTAACTGTATCAAAAAACGTTGACAGTATTTGAAGTGCAAGACTTCATTGCATGACTTATGTCATGGCTTCCCATATCACTTACCTGGCCACATCCCCTTAAAGTCCTAGAGAACGTATCATTGAAAGAACATTCTTTTAAAAATATGTTATTTTGGATTGCATCTTCCAGGTCAAGAAGTTCAATAGTTACTAACTTTAGGCTGTATCTGAGGCCTAGTTTTATGCAATTTCTTCATGTCAGTCTTTGGGATGGAAAAAAAAAAATCAAATCTTAAGATAATCTGAGTTTTTTGATAGGGTAGGGTATGGTTTGAGCCTTTTCAAGGTGGGGGTGCCTACTTTTCATAAGCAAAACATAATAAAAAATAATTTTCTTGTTAAATTCTGTGGGCCAATCTTATTGACTGCTTGTGCTCTCACATCTTATGTATAATCTTTTGATAATCAGCTTTCATTCAGGATATATTTCAAAATTATTGCAAATGCAGAAACTCAGCTTTTATTTTTGAAAATAATTTCCATTTATTGCTTATGCCCTTAGGAAGTTTATAATCCTTTAAAATATTATTTCTGTTTTTTCCTTTTAAAATTTCTTAGATTTTTATGGATGCCTTTGGTTTTTATATCACATTTGTTTCTGAGTATATCTTTCCCCAATTCCCTACCAAGCAAACTATCCCTTATAACAAAGATCTGATTTCCCTTCTTTTCATCCTGTTAGTTCTCAGCTTCACCAATAGAGTGTTGGTGTATCTATCTAAGGGAGAGATTCTTGTATTTTTTTCTTTTTTTGTCCCAGAATTTATTTATTTTTAGTTTTCAACGTTCATTTCCACAAGATTTTGAGTTCCAAATTTTTCCCCCATCTCTCCCCTAACCCCCACCCCAAGATGGCAAGCATACTGATTACTCCTTCCCCTAGTCTGCCCTCTCATATGTTCCCCCCTATTCATCCTCTTACTCCCTTATCCCTTACTTTTTTGTAGGGCAAGATGGATTTCTATACCCCATTGCCTATATATCTTATTTCTTGGTTGTATGTAAAAAAAATTTTTATTTTTGCTTTTTGGAAGGCAGTTGGGGTCAAGTGACTTGCCCAAAGTCACATGGCTAGTAAGTGTGTCAAGTGTCTGAGGCTGGATTTGAACTCAGGTCCTCCTGACTCCAGGGCTGGTGCTCTATCCACTGCGCCACCTGGCTGCCCCAACAATAATTTTTTTAACATTCGTTTTTAACACTTTGAGTTCCAGATTGTCTCCCTTCTTCCCTCCTTACCCACCCCCACTGGGAAGACAAGCAATTAAATATAGGTTATACATGTGTAGTTATGCAAAACATTTCTATAGTAGTCATGTTGTGAAAGACTAACTATATTTCCCTCCATCCTATTCCACCCTCACCCCCCATTTATTCTGTTTTCTCCTTTGACCCCTATCCCTTTTCAAAAGGGTTTGCTTCTAACTACCCTCTCCCTTAATCTGCTTTCTCTTCTCTCATGCCCCCTCTTATCCTCTACTTTCCTGTAGGGTAAGATACCCAATTGAATGTGTATGTTATTACCCTAAGAGAGAGATTCTTAACCAGGGCTAGGGGATGGAGAGGGCTATACCTGTGAATTTGTTTTTAAAAATATGTTGATAACTAGTTTTATATATTTTCTTTCCTCTATATATTCTATTTTATCCATTTAAAAATGTTATTCCGAGAAAAGTCCAGAAGTTTTGACAGACTGCCAAAGGGATCTATTACACAAAATGACCCCAAAAAGGTTAAGAACCTCGAGTCTAAGAAGTTTATGATGTTGCTTGATATAATACATGTCTGACACAATAATAAGAAATATAATGCTAAAAAAGCCATTATGTTTAAGAAATGTTATACTTAGATTTGGAATCTCGATGTTAGTCTGAAAATCACCGTCACATATTTGAACAAAGCTGCTCAAAAATCATTGTTCTTTTTTTCCCTTCCAATTGTGGCATTTACTGAACACTCATTTGCTAGCAGAGACTCTGAAAAGCCTAATAGAATTTTGTTCCTAAGTTGACACTGGGATACCTAGATATTAAATGAGGAGGTTTTTAGATGCCCTGTGTAAATTGAATTTTCTTAGAAGAGCATGGTGGAAACAAAAAGTCAATTCTAAATTTGATTTTGTTTTGCCATCATTTATTTGCTTTGCTTCTTTTTTTTTTCTTCATTTACTGCTTTGAGTAGAGCTAGCCTTATGGCTAATATTTACTCAATCTTATTTTCTGGGGGTGTTAAATATCCCCTGCTGACTGGCTAATTTCAATTCAACAGATATTTACTAGGTACCTACAGAAATTCAATTTGACCAGCGTTAATGACAGGGCACCTAGGTGGCTCAGTGGATAGAATGCTGGACCTGGAAGCCAGGGGCAGGAAGACTCATCTTCCTGAATTCAGATCTTGTCTCAGATGCTGATGAGCAGTGTGACTCTGGGCAAGTCCATTAACCCTGTTTGCCTCGGTTTCTCCATCTGTAAAATGAGCTGGAGAAGGAAATGGAAAACTACTGTAGTATCACTGCCAAGAAAAACCCAGATGGGGTAGCAGAGAGTCAGACACAACTGAGAAGTGATTGAACCAATAACAAAAGTTGAATGATTGTGTGTCCTTGTGGTGTCTATAATAATTACAATGATAGTCATGCTTACTATGTGCCAGGCACTGTGCTTAAGTGCATTATAGTTATTGAGCATCACTGACATCCTTCTGTACGCCCTGATCGTACGGAGCTTTTGATCTATTGGGAAAAATGACATTAATAATAATAATAGGTCTAGATATTGAGAATGGCGGTGTGCAATAGAGAACACTAAACTTTGAGGCTGAGCACCTAGAAGGATGGTGGTGTCACCCAACAGAAATGTCCAAGTCTCAGCCTAGTAGATTTTTGTGGGGGAGAGAAAGAAGGGCTTAGTTTTAGATAAACAACTGTTAAGAGAATGAGGTCAGGATTGGAGGAATAGGTTTGGGGCTTTTCTGTATGAAGGTGAAAGTTGAGGGTATAGGAGTAAGTGAGATGCATTAAGAAGAGATATGTAGAACACACTTGTACAAGTAATCATTTAATGTCTAATTACAGCTAGTGTTTGTGTTAGAGGTTCTCACCTGATATGAAAGAACTAAGTAGGGGCGGCTAGGTGGCTCGGTGAATAGAGCAGCGGCCCTGGCTTCAGGAGGACCTGAGTTCAAATCCAGCCTCAGACACTTGACACACTTACTAGCCGTGTGACTTTGGACAAGTCACTTAACCCCAATTGCCCTCCAAAAAGCGAAAAAAAAAAAAAAGAACTGAGTGTAGTTCTGAGATCTCTTAGTTATCTGGTTTGTTGGTTCCCGCCCCAGGCACTTCAGTATCTGGCCCTTACCCAAGGGTAATGCCTAGCTTTCCTTATAAGCACTTAGTCTCAAAATGCAGCATGGTTTTGTCTATACAATTAAAGACACAGAATGGACCCACCTCTAAGTCTATAGGCCAGACGCCTTGCCGTTCAGTTGGCTAGCCTTCCTGGCCAGGACCAGTATTGTGCCTGTGATCTATAGTCCTACTTAGTATTGGGGTCCAGTAAGGAGGAAGTCCAGCATTCACTCTCCTGCTTTGGTGTTCTGTGTCTTGTGGTTCTTTCACCAGCATCAAGTGACTCTGGTCTGTTTAAGTCTTCTGCTGTTTTATCCTCAGTGTCATAGTCTCACCCCTTCACCCAAGGGATTTCTTCAGGTACCTCTGGGAATGCTGCTTTGCTGTACCACCCAATTACATCTCGGTTTTCCACAGAGTTGACTCACAGCAAGTCCATCGCTATTTATCTCCTCACTACGCCAGTGCCTGGGCAGTGTGCTACCTGCCCACACCAGCAGAGTGCACTGAATTATTTGGAAATTGGATCGTAATCCCCATTCTGTTTTTCTTTCTCTCATCTTCCTCTGGGATTTCTAACCAGGATATATAAATCACCCCAGGCTGTTTCTTGGAGATCTTCCAGAGGGTAGAGGGAGTGTTTAAGGTTCCTTTAACTCAGAGGAGAGCAATACCTTATTTCATAAGAAATTCATATTAACTTTATTTCAAGACTATCCAGTATGTATGTGATGCAAAAAAAAAGTAAAAGCCAAATACGGATTTTAAATTATCCATTTAATTATTTCATTCATTTATGTGGTTAAATCACTTTCTTGACCTTCTATTGCTTTTCTTTTTATGGCAGTCTATCTCGTACAAGTCCACTGGACTAGCAATTTGTAAACTTTTAATCAGCAAAAAAGAAAAAAAAATCAGTTTTGGTATTTGATGAATCCACAGTCTCATCTTGTTGAGAAAGATGATGGATCTGAATGGAATGGAATGTTTTGTACCCAATGGATTTTGTTAGGTTGGAAAATTCTGACACTATTCTAAAAAATACTTATTTGAGTGTTCCTAGGAAACTAGTCTCTTTTTCCTTTTTGATGCTTGTTGTGAAATAGTTACTTTTTTCTCTGTTCTCTGAATAGAGCTAACTGAATTCAGATTTTAGATTTTTTACAAAAAAATTCAGTAGTATTTATCTAGTTGGATAAACATTTACTAAACACCTACAAAGTTTCATGACTTTTCCCTTCTGCCAGTACTAGCTGCTTCTTTTTATTCATTTCATTCATTCATTATTCAGTAAATATTGACTGAACTACTTTTTATGTTCAAAGCACTACATTAGACACCACAGGGGATGCAAAGATGAATAAGACATAGCTTTCATTCTCAAGGAGTTTACAATCTAGTAGGAAGGGGCAAGACGAGTATACAGATAACTCCATGTAATACAAGGCAGAATGTGGTAGGAACCATAAACAACCCATTGTATAAAGTGCCCTGGGTGTTCAGAGGAGGAGAAGATCACGGATGCTTGGTGGGTCAGAAGGTAGTATTTGAGTCAGTCTCTGAAGGATATATAGTATTTTCACAGCTGGAGATTTTTGTAGTTATTAAAACCCTGTTTCTGAGGGTCATCTAGCCTATATAGCATGACTCTCAGCTCTGTATCTGAGCTGTTTCTAGAGAAGAAGGGGAGATATGTAGCTGCAGTGGCCTGGGATGCTTTGCTTTTTTTACTTTTAAGCATCTCTTGAGCTCTTGAATTTCCTGATGTGCAAACTTGGATATAAACTGAAACCTCATAGCTCTGCTAAAGCAGCCACCTTCATGATGAAAAGCTGTTGTCATTCATTCTCTGGATGTTGTTATGTTGTGTGCCAGGGTTGTCATTGCTGAGATCTTGTGTGGTTATTAGAGATTCTTTGCATAAAAATGTACAAAAGAGAAAAGGAGTTTTATTTTACATTTTGGGGGGTGGGGGTCAAGGGTGGGGAGGGACTTTAATGCCAGAGCTAAACTGGTCATTTAAAACAGCAATAAAAATCATCTTGGTTATAATACTTGGGATGTCCTTTGAAGATCTTGTAGTATTCCTGCATGTCAGTTTCCATTATCAGCATATTTGGTACTTACTTCAGGGGTCTGCACTTTCCACAGTGTGAGAATAGCTTCTACTCATACAGATCTCAACTCCAAGGTATACTGAACACTGGAGGGGAAGATCATGCAAATCCATCATTTTCTAGCGTGAGATTCTCTTCTTGACAACAAAATATTTTTTGTTCCTGGTCATCCCAATTGCTAGTGCCTTCCCCACCCCACAAATTTTATTTTGCTTTTTGGAGAGGGGAGGGCAGGGCAATTGGGGTTAAGTGACTTGCCCAAGGTCACACGGCTAGTGTCTGAGGCTGGATTTGAACTCAGGTCCTTCTGACTTGAGGGCAGGTGCTCTATTCACTGCACCACCCACCCCACCCCACCCCACAAATTGACTTTGCATATGTGTTGTATATACTTTTCAGTGTATAGATTGTGTTCCCCTATAGATTATAAGCATGAAGAAGACAGGGAGGGAACGTTTCCTTTTCATTTTTATTTCTGCATTTTATTTCTCCAGTAAAATGTATGGCATGTTGTTGTTAATGAGTCATTTCAGTTTTGTCTGACTCTTCATGACCCCATTTGGAGTTTTCTTGGCAGTGATACTGGAGTGGTTTGCCATTTCCTCCTCCAGCTCATTTTCTAGATGAGAAAAGTGAGGCAAATGACTTGCCCAGGGTCACACAGCTAGTATGTATTTGAGGCCAGATTTGAACTCAGGTCTTCCTGACTCCAGGCCCTTTGCCACCTAGCTGCCCTGCTTGGCACGTAAGAGGCACCAAAAAAAGTACTTGGTGATTGATTGATTTGTGATGTGATAATAGGTGTATTATAAGTATCTATTGATTAAGAAAGAATAAAATGACAGATTGAACCCTGGGGGGAAAATAATTCAAATTCATCCTGTTTTTAGCATGAGATTCTCTTCTTGACAACAAAATATTTTATGTTCCTGGTCATCCCAATTGCTAGTGCCTTCCCCACCCACAAACTGACTTGTATTTAATACTTCACATATATGTTCTATATGCTCTTCAGTGTATAAGAGTCGAGTGTTTATAAGTGAGTTTATATCTTATTACGTGTATCTTGTCATATCTGCATCTGCATACATTGAAAAACACAATGTAATGCATACATTTTGAGGCATGTTGCTACATATAGACGGTATTATTGATTGATTAAGACATGGATGGACTCATAGTAATAACATATCCTGGCCCCCCAGTAGTCCATGGCTCCCAGCCTGCGACAATGCATTAATAATCTGTTGAGGGAGTTGGCTTGTAGCCAAAACCTTTTGTCTCCTGGTGGCTACCCTTCTGGTGGTGAGCATCTCCAGATGCTGCTGGTGCCCAGACAACATATTAACACCATTTCTTGTCAGGCCTGTATGCCTAGCCTTTTCTGGCTTGGTAGGGTGAGCCAGAGCTTTCTTTCTGCCAGTTAAGAACTTGGTACTGACGTCCACCCCATGACAGAGCATCAGAGCAGGACTTTAGTGATGGTCCTGAATCACTATAATTCATCAGCTATAGCTAGGGATGTTACAGCTGTGTATATCATAGCCTGAAGATGAAAACCATCTGTTGCTCTATGCATCAAGGAACAATTTCTGAACAGACCTTGGAAGAGCAATAAGGTGTGGAGGGCTAGGGTACAGGAGGGGGGCTCTCCCATATGTTTGTCTTGGGCTTCGTTTGCCAGCTTTGCATTTTAAAGAAGTGGGATCTGCTGTGAAGTATTCAGCCTAGCTGATGTATTTGTAGTGAAACACACTCTCATTAGTCATTTTGGAAGGAATCACCCTACCAGATAATGTTGAGGTCATTGAGTTCAGTCTTTGATGAAGGAGGAACGTCAGTGTGCTGAATACACAGAAAAGACTAACCACAAGAACTGGGGAACTTCAGTGTGTTTAAATTTTCATCCTTAACTGCTCTATCAGAAGGCGGATGCTAAGATGGACTACAGAATCATTCAGCCATATTCCATTTTGCACTGTTTAGTTATCAGAGAGGAGAGAACCATTTTTAGTGGATGCAAACTTGTTCATCATTCCCCTCCTGCAAAGGGGAGGTGTGAAGGGAGTCTAGATTGACGTGGTAATCTTCTGCTCCCTTGTGGCTTGCTGTCAGCAAGCTGTTTTCCCATACAGGCAAAAGGTTGCTCAAAGTAGGCTCCTGTGTGTGTTTCCATAGCAGCAGTCATGTTAATGATTTTCTCATTTTAGGGACTTTTTTTGGGCTTCTTTATAGCTTTATAATGCAGCATTAAACAACAAATAGCATATTTAGGTCAAGGAAAGAAAATGTTTGCTAATAGGAGTGCCAGGCTAAGCATTCTGGGAGGGTGATTCTCTTGTAGCCGATGAAGATTCTTTGTGGTTCACAGCAGCAGTTTGCAGCAGGGTATCTCTCTGATACTACCCTTTCATTTTGGATGGGCTCTGAGACTTAAAAATTCAAGCCATCAGCATCCCAGCCATTTTTGGCAATCACGTGTCATTGCTACCTAAGAACAAATAAGAAAAAAAAGATTCCAATTAAAAGCCTCTATTGGAGGAGGGGTAGACTTTCAGGGTTTCCATACAGCTGAGGTGTGTCATCTTGGTATTCCACAGCTCCTCCTGTTTCACACTCTGAGGCTGGATTTTTGTCAGTTTCTCCTTGGACGGAAGAGGATTTAGTACAGCAGCTGATGCTTTCCTTCTGTTCAGATTTTGTTGAAGATGGTACAGTGGGAGCTTATTCCTGAGGAATCCAGGAAGACAATATGGAGATGGAGCAAGCAGTGATAGGAATGTGAATTTTGACAGGTTTGGGATGGGTTGCACTACTAGTGTGATTCTGTTTAAAGGCATCCGCACAGTTTTTGAAAGAAACTGTGCTTATATGTGCAAACAGCAAGGAGAGAATAATGCCCTTGAATGTACAGCACACAGTTGGACAAAGGAAGATTCAGGACTGTTCATCTACTCCTCTCTGGTAAATGGTGAATTGCTTCATTGGCACATAGTTTAATAAACAAAGTGATCCTTACTCCTACAGTTAAATGTTTATTTTAATATATAGCTATGCATGCAGGGTTTATAAATATGGCTTTTAGTGGCCATAAGTCTAAAACGTGTAGTGTACAGTGTTACACATTTGTGTATGTCAGAATGCTGCATTTTAACCAAACAGAAGTGCATGTATGGGCAGAAGTGCTGTTTCTATCTCTCTTAGCACAGAAATTAGTATGGACTGGCTACTACAGTGGTTTATAGACTGCTTACAACTTCTTCCTAAAATCACCCTCGAAATAAACTCTATGAAAATTCATTTATTTTATTTAGCGTGATTCATGTATAGCTCTTAAAAATAGAAGTAGTAACTGACAGCAGTGCTCTGAATTATTTAATCCTTCTACGTTTAAGCCTTTTTACTTCACTGAATTGGCTTTTTTCTCTCTCTCTCTCTTCCTAATAGCTTGTGATCAAGGCTGGCTTTTTAGGGGAGAGCTGTCCAAAGACAGAATAGGATCTAACTCTTTTGGAAGCCAGGAAAATATTCATAGTGCCTTTATTTCTTTGAAAAAAGTGTAACTATTTGTATCATTTCTGTCTAAAGCGTTCTGATGGTGGCTGGGTTTGAGGTGGGATTCACTCATTTTCTTTTCTCTTCCCAATATATTTAATCTAGCCTTAGGTAGCTGAGGGGGAAAAAAAAAGCATGCCTGGGGTGTGTCTCTTGTTGGCTTTCTCAGTTGGAGAGTGTCCCTAGGCAGGCAGGCTCCCAGCAAGTGTCTTTCTTCTCTTTCAGTGTTCTTCATCTTTCCTCTTTCGTCTGTCATCTGTGTCTCATGGTCACAGTTCATGCCAGTATGAATGGGAGGCTAATAAATGTGAAAGTATTTGGGTGTGCCCACGTCTCAATTCTTAGTCACTAGGTACAGGGATATTTGTAAAAAGTTAAATAAATAACTAAATCTGGAAGTATTTCTGGGTCATTGGTCTGGGCATGGGGTCCTGGAAAGTCAGTTTTAACATGTTACATGTACTTTTAGAACTAATTGTATATTGGCCTCACCTAAAGGAAGAGAGGTTCATTTGGTGTTGGGGAGCTTCTTCATCTTACCCCTTAAAATTCTGTGAAAAAACAAACTCAATTTAGTGGTGGCTGAATCATTTTAGAAAACAATATATGTAGGCATCAAACCTAAGTGGAAAGATAGCGAGTGATTAATATTTTAAGCTCTGTGTAATGTATTTCACAATATATGTTTAAAGGGTATCTTGTATCAAAGCTATAATGGCTTGAGAAAAATGACCTTCTGTCCCAGAAGTTCTTTCATCATGATCCTGAGGGAAGCCTTGCTGTCAGTCCACTAGGAAGTTATCTTTCTACTCATCTATACTCATCATAACTGTAATCCTTCAAACATAGATGTTTCCAGCTTCTTTGGAATTTCAAACAAAGTACATGCTTCCATCTTAGTGTTACATTCACCTTCCTGCTATCAAAGCACATTTAAGAGACTTCAGTATTAAAATTTTTTTCCCCCTAAGGCATAGAAATGTTAGGATGTGGCTGGTGAATAAGAGATTAATAATCTATTACTAGAGGGCTAGCACTGTTTTTTTTCTGAAGCCCCTTAACCTACTGCCTTGAATTTGGCTGCTCCATAGCTACTAATCTCATTGTCTCATATAGCAAAGAAGAGAAGACACTGTTGCAAGGTGCAGAGGTAACATTGTGTCTGGAATATGGGAGGAGTGGGGTGGGTGGGAAGCACAAAGCCTATTGTCATCTGGATGTTTCTGAGGTCAAAGAGATAGCAAAAATGTGGAATTCCTTGAATTCTGCAAGAGGTTGAGGTTAGAAGTGAGCTGTCTTTGTGTCTGCAGGAAGAATCTCTTCTCAGAGGTCCTATTGAAAGGGGAGAACCATCCCATAGTAGGAAGGCAAACTTGGAATCAGGGGGTGACCCAGCGGTTGTGAGCTGGCTTTGAATTTGAGGAATCCCTGATCTTTTTCTACTGGTTGGCCCACTGTGAAGGGTCTCTTTTCATAGGTGAGTGAAGTAGATTTTCTTTTCTTTTGTAGCCCTAGACTTTGCTCCTTTATAATATGACAAGTTGCATTTGTTTATTTGTTCATTGGTTAAGTGTGTCAGCCCGTTAGTCTAAAAGCAGAAGATAGAGGCAACCTTTAGACACGTTAAGCTTTGACCCATTTTGTTGGCAAGATGGAGCTTTCTCCTCCTTTGAGTTTCTATTAAGTAACATTTCAGAGTGTACTCCTTGTGTTATTTTAGCTGATGTGAAAGATGTTTAGGAATTGCAGCCTTGACAACAGATGGGCCGGATCTAAAGCCTACAGCTGTACTTCCACCACTGGGCTGGAATGGATGACTTCAATTCTCAAGGGATCCTTTTGCCTTATCTGGTGCAGAGGGCAGGAAATCCTTAGTGTCACCCCAATTCATTTTCTCATTTCTGTGTTCAGGAATTCCCTGAGCAGAGGGAAGCCCCTGGTCTCTGTAGGTCTCTGTATTTTGTTTCTTTGTGTTTCTGTTTTAGAAAAATACAAGACAGATATATTCATAGATTAGAAAGGATGCTTGTTTATCCTGCTTCTATTAAGATTGAATTGAATATACTTATCTATGAGCCTCAATGTCCTTCTCTGTAAAATGAAAGTTTTGAACTAGATGACCCAAAAGGTCCTTTCCAGTTCTAAATCTGTGATTCATTCCCTAATGTCTGAGTCATTGAGGGGTAGAAAGGAAGTTGAGGAAGGTGAATGGTTAACACTAGAACTGGAAAGTTGAAAAAGATTGGTTCATTTCTAGAAAAGAAAAAAATTCACTGTGAGTTCCCTTATGGGTAAATGATGAGTAAAAATTTTTGGCCATTTTCTGAGAGATCCCTTTTCTCCCTTCCTCCTCATTTCATGTTACGCAGATGCTTTCTGCTACTCTATCCTCCTTCTCTCTTGTTTCCCACGAAGAACCAGCCCCTCCTCCTGTTACCTGCACAAGCGATCCCAGTCCATATCAATCTTATTGATCTCCGTCCTTCAGGTCAGGTCTACTAATGCCATGGAGGGTGAGGGGCGGGTGGCACCAAAGCTCTGTCTTGGTCCCCTTCTATTCTCCCTCTATATTATATCACATTTAGTGATTTTATCAGGTCTCATGGGATTTGGTAATCTTCTCCATGCTGATGATTCTCAAATCTATTTCTCTAGTCTGACCCTCTCTGCTGACCCATAGTGTCACATCTCTAACTGTCTCTTAGATATCATGCCCAGGATGGCCTATGGACACCTTAAACTTAGCTTGTCCAAAGCTGAACTCATTATCTTTTCTCCAAATCTTTCCCCCTTACACACTTTCCTGTTCCTCTCCAGGGTACCATTATACTCTAAGGTACCCAGGCTTGCAGCATAGGTGTTATCCTTGAGCCTTCATTCTCTTACCTCCTTCCTCATATTCAGTTTGTTGTCACCTTTCCAACATCTCTTGAATATAACTCCTTTCCCCCTCTGTTACTGCCTCTATGCAGATCCACATTCCCCCATGAGACTATTGCCTGGTTGGTCTGTCCACCACACCTCTCTCCCCACTCTGGTTCAGTCTATTCAGCCACCAAAATGATTTTCCTAAAGTACAGATCTGACCATATCACTGTACTACTCAGTCAAGTCCAGTAGATCCCTGTCATCCCCAGGAACAAATATAAAATCTTCCATTGGGTATTCAGATCCCTTTATAACCTTGTCCTTCCCTTGGACCCTCCCATGACCTTTCCTCCCATTTGCGTATACCTTATAGGCTTCCTTTTTTTTTTTCTAGAACAAAACACGCCATATTTTGGCTTTGGGAATCTTCACACACTGTCTCTCTTTCCTGAATGTTCTCCTTCCTCATCTCCACCTCTTGTCTTCCTTTCGGTTGCAGCTAAAAGCCGGCCATCTGCAGGAAGCCTTTTTCCAATTCCTCTTAATTCCAGTACCTCCTCTTTCTTGATTATTTCCCATTTATTTTGTGTATGGCTTGTTTGGACATAGTTGCTTGCATGTTGTCTCCCCCGTTAGAATATGAGCTTCTCAAAGGCAGGGCCTGATTTTAATCTTTCTCTGTATGCCAGTACTAAGCACAGTGATTGGCACATAGCAGATTCTTAATAAATGCTTAGTTAATAAAATAATAGGGTAGGAAGTAGCAAACTACTCTGGTATCTTTTGCCAAGAAAAACCCCCAATGTGGGGTGCGACAAAGAGTCGGACATGACTGAAGTGACAGAACAATAACAATAAATGCTTATTAGCCGAGTGACTTCCATGAAGACAAAAAGTACCATATGTGAACTATGCAGTGCAATACTATTTTCTGACAATGGAAGCCAAGAGAGGGATCTTAGTCTCTGAGGCTGATCTATAACCTATTTGGTTTTAGAACATCCTTTATTTCCTAATTAGCTTTTTTAAGAAGTCATCCATTAAGTTATCGAAAATCTCTCTTTGAACTTTTTGTATTTTCAGCTTTCATTGGGGATAACAAGTTCTGCAATTTGCTGTCCACTGTGTTTAGTGGTAATTATTCTTACTTGTCCTCAAATGACCTCTTTTCTGATTTGGGTACCCCCCCCCCAACTGATAGCACAAGATTGTATAAATGTGTGCAATCCATTTACACTTTAGGTGTCTGAAGACTTATGTGAAATGCTTCTCAGACTCCTATTGAACTAATCATATACCTATAAAAGTGGTTCTATCACTTTGATGCTTTAAATCATTCTTTTCTGGCCATCAATTACATCAGTCTTGAGATGTAGGGATCACAGTGCCAAGTTTGGACTACAAGATCATGATCTTCTATGTAGTTAACATTGTGCTATTAATGTCCTACCTAATGATACCCAACATTTTTCTGGCTTTTTTGATTACAGCAACACATTGGGTTGATATTTTCAGTTAATTGCCTGTAAGGATTCTCAGGGGCAAACCCTGTTGGATTGAGCTAGCAGTCTACTGTTAATCTCTGTGATTGAATACCATACTATAGAGCTTGGTGCTCAGAATGTATGGTGTAGTGGGAAGAGCATAGGTCCTGAAATGGAGTTTGAATCCCACCCTGCTACCTTTTAGCTTGTGGGCATGGACAGAACACTTAACCTCTCTGAACCTCAGTTTCCAAATCTGTAAAATGTTGTACTTTCCTTGGCATGGGTTCTGTGAACTTGGCATGGTATCTGTGAACTTGGTTTTTAAAAAAATGGCCAACTGTATTCTGATAGAGTGGGTTTTCTTTTTTCTCCTCTATTTTATGTATTCTAACATATTATTCTGAGAAGGGGGCCCATAGTCTTCATCAAACTGCTATAGAGGTCCATCACACACACACACACACACACACACACACACACACACACACAAATGATGACAAAAAAGTTAAGAACCCTTGTCTTAGGGGGTTGTTGTGACGATAAGCCCTTTGAAAACCTTAAAGTCTTATATGAATGTCATCTATTCCCTGATACTTCATCGTCATTATTTTCCTGATGCTTAATTACAGTTTACAATCTATTTTATAGATACCAAGATTATTTTTAGTTTTTGTGGACAAGGGACTTTGGTTTCTTTTATTTTGTTTATTAATGTCATTTTTCTTTTGCCTTTTGTGCATACAAGTTGAACCTGCTTTGGATATTGATGTTCAATATTCAATTGATACTCAATAAGTGTTGATAGAACCACCTAACAGATAGGGTTGACACTTCTTTAAATTTTCCACATACTTGGGCAGATTGGTAGTTCATACTTTGGTTCAGGGTTTTACTCCTGAAAAGAAAAAATGACTTCTGGAATTCTCCGATGTCCCAGGAAAATTCTGAAATGCAATATGTGAAGGGACTCACTGTTCCAATTTATGAGCATCTTTTATGGTTCTTAGACATGAAAGGTGAAAGGCATAATCACATTTTCCCACTAGAAATCACTGAAAAAGACCCCAAAGACCATTCACTGCCAGCCCTCTCATTTTATAGATGGAGATAGAGAAGCTGTGCCCTACGGAGTTTAAGAGGCCACACAGATAGAAAGCATCAGAGGCAGTATTTGAACTCATGACCTCTGCAGAGCTAGTGCTATTTCCATCATACCAGGTGGCTTATTACTATTTGTCTATGGCCACTCAAGGAGGCAGCTAAGTAGCTCAGTGGATAGAGCTTTATACTTGGAGTTAGGAAGACCTGAGTTCAAATGTGACCTCAGACACTTACTAGCTATGTGACCCTGGGCAAGTCACTTCACACTGGTTTGCCTTACTCCACTGGGGAAGAAAATGGCAAATCACTCCAGTATGTTTCCAAGAAAAACCCATGGACCGTGTGGTTCAGAGGATCACAGAGAATTAGGCATAACTGAACAATTGAACGACATGGCCACTCAACATGTAAACATTTTTTTTTACCACTTAGATATTAAAATAAAATTAAAATGTTTTCCAGGGTTTATTATTTGTATTAAATTTTTAGTTGTTAGAAAAAAGGTGGACTGGTCATATTTCGAGAACAGCTAAGTGGTGCAGTGGGTAGAGTGCCAGGCCTGAAGTTAGGAATATATCTTCCTGAGTTCAAATTCTGCTTCAGATTACTGGCTGTGTGACCCTGGGCAAGTCACTTAATCCTTAATACTGAGGGTAAACTCAGTAAAAAGAGCTGGAGAAGGACAAAGGGAAACCATTACAGTGTCTTTGCCAAGAAAAACCCAGATGGGGTCATGAAGAGTTGGACATAGCTGAAAAGTGACTATACAACAACAGAAGTTATATTTCAGGATGCCCTTGGGCAGCAGAAGAGAAACTCTTTATCCAAATGGGGGTCATTTCCAGTTCATTATAAAAGGAAGCAAAGGATACAGATTGTCTCTTTATTTTTTAAAGTGGGGGTCAGGAGCTCAAAACTGAGCAGCTACTTTATGAGTTACAATAAAAACATTTTGATGATAAAAGATGAAGTTTTTGAATATTAAGGTTGAAGGGAGGAAAGGAGAATGAGAAAAATGAGGAAGGTAGAGGGAAGGAGGGAGATAAGGGAGAGGGGGAAGGAGGGATAGAGACAGAGAGGGAGAGAGAGGGATGGAGGGAGAAAGAAGGGGATGGAAAAAGAGAGGGTGGGAGAGAAATAAAGAGGGATGGGGGAGAGGGACGGAAAGATGAAGAAGAATGAAGGAGAGAGAGAGAGAGAGAAAGAGAGAGAGAGAGATTGAGTGTTTGGGGCAGCTGTGATAAGTCTGCACTGATTTGTATACCTCTTTTGTGATATAAAGGGAGGTACAGATAGTATTTCCCCAAACAGTACTTTCATATGTGCAGGAAATGTGTAACCTTTTTAAATTAAATGCAAATTGTTTAATTTCCTCCCAAGTGTGGGTACCAGTTCAAGCTAGTTGTCTTTCTTCCCTTAGCCAACATGTACATTTATCTCTTCTGGTATCAATCAATTCAGTGCTAAAATTTTGAAAATAGTGGTTCAAGAAAGAAGCTTTCCTAACACTAGTGAGCAAAACTAAAGAAGCAAAGGGCCTCCAAGATTCTGTTAAATAAATGTGTGTTTTCTTGCCAGGAAAAGAGCAAATTTCTTCAGGAGTATGGGAGCTGTAAGTAATTGGCCTCAGTAGAAGTGAGATTATTCTACCAACAGGCCTTGAGCAAAGAGACCATTTAGTTACCAAAGGGCAGAAGTGAACTGAGGATTTAATTGCACATAAAAGTTTTCTCCCTTCCTCAGCAAGTTCTCTTCTTACAGAGCCATGGGAGAGATCTGTGCTTCTAACAGAAAAGGCTTGGCAGGAGGATTCCCTATTACCTAGCTTACCTGGTTGTGAGGAGAGAGGCTGTTATGTACCAGACTGATGGATCCTGGCTCAAGGACTTGATGTTTTTGCTCTTCTGTTTGTTGGGTCTACTTTGTAAACTATATGCTTGTGTTTATCCACCCAACAGGCCATCCAGTATCATTAAAAGGAACCAGTTCCTTTATATTATTATTTGAGTAGATAATTTCTCTACAGTTTTGTTGTTGTTGAGTCGTTTTTCAGTCCTGTTCAACTCTTTGTGACCCCATTTGGGGTTTTCTTGGCAAAGATCCTAGACTGGGTTGTCATTTCCTTCCCCAACTCTTTTTACCAATGGGGAAACTGAAGCAAACAGGGTTAAGTGACTTGCCCAGGGTCACACAGCTAGTAAGTGCCTAAATCCAGATTTGAACTCAGGAAGATGAGTCTTCCTGACTCCAGGCCTGGCACTCTATCCACTGTGCCACCTAGCTGTCCTACAAAGTTTTCTTTATTGCCGAATATGTGTTGGTAGATACTCCTGCTCATTTCTTGAGAAAATAAGTACCAAGTTATATTTTAGCAATAATGTTATGCCCAACTGAAAAGTAGGCCTCGAAGGATTAATTTTTTGTATGTGCGTATTTAAGCTTTTTGCATAAAAACTACAGTGTGGCCATCATGTATATTTGTTCCCCAAACTTATTAGATAATATCTATATATAATGTAGATTAAAATATCTGTATATAATATAGATAAAGATAATATTTATATCTAATATTTTCCTAAGTGATATAGGATTGCAAAGTAAGGAGATGATCACAGCACTTAAGGAATATATAATCTCATCATCATTTATCATCATCATCATCATCATCCCTATGCTCTTTATTGAGTACCTTCAGATTCCATCCCTATATTAGCTACTCTTATATTTACCAAGTTTAGCTGAGACATAGTTCATGCCCTGGAGAGAAATACAGTGAATGGATCCAGATTTATGCAATAAAGCAATATACAGTTTAAGAGATATAGAAATAAGGCAGAACAATCTATAAAAGTATGAACAGATCCAGATTTATATAATAAAGAAATATACAAATTAAGTTATATAGAAAAGACAGAACAATCTATAAAAGTGTGAAGAGTAAATGAAACTTTAGAGTATTGGATGTGAGGAAGGGACTGGTCCATGAGTGCTTCTCCTTGTAGAGTCCAGTGCAGTAAATATTCTCTAGGGACCAATTACAAGGCACTACATACGGGGAGGCTGAGCCTGACAGTAAGCTGTATCTTTGGGGGTAGCTGTTATCTCCTGACTCACTGGTTTCCTCTCTTCAGTTTATAGTCGTAGAGAATTGTCTAGAGTGTACTAAGAGACTTGCCTTGTATTACCAGTTTGTGTTGGCGGCAGGCCCTTGAGTCTTCCTAGCGTCCAGGCTAGGTCTTGTCAGTTATGCCATACTGCTTCTCATGGGGATACTATACATTTTATTAGTTATGATATATTTTTGGCCGGTAACAGAGGCCTTTTAATCCTTGTCCCTCTAATCATCTGCTGAGTTGATTGTTCTTAGTCCAGTTCTCCTCAAAAATGAGAGCACTTTATAAACTGTCAATTGCTATAAATGTTAGCCTTTATCAGTGTTTTCTCTGAATTTAGGCTGCTCGTCTGCCTGTATGCAAGTAGGCCTATTTCACAGAAACACTGGATCTCAGACTTTGAAGGTTTTCTTGACTAAGCCATCATTTAGCTGAATCCTAGCTATTACTCCCCACAACAAAAGATCTATCCAGTAATTGGGGATGGGGGGGGTGGGTCCATCATGTCCTGAGGCATCTCATTCCAGTGCTTCTGTTGTTGTTTTTCAGTTTTCAGTTATTTCCAACTCTTTTTGACCCCATTTGGGTTTTTTTAGGCAAAGATACTGGATTGGTTTTCCATTTCCTTCTCCATCCTTCATTCTTGAAGAGGACCAATGACATCAGAAGGGTGATATCTTGACTTGCAAGTGAATTGGATTTAAGTGAGGCAGGGCTGTGCCAAGTTATCAGCCTCACTCTCTCTTCCAGAGTCATTGGAGTATAGTGGCAGGACATATGTCTGGATGACTGGCAAAATGGCCCATGATGCAGAGGGAGATGTTGGCCTTCTTAAGCTAAGGTCTTTCCCAGTTTTCAGTTTGTCTGAGGCAACACCCATTCAGTAGTTAAAGGCTCATTTTACAGATGAAGAAGTTGAGGCAAACAGGGTTAAGTGACTTGCCCAGAGTTACTTAGGTAGTGTCTGAGGTCAGATCTTGAACTCATGAAGATGAGTTTTCCTAACTCCAGTCCTGGCACTCTATCCACATTCTGTGCTTATACACTTCTGATTGCCAAGAAAATTTTATTTACATCAAGCCAAAATATGCCTGCCTGAAACCTCCACCCACTAAGCTTTGCCCTCTGGAGCAAAACAAATCTAATCTGTCTTCTACATAATAACTTTTCAGATAATTGAAGACAGATAGTATGATGCCCCTAAGTTTTTTCTCCCCAAGGAAGAGCTGGATAACTTACTCTCTAGAAAGCTGTAGAAGTAAATCTTGTGCTGGATAGGTAGTTAAATTAAATGTCCTCTAAGACTATATCCATCTCTGAGTAGCTGTGATTCTGATCCTACTGTGGGCAATAGCTAATTAATACATGTAGCCTGCAATTGCATTCACATCAAAAAGTGCAACATTTGTTGGGTTACAATTGGGCTATAGTGAAGGATATGATCTTTCATGAAACCTCAGAACTGAGGGGTACCTCGAAGGTGATCTGAGTCCAGCCCCAACCTGACCAAAGATCCCTTCTAAGTTATTTTTAACAGGTCTGGAATTAAGAAGACCTGAGTTCAAATTCAGCCTCAGATGCTAGCTATGTGATCTCAGGCAAGTTCTTAGCCTCTATTTGCCTCAGTTCCTCATCTGTAAAATGGGGACACACTGGAGAAGCAAATGGCAAACCTCTCCAGTATCTTTGCCAAGGAAACTACATAGATGAAAAGTCCATGGGGTCCTATAGGGTAAGAAACCATTGAATGACTGAATAACAACAAAAGGTTCATGAAGCTCTTTCATGGGGCTCATGAGGTTAAAATTAATTCTTATAATAATATTAGGATGTTTTAATTTTTAATGCAATATCAATAGATATAACCCATATAGACAAAAGTTCTTTGGGACTTTTGATCATTTTTAAGAGTATAAAGGGGGCGGCTAGGTGGCGCAGTGAGTAGAGCACCGGCCCTGGAGTCAGGAGGACCTGAGTTCAAATGAGGCCTCAGACACTTGACACATTTACTAGCCATGTGACTTTGGGCAAGTCACTTAACCCCAATTGCCCTCCAAAAAAAAAAGCAAAAAAAAAAGAGTGTAAAGGAGACCAAATTAGATGATTTCAAAGATCACTTTCAATTTGAACAAGTATATATTCTTGTGGCTGTGGTCTGGGGCATGTAGCACCCTGCTTTATTTGTCTCCTGCATTTCTCCTTTTAATAGCAGCCACATGGAACACAGCTAAAAAATAACTCAGCTATGAATATTGAGAATTTGAAAATAATAGATGCTATACAGATAAGAAATCAGTTACATTAATTAAATATAGAGCACTAATTTGTCCAGCTTTAGAAATAGATCTGACTAAAAATCTGAGTATATATCCAGTCACCTAATTCCAATCTGTTTCTGATCTCTGATCTTTCTGTCTGATTCCCTAAGAAGTCTGTCTGATTTTTTTTTAGTTACAATATGTTTTCCCTCCATTACAAAAAGAAAAACTAAACACCTGACAACTCGACACCAATTCTTTCCCTTAGCTAACAGAGTAATGTTTCTGACCTAAAACCTCTTCTCTCTTCTTCTCTCTTTCTGTATTACCAGATACAACTCCTTCCTCCTCAATCCATTGTTTGTTAGGACGCAGAGCTGAAAATTAGCCCTCAAAAGTTAATCCTGCAAATCAGAGATGCTGCCATCAGGTGGCAGTGAGGTTTCTGACATGTGGTCTGAACTTGTCTGCCAGCCAGATTTTTTTTTTAATATGAGATTCTTTATTAAATTTTTTTGAGTTACATCTTTTCTCCCCGTCTTTCCCCCGCCCACCACCCCAAAACAGCCATCCCAGTATTTCCCCCCTCCCCCAGTCTATTCTCTCCTATGTCACTTTTTGGTAGGGCAGGATGGATCTCCCAACTGCAGTGCCTGTGTATCTCAAGTTCCAGTTGGA
>CM053580.1:119297742-119324156 GCA_028627135.1 Pseudochirops cupreus | reverse complement strand
TATCCCTTCCTATTCAATTGATCTTATGCCCTCTATGGATTCATTTATACATATACTCAGATATGTGCTTATTTGCATATATAAACCCTCTTATATAAATTTATGTGTATGTATATGTATATATACATAGGGCAGGATGAATCTCCCTTCCACAGTACCTGTGAATCTTAAGCAGAACAACATTTATACCTATATAAGTAAAAAGACACTAGCAAATATAATGGATATTTACTTTAAAACATAAGAAGGAATAAATCTTCAACTCAACAGAGCTACAGATTTCATTTGATCCTTCCATGAGACTACAAATTCAACTGGGCTTTTCAAGCCGGGGCAATATTCCCTCCTTATTTCAAAATACAGATCTTTCTCATTTCATATGGAAATAATACAAGTTAGAATTGCCAATTTAAACACTCCAAAAAAAGATGGATCAAGTCTCATAATTCCTATTTGTGAGCAACCTTTTTTAAAAGGAAAAAAAAAATTGAAAGTGTCCACATTTTTAACTTTCGAATTTTAAAGGCAAAAAGGAGGAAATACTCAATATAAGCCACTAGCTTGAATTTAGAAGCAGTCTCAAAATCTCTTTTCCTGGACACTTAACCACAACAAGTCAGGGATTTCTGAGAATGTTTCAAAGAATGTAAAATGAACACCAAGCTCTCTAGACAACTAAATATATTTCCCTTTGCACTATAAAAAGTTCTATTGTGTGGAGAACAGACTAGTCCAAAGAATGACATGGCTTTGAGGAGGTTTTTTTAAAATCTCATTAAATGTAATTGCTTTCAATTAATAAGTATTTATTTTCTCCTTCCCACTTCACTTCTAAAGCACTGAAAAAGAAAAGAAAAGGAAAACCTTTTTCATAATAGATGCATCATTAAGCCCAGCAAATTCCTACACTGGCCAATGTGACTTCTTCTATTCCAAATACCAACATGTTGGATCAGTTTTTAAGCAACACCTCAAAGGCTGTCAATAAATTAAATCACTGAGAGGCAGTGTTTCGAGGCAGATAAAGGGGGTCAACTCTGAAGTCCAAAAGATCTGGGTTCAAACCCTACCCTCTAATCCATACTAGCTGAATTAACTTAGAAGTTTTGACTTAGTTTCTCTTTACCCTAGAGAACTCTTTAGGACTATAAAGTTATAAAGGAGTTGCTGATTTGAATCTACAAAGGGTTTCCACATCAGGAATTTCTTACACAGATGAAACCACAGGTTCAGGCAAGTTTGGGGAGAGGAGATGAAGAATCAAAGCACTAGACCTTGAGTCAGGAAGACCTGAATTCAAACCTGACCTCAAACACATTAGCTGTGTGATGCTGGGCAAGTCACTTAACCCCACTTGCCTCAGTTTCCTCATCTGTAAAATTAACTGGAGTGGAAATGGAAATGGCAAGCCACTCCAAGTATCTTTGCTAAGAAAAACCCTAAATGGGCTCACAAAGAATTGGGCACAACCTAAAAATGACTGAACAACAACAACCACCAACAGGCATCTATCAAATGCCTAATATGTGCCGGGTACCTCTGTTATGGAAACAAATACAAAAACGAGATGTGCCTTGTCCTCAGAAAACTGACATTTTACTGAAGTGATACATGTTCACAGATGAGTAAAGATTACCTAAGTATGCATGTATATTACACAGATATTACCTATATACATGCATATGTGAAAATACAAAATAATTTTGGGACAAGAGTAACAGGAAAAGGAATAAGCCTTCATTAAGCAGCTATTACGTTTCAGGCACTGTTCTAAGTACTTTACGAATATTATTTCATTTCATGCTCACAACAGTTCTAGGAGGTAGGCACTATTATTGCCCCCATTTTACAGATGAGGAAAGTGAAGCAAACAAGTTAACAGAATTGCCCAAGTTCACACAGGTAATGAATGAATGCCTGAAGCTAGATTTTAACTCGTGCCTTCCTGACTCACGATCCAGCGCTCTATCCACTGTGCCACCTAGCTTCCTCAAAGAGGCTGAACAGAAAAGACCTTTTAAAGGAGGTAGCATCTACCTTGACTTTAAAGGGAACTGGGGGTTCTAATATATTGAGGTCAAGAGTCAGAACATTTTGGGGGGCGGCTAGGTGGCGCAGTAAATAGAGCACCTGCCCTGGAGTCAGGAGGACCTGAGTTCAAATTCGGCCTCAGACATTTAAAACTTACTAGCCTGTGACCTTGGGCAAGTCACTTAACCCCAATTGCCCTCCAAAAAGCAAAACAAAAAAACAAAAAAAGAGTCAGAACATTTCAGGTATAGGGGACAACCTGTGAATTAGCACAAAAGTAGGCCATAGAAAGATGGGAAAGTTCTCACCTTTCTACCTGAAAACACAGGTTGGAGCTAGGACATAAAAGGATTTTAGAAACTAACCAGAGGAGCTGTATATTATTCAACAGTCCACTGACCCATCTTGAACGGAAGAATAACATGGTCAGACCTGTGCTTAAAGAGTATCTATTTGGCAATTGTATGGAAGTATTCAAAAACTTTTTTTCTTAAAAAAATCAATTTGATAGGGCAAAAATGACTTTTTGAAAAAAAAAATTATACCAACTTCAGCTCCTAAAGCAAACACAATTTAAGTGACCCAGATGAAAAGCTGTCAAGGTAACAGGACCTGGAATAAAGGACACAAGGAAATTCTCACAACACTTTAAGAATTAAACTAAATTGCAGCACGTTCAAATGAGCCATAACTCCTATAAGGAGCTGCCTGTAATTGTCAGCTGCATCCAACTGGAATGCAGTGAGAATGCTAATGAAGAAAGTCAGACAAGACTGAGTTATGGATGGGAGGATTACTGCACGCCTTGTGCCATGGAGTCACATGAGGAAGAGAGCAGAGTGGAATGGTAGTAATTCTTTGTAACACAGGGCTTTGAGTGTCTTCTTGCTATTATGAAATGGGGGATGGGAGACTGAAAGGGCAGGGAGAGATAGGAAGGAGAAACGGAAAGGATGAGGAGAAAGAAAAGAGATATTGAGAAAGAAAGGAAAATATAGATTTTATCAGATCTCTTTAATTAATAAAGTTCCTCACTGCCTACTAAAGTATGTTTCTGATCTACTTAACCAAATTTAGCTTATATTATCGATCTCCCCTCACTATACTCTAGTCACAGCATCCTAACACCATTCCTGAAACACACTCCATACTTGACCACCTTGATGTCTTTGCTTTCATGAGCCTGAGAATTCCTTTCCCTATCCACATCTCTAGAGTTAAAATCTTTCCATTATCTTTCAGATGCCAGTTCCAATATCCCATCCTCTAATGCAGTCCTGATCCCTCAGCCAAGAGATTCCTCCTTTTATGCACGCTCACAGAACTTTGTTCCTTTCAAACATGATTATTCTCAATTTTGTATTATTTTTAATTTTTTTCTCCCCTTACCTGACCATAGGCTTCCTTAGGGCAAGCACCATGAACTACCTGGCATAGGTCTGAGAAACCTGCACAGTCACTCAAAAAAAAGTTTATTAAATTTAATTATCATATGTGACTAAAGTACTGGCAAATACAGACTGTACTATAAGCTCTATTTTCTCATTTTCTATACAAGAGGGAATAATAGAAGAGAGGAAATATAGAGTTGAAAGATTCATTGCATTCCTGATCCAAACTTCATAATAATATCTTTTCTTCTTCATAAATTGCTTCTTTTGGTATTACAGTCTGATCAAAGTTGTTTTGGATATTATATTAAGATTACCTCCAAATTGAGATTACCTGGATGAAAAAATCAGAACCATGGCAACTTTGAGCTAGGTGGAAAACCATTTAGCCAAATCCTCTAAACCACTTTCTTTGTTTATACACACCTAAGAAAACTTATCATTTTGACTGAATTGGTTCGTCAGTTCAATCAAGCATTTTTTTTTCCACAAAGAACTGACAGGCTTAACTAGTAAATTAAATCTAAGAAGACGGTCCTGTTGTGTTTGGCCTCAGAGGGAACAACCAGGAGCCATGGTCAATGTACAAGGAGGCAGGTTTAGGTTGTGCATAAGGAAAGACTCCCTAACAATTAGAGTTGAAGAAAATTGGAATAGACTGCCTTGGGAGGTAGTGGGATCCTCATCCCTAGAGAATTTTAGAAGAAACTGCATGATCACTTATCTGTTCCCTTGGAGAGGGAGTTCTTATTCTGAGATGGGCCGCTGAGATTTCTTCCAACCCTGAGATTGAGGTGTGCATTTTGTTCTTTTTACTGATATCTCACAGAGGCAGGATGGTGTAATGGTTATATTGTTAAGCTTAAAATCAAGAAACCAAGGCTTAAATTCTGTCTTCAAATCCTGTCCAATCAGCAATGTGACCCCAAGTAAAACATTTAATCTCTATGGGCCTCAAGCAATTCCCTAGGATTTGTCTACTAAATCAAAGAAAGGTTGCTTTCTTAACAGATAGAAGAATTTTAGTTCCCTTTCAGGAAGTTCTCCACACTGATGAAATCATAAATCCTTTGTGTATTCCCATATCACTGCCTAATGAAGATGCTATATAATTAAAGTAAAGGGTTCTACAAGAAAGGATGGGGGGGAGGGGCAGTCTTGAAAATAACGATTAACTTTAAGATGATATACTAAAAAGAGCTTAGTAGAATTTCCATAACGTATAATTGGTGAACAAAAGCTTGTGTTTACTCATTGGATGATAGACCAGTGTTGAGCACTGAAAATCATGTGGAATCTTCAACGTAATTGTTTAAGTTTTAAATAAATATTTTCTCGAAGTTTTTTATTTTCTTGATTTTCTTATTTTTTAAGCTTCACAATCCCTTACCTATGACCTCATACATTCCCTAAACTCCACCAAATCTCTTTTTTGAAGAAGAAAATTTTACCAAAACGAATCAACAAGCTGGTCATATCCAATGATACATGTCTGATTCTACGCCTATAGTCTACTTTTGTCAAGGAGGAGTTAGTCTTTTGAAGTCAGAAAGCACAACACCTTTGATCATAGTTCTGATGTTATCCAATGTTGTTGTCCTTTACTGTGGCCATTAACACAAATCTTTAAAATGTACACACTACCAGGATTCAATAGAAATCGCTACCATTTAGTAATTCCAGATTCCCAGAAGGGAATTCCCTGGCACTTCTGTTTTTACTGCCCGAGAAGCTAGTATAGTACAGGGACAGGAGGGATGATGTCAAGTATTGGACAATATCACATGGATATTACTGTAACACACGTTGGACCATAAGACTCAAAAAGAAAAAGTAAAACTCATTTTGAGAAGAAATTCTTCCTTCTCTTTGATAATATTTAATGCTAAACAAATAAAAAACCCTGTTTAAAAAGAGATCAACTGTATTAATTCTATCACATTGCATAATTCAGATTAGCAATTATTACACATCCTCTAGTGCAAAGTATTTAACAAAGTGCTAAGGATGATATCAAGTAAAATGTGGCTTAGGGAATCAAAGAGTGTACAAACCATATTAAGAGTAAATTAAAATAAGGACACATATTTTGGAATGGATAATAGAGTACTGAATTTGGGGTTAGAGGACTTGAATTCAATTCTGGTTTGTTTTTTTAAAATTTAATTATGTTTTCCAATTAACATTTATTTTCTCTCCCTCCTAATTGCCCTACCAAGTGAACACTTAAAAAAAAAGGAAAAAGAAAACCCTCATAACATATGCATGATCAAGTAAAACAAATTCCTATGTTGGCCGTGTCCAAAAATCCATGTGTCATTCTCTATTTTAGGTCCATCAATTCAATCCTCTTCCTTCTTAACCTTTCAGGAGCCTTTGCACCCACTGTAAATCACGCTCTTCTCCATGAGAGTCTCTTTTCTCTAGGTCTTCATGCCACTGCTCTCTTCTTCTACCTGTCTGAATTCTCCTTCTCTGTCACCTTTGCTAGATCGTATCCAGGTCACATCTATGTAATGGTAATGGAATTTGAAGATCTTCCCTGTCCCTTAATAGGCCTAAAGGAATTTGAAGATTGTCCCTGCTCCCTAATAAGCCAAACGGAATCACATGGAGCCTGTGGTGGGAGGAGTTTGCTGAATAGGTGGAGCAGGAAGGGTGGAGCAGAGCTAGGAGGAAGCTGGGAGTCAGAGCAGTTAGAGCCGAGGGGGGAGAGGACATAGGTAAGGAGACAGCTAGGCTTGTGAGTGTTTGTTTGTGGGAAGGCTTTGGGATGGTGTGTCTCCCTGCTGTGTTAAGGTGCATTAACTTCTTCGTTACTATGATGGATTAGGTTTTCTGGTATTAGGATTTGGCTTTCTGGCATCTGAATAAATGTTTTGATTCTGTCTTCTATATGGAGAGTCTGTTATATTTTGTGATTCAGAACTACACCAGCATATGCATAGTCACCATCGGTGCTGTGAATATTGCCTTGGCAATTCAGTCTGCTAACTGTTGAGTCCCCCAAGGCTCTATCCTGATCCCTCTTTCTCTTTTCCCTCTATGCTATTTTACTTAGTAATTTCATTAGCCCCTATAGATTCAAATTATAATTGCCTCTAGGAAAGTGATTCTCAGATCTGCTTGCCCAGCCCTAACCTCTAGTTTCACATCTCTGACTGCATATTGGCATCTCAAAGTAGATGTGTCCCCAACTGAACTTATTTTCTTTCCCTACCAAATCCTCCTCTCTTCTAACTTCCCTATTACCATTGAGGGACTCACCATGCTCCCACTTATCTACGCTTACAACCTAGGTTTCATCATCTTCTCACTCTCCCTCCTCAACTCCCAAAACCATATACAATCGATTGTCAAATTCTGTGGTTTCTACCTTTGTAACATTTCTCATGACAAAGTAGAAACTCTCTTCTTACACTGCTGCTGTCAGAATTCAGGTCTTTATCATCTTACTCCTAGACTACTGCAACAGCCTGATGGTCTCCCTGCCACAAATCTCCTCCCATTCTAATCCACCCTCTACATAGCTGTCTACTTGATTTTTTTCAAAACACAAGTCTAACCATGTCACCAAACCCCCCCTTCAACCAACTCCAGTGACCCCTTTCCCCATTACCTCCAGGATCAAATACAAAATCCTATTTGGCTTTAACAGTCATTCATATGCAATGGAATACTATTGTGCTATAAGAGGTATTGAGCAGGCAGATTTCAGAAAAACCTGGAAAGACTTATATAAATTTATGCAAAGTGAAATGAGCAGAACCAGGAGAACACTGGACATTGTAACAGCAATACTATATGATGATTAATTATGAATGACTTGGCCCTTCTCAGCAATACAATAATTTAAGACAATTCCAAAGGATTCATGATGGGAAATGCTATCCACATCCAGAGAAACTGAATGCTGATCAAAACATCCTATTTTCACTTTATTTTTTTCATGGCTTTTTTTTTCCCTTTTGATTTGTTTCTTCTCATAAGAGAAGAACATGACTAGTATAGAAATATTTTACATGATTGCACATACATAATTAAATTACTTACTGTTTTAGGGAAGGGGGAGGGGAGAGAAGGAAGGAGAAAAACTTAGAACTCAAAAAAATTTTTTGATGAATGTTAAAAATTGTCTTTATGTGTAAATGAAAAAAATACTATTTTAAAAAAATGAAGCCATTCACTTTGCTACACATGCACCATCTGGTGGGAATGAACATTTTATATTTTTATGTCTAAAGAAGATATAATAATTGTATTTTGCTGGCAATAGATACTCTTTATTTTTTGCATTTTCCGCACTCCAGCTGTAATCATGCAGTATTTCTCTCTTCAATAAAACAATTTAATGGACAAAAAAAATAAAGCTATTCATAACTTAGCCCCTTCCTCCTTTTCCAGGCTTCTTACACATTACACCCTTCAACATATTCTCCAAGCCAGTGAAATTGGCCTCCTTACTGTTCATCACACACTACACTCTACTTCCTAAAGCTAGTCATATTCCCTGGCTGCCTACCATGTCTACAACTTTTTCCCTCCTCATCCGTATCTCTTGGCTTCCTTGGCTTCCTTTTGTTGTTGGTTGTTGGGTTGTTATTCAGTCATGTCCAAGTCTTTGTGACCCAATTTGGGGTTTTCTTGGAAAAGAGTGATTTGCTATTTTCTTCTCCAGCTCATTTTACAGATAAGGAAACTGAGGCAGAGTCCAGTGATTTGCCCAGAGTCACACAACTAGTAAAAGTCTGAGGTCAGATTTGAACTCAGAAAGATAAGTTTTTCTAACTCCATGCCCGGCACTCTATCCAGTGCACCTAAGTCTCTGTGAAACTCCCACCTTCTATAAGAAGTCTTTCCCAGTCCTTAACATTGGTGCCTTCTCTCTGTGATTAACCACAATTTATCCTTTATATATCCCATCTCTCTCCACCATTAGATTGTAAGCTCCTTGAGGGCAGGGACTGCTTTGTCTGTCTGTTTTGTCTCTCTTTGTATGCCCAGAACTTAGTAAATAGCACTTATTTAATGAACTTAATAAAAAGCACTTTAAAATGCTGTTGACTTCATCTTTGGCTCTCTAGAATCATAATTTGATACTGCATGGATCAGTATTCTCAAGTCTTTCAAACCCCAATTTCCACTGAAACTATACATTTTTTCTAATGTAATAAAAATACATTAAATTCATACACCATAATTTCTTTAGTCATTCCCCAGTTGATGGGCACTCCCTTAGTTTTAAAGTTTTTGCTACCATTAAAAGAGCTGCTATAAATATTGTTGTGTATATGATTCCTTTCTATACCTGTTTGATCTCTTAGTGGAATATGCCTCAGTAGGGATGCTATGTCAGTGAGTAAGTATATGGTTCCAAAATGCTTACCAGAGAGGCTGGACAAAATTCACTGCTTCACCAAAAGAGTGCACTGGTATGCCTTCAATCTTGCTTCTTTTTTTTTTTTAATTTAATTTATTTATTCATTTACTTTTAGTTTACAACATACAGTTCCACAGCTATTGAGTTCCAAGTTTTCTCCCCTTCCCTCTCCTCCTCCCTCTCCCCCTGTTGTGGCATGCAATCGAATATAGGTTCAACAAATACCTTCACATTATACATTAGTCAAGCTGTAAAGAGGGATTATAACCAATGGAATGAACAACAAGAAAGAAGGAACAAAACAAAACAAAAAAGAGAGAGAGAGCAAGTAGCCTGCTTCAATCTGCATTCAGACTCTGTAAATCTTTCTCTGGATGTGGATAACCTTTTCCATCCTGAGTCCTTTGGAGTTGTCTTCTAACCTTGCATTGCTGAGATGAGCCCAATCTATCAAAGTCAGTCATCACAGATACGATGTGTCTTTAATTGTGTACAATTCAACCTTGCTTCTTACAAGCTACATGATCTTGGGCAAGTTGTAGCATCTTACACTTCTGTTTTCCTTCTTCATGAAATGGTAGTAATAATGTTCCTACTTCACTACACTTACGAGGATCAAGTGAAATAATATATATGATAACACTTTGTAGCCATAAACATTATATAAATATAAGCTATCATTATATATAATCTCAGAGACCAAAACTCATTTTCCCTTTTAAACGGCTCTCTTCTTCCTTAGACAGTTTCAGCACTCAACATAAAATGGTGTGTTTATTTTGGAGTCAGAATTAGCCTTGGGGGATATAACCAAGAAGCCATTCGGTAGTGATGGCATTCTGAAATGAGACTGTCTCTGTCTCTTTCCCAAAGACTTGATAAACCCTTCAAAAGAATCACTGTTTTAGTAGTACATACAGCACAACTCTTATTAAGTGAATGAATAAGCTCCAAAAAGAATGTCTGAAGCCTCAGTACCTGATTCCAAGAAAAACTGGGGAGGAAACAATATCAGGTTACAGGGATATTTCAAACATGATTTCAATCTAGAAAGCTGATGCCAAACTATAATTTTCAACAGTCTTGGCTCCACTCACATATTGACAACAAAGCATCATCTGTTGGCTCAAATGAGGCTTCTTGCTTCTTCCTTATAGCATTTCTTAACTTCAGACTCTGCCCTCATTTTATTCTATCCAGGTTACTCAACCTACCTCGCCCATCTTACTACTAAGATCCCTTGCTCATCTACCAAGAATTCAACTTGAATCCTGAAACCCATTTTAAATCCTTATATCTCAGAGTCCAAAGAATTTTGGACTTGTCACTAAAACCTGTCATGCCTTTCCTGATTTTGACTGATGACACCATCATCTTTTATGTTATCCAGACTTCATAACTTGGTTATCTTTGACTCTTCCTTCTCCCTCACCAACCCCTCCCCCCACAATCCAATCATTTGTGAAATCTTGCCAATTTCATCTCGATAACATCGCTAACATACAACACCTCCTCTTCACTCATACTACTGGGGCCACTGTCTGAGCTCATCTCTCACTTGGGCTATTTCAATAGCATCTTAAATGGCGTCCCTGCCTCCAGCACTTTTCCAATTAATCAATCATATAAGAATAATTACATCTAGAATACATACATATATATATATGTATATGGGGAGACAGAGACAGAGAGAGAGGAAGGATATAATAGAATAAGAAGTAGCTACACACAAGGTAACTTAGAAGAGAAGGCATTAGCCATTGGGAAGCTTAGGGAAGGCTCTGTGTAGAAGGTAGTACTTGTCTCAAAGGAAGAGAAGGATTCTGTGAGGCAAGGGTGGAAACTAGGCATGGAAAACAGCCAATAAAAAGGCACAGGGGTGGGAGTGCTATGTATGAGGAACAGAGAGAAGGGCAATTAGGCTAGATCATAAAAGTGAAGGAAAGGAAGTAATACATAATGTTGGGGTCAGTTTATAAAGGGTTTACAAAGCCAAATAGAGGAGTTTATATTTTACCCTAAAGGCAATAGAAGGCTCCTAGAGTTTAACTGAGTAGGGGAGGGATATGGTCTCCTATGACAGAACACTGGGTCTGGACGTAGGAAGAAGAGTTCAAATTCAGTCTCATGTACTTACTGGTTCTGGGTCTGGGAAAGTCACTTAAGCGCTGTTTGCCTCAGTTTCCTCAACTGCAAAAATGGGAATAATATTAGCACCTACATCACAGGGTTGTTGTGAGGATCAGATAGATAATATTGTAAAGCATTGAGCATAGGCACATAAGCAGTGTTGCTGTTATCTGCGCGTAAGGAAAATCACTTTGGCAACTTCATGAAGAATGAAAGGGAACACAGACTTTCAGCAGGAAGACTAATTGGGAGACCACTGCAATTAGCCTATATGAGAAGGGATGAGAGTGAGCCTGAACTAAGGTACGGTTTTGAGAGTAGAAGAAAAGAGATTGGAGATGTAGTTGAGGAAAAGCATAAGATTTGGTAACTGGATAGGTATAGTGAGGGAAATTGAGGAGTGAAGAAGAATGTGTTAATTACAAACCTAGGAGAGAGAAGAAATGGCAGTGCCTTTGACAAAAACAGGCAAGTGTGAAAATCAATTAGACAGTCAGCAATCCTTCATTAAGCACCTACCACATATGCAGCACTGTGCTAAGCACTAGGGATCCAAAGAACGGAAAATAATACTAATATATAGAACCTAGTTCTGCTACTCATTTATTTTTTTTCTTTTTGTGAACAAAGTTAATTATTTAAGTAACTTTACTGCCATGGATACAGATAACCTTTTTCTTTTGCTTTTTTCTTTTGGAGGGGCAACTGGGGTTAAGTACCTTGCCCAAGGTCACATGGCTAGTAAGTGTTAAGTGTCTGAGGCTGGATTTGAACTCAGGTCCTCCCAATTCACTGTGCCACCTAGCAAGCCCCCCCAGATAATCTTTTAAAGAATTTCCTATATTTGTCCAGCAATGATTATCATTCCCATTTTAAAGATCAATAAACAAAGACACAGCCCAGGCTCACATAGATCTTAAAGAAAACCAGAAAAGAATCAATCAAACAACACACCTCAGATACTTACAAGTCACGTGACCCTCAGTAAGTCCCTCAACCTCTCTGTTCCTCAGTTTCTTCATCTGTAAGATGGGGACAAGTTGGTTCAGTCCCTGACTCCTTCAACTCTAAATCTATGATTTAAACCATTCATATTTCCAGATTCTGATAAGGCAATCTCTCCTTTTATATTTATAAGGTACACAATTTGTGTTTTTCAACAACTATACTTCTGTCACTCTTAATTAACTTTTCTTTCTCAATTTTTAAATGCACAGAGATCTAAATATTCCCATTAATGAACCACCAGTTAGTTAACAGAAAGATTTTTATGGTTATAGACTTCAAAGCTTAAGTAGAACATGGGAAAAATTTTAAAGGGTTCAGAGGACTGTTTAAAAATACAATTAGTTTCTGGAAATGAGATATTAAAAACAAAAACAAAAAAAAAACAAGTTGTAGAAGGAATGGTTACAGTTCTTTTTCAATTCTAAAATCATATGTTTTTATGTATCTGAATGGAAAAGAAATTATAATGACATGTGGGCTGAGATGGTGTCTAAGGTGAGGATACAGCTTAAGAAAAAAAGACTCAAACCATAGTGGGTTTAGGCTAGGGGACTGGGATTTAGGGAGGATAGTTAAGCATTCTAATGAGTTACCAAAGGAACTTGTGGGACCTTTTTCTCCTGAGGTTTTATATAAACAGGACAGTTTCTCAAGTGTCTGGGGTGGTGATTTGACTCAACCCCGCCCTGTCTAAATATGCATTCTCAAGGCTCCCTTTTGCTCATCAATCCAACCAGAAGGCTGTGCACTGAATATCTTTACATGCTTCTTAATTGCCTATTGAGTAGCTAGTAAATCTTTTACAAGCCTAGTTACATCTGCAATGCCTCTACCTTAGATGGCAAATATACTTATAAGGCAAGAATTGCACCTGATTAACATTAAAGGCAACACTGCTTTGGAGTCTTAGGCCCTAGGTTCAAATTGCACCCGTGCAATTGTTATCTGTATGACCTATCAACTTACTAGCCATGTAACCTTGAGTGAGTCAAGTCACTTGGTAGGAGATGGTTTTCTCATCTGTCAAATGAATGGATTGGCCTACTTTTCTAAGTTTCCCTTCCAGTTCTCCCAGACTACATTTTTCTTTTATGAGTACCAAGCATAAGTTACAAAGAAGGGCACATGCCAGGGGTATGATGGCCTCCCTTCCTGCTCCATTATCATACAATAAACAACCTCTTGTAAGTTGAATAGCAATTACTTACTCTATTTTATAGGAAAACCAAAGGCCAAAGGAAGCCATTTGGCTGCTGCAAAGTGACCTTTCTTGCAATAATTTTTCACATCTGTACCCCCATTAGTTGGAATCTGAAGATGAGTTCAAATCTGGCCTCATACACTTACTAGGTGTATGATCCTGAGCAAGTCACTTAACCCTGTTTGCCTCAGTTTCCTCATCTGCAAAATGAGCTGGAGAAGGAAAGGGCAAACCACTCCAGTATCTTTGCCAAGAAAACTCCACATAAGGTCACAAAGAGTCGGACATGACTGAAATGACGAAACAACACAGAAGTTATCTAGCAGGCACTTTTAGTAAAATGACCTTTTTTTTTTAAACCAGAACTATAATTTCACTACATAAGGAGACTCTATTGAGGAAATTCCCACTACCATTTATGTGTTATGTATATGTATACATATATATGTATACATACACATACACACATATCTTTACATGCTTCTTAATTGCCTACTGAGTTGCTAGTAAATCTGTTATAAGCCTAGTTACATCTGCAATGCCTCTACCTTAGATGGCAAATATACTTATAAGGCAAGAATTGCACCTGATTAACATTAAAGGCAACACTGCTTTGGACACATACACACATTTATTTATATTATGTCAGTATCTCCTCCAATAGAATGTAAGTGCCTAGCCATCAGGAACTGTGTAGGGGCCTTTGGCCCATTACTGGGAGGGGAAAAAATAGACGGTTTTATTCTTGTCTTTGAATTCTTAATTCAATTGTTAAAATTAATTGTTAAACACCTACTATGTGTACATTGGGGCATACAGTGGGTGCTTATTAAATGTTCACTGATTTATCTTCCTGTACAGATCAACAACTATAGAGAGTTACTCGGGGACACAAAAAAATTCATAGGATCATAGATTGGAAGCTGGAGGGAACCTAAGAGGCCATGTAGTCCAACCTCTTCATTTTACATACGAAGAAAACAAGGAGCAGAGACCTCAAGTGACTTACAGGAGCCCAAGCCTTCTAACTCTAAAGCCAGTGTCTGTAGCCATATCACCTTTGGACTTATACTTAGCCTAAGTCAATTTCATACTAGTCAATACTATAAGAAAAGAGAACACTTAGGCAGTTGTTTTATCCCACTCTTATTTTTTGTGGTGTTAAGGAAATAAATCTGTACCACTGAAATTATTAAGGACACATCTTCAGGGCAAGATTGCATGGAAGGTAGATGGGAAGCCAGAAGTACAACTCTTCCCCAAGGGTAACACACAGAGATTCTTAGACATTCCAGGAGAACAAAGATTAACAATTAATACTATTAATAGTTTGCAGAGAAAAACCAGATACAACCTAGGTTGCAGTTTTGTTGAGTCATTTTTCAGTCATGTTCGATTCTTCATGACCCCATTTGGGGTTTTCTTGGCAAAGATATTGGAAAGGTTTGCCATTTCCTTCTCCAGCTCATTTTACAGACGAGAAACTGAGGTAAACAGGGTTGCTAGTAAATGTCTGAAGCCAGAGTTGAACTTTGTTCCTTGACTCTAGGGTTAGCACTTCATCCTCTTTAGTTACTCAAGGGATGGCTCCTTCAATGAAAAAAAAATCAAACGGGGAAGGGAAGATTCTCAGGGTTCTTGGTCAAAAGAGAAACAGTATGCCAGAGGTAAAAGACAGTTCCTGCCCTCAAGAGCTTACAATCTAATGAGGGAAAGAAGAAGCAAACAAGCTATTTATAGGATACAAAGGGGTATTTCGGATGGTAAAAGAGGGAAGGCACTAGAATTAAGCAGGTTTGGTAAAGGTTTTCTATAGATGATGAGGTTTTAATGGAGACTTAGAGGAAGCCAGAGAAACAAGTAGATAGACATAAGGAGAGAGGGTATTCCAGGCAGGGGGAACAGACAGTGAAAATTCTTGGAGCTTAGAGATGGAATGTCTTGTTTGTGGAATAGCAAAGAGGCTGATAAGTAAGGTATAAGAAGACTGAAAAGGTAGGAAGGGGCTAAGTTTTAAAGAGTTTTGAATGCCAGAGGATTTTGTAGTTGATCTGAGAGGTAATAGGAAGTCACTCAAGTTTATTGATTGGGGGGTCGGGGGAACAAGGAGTGACAGAGTTGGAGCTGCATTTTAGAAGACGAAAAGACAGGAAATCAACTCCATATAGAATGAGCAGCAATCCAGAGCCAGGATCTGGAAACGATCCAGTTCCAAGGGGATACAAAAGATTTCTATGCCAGAACAGTTGAGGAATGCTGAGAAGAGAAGGAGAAATGACAGAGTTTCCTCACTCCATGCACTCACACAGTAAGAGGAATAGATTTCCTACCTACCTTCATGTTTTCCCTGGCAAAATTTTTTTCTTTATCCATAACCAATGGCAGTGTAGGAGAACCCATTAGTTTGTATATGAGGGCAAAGAATGATCCTACCTTTAAAATTCTCTTATTTCTAGTTTTGTGTCTTAATTAAATACTTTGCTATTGGATTTGTGGTTCATGAATGGTGCATAAATACAAAATATGACAGTGATGGAGGTTCAGTCCAAGAACTTATGTGACTGATTGCCCCAAACTGCCCCCAGCAACCTGCCAAAGTAGCAAAGAGCTGAAGAGCAAGAATATAAGGTAGACCCAAACACCATGGAGCATCATGCATTTTGGGTTGATTATACACAAGCAAGGGTTACCGGATTGTTCTGTTAGGCACACTTTGGACACTGTTCTTAAGGATAAAATGTACTTCAAGTGCTAAATGAATGAATTTCAAATGACTTTTAGAAATTTATAAGTTGGGAACTACTCGTATTCTGATGTCCCTTGATATCTGACTTCCCTGCCCTCAACCAAGGACCTTTCTTTAGAATGTTCCTCTGTTGTTACTCTCCCACAAAGTAGTTTTTTAGTTAACTTTGGAGGTGAGCCCAGAAGTAGAATGGAAAAATTTCACCATTAACCTCTTCCTCTTACTGTCACAAGGCTAAGGGTACATAATACCTACTACATATTTATATGCCTATAAATTTACCTTTCAGCCCAATGAACTTTACAAATTGTTTCTAGCGATTTGTTACTCTCAAGAACACATAAGAACTCTACTAACGACTGAATAGCCACTGTTTAGGCAAAATATAACTATTTATAGTTTTGGAAAGGAAAAAGAAAATACTGCATACTGATTGCAAGCAAAAGAGGAAAATGGGAGTTTTAAAATGAAAACACTATGTGTGATCATAAGTAATATTAGAAGAACTTAACTTTAATAAAGGCACACTGAATTTTAAAATGAGTCTTTTGGGGGAGAAGAAAGGAGTGCTGGTCTAGACTTGTCACTTCATCAACACAGGTGAACTTAGTATTAAAACTCCCTCCAATGATGAAGTTTGCCATTTCATCTGAAACTTATGGTCTTAGAGAATCATCTAGCCTATTGAGTGGTTAATGACTTGGCTATGGTCATACAGCTAGCATGTGTCAGGATTTAAACTGAGTCTTTTTGACTACCTACTATGCCTTACTACCTATCAAGTCTCCTTAAAAATTTCTCTCAAGATCACAGAAAGTTTTAGAGTTACAACATCTGTCTTAATCATCAAATCCTATGAATCCCTGGGCAGCAAGCTCAAAGTGTTAGGAGTTGAAAATAGGCTGACACTGTGTTACCTAGAGTGCACGAGACACTTAATCTGTCTGCCTCCTTTTCCTTGGTCTCCTAACAAGAGCACCTACCTCCCAGGGTTGTTGTGAGGATCAAGTGAGATAAAATCTGTAAAGCACAGTGCCTTGCACACAGTAGGTGCTTTTAAAAAATTTGTATCCCTTCCTAAAATTGAACACCATTACAACAGACAGCTCATTGTGACTATGCTTTCCTATAAGCATTACTTAATGAGAGATAAGGAGAATTCAGTTCACTGCTCAGTAATTCCATAAATTAGCTAGTCAGATTCTACAACTTTTCAAAACATCTTGAGGCTAAATTTAATGCATTAAAAATGAGTAAGGGGATCTGACCTGCATACAAGCACTACTTAAGTAGTCTTGTTACTCTTATTGTTTATTAACCATCTTATCTTTCTAACTTCTAAGACAACAAAGGCTACCTGTTATCTGATAAGAGAAAAAAAACTGTTGTCTCTACCTCTCTTTGATAGGGAGAGATCAGGTCTTTATTCTGCAAGTGGTTCACTGTTACTAGGAAAGCCTCTTCCCAGGCTGATGCCCCATCTTTACTTTTTCTAACGAAAAAAAAAAAAACAACTGAATTTCACGCAGCAGGTTAGTTAGCAACAAAAGCAGTCTATTTTCTGATCATCTAAAAGAAAGAAAACTCTTAAACAGTCGGATGTGCAATGATAAATGACCTATTATATTGCAGCTGTCTGCTTTGTATGCCCCTGGACAAAAATATTTCTAAACATCTGGAGAATCACTGTCAAAAGATTTTTTTTTCCAGGATATTCTCAAGGGGACCTAAACCACACAACTTCCTCCAAAAAGTCCAAAGCAACATTAGGAGAGCTTTTTACCAGCTGAGGACTATAAAGCTATACCGTCTTGCACTTTCCAACTAGAAAACAAACTACTGTCGTCATAGAATGGGGTAGATGAGAGCCAATGGTCTTCTAAAGAATACACCAGGGAGAAAAAGAAACTTAAATTTCATGGCTGAAAATTTGCATTAAAGAGCTGTAGCATTTCACTGATTCTTCCAACTTTGGCGTCAGCACTCAGTTCATGGTTTTAAAGAAGAGATTTTTCACTGTGTTTGTGTCTTGCTTTTAAAATGCATAAAATAAAACACATGGAATTTCAAGTGAAAACAATTTTACTGAAATGAAATTATCAAAATATTTTTTAAACAAATTCACGGATCCCCAGGTTAAGAAGCCCTGTTTTACAGGCAGTAAAAGGTAATACAGGGTCTCATGTCATGGGAAAAGGGAAGCAATTACAATTAAATTTTATTTATTAGTGAAAGGAATATTTAAGTTCAGGTTCTTAACTACATGCTTAGTTTAATTGCAAATTAGCTAAAATGGTACCTGAATACTTTATGACAATAGCAGTTGAGCCCACAACATTTTTAATCACTGTATAAAATCACTAACTACTAGTTTAACAATCCCTGTAGAAGACATCTGAAAAGCTCAATTGTCTGCACTGGAGCGTGGGTTTTTGCAGCTTGCTTAAAGAAATTATGTGCCTTTTATTGTACTAAAGAAATTCCACCAGAAGCACAGCCTACTCATTGATAACAACAACTCAACTATTTTTCACATTCCTCACTCAGAAAGTCCCTTGAAGCGTTTCGCGTTTTCCTAACTGCAAAAGGCTTGGCTAATGTAATCAAACGAAACTTTACTCTGGGGTGGCGGGGGGTTAGTCTCCCCCCGAGCTGGTTGAAAATTTGCCTTCTAAATAAAATGAATGAGACAGAACGCCTTTCCACAGCTCTGCTCTTCAAGACATCAGAAGCTCTGAAAAATGCTTTACGTTAATGTTTTCTGGTTGCTCTGAGAGAGAAAAAAATAAATAAAACCTTAACTGATAAGTATGAATTCTTGGAAAAAGATATCCTCCTTCCACCTACCCCCTTAAAGCCCAAGACTACTGCAACTGCACAGACCCGAATTGGCGGTTTAAATTTAGAAAGGCAGCAGCAGCTAGGTGGGACTCCTGTCCTTGAACAATGTCTAATTGTTCTTGGAGAAAGGAGTCTCCTGGAAACAAAGCCACCAACAAAAAATGTAAACGTTTCTGGGACTAAGGAAGAAGAATCCTAAATCAGACGATCCGGCCAGAGACGCAAGAGCGTATCGGGTAACAAGTGAGCAAAACTTAAGAGGAACACACTGATATCAAACTTGGTAACAAAACGCAGAAGCTGCTTAGAAGAGCCACGAGTCCTGCGTGTAGGAAAGGGAATCACGCCGTCACTTTAAGATTCTCTTACCGGCACTTTTACTGGAGTGTCCATCTCCACTTCGCCCTGGGGCGCATCCTTGTACTGGAGCGGGGATTCTATCACAAGTTCTTTTTTGGCATTCCTATTATTTGTCCTCGCCTGCATCCTCAGCTGAAAACCCACTTCAGAATGACCGTAAGAGAGACAAGTCCTGAATCCCCGGCCATCCAAGTTAAGGGCATGCCACTTATCCAACCCCGGGAAAGGAGAGCTTCCTTTTCCCCCCCCAAGGCACAAGTGGTCACTCATACACACTGGGCTAATTCAACTACCAAAGCTGTAAGCTGCAAAGCCTGTTGTGGTGGGAATGCATGACAGAGGAAGGCCGGCCTCCAAGGGGTGTACTATTCCTCTGGAAATGGGAGGAACCCACTTTCATGCCAAATGAAAACAAACCAAAAAAAAAAGGATACAATACACAGTGTGCTGCTTTTCTGATAAAGACATGCCTTATTGCATCACTCTACAAATGCTCCTTGGCTAAAAGCAATTTCCATACAGTGCAGGCAAAATTAAATTAGTAACAAGAATCTCAGTATAGAGCACGAAACTTTTCATAATTCTGATACACTATAAATAATGAAAATGAGAGACTTCCAAGTTGATCTGACATAGTTACTTTCTGCTTAGTAATAATAATGGTTAGCATTTACAGAACTCTTTAAGATCTGCAAAGAATTTTACGTATTATCTTATTTGATAATCATATGGGATTTGCTTCACCCTCTAAATCACAATGGCTAAACAAGTTCCTGGTTAATATGCAAAGCAGGGAAGAATAATTAGCTGCTTGCACTTCGGTCCTCAAATCTAAGTATTTATTGGTCTAAGAGGTTTTTTCCCTTGATTATTAAAAAGCAGTTTGTATTTCATAACACCAATGAAACTAAAATCATTTGCATTTCATACCAGGAAGTCCATCGAGTGTTTTCATGTGGCAATTCCTTTGATGAAAGTCAATGGCCTTTATCAAGCAAAAATAAGCTCCAGTCAATTAAGGATTCATTGAACACCCATTATGTGTACAGTACTTTACCAGGTGCTTCAAAAGGAAAAATCCCAAACAACCCAGACCTAAAAGGAATCAACAATCTATTTGTGAAGATAAAACTAAATCCAATGAAATAACCAGTGAGCAATGCAAAACAATATGTAATTAAGTGCTAAATTGAGAACAGAAAGATACAAAAGCACACTTAATGAATGAGGGGTAATTATTACCTCCTGGTGTATTTCTCAGTACCTCCAAATACACTTAAATCTACCATTATGTTTTTATTATTTCCTAACAACTCTAGAAGTAATTTAAGAATATGATCTCATCTTACAGGTGAGAAAATCAAGGCACAGAGAGTTTGTTAAATGATTTAACAAAAGTCACAAGGTGAAAAAGTGTTAAAGGTGTGATTAAATGTTTACTTCCGAGACTCTGCAATGCTTCTCCCAACGAACCACTATGCCTCATTTCCCGTGTGCGTGTGTGTGTGTGTGTGTGTGTGTGTGTGTGTGTGTTGGCCATTCCATCTCAGCAATCTGAATGAGTCATTGTCACTTCTTGCTGTAGGAACACTATTATCTAGGTGTGGACACTGAAATTTTGTTTATACTGTTTTATAATGTAAGTTATCCAACAGCCTCCCTTCCACAAGCACAACTGCTGATTTTGTAACAGAAAACAGTCAAGTTTTTGTACTTAATTCGATACTTTAGAGATTCCTTATTTCAGTGGCACTGACACTCTCTGATAGAAAATCCAGTCTTAAGTTGTATTCTTTAGCCTAAAAACGTTCATCTCCTAGTGTCAGCCTTACTAATGGTGATGATGCTCTCCAAACTTAGGCAGGAACGGTTCTCAGACAAGACCATACAGTCAAATACTTTCCAGCTTGGTAGAATATGCTGGAAATTACTACAATTCAACTGACAGTTTTCAAGAAGTGAGGGTCCTAAAGATCAAAGAAAGAGGAAAAGTACCCATATTTACAAAAGCTTTTTAGCAGTTCTTTTTGTGTTGGTCAAAAAAATAAACAAAAACCCAACAACAACAACAAAAAAACAGCAAATCAATTGAGGAATGACTGAACAAATTATGGTATGTGAATTGTAATGGAATACTATTGTTTTGGAAGAGGTGACAAATGGATGCTTCAAGATACACCTGAGAATCCTCATATGCACTAACATAAAATAAAGTGAGACCAATTTATACAGTATTGACAACAAAAAATTTTGAAAGACTTAAAAAGTCTAATCAATGCAATGGTCCACCACGATTCCAGAGGCTGGATAACGAAACACGCTACCTAGCTCCGGAGAGAGGGCTGATGGACTTAAGATGCAGAAAAAGACATACGTTTTTGGACAAGGCCCATGTCGGAATTTAATTTGATTATGCATTTTAATTACTAAGCTTTTGTTTCTGTGTTTCTTTTTTTTTCCCAAGTGGGGAAAGAGGAGAAATATATTAATTGAAAAAAAATTATTTAATTTTCAAAAAAAGTGAGTCACCTTTATACTCTGAGAAATTCTCAAAATGATCAAAATACTGCTAGTACCCTTAGTACCCTTTCACAGTCAAGTTAAGATTTCATTGGGTCTCTGTTTAAAAATACCATGATCTAAATACAGAAAAGCTTGCTTTTCGTTTCCCTTATTTAAAATGCTACAAGAAAATAAAAAAGAATATGGTCTTGGTTATATAAATGGGAACATATATTAAAAATTAGGAATATGGTAATGAATGTCTTCAATGGGAGAGATCAGTCTAATGTTCAGCATCTTCCTAAAACCTAAAAAAAACCAAACCTTAAGAAAAAGTCATTTGACAATAATATTCTTAGGACATTATGACTAAATTCAACCATACCATTCCCAACTCCACTAGAGTATCTGTGAGCCTGAAATTTTCTCAGCTTGGCCCCTATTCTGTACTACTCCATTTAGATCTCAGAGGTCATTTACTGGAGCCCCAACATTTTGCAGATCAGGAGACTGAGGGCCCAGAGAGGTATCTTGCCAAGGTCACGCAGGTAATAATGTTAAGAGGTAGGATGTGCACCCAGATTGTATAACTCCAGGGCCAGTATGCTTTCCACTGTCTCCCTTTCTCCTTCAACCCTTCCATCTTCCCTTGCCCCTGCTGGCTGAGATAGTTCCCCACACTATGTTGCAGGGCAGTTCTATAACCTCTTTCATGATAAGTTTAAGCTTACTGTGATTCTCTAAAGGAGGCAGTTCTCACTTCTGCCTTTAGCAACATCTTTTTGCTAGTATCACATTTCTTTGAGGTCAAGGGAAGATATTATCCCTCCAAGATACAATCAAACAGGGCTTAAAAACCTATTCAAAAATCTCAAGGCCAGAGTCAGTTGGGGCAGAGAGCTGGTTAAGACAGAACTGCACCAAGGACAGTCTGACCACTAGTACAATGGTGCCAGGAAAGAGAGCAGTTACTTATAACGCTGAGATTCTACGATTCTGATATGTTATAGCATGAAAGCAGACCTGTGGCAAGCCACTGATTCATACTTAATCACAAAAATTGAGTGTAAGATAGATAAGGTCTTTAAATTTATTTGTTCCTCCATAATAAGGGGGCAACTAGGTGGTGCTGTGGATAGTAGCCTGGTGTCAGAAGGATCTGAGTTCAAATCAAGCCTCAGACACATACTAGCTGTGTGACCCTGGGCAGGTCACTTAACCTCTGCTTTCCTCAACTTCCATATCTATTAAATGGAGATAATAATAGCACCTACTTCCCAGAATGGTTGTGAGGATCAAATACAAAAGACAATTAAGCAAAAATATCGGATAAAGTGACCACATCTTATTACCTCCTAGCCTACCAGCTCTCTGCCATGAAGGAGGAGGAGGTATGTTTTCTTGTCCCTCCTCTGGGATCTTCTTGGTTTTTCATTACTCAAGGTTCACCTTCCTTTTGGTGACCTTTTCTTCTCCATCACTGTACGCATTATGTTCACAGTTTTCTTGACTGGGCTTTCTTGATTACTCTACATCAATTTGTATGTAGTCTATGTTTCTCTGAATTCTTCCTAACAATAATAAAAATAATAAATTTTAATTTTATAATATTATTTCATTACATTTACCTAACATAGCTTTTTCAGCAATTCCCCAATTTAAAAGAGACCTATATGTCCATCAATTGGGCAATGCCTGAACAAGTTGTGGTATATGAATGTAATGGAATACTATTGTGCTATAAGAAATGAGAATCAGCCAGACTTCAGAAAAACCTGGAAACACTTGTATGAACTGATGCTGAGTGAAATGAGCAGAACCAGAAGAACACTGTACATGGTTACAGTCACATTGTTCAATGACTGACTTTGATACTTAGCTCTTCTCAGCAATGCAAGGACCTAAAACAACTCAAAAGACTCATGATGGAAAATGCTATCCACATCCAGAGAAAGAATTATAGAGTCTAAATGCATATCAAAGCCTACTATTGGCTCTCTTTTTTGGTTGTTTTTTCCTTCTCATGGTTCCTTCCCATACATGCTAATTCTTCTATACAACATGACTAATGTGAAAATATGTTTAATAAGAATATATATGTAGAGCTTACATCAGATTGCATGCAGTCTTGGGGAGGGGAGAAGGGAGAGAGGCAGAGAAAATTTAAAATTTATGGAAGCAAATGCTGAAAACTAAAAATTAATTAATTAATTTTAAAAAGATAACTGACTTGTCTCCAATTTTTTGTAACCACAAAAAGTACTTCTAGGTATATTTTTGTATATACTGGACTTTTGTTTCTGCCTTTGACTTCTTTGAGATATGCGCCAGTAGCAGAATTGCCAAGACAAGGGGCAAGGACAATTTAGTCACTTTTCTTGCATAATTCCAAGACAAAATCTAGAATAGATAAGACTACTTCATAACTCTTCCCATAATGTATTAGTATGCCGGTTTTCCCACAGCTCTGCCAACATTGACTATCCCCTCTTTTGTCAACAATTTGAGGAGAAATCTCAGAATTACTCTGATTTGTATTTCTCTTACCATTATTTTTTAGGACCATTTTTCATGGAGTTATTTACAATTTATAGTTCTTCATTTGAAAATTCTTTGTTCACATTATTTGACTACTTTTCTATTAGGGAAAGGCTTTTGGTGTTTTACATTTTGTGTCAATTCCGTGGGAAGAAGTTTTCTACTTTTTCTCTTTGAACACTACCCCTTAGAAAGGTCTGATGACATTTTAAAATTTCCCTTTAAGTTATTAAACTGCTCATGCCTTTTGATCCTATGATTCCACTACACAGAATATACCCCACTGAAAGAAACAATTATTTCTCTCTTGTACTAATAACCAAATACTGAATTAGGACTAAGGTTTTTCCCCTCCTTTTCACTCAGAAATCAGCCCCTGCAGGTTATTCAGGCAGCCTTTGAAGTACAGGGCTGATAATGAGAGAGATAACTCAGATCTGTTCAAAAAGTAAAGAAATTTTAGTTTAGGTGAACTGATGGATTCCAGCATATCATGTTTTACTAAGATGAGTCTGGGAAAAAAAATGGATTCTCCCTTTTGTCTAGATTATCCTAGATGGAGTGATATGGGATGTCTATCTGATTAACACTACATGATCAGAGACACTTCCCTCAGATCCTCATCAGAATAAGCCCACCTCATTATAATGTTCATTCTCACATTACTTGATAACCAATCAGACTTGATTGCCACCCTCAGGAACACCCACTCTTCCAAAGGCAGATAAGCACTGAGTAGCTTCCATAAGGGGTCTTTGGCACTCAGGAGTGCCACTGACTCTTTCATTAATTATTGCTAGTATGATTAATAAAATGATTTATTATCCAGGAACTATATCTCTCAAACTTTATATACATCGCACCACTGAGTTCATAAAGAAATAAAAGACAAAAGGAAAAATGTTATTGATCTATCTGTCTGGATGTTTTTACTTTATACACACACACACAGCACAGACATAGATGTTCATACATATGTATATTCACGGCAATGACAGAGCAAAGAACCATGAGAACTCTTTATTTGTATATGTACTTCTATATGACAGGTATATGAATACACACACATAATACACAAGTTACAATTATGTAAATTAAAACATCATTAAGAAGGAGCTTGATTCAAACTAACTGAAATGATTGATATTTGTTCCCAAGAACAGACAATGAAACATACTTCCTCTGCAGTAGAAAGAGTCAGATGGGGAACTGCTATACATGGGCTGGTTTTGCTCTACTGGCTGGTTTTGCTCTACTGGTTTTCTTTGTGACAAAGAGGGGTCCTATATGGAGGAGGTGGGCATAGATACACAGAAAATGTCAGTGCTGCAGAAAACAAAAAATATCAGTAAAACTTAGGGAACTTGTGGAAAGAAAGAAGGTAGTCTATACCTCTAAAGGGTTCAGTTCATGCTCTCCCAAGTTTGGGGAAGGGAAGAAAGGTGGATCTCAGAAAAGGAGGGCTGTGGTGGCAGGACCCTGGTGGGGCAGCCCAAGGCCAAGTGATGAGTGTAGGGGGAAAGACCTTAGTTTTAAAAGGGCAATGACTCCCAGTGCACCTCTAGACATCTCCAGTCATCTTGACCTATGTCTTGCCACTGGACTCCAGTGACTCTGGAGAAGAGAGTGAGGATAATATCTTTACACAGCCCTGCCTCACTTAAATCCAATTCACAAGAACCTCCTGATATCACTGGTTCTCTTCAAGAACAAAGGACAATCAACAAAAAACAAGAGGGGGGGGGGGCAGAGCCAAGATGGCGGCGTAAGAGCAGTAACATATCGCAGCTCTCACATAACCACCCCAAAATACCCATGAAATATGACTCTAAACTAATTCTAGAACTCCAAAACTCACACAAATATACTTTCCATTAAAGTCAGCTTGGCTACAAAGAACCATATCAGCACTGCGAACCGAAACAAGCCTAGCCTGAAACCAGGGCTGTGCCCCGGAGGTGGCTGGATGAGAGGAGCCAGGAGGTGGCTGGACGAGAGGAGCCGAGCCCTGGCTGGAGCTTTGGGTGAGCAAATTGATGGCAACTGCGGCAGTATCCAGAATTAGGTCAGTGGCATTTGTGAAATCAGGGGAGAAAAGCAGTCTGGCCAAAATGCCTCCAGAGCAATGGAGGCCACAGACCTGGAGGTCTGGTACCCGCCTCCACACTGCTGCTTCAGAGCTCTTGGCCTGCAGATTGCAGGGGGACCAACCGATCATTCAGAGGCGAAGTGCTCTCACGTTGAGCGGCCTGGATCCGGATCGCGGTCTTGGGCTTTGGTCCTGTG
>CM053580.1:119282776-119297242 GCA_028627135.1 Pseudochirops cupreus | reverse complement strand
ATCATACATAGCAACAGTAATATTGTACAATGATCAAATGTGAAGGACTTAGCCATTTTCAGCAGTTCAAATATCCAGGAAAATTGTGAAGGACCTATGATGAAAAATGCTATCCACCTCCAGAGAAAGAACTAATGGATTGCAAATTGAATGCAGACTTTTTAACTTTATTATTCTTGGGTTTTTTAGCCTGCTTTTTTCTTTTGCAATATGGCTAATATGGAAGTGTTTTACATGATTGCATATTATAATCCTTATCAAGTTGCTTGTCTTCTCAAGAAGGGGGAAGGGAGGAAGTCAGGAAAGAATTTGGAACTCAAAATTTTTAAAAACCAAAGTTAAAAACTTTTGTTTACATGTAAATAAGAAAAAAATAAAATAAAAATTAATGTAAAAATAATTCTGATTTAATTCTGTAAGAAGGAAGTAAGGCATTCTAATTATTTTAAATGCACAGTATACATTTAAATATTATAAGTGCTCTCAACATAACAAGAATAAGCTGCTTCAAATTGTTTTTGAGAACTAGATAGGGGCATAAATCCAAAGCAAATAAGACATCTATATTCTCAGAATTTGCATACAAGTGATAATGCCATAATGGTCTGTGGTGACTAAATTAAAAAGTACAATGATACACACACACACGCAAATTAACCACATCTCATATAATTATTTTTTTTAAAACAGCCATTTCAATCTAGAATTAGATGTCCAAAAGCAGTAAATCAATGGAGCAGTAAAAGTTTGGCAACAATAATTTGGTTTGTATTTAAGCTTCCATGACTCTGCTCAAGATGCACCAACATTTTGAAGCTATGCTCAGTATTCTTTGAAACTTTAAACAGCTATTATGTCATTCTCTTTGGGGCCAGAAGGCAGATAGGAAGTATTCTTCACTCCACCCTTTGTGGCAGCATCACCAAGGCATTAAATTATGTTGGCTTCAAAAGCAGCAGGATAAATCTATCCACACTGCAACTATACCAGGACTAAGGTATAAAATGTCTACTTTCTCTTAATATTTCGTTTTTTGAAAAATTTGAAAAATATATGATGTTGACCATTGTTTTATTTAAGTACAATAAAATAAACATTCATTCTTACATGGAAAATTCTCAAAGAATTCAACTGGAGTCATTTCATTACTGTGGTACAAGACTATGGATAGGGGGATGAATAAGCATTTATATAGCACCTACAACATACCAGGCACCATGCTAAATGCTCTTCATAACATTATTTAATTTAATCCAGATGGACTCTTTTTTTTTTTTGGAGAGCAACTGGGGTTAAGTGACTTGCCCAAAGTCATACGGCTAGGAAATGTGCCAAGCATCTCGAGGCCGAATTTGAACTCAGGTTCTCCTGACTCCAGGGCTGGTGCTCTATTCACTGTGCCACCTATCCGCCCCTCCTGATGGACTTTTGAACTTCTTTAAGAACAGGTAGGTGCTCTAATGAAATTCTGAGTTTAAACTTAAATTTTCCAGAGTTTCAATTATCACCATATGAACAGTCTCACTGGTTGGTCTCCCCTCAAAAGTATATATAGCTTGCTGGTATAAAGAACATCCTAACAATCTATTGATCAGGATTATGGAATTAAAATATCCTTATTTTGCCAATCTATTTGGGGGTGGAAAGAAAGACAATAATTTGTTAAGTATTTTTTCTATTCAAAACATCCAGATTTAAAAAAAAAATTAAATCTGACAAAATCTAAAACACAGCTAAAAGTGCTGTTCCATTCTTAGCAAGATAGTGTCTATTTGTAATTCTCAGCAATAGTAGTTATAAAAACATACCAAGCAGGGACCATACCAGAAATGACTCTTTCTCTCTATTACCTACCACATTGCTGGCAGGCATACCATATGTGTGAAACTAGTCTTAAAGATAACTTTGAAAAAGAACCTCTCACTTTCTTTTTTTTTAAAAATATCAACCCATCCTCCTTTCAAGATATAATACTGTAGTTAAATTGTTCTATATTGTTACTCATTCTGGGTAAATGGACAAGTCATTTGCATATCTGCGTTAAATAATGACTGGACAAGAGCCAATCCACCCATATTAGTTCACAACTAATTCATCATCCTAGGCACACTACAGGAATCGTGTAGAATGCATGCTTTGGGGTCAGAAGTACTCACTGCTGACAAGTCCTTCTGCAAGCTTTTCAAGCTTTTGGAAGCAAGCCATGAATGAGCTAGGGTGTGCTTGTACTGCACATTCATTCAACTTTTCCCCATAAAAATGTAGTTACTCCTGGGACAATTTTTGGAAAACAATTGCTGAAGCCAAAAGGGGCAAAAACATCAAAAATTCCCCAACAACAGAGACATGTAAATTCCTTAAATGAAACACTAAAAAGCATTACCTCTGTAACAAATAAGCTCTGGGCCTCCTTCTCGGCATTTGGAGGAACTGTTGAACATACGTATCGACCCTGTCGCCTCAGTATTGCTGTCTGTAAACAAAAACACATAGAGAAGTCTTTTGTTAAATGGAAAAATCAAAAGGTGAAGTAGCAAAATCGAGCCAAGAGTGAAGGAATCAATGTCTCCCCATCCATATAGTCACTTAACACCAGATGTTGGATCGTCATATCAGTCAGCAGAAGAAATAATCTCTTTCTCACTCCTACCAACATGCAATTTTTACTTTGTTGTATAAAACACAAAACTCTATATTATCTTTCTTTAACAATTCATAAAAGAACAAACCCCTCCAATACCATTCTAGTTTCTGAATGCTGACAGCTATGAATGAGAGACCATGCACCGTGCCCCCCAGCCAGCCCTATCTGTTACAGGATGGCTTAATGGAAAGTGATTATAAAAAGTAATTTACTGGTTGTTTAGTCCAGAGGTTCTTAACTCAACTTTTGCTGTATCATGGTGAAGCCTACAGACCTCTTTTCAGAATAATATTTTTTAAATTAATAAAATAAAATATGTTGTAGTAAAAGGAAACATTGAAATACAGTTAGAAAAATTTGTTAAGTATTCAAACTTTAGATTAAGAACTTCTGGTCTAGTCAAACTCCTTGACAACCACTGGGATACTGGGCCCTGAATGGGGGAAAGGTCTTATGTATTTTTCCTGCTGCTTAGTAATCCACAGCAATGGCCCAGCCTGAGATTCCTCAATGTTAAACATGATCAAAGGATCATAATTTTGGTATAGGTTAGGGGCTCATAGTTCAGAAGCTATCTATCTAATCTAATCCCCCAACTTACAGACAAAGGAAGAGAGGGTCATTGCAGGGGATCACCAGGATGAGTACAATACATTATGTTGTATACAAGATGGGAACAGTGTACCGTTTCCCCACAGGAAGACACATGCACATAACTGTCCATGGGTAACACTCCATGGTCCCAGGCAGGGAGGAGATTCCCTGAATGACAGCTCTGTGAATCCTAATGAGGGTTAAGAGAAAGAGCTCTAAGCTAGGAGCTAGACGTGTTCAAACTATCTAATATACTGACCGTCCACTACTAACTAGGGACCCAGAATATTCTCTCCCCTCCCCTATCTCTGCTGATAAATACTCAAGAAATGGGAACATTTGTAGTACGTGTTGCCTTAGCAAAGTATGATACAGAAACTGAATCATAACACATGCAAAAACCAAGTAAAACTGATTTTTGATTACCCATTTTCTTTTAGATTATCTTCACCTCAGCTCTCTATTAAGAGAGAACACAATACACTGGAATACAATGTGATGTAGAAGGAAGAGCTCTGGAGTCCAAAGACCTGGGTTTGAATCTTGACTCTGCCACATAATGTCATCTTGGGGTAAAACAATCAACCTCTCTGGGTCTCTAAAGTGAGGAAGTTGCATTAGATGACCACGAAGGTCCCTTCTCGCTGCGAATCTATGCTCCTATGAATTCTCTTAGACTCTGTTTTCTCATCTGCAAAATGGGGGCATTGTGGCATCTAGGGTCCCTCTAAACCCTAATTTACTATGATTTATGTCTTTACCTTGTTACTCAGAATCACCATAATAATAACTCATTTATTAGCCCATCAAGGTTTACAAAATACTTTCCTTACAATCCTCCAGATCAGCAATGCAAACATGATTTTTACCTTCCCAAATGAGCCAACAGAAGCTGAGAAGGGTTAAAAGGTTTGCTGACCATCACACAATTCTTAAGTGTCAGGATTTCAGCTAGAGTTCGTTATTTTTGCTTATTATTTCTGCATCCATCACTCAGCATGCTACATGACATATAATAAGTATTTAATAAGTGTGCATTGCCAGTCTGCCTGCCCAATTCCTAATTCAACACTCTAACTCAATACTTCACCTCTCCTCTCATTAATATCAATCTCCCTTGGATGGGAGATTGTTAAAGAAATTTTTCTACTTTAGGAAGTGATGAAATCCTAAATATCAGTACATATTTACTAACTATTCCCTTCCTATTTGAGTCAGAATATCCAGAATTATGTAAACTATTATGTTTTTATAACATCTGTCCAATGTCATGGGACCAGAAGAAGGATTCTGAGGTCTATTCTTCCCCAGCTGCCAAGTTTCCTCAAATCATTTTCATCTCTTGACCTTCCCAGGTGATACTTTTCCAAAACACTTTAGAAAGGAAACAAAACCTAGGATGGGAAGTAGATATTGTCAAGCCTCCTGACAAAAAAGTACTACCACCTCAAAAACAAAACATTCTTAAATATTAAAGGGAACCTTTCATTTAAAACAGGTAAGATGCACGGTCAACTTGATCGAGGACGACATGCTAATTTTCTGAAGAGTTCTAAGTATGTTTTTGCTCCTGGCTGGAAAAACAAAGCTCTGTCTTCCTACTCAACAAAAAATGTTTAAAGGAGTTAGAATTTAAATAATTATTTTCATCCATTTAAAGTAGATACATTTCTTTAGGACATAATTTTTCATCTTTGTGCCTGTCCTGGCACAAGTCTCTGAACACAGTAGGTGTCGACTATATTTTAAACACATTGATATTCACTGACATGAATTTTTAAATTCTATGTAAAACTGCTAAAGATGAAGACTCCTGAAATAGCTCAAATCAACAAGTATTTATTAAATACCTACTTTGTGCCCAACACTATGCTAGGTGCTAGAGATACAAGGACAAAAAGTGAAAAAAGTTCCTTCTCTCAAAGAGCTTACAGTTCAGCAAGAAAGACAATATAAGTGTGTATGTGTATGTAGATGTAAGTATATGCGAGCAAATATAAGTAGATATATAATATATAGATATAAGTATATACAAGTAGATTTAATTATTTGTATATATATATATGTAAATATAAGTATGTACAAGACATCTGCAAGGTGATTTTGAGGAACAAGGACTAGTAGTTGCAGATACTAAGAAACGTTTCATGTATAAGATAGCTCTTGAGCTGTCCTTTTAAGGAAACTAAGGATTCTTTTTTTTCTAATTTTTTAAATAGAACTCCATTTTTTAATGGAACTCCATTTAAACTCCTTTTCTCCCTCCCCTCCCCCTTTCCATACATATGCCATTGTGTAAAATGTTTCCGTATTAGTCATTTTGTAGAAGACTTGAATAAAAGGAAAAAAATGAAAGAAAGAGAAAAATAGCATGCTTCACTCTATATTCAATCAATATCCGTTCTTTCTCTGGAGGCGGACAGTATACTTCATTATTACTCCATTGGGATTATCTGGGATCATTGAAACCAGGGATTCTAAGAGCTGGAGGTGAAATGGGAGTTCATTCCTGACATGGGGGGCAGTCCATGCATAAGTGTTAGATGGCGTGCTATGTGTAATGAAGAAGGAGGCAAGGTGACTGGACCACAGCTTGCATGGAGGCTAGTAATAGACAATAAAACTGAAAAGGTAGGTTGGGAGAGGTTGTGAAGGGTTTTAAATATCAAGGAAGTTTACAGTATATGTGTGTGTGTGTGTGTGTGTGGGTGGGTGGGTGGGTGGGTGTGTGTGAGCGTGTGTGTGTGTGTGTGTGTGTGTGTATATACTATATATACAAGGAAGTTTATAGTGTATGTGTGTGTGTATGTATGTATATACATACACACACACACACACCTTTATAGTGTGTGTGTGTGTATGTGTGTGTGTGTGTGTGTGTGTGTGTGTACCTACCTTCAAGACCAAGGCACAAAGAATAATACCACTTTCACGATAATGGAATTCCAAATGTTGGGTTAGTTACTCTATGGCATGATTCATATTTTATTAGCAAAGGATGCAGTCTTAGTTTATACATGACCAGATTTACCCTAGGATTGAGACAGGAAGTGCTTTTATAGTACTTATTCCTAGGAGTGGTGCTCTGGAATCTTTTGACCACATAGTTCATTCTAAAAGGTGAGCTTAGAAGTCTGGGAGCTAGAATTTACTCTGGCATACTGGGTTTTTAAAAAATCATTTAAAGAACAAGTTAGTTTCAGAGCTAGAAATTCTCTCAGAAGTACCATCAAATAAGTCCAAAATATTTATGGACCACAAGAACTACCAAAATAAATGTGTTAGAGAAAAAAGCCCTATATTTGTCTCTAAATATTAAGCAATCTACATTTGAAGACTCCCTCACCCATTAAAGAAAGTAATGAGGGACTAACAAAAAACCAAAAACCTTGCATTTAAAAATACAGCATTTTCAAGTTACCAATTTTCTCTTCACAATAATCCTTAGGCAGGTCCTGTAAGTACTAACGTAACTAAATTCTCTGAAACAACAAAAGCTCAGATAAATTAAATGCCTTGTTTGTACTCACAGCACCGACTAGTCAGGTCCTGGTTTTCCTTACTCCAAGTCCTGTTCTTTCTTCAGATGAGTATGAAAGATCGTAGGCATCACAGTTTCAATTCTCCTTTGCTTGGAATTTTTTTCTTTAAAAAGTTATCATTTTGATGATAGTCAACTTTGCATTAGTTCACACACAATCTTTCCACATTTGGCAAAAGACTGATAGACTAGAGATACAGAAGGAGGCACACATCCTTACATATGGGCACTGTGTGGATCTGCTTTGATTGAACACACAAATTTGTTGGGTAGCTGTGATGGAGTGGTGATGCAGTGGATAGAGTGCCTGGCTTGTAGTTCAGGAAGACTTATCTTACCAAGTTCAAATCTGGCCTCAAACACTTACTGGCTGTGTGACCCTGGGCAAGTCACTTGACCTCTGTTTACTTCCATTTCCTCAACCATAAAATAGAGATAATAACAGCACCTACCTCACTGTATTGTTATAAGGATCAAATGCAATTAATATTTGTAGAAAACACTTAGCACAGGTTTCAGAGATCAAATTTTATATTCCTTTGGGCACAGCACCTGAAGGTTAGGGTATGATACCCTATGTTGACAGTGGGAATGGAAAGAAGGGAAAGGAGGGGAAGGGGTAGGGGGAAGGGGAAGAGAGAAAGAGAGAAGAAAGGAAGGAAGGAAGGAAGAGAGAAAGAGAGAGAAAGAAAGAGAGAAAGAGAAAAAGAAAATGTTGTGTTGTCTAACTGGCCAGTTCCACAGAACAGAGGAATGACAGCCAGCAGTGACTGAGAACCAAAGACGGTCACAATAGGAGGTAGCCAGAGAAAAAATGGACACCCTTCTTTTCCAGACGGTCTCCTTCACAAAGCCAGCAAGACAAACCTCTGACAGTGCTCAGTTATGTCCAAAAGTAAACTTTTTCTTTATTGAAATTAACTCCACTTTTAAACCACTCTTTTGGATATATGGATAAAAACAGCTCTCCAGTCTAGTGTCAAGAGTCTATACAGCCATATCCCTATACTATCTTCTTAGGAAAACCTTTCTGTACCTTCAAAGTCTTGTGTTGAGTGCAATATTAAACACTAATTGGATATCTCTGGGAACTTTATTCCACCATATTGAACAGAGCAGTAATGGAACCATCCCAGGAATCTGGCAGGCTCATTTGCTTCATAATATATAGTTTGCTTGTGAAATGATCAGAACCCAGCTAGACAAGAAGACAAACATTCACAAAGGGCGTTCCCCACATCTCCCAGTAAAGCTGACATTCTGGCAAGTTCAATATAGATGGGTCTAACAATTGCACAGAATTCCTTTTTTTTTTTAAAGGGAATCAGTTTCCTGAACATTCAGAAAAAAATTAATTTGCTTGTTTTAAAAAAATGAACCAAGTGGTAACTAAAGAAAGGACTAAGAAAGAGTATGACACAAAGAAGGAATTTTATTTATGTTCCTAAAAGGCTAGATTAAAATTTTGTCTCAAAGGACTAACAAAAATGATTAAAGTTAAGAAAGTGATCTGGATAGGAAAATTCATATTGTTCACTTCATAGGATTATCAATCTAGAAGTGGAAGGGATCTGAGAGATCATCTAACTCATTCATTTTATAAATTAGAAACTGAAGGCCCAGGGTATTAATTATTAAAGACAGGATTTGAACCCAGGTCTTCTTATTCTCTAGATCCAGGGTTCGTTCTTTCTTTCTTTCTTTCTTTCTTTCTTTCTTTCTTTCCTGTGTTAAGATGTGCTAAACTTACAGACAGAAGAAGGGAATCAAATAGAGAAATTGGTCCTTTTTTTCTGCTCTGAGCATACTGTTAGGTTCCAAAGGGAAGATGAGTATCCTTGATCTCTACCACACTATCCTGACTGCTCAGTTCATTTTCTCTCTACTTTTTCACTGCAATTGGTCAGACAAAACTGAACATTTTCATTACCCTTATAACCTGTCCCTTAGGGTATGTGATAGAGACCAATGAATCACATAATGACAAAGATGGAAGGGGCCCGATTCGTCCAAGACATCTCTTGGAAAGTTTGGTACAATACCCCCAAAAAGTAGTCAGCCAGACTCTTGACAAGTGATTAACCACTTCCACTTGCAAACCTCCAGAGAGAATTGTGATAAGAACAGTTAATATTTATAGAGCAATGTTTGAAAAGCACTTTGCAGATATGATTTCATTAGATCATCACAAAACTCTATGTGAGTTAACTACAGAGATGGGGAGCTCCCTTCATCCTATTCCATTTTTGGACAGTCTCACTGTTTAAGTTTCCTTAAAAACTAAAGGTTGTCTCTGACTCAAGATCACAGTCCCGCATTAGAAAGGACCTTGGCATTCACTTAGGCCAGCACCTCTATACTGAACCTAGTCTTGCCCTCTTGGGCCAAGCAAAACATTTTACGCTTTCTAACCACAAAGTTTCACAAGCAAAAATAAAATTTACTATGTCAGAAAATTGCCTCCCTTGCACTTACTGCCATGGACATGAGCAGGAGTTTAAGTACACATTTTTTTTCTCTTTTTTTTTTCCTTCCCCTTCTGATGTGGAACTAGAAAGACCTAGATTCAAATGTGACCTCACTTACTAATTGTGTGACTCTGAACAAGTCATTTTAACCTCTGTCTGCCTCAGTTTCCTCATCTGTAAAAAGGGGATAATAATAGTACCTACTTCCCAGTGTTGTTGTACAGATAAAATGCAGTATCTTTGTAAGCATTTTGCAAACCTTAAAGTATGATATTATATATATGTGTATGTGTGTATACATATATACACACATATATACAAACATACATGTATACATATATGTGTATGTGTGTATATATACATATATATGTAAAATTCCTGGATGGAGTGTGTCAATACACTCCCATATAGTCACTATCCCTCTAACTTTTTAGACTAAAGAGCTCCTCCTTGGCTACCACTCCCCTATGTATGATGTTTTCCCCATTCAGAACGTATGTTCCTTGAAGACGGGTGATTTCTGTTTTTGCATTTTTGTATGCCCAGGGCTTGGCATGCAATAAGTATATATTAGATGCTTTTTTACTCATTCCTTATTATTCTGCTTATCTATCTGTGGCAGTTTCATCTCTGTTTAAAATGTTGTTTCCATGTGTTATATGTGAACACAGAAAGGATGAAAAGCACCCCTTTATATAAGTAAAGATCTAGACAATGTACAAAGCACTTTTATGTGCATTATCTCATTGGACCCACCAAACAACCCTATAAGGAAAGGAGTTTGGACATGCTTCTTATTCCCTTTTTTACAGCTAAGGAAGCTCAGGTTTAGAGTTTAGTGACTTGCCTAAGGTTACAATGCTAGTAGTCAGTGGCAGAACTAACAATCAAAAACTCAGTCCTTCTAAGTTCCAGGCTAGTCTTCCTTCCATAATCAGTCATTTCTTCTCAAATTGATCTTCCTAAAGTATGACTCTGACCGTGACACACCCAGCCTCACTCCTTCCCACATGCCCTATTCAGTGGAACTACAATGGCTCATATTACCTCCAAGACTACATAAAAAATGTCTTTTAAAGAAAACCCTTTTAAAAAGCCTCTTTTAAATAAAGCCCTTCCTGGATTTCAGAAAAACCTGGAAAGACTTGCTGAATGAAGTGAGCAGAACCAGAACACTGTACACAGTAACAGCAACATAGTGCAATGACAGACTTTGTTAGACTTAGCTCTTTGCAGCAATGCAATGATCTAAAACAGTATGCAGATTGAAGTATACTATTTTCTCCCTCTCTTTTTTTTTGTCTTTTCTTTCTCATGGTTTTCCCCTTTTGTTCTTATTCTTCTTTCACAACATGTTTAATGTGAAAATATGTTTAATTTGATTGTACATGTATAGCCTATATAAGATTGCATGCCATCTTGGGGAGTGAAGGGGGGGAGGAAATTTAGAACTCAATAGCTTAAAAAAGTGAATGTTAAAAACGAAATATAAATAAATAAATTTATTTCTTTTAAAAATAAATAAATTTATTTATTTTTAAAATAAAAAAATAACTGAAATCCGTCTAACCTGGCCCCTTACCTCCACATACTCTTCTAGATACCCAGCTGTTCCTTACACAAGATATTCCACCTCCCAAAAAGGAATATTTTCTCTAGCTGTCCCCCATACCTAGAATTCTCTCCTTCCTCATCTCTATCTCCTGGTTTCTGAGGCTTTCTTCAAATACTGGCTAAAATTCTACTTTTTACAAGAAGCCCTTCCCTATCTATCGCCCTTAAGGCTAGTGATTGCCCTCTGTAAGGATTTCTTCTTTATGCTGTATACATCTTATTAGTATATAGCTGCATGCACGTTTTCTTCCCCATCAGACAATGAGCTCCTTAAGGGTAGCAATTGCTTTTGCATCTCCTTGTTTCCGCAGTGTTCAGCAGATAGTAGGTGCATAATAAATAACTGCTGACTTATGAATTTTTTAATATCCAATCAACACCATTATTTTCATAGCTAGTATCCTTCTCCTCTTCCCTCCATCTCTCTGTAAGGTAGGGTACAAGAATGAACAAAAGAAACCTCAACCTCCCAGAATGCTCTGAGCCTAGGGCACACGGATTGAAAACAGTGAATAGGAATTTCTGGCGAGAAGAAACACAAGGGGCAAAAAAAACTTCTAGAAGATGGTGGCAATGAGGAAGACCAGCTGTTGGCAGTGGGTGGAGGTCACAGCTGCCGTGATACCTGCTAGGAGAGCCTGAGGCAAGCCAGGAACTGCAACAACAATAACAAATCCTGGAAAATATGGTTGCAATGGGAAATAGGCAGAGTGGCTAAAAGCCAAAATTTGTTAGCAGCAGATGTTATGGCGGAGGGAGTGTTGGCCCCAATGGGTGGAAGTATGGGGCAAGGGAGTTGCAATTACCACTATACCAGTCCCAAGACCCACAGAGCACAGCCCTCTGACCAACATGCTTGCTTTCTGGTTATATTACTCTTTTCCAGGACACTACAACTAAATACTTCTGGGAAAAGAAGGACAAGAAATAGTACTCATCAGGAAATTGGGATTAAATAGCTATTTTTTTGCTAAGGAATCCCAAGTTAGAGTCTCCTTATTTGTTCTTTATAAAATCTTAAAATAAACTGCTTTAAATTCAAAATCATAGCAGTCTGTTTCTTGCACAAGGGAAAATGAGTATCCCTAGGAATGAGCTAAAAACAAAACTGCTTGTAATTCCCTTAGAGACACCAGAAGAAGGGCAAATGTGAGCCACAGAAATCAAGGAAAGTAATCATTATTGAAAGGATTCTAAGAATGCTGAAAACTATCTTTACATATAATTGGAAAAAAATTCTATTTTAAAAAAAAAGACTCCAGCAAATGGTCTACTGCAAAGGTGTCAAACTAGTTTCTGACAGGGGCAAAACTCCCAAGTATGGCTCGAATCAGATTAAAATGTAATTGAGAAATGTTTAACAAAATAAATAAAAAACCAAAACAGATAATATTAATATGCGATTTTCTAAGTCAATATGTGACCTGCAGGAATCTGATTCCATTTGAATTTGACACCACCGGTTTATAGCTTATGTCAACATTCTAATGTATCAATGAATTTATATGTACATCCTACTTTAAAAAGATGCACTTTCTCATATATCTGGTACTGAAAATTCTTCCTAATTTCTCTCTTTGTCTATCAGCATTACTTCAGTCTGTTCAAAGCAGCATTTCAACATTTTGGATGGCATCCAAAAATCTTATTTCAAACATATCAAATACAAAACAGATGTAAGCTCCCTTCTCACTCATTTCCTTGCAGAGCCCGAGGACTACAAGTTCTGATTCTCTCTTCAGTGACTCATGCGTCTATTCAACAATATAACTATGATAAGACTAGGTGACCCGTCAGTACCCAAACAGAATGTCTAGGTTTGATAAGGGAACGACTGATCAGGAACAGGAATTGTCATTTCTCAGAGCATTTTAGCATTAATTTTTTTTTAAAGAGTATGTAGTAATAATGGAAATCAGTGTGTTATCTTTGAATCAGTAACTTACATTTAAACAAAAGTGAAATGACACTGCTTAGTAACCTCACATGTTGTATTTCTTAGTCTATATACTTTCTCCTTTGGGAAGATATGTTATTATAACTGACAGTGAAATCTGTACATGAATGATTCCCAAATTCTTCTGTTCATTGAACAAATATTCCTTAAGGGTCTGCTACAGAGATGGCCATCAACATTGTGGTGCATGAATAAGATACAAGAATTCACCTCCCTAGCAAACAGACAGAATTCATCTCCCTCCTTTCTTTGCAAAGTGAAGTTCTGCGGAGGTGGAACATAACATATACTGTCAAACTGGATGGATGGGCTTGTTAGTTTTCATAAATTGGTTTTTACCCTCCACTCTCTATTTTCTTTGTTTTAAGGAATGGCTCTTTAAGTGAGGGAGGGAGAAGACCACATTGGGAAATGAAGGACTTGTACAAACAAAAGACAGAAATAAAAAAACAATTTTAAAAGAAAGCCTGCGTAAAACCCTGCACCAGGGATTACCAGGATAAGGAAATACATGATTCCTGCCCTAATGGTCTAGTAGAGAGGATGGCATGTAAAAGAAAAATTAGTAAAAAGTATTATGAGATCAGTGCCTTTGAGAGAAGTATAATACTTCTCCCCATTATTCTGAGAAGGCATCCATAGGCTTCACCAAACTGTCAAAGGGACCCATCACACACACACACACACACACACACACACACACACACACACACACACACGATTAAGAATTCCTGCTTTAATTCTATGATCTCTCTGATTACCATAAGGGAAATGACCCAAAATACAATATTTACAGTATTAATTGTAATATATAAAATTAATTGTAAATAATAGAAAATATACAATACAAAAAGACAAAAATTAAAAGGATGAGGATATTTCTCAGGAGATGTCTATTGCTGATGGTCTAAACCACTTTGTCTATCACACCATCTTACTCCTGAGAGTACTGATTCTAAAAAGGTCAAAGCTGATTGTCTGCTTGGTCCAAAGTGGTCTCAGTTAATCAATAATAATAAAGAGTAGACAAAACATTCAAGTCCCTACACATTCAATGAGTCAGTCGCAAACGCATTTTTTTTTCCTGCTTCCCTTCTAACGAAAAGGAGGATACTTCTCAAGTAGTTTGGTTTAGATTCCTTCTTCATCCCAGAGAAGAGTTCAGAGAAATCTCAGGAGTAGCCATTAACATCTCTACTTTTTGAGGTTACGAGGGGGAAGAGAAGAGTGTGGTTTTTGTTTTTCAGTCTTATCCTACTCTTTATAACCCTGTTTGGGGTTTTCTTGATTTGTCCTTTCCTTCTCCAGCTCATTTTACAGATGAGGAAACTAAGGCAAACAGGGTTAAGTGACTTGCCCAGGGTCAGGCAGCTAGTCAGTGTCTGAACTTGGGAAAATGAGTCTTTCTGACTCTAAGCCTGGCACTCTATGCACTGTGCCACCTAGAACACTACATTATGTTATCAGACTTTTTTAATATATTAATTAATTTTGCTGAACTGTTTATTATTCTTTTAAAATTCATCATAAAGAATTATCCTCTGAAGAAAGATTCAGTGTGAATAGAGCACCAGCCCTGGAATCAGGAGGACCTGAGTTCAAATCCAGCCTCAGACGCTTAACACAAAACTAGCCATGCGACCTTGGG
>CM053580.1:119258216-119276882 GCA_028627135.1 Pseudochirops cupreus | reverse complement strand
TGCATTTGAGATGCTGTATGACATCCAGATAAAGTGCTTGTCAGACAGTTGGAAAGGTGGGACTAGAATCAAGGTGAGAGATTGGGCTAGATATATCATTTTTCTAGTCATCTGCCTAAAGGTGATAATTGAAGTCATGGGAGTAGATGAGATCACTAAAGCACTATTTGTATTAAGTGAAGAGAGCTAAAGATATGGAACCTTGGGGGACACCCACATTTAATGGGTGGGAAGGTGAAGATAAGGAAGTCCTCACAGGATCATAGGTTCTGAGTGTGTATGGGGGAAGACCTTCAAGACCAGTGGGTCCAACTCCCTTATTTTACAGAAGAGTAAAGTAAGGCTAACTTGGAGAGCAGGATATCTGATCTTAGGAGCATGTTCTTTGTACAGTTACAAAGTACATTCTTATTTGTTCATCATGGATGCATTCGTGGGAGACAGGGTGAGTAAGTGAATTTACCCCACAGGGAAAAATCTGTTGCTGGAAGTGGGACAAAAATTATTCAGGACCTTGAAAGAGAAATTTTCTTGCTCAAGAAAGAATGGCACATTTAGTGAAATGATAAGCAAGATGATAAAGCAATAAAGTCTTATTTTACATATTTAACAAATAGATTAACCAGACTTGAGCCCTAACTATGTCTTAATACATTGAGGTAAAAAAAATTCAACATTTTAAATTCAAACTCATGTACTCTATCCCTTAGATTTTTTTCACTTTCTACAAATGATAGCATGCTTCCAAATATTAAATTAGGTATGTTGCAGGAATATGCTTATTTCCAAATACCACTTAAGCCTTCTCTTCCTTCCTTCCTCCCTCTCTCCCTCCCTTCATTTTGTCTCTCCCTTCCCTTCCCCTTCCCTCCCCTCCTTCCTTACCCCTTCTCCCTTTCCCCCCTTTCCCCCTTCCTCCTTCCTCCCTTCTTCCCTTCCCCTTCCTCCCTTCCACTCTTCCTCCCTTCTTCCCTTCCTCCTTTTCTTGCTTCCTTCCTTCCTTTCACTAGTTCTTTTCCCTTTTTCCTCATACTCAATAGTTTCCTATCAGCCCTTACTGCTTTTTTTAAGTTAGCAATTTTGAAACCCGTTATAACATAGTGATTTACTTAACATATATTGTAGGAAGAAAGGACAGCTTAACTTGCTAAGATGAGTTAAAGAAATATCTACTTCCTGTTCTTTTCAGATATCTAAAAGCAATATCGAGTGTTAGTTAAATTCTAAAAGGTTTTAGAGATTATTTGATTTACTTCCTTCACTTTTATTTGTAAGCTCAAGTCCTAAGTCACACAAGTCAGTGGGAGAACTGAGACGAGAATCCTTGTTTCATGATTCACGTTACAGGGCATCATGCTTAAGCCCTTTTCCTTACCATGGACATTTTCAGGTGTTTGCCAGGCATCATGATAGCCTTCGAGATCTTTAGGACCGTTAGAATATTTCATTGTGTAATTCTCTATCGCTCCCTTTCCAGTTCCAAGGGGCACCCACACATACCCCATAGAAGAGCGGAGAAGGGAAAATAAATCCAACAACAACAAAAAAGCCTCCTCTGCCTCTGACTTCCTGCCTCCTTTCCTGTCTCCCTTCTGGAGGTACAGCTAAGAGAATGCTAGTTTGAGGCAGGAATCAGTGATCTGCCCTGGTGCTCACAAGAAGCCCCGTATCCCCTCTTTTTTGTGGTGGGTGGGGAGTACAGACCTATAATTTCATTTATGTTATACACTGACCTATCATCAGTGTGGAGAACTCCTTTCACTGAAGCATATCAACAGCTCATTCAAAATTTAGTATCTTAGAAAATTGCTGGGGGCCTTGAGATGTTAACTTTTCCATATATATGGACTTTGTGACTCTAAGGACAGCCCTCTGTATTCATACCACACTGTCTGTCACTGTCCTTTTAATCCACTGTGTTTTGAATTTTCACTTTTTTACCTCTTTGTGTAAATATATGAACATTTTTATGCTTTCAGTTAGGTATAGAGTCTAGAAGTGAATAGGCCTAAGTGAGAGGAGCAGGGGACTGGGTAAGTAAGTGTTCCAGGCATCTTGTGGTTGAATGTTTATTAGGACCTGCCTGGTTAAGTATTCAAGATGTAGTGTTTGATTTTAGAAATGGCATATGAATTCCTTTTTGGATATTAGAATACAGACTGTACCTGTGATTTCATTGGTATAGGCAACTAGTGGTTGAGGAAACTCTCTCTGACCAAAACAAGACCGTCAGGTCAACTCTTGGAAAGTCCCCTAGATCTTTGAGAAGTGAGGTGATTTGTGAGGGTCAAACAGCCAATTTGTGTCAGAATTCTTGTTTCTGAGTCCCAGCCCTCTATCTATTACAGTATTTTTTGCCTCCTGTCTTTTAGATATAAATTGTAATAAATTTGAAGTGCCATTTAAGTAACTTGAAAAAAGATTCATTGGTCAGCAATGAATTAACATTCTCAGTGTTAAAGAAAAATGAATCCTTGGGAATTTCTGAATGGTAAAGATGTGGTGCATTCTCTTTTTCACTTTAGAACAACAAAGTCCGGCGCTTTGCTTTTGAACTCAAGATGCAAGATAAGAGTAGTTATCTTTTGGCAGCTGATAGTGAGTTGGAAATGGAAGAGTGGATTACAACACTCAACAAAATTCTGCAACTCAATTTTGAAGCAGCAATGCAAGAAAAACGTAATGGAGAAACTCATGAAGGTGAGTTGTTCAAGCTTGACTTACTGATACTGTTATAGTATGTAATATGCAGTGTTGCAGTCATTAAATTGTAAGCTCCTTGAGGTCAGGAACTGTCTTTTTGTATCCCTAGCTCTTTGTACACAGTAGGTGATTAATAACTATTTATTGATAATTGGTAATTGAAAGACTTTTCTTGTCCCTTCCTTCTCCTACCCCTGCCCATTATTTTCCTCATCCCCACCCCAAGAATTTTCCTTCGAGACTACCTTCCATTTACTCTTTGTGGGCAGGAACCCTGTTTTTGCTTTTCTTTGTATCCATTAGGTTTAGTACAGTCCTTGGCATACAGTAAGCACATCATAATTGCTTGTTGGCTGACTGATTTTTTTCGGGGTTAAATAGTGGAGAAGGAAGTAGAAACTAGAGGAAAGACCTAGCAGTCTTTCATTCCATTAATGAAAACAAGAGGTTGTACAGGATCTCTCCTGACAATGAAAAAAAATAAGACGCTTCTGCAGCATTTTTTTTAAAGGAGGAATTAGCTCTCTTAGGTATTTTCAAGTCAGGCAAGTGATTGCTGCAAAGTTTGGTTGGATGACTGAATCAGACTAGACTGGTGGGTAAAACCCATGCTTCGTTACTCCCAATTGATGTTATGTCTAAATCCAACAGAGTGTAGAGAAAAGAAATTGCCTTCAAATCCCTGTGTAAAATAAAACATTTTTAATTACCAGTGACTGGGATGATCTGTTTTGAATTGTAGATGATGAACAAAGCAAATTGGAAAGCTCTTCCTCCGGTTTAGAGAGTTACCTGCCTGAACTTGCAAAGGTAAGCATTCTTTAAAGCTTCTGGTGTTGGTGGGATGAAATTCAAACATTGCTTTAGTTGTGGGGAACTAGACTTATCCCTGCTGGACTTATTAGCAGTTAGTTTTCTATGCCTTATGTTTATTTATTTAAAGGCTAATGATAAGACCTGCAGTGTTGTTAGATCAAAAAAAAAAGAATTTTTTTTTTTTAGTCAGACTTTATTTTGCCAGTGACAGTAAACAGATACTTAGTGGCAGTTTTAGCTTTAAAAAAAAAAATAAAATTAAAAAAAATATATATACACACACACACACATATATGTATTTTAAATTTTATAATATATATTTTAAAATAATATATACATACATATATATATATATTTTACATTTATATATATATACTTGGAGTCATTGACTACTGTTTTGCAAAAGCTAGGAGAAAAACTGAGACCCTGACAAACTTTTCTTTCCCACATGATTATAGTGATTTGTATTTCTCAGATCTGTCTCTGCTGTCCTTCTTCATGAATAGACCTACCTCCACTGGAGAGAAATTCTTCATTCATGCAAAAGGAATTAAGGTTTAGGTTTGGGATTGAGGACCATTGATAAATATCTCCTGCCCTGGGTCACTACAACATTGCCTAGTGTTTGCTCAAGAAAGAAGAGTTTGCTAGTTCTTTGAAACCTTTTAATGAAGAAGGAAAGAAAAGAAAATTATCTTTGTCTTACTTGCTCTGCAGGGTTTCTCTCTTTTTACCTTTCAGTTGTTTTTTTTTTTGAGTGGGAAGGAAGGTTCACATTAGGAACTAAGTTTTGACCTTGAATAATGTCACCAGAATACCATTTAATTTTGGTGCTTCTGACCTACCTGATTGTGTCACTGTGGCTAGAGTACCTAGCCTGGAGTCAGGAACACTCATCTTCCTTAGTTCAAATCTGGCCTCAGACACTTAGTAGCTGTGTGACCCTGGGCAAGTCACTTAACTCTGTTAGTCTCAGTTTCCTCATCTTTAAAATGAACTGGAAAAGGAAATGGCAAACCACTACAATATCTTTGCCAAGAAAACCTCAAATGGGGTCATGAAGAGTCAGACGAGACTGAACAACAGCATACCTGATAAATTGTAATTGATTTACAAAAACACAGATAACAGTATGCTGGCATTGAACTTTGACCTTCATTTTCAAACTGAGCTCCTTTTCTCAAACACCAGCTCTCCTCCTGCAGTAAGAATTTAGGTACCTAAATTCCTTTAGGGTTTGGAAGTAACCACAGTGTCTTTTTTAGCACCTACCTATTAAAGCTAATTTTAGTACTTCCATTGTAAGTTCCCCTTTCCATGAAGTTGCGGTCAGAAGATGTTTTGGTTCTTTACTCTAGGTTTCTATCTTCGTATTGAGAGAGTTATTCATATGCTTTTTTCCTTTTCCATTACATCACTGATATTTGCTTTACCCCTGTTATATATTACTATATTTTGAAAGATCCTGAGTGCTTTTATGCCTTTCATGACATGTTCTCAGCTTGCTGAAATAATTCTTTATCAGAGTTCAATCCAAAAAATAATTGTGCAAAATTTAGTCTTTGAACCAACTTGTTGCCACCAATTAGAAAACTAAGCCCAATTGTTAAATAGCTTTCAGTTGCTAAATAGTGAAATAGTATCTAGTTGCTACCTATTAGAAAGAATCCTATTTTATGCCTAAATGTTTCCGTCTCTAACAAACTCCCCTGAGGCCTTGAATTTTTCGACCAAGATTCCTTCCATTACCACACATGAACAGAAAACTGCCTCTTTCAGGAAGACAATGACATCTCTACTGAGCGTTTCTGCGGGAGGCCGCTTTTCACCCTTCCCCTGACTTCCAAGGCCAGAAGGAAAGGCGGTCCTAACCCTGCTTCCAGACCGCTGCTCTACCATCATCCCTTCATCACCCTTCCTCCTTTGCGAGCCATTTAGTCCCTGTAGATGCCAGTCTTGTCACTGTCATCCGCAACCCCCTTAAATTTTCTCCAAGTTTTCATAATCCCTTTTATACCAGAGCATGGCCTTCCTTTGCACTTGATGACCACAATTATATATTATTGAACCCCTCTAATATCAGAATCAGATAGATTCTTCTGTCTTCTCTCTCCCAGTGACCTTCTCTACCCACTCTAATCCCAGATGCCAAGGTGGCTTTGCCATAGACCTCACCATCCCTCAGATTTGAACTTTTTCCAAGATGCAGAACTCTGAATGTCTGATCTCCAACCAAAACCTTCTGTCCTTTTACCCCTCCCATTCTCAGTCATGTGAAATCTACTCCTTGCCCTTTTAACTTAACCATCATCTGTTCTGGTTTTACTTATCTACTTTGTTAGCCTTGATCTCATAACTTGCTATTTTAATGTGCTATTTACTAAAATCCTTGGCTTCCCTGAACCGGTCATGTTCTTTTATTCCTATACCTTGATGTGCCTGCTTGCTCCAGACGTATTGAGGAGAATGAAGGTGATGATGGTGATATTGGTGATAAAATTGCTAACCTTTATTTAGGACTTTAAGGTTGGCAAAGCCCATTGCATTCATCCAAGATAACTGGACATTGTCATGAAATAAAGCTAATCTGACCCATTACAAATTCATGGTGTCACCTTGATCCTTTCTGCTGCTTGACCATCCTCTTAGTTTATCCTTATTGAACCCTCTCATCTACCATAGCATATATTCCAAAACCCTTTTTTCCCTTGCACCTACCTTCAAGCCCCTCATTTAAAAATAAACAAACAAAAAAAGATGACCTGAATTCCTCTTTAGATAGATACCATCAGAAAATAGCCTTTCTCAAGTACCCTCCTGTACTTTTTGAACTGATCTGCATCATTACACACTGTCTTCTTTTCCTGCCACACAGTAGGCAGTTAATAAATGTTTATTAATTGATTGGCCACAGAAGAGATTTCCTTAGTCCTCACTAATGCCAGCCATTCTAATTTAATAGTTCTAATGATCTCATTGTCATTGCCTCTCCCAGGACTCTTGATCCACATGTCATCCCCTGTCTCTGTCTCTGCTGGTCCCTTCTGTCAGCCTTACAAACATATTCAGGTCTCTCTAAACCAAAAGAAACCTTTGCTTTATTCCTTCCTCCCCTTTTTTATAATAAATAGTATTTTATTTCTTTTCCACTTACATATAAAGATAGTTTTCAACATTCATTTTTTATAAGATTTTAAGTTCCAAATTTTTCTTCCTTCTTCCCATCTACTCTTCCCAAGATGGCAAGCAATCTAATATAGGTTATACTATGTGCAATCATGTTGTACATATTTCCGTATTAGTCATGTCATGAAAGAAGAAACAGAACAAAAGAGAAAAACCACAAAAAGCAACAAAAAAATGAAAATAGTGTGCTTTGATCTGCATTCAGATGTCATAGGTCTTTCTCTGGATGTGGACAGCATTTTCCATCATGAAATTCCTGTTGTTCCATCTCTCTCCTCTTCACTGCTGGACTTCTGTATAACTTACATTTATGTAGTTCCTTAAAGTACTTTACGTATGCTATCTTGTTTGATTCTCACAAGAAATCCTGGGAGACAGGTGCTATTATTATCCCCATATTATAGATGAGGAAACTCAGGCCCAGGTTAAACAGCTTATCTAGGGTCACACAATTAACAAGTGTCTGAGGTGGGATTTGAACTCAGGTCTTCCAGACTTCAAGTTCCAGCACTGCTGGGCTAGGCCATCTAGTTGCCTCTGTTTTTTGTTCTTTTTTACCACCCAACCACCCACTCTTTCCTCTTGCTTCTTGTGATTCCATTTGGATTTGTATAAACCAATAAATCTGATTTTACTGGTGTTTGATATTATGCAGGTCAGGATATTTTTTTACTTTAACCAGGTACAAGGTATCAGAAATGATTGCTTCCTCCTCTGAGCTAGCAGAGTTCAGTGCTTTATACCTCTTATACACTTACAAAATACTACTTTTTGCATAGTAATTAGGGCATACATGACATTTTCCCAATTAGGTTATAAGCTCCGCGAAAGTAGGGATTTTAAGAAAATTTTAATAAGAAATTTTGGTTTATGCTTTGCAAACACCAAAATAAAATGAGCATTTCCATATACACCATAGAACAGAAAAAGGATTGTGCATGAAGCTGCAACTCTCTGTAATGTTCGGCTTGCTTTCTTTTAAAATATAAAAGTCTAACATGTAACTTTCTTTTGCTTTTTTCTTTATTGAATGTAATTTTTATTGCATTGTGATATGAAAAGCATGCATTTAATATTTCTTTTTTGATGCATTTGGTTGTGATGTTTCTATTCTTTAATACATATTTAATTTTTTTAGTATTTTATTTTTCCCCATTTAAATCTAAAAACAGTTTTTAACATTCATATTTAAAATTTTGAGTTCTGAATTCTCTCCCTCCCTCCCTCTCTCCCCACCCCCCTCATTGAGAAGGCAAGCAATTTGATGTAGGTTATACATGTGTAGTCATATGTAACTGCCAGAGCTTTCCTGCTTGTTTGTGCTTCCTTCCTTCTGTTTTTTTTTCTGTGCATCTAAAATTCATTAAGTGACTGTCTTTTGTTCCTTTTTGGGTTTACCTAGCTCCGTCTCTGTTCTATCCCCACTCTTAAATTGAAAAGAAAAAAGAAAAGAAAAGAAAAACAAAACTTTCTAACATATGCAAAGTTAAGTGAAACAGATTCATATATTGGTTGTATTTGAAGCTATACATCTTGAATTTGATCACCTCTTATGGTGTGTCTTTGAATCGATCAATTCTAAATTCTTTCGAAGTTGTTTCGCTTTATGGCATTGTTATGGTAAAAAATGGTTCTCCTGGTTTTGCTCCCTTCATTTTGCCTTATTTCATACAAGCCTTTCCATGTTTCTTTGAAAAAATCCTTCCCACTCATTTTGTAATAAGTGTCTACTGTCAATCTCTCTTACCTCCTCTCCTTATCTGCATCCCCTTCCTCCTCCCCTTCCTACTCCTTTCCCTCCCTGAAAGACAGCTTTCTGTGTGTTTTTGTTGCTGTTTAGTCATTTTCAGCATTTCTGACCCCATTTGGGGTTTTCTTAGTAAAGATATTGGAATGGTTTGCCATTTCCTTCTCCAGACCATTTTAAAGATGAGGAAACTGAGGCAAACAGGGTTAAGTGACTTGCCCAGGGTCATACAGCTAGTAAGTGTCTGAGGCTGGATTTGAACTCATGAAGATGAATCTTCCTCTTTCTAAGCCCAGTGCTCTATACACTACATCTGGCTATGTCGGAAGGACAAAACAAATAAAGAATGTGGATCTTGACTTCAGGAAACTTGTAATCTACTTGGCAGGAGGTTAGCTTGTGGTTTGTTTTAAGCCCCAGAGCAGTTGCCATGCTTACCTACATCTTGAGATATGTGTCCTACCATAGTATCATTAAGGCTGACCTGTTTAGCCTGACTCTTGTTTTTATGTTTGTATACATAAAGTGGGATGGGAGCAGTTTGGAGGAGGACAGCTGGAAGTTGAGTCACAAGATCATAGGATGCGAGAGCTGGAAGACAGCTTAACTATCAACTAATCCAATATCATCATTTTGCAGGGGAAGCTTATCTGTAAAAATTTTAATGTATCATGAAGTAATTTAATTTGGAATTGGCTGAGAGAAAAATTTAGACTTCTGAGATGCCATTTTAACTGTCACTTTTCTGACCATAACTATATTTTAAAGGATGGATTTTTGTTTTTTAAAAAAACACTTTTAAATGTATTTTCTGGCTTTTGTAAGCATTTCAAGATTTATAAGATTACAACAAATATTTTTTATAGAGCGAAAGTTAAGTTTTTAAATTTATTGACTCCATTTGGGGGAAAGGAAACATTCAGAAGCCTTGTTAACTTTTCTTACACTAAATCTGAGGGGGTGGGGCTTTGTTACCAGCATCTCACAACAAACAGACTTGTAGAAAAGGGTCATGTTTAGTTCAGAAATAAAAAGAAAGCACGATGTTAAAATTTTTAGTGCATGAACGTAATTGCTTATTAAATAAAACGAGTCCTGTTCTAGGCCCAATGTTAAATAGCTGGAAATCTCGAAACAACACCTCTGTGTCTTTGAACCTGCCCAGGGGACAAATAACCAGCCCATCTGTACCTTGGCTCAGGTCGTGTACTTTGAAATCTAGTTCTTTTTTCTGCTGCACCATTCTAAGGTGAGAGAATTGTTATGAGGGGAAGGAGAAATGGCAAATAAATAAATGAACAATTTGAAAAATCAACCAGATGAAACAATCAGGGACCGTAAAGGGATGAAAATGGGTGTGTTGGCTGGGTCTGAATTGGAGCAGGAAAGAAATGGAACGATGGCAGAATGAATATGGAGACTTGTTGGTGGGGTAATTTCATTAGTACAAGCTCCTCCCTGTTCCTTTCTACCTCTGTCCACTCGTCCTATTGCCATGCTGTTGTTGTTGTGTGTGTGTGTGTTTCCTTTGTGACTGAAGCATAACTGGGCAGGATATGATTGACAGGAAGTTGTTTTAGTCGAAAAATACTTGCTCTCTCATTCTCTAGATTTTCCTAAAGAGTGCTTTTTCTTTTGGGATGAGTCATGTGGGTCCAAGCCCTTGAGAATGTTTTACAGGCTAATTGGGCTTTAGTATTTATCCATTCAGTGCTGTACACAGTCATCTCACAGATTAGGGGATGTGTCCTTTCTGTACCTCAAGCTTTTTTTTCCTTTTATCCTGTTGTCTTTTCTGTAGCCAAACCTGGATGCATTGTGAACATCTCAGGGCTTGGTATCCTTAGTATCTACAATATCTTAGTTATACAGTACCTATATTTGTCTATGACAGTATACACTGTTTTAAACTTAATTTCAGTTCTTCAGGGGTCTGTGACTGCATAGGTGAGGGGACTCCCTCTGCTGCTCCTTCCACATCTTAGCTGAGGCTATCATTTTATGGTCAGGTGTCTGGTGATGAGCCCCTGTGCAAGTCTAAAGGCACTGTGATATAGCAGTGAGAAGGCTGGATTTGGAGTCGGGAGGTGCAGTGGGAAGAGCCCTGGGTTTTAATTCAAAAGACCCAGGCAGGATTGAATCCTAGCTCTGCCACTCCGTATGCAACTTCAGGCATGGCATTTAACTGTTCTGCATCTTGATTTTTTCATTTGTCAAATGAGCCGGTTGGACTTTTGTTGTTGTTCAACCATTCAGTTGTGCTTGACTCTTTGTGACCCTGTGAACTATACTGCCTATAGGATTTTCTTGGCAAAGATACTGGAGTGATTTGCCATTTCTTTCTCCACTTGATTAAGGAGGTTAAGTGACTTGCCCAGGGTCACACAACAAATAAGTATCTGTAACCAGATTTGAACTCAGGTCTTCCTGATGGTAGACCCAGCTCTCTAGCCACTTGAGTCACATAGCTGCTTCCTCTAGGTTGGATTAGATGACCTCTAAGGGACTTTCCAGTGCTCTCTATGAACTTATGAGACCCAAGTTCAAATCCTCCTTCCCACTAGCTATGTGAACTTGGGCAAGTAAATTGACCAACCTCTCAAGGCCTCAGTTCAGGAATAAAAATACACCATTGTATGTATAGTGCATCAGAGGGTTGTTGTAAGAAGCAAATTGTATGGTGTGTGTATTGTGGTGTATAGGAATAGAGACCTGACCTGTGATTTCATTGGTATATGGAACTCCCTGGTGAAGAATTTCCTTTTACCAATGTAAATCAATACCGTCTCTTTAACTTATAGTCAGAGTTGCCTAGATTGCTGACATGTTAAGTGATTTGCCTAGTTAGAGTCACAGAGCCAGAATGTGTACCGGGTGAGACTTGAACTCAGGTCTTCCTTTATCCACTGTGTCACACTACAAACCTTAAAATTCTATATAAATATTGCTTATTGGAATTAAATTAGCTAGATTCTTTCTTCTGAAGTACACGTGCAATCCATCATTTGGATTCCAAGTCTTTGGTTCTAAAGCATGCTTAACATATTGCCTGGCTCATAGTAGGTGCTATATAAATGTTACTATGGTTGTTATAATTATTGATTGATCTGCCAGAATTTTCGCCTCACTAGCATAGCCTTTAAGAACCCATTGTTGGGGCACTAGGTGGTGCGGTGAATAGAGCATCAGCCCTGGAGTCAGGAGGACCTGAGTTCAAATTCGGCCTCAGACACTTGACACACTTACTAGCTGTGTGATCTTGGGCAAGTCCCTTAACCCCAACTGCTTTCCCCCCTCTAAAAAAACCAAAACAAAACCAAGAACCCATTGTTCCTTTTATGTAACAATTAGGTATGGGAGGAAGTCTTTTAAATTTAATATTTTGGGTTAATAAACATACAACTGCCGCCACTACCATCAATCAAAGTTAGTTACTTTGAAAGTTAATTTCTTCCACAGATAGTTACGGGATAAATGATGGTCAGAGCCGGCTTGCCTGCCAGTATTATTGTCCATTGTCGTCTTCTAGTTTAACAACCAGCATTTCAGCCTCCTAGTATCTGCTTGATACTTATTATTTAATAAATGTGGTGCAATGCCTTCTGGTTGCCTTGGTTTTAGGCGACCTCAGAGAGTTTGTTAGTCAACCCCTGTCACCACTTTGTCCCAAGACATACCAAAACCAAAACCAAACGCTCCTGCTTTGTTTTTCCCCTAACAGTCGCTCCTACTTTAAACTTGGGTCCGTGCCAGATGAGAGTCATGTCCCTCCTAAATTGTTTTCAGCATGACATTTTGAAACCAGAACACCTGGTTCTGTCACAAGCCCAACTTGTTCCCCACCCTAGTTACTGTTTTTGAACAAACAACCCTGTATTTCCAGTTTCCACCCCATTATATTGACGTCCAATTCAGTTCAACAAACATTTGCGTCAAGTGACAGATCCAGAAGATGTGTGTCTTGCTCTTTTTAAACTAAGTTGGGGCTGAATATATTTAGGGTGAGCTAGTTCCCAGAGTCCTTTGCTCTTGGCCTCATAATGATTAGGGTGAGCTAGTTCCCAGAGTCCTTTGCTCTTGGCCTCATAATGTTTAGGATGAGCTAGTTCCCAGAGTCCTTTGCTCTTGGCCTCATAATGATTAGGGTGAGCTAGTTTTGCTTTTGGTCATTCCCTACTTTTTTCTGATTTTATTTTCTCTGATGGTCCCTCTATTTTCTTTACCCCAGGAAGGTCATTTTTTTTGCATTTCAAGATTAAGGAATGTGATAGAATTGTGATTGGGAAGGTAGCTAATCTGACTCTTTGAGTTGCATTATGTCTTATAGTAGTCTTAGAGACTTTCACAGCTGAAAAAGAACCAGAACTGGGTGTGGTGGTCATTGCCTGTCATCCCTGCTTCTGGGGAGGCTGAGGCTGGTGGATTGCTTGAGCTTTAGTGGGCTGAGCCAATAGGGTGTCCATACTAAGTTTGGAATCAATATACTGAGCCCCTAAGAGCAGAGGGGCTACTAGGATGCCCAGGGAAGGAAACCTGCTCAGGTCAGAAACAGAGCAAATCAAAGTTTCTGTGCTGATCAGGAGTGAGATCAACCCATGAGTGGCAGCTACACTTCAAACCTAGGAGACTCAGTCTCAAAAAAAAATCATAATTTTTTAAAAAAGAACCTTAGAGATGGTCTGTTTTACAGGTAAGGGAACTGAGGCCTAGAGAGAGTAAGTGAGTTGTCTAAGATCATACAGCTAGATTAAGTTGGAATTGAGGCTTCTTTAAGTCTAATCTATTGCTTTCTTCCCCCCATCTCCCTGTCACATATATGTGACATACATTCTAGGATAGAGTAGGATATCAGAAGCAGGGCTCTAATATCAGCATCTTCTTAGTTCAGATTCATTGTTGAGAAGAAATGAGATACTCACAAGTCATTGAACATTTAATGCAAGATGGTTTACTTTGCCCTGACAGTAAGGACACTCAACAAAGACAGAGTGGCTTCTCTGGATGTTCTCCCTGAACCCTGTCCTGCTCCTCACCCCTTAGTTACCTCCCTGTGGAAGTGTGTCTGGTCAGCAGGGCCAGGTAACATGAAGTGCACTTCCAAGGGAGATAGGTTCTATGTGCCTGGGACTTTTTATGTCCTCAAATGAGTGGGGAACTGTGTCAAGGAACCCTGGGCCAGTCATTTAGGCTGATCAGGTTCCAGAGGCAGCTTTGTTTTCTTTTAGGGAAAGTCCATGTTGTGGGTGAGAGAAAGAAACTGCCTCAGGGACTTGTCCTATCATATAGGGGTGGGGAATATTTCTGGGAGGAAAAAAAATATATAATTATTCTCAGAAGTAATAAAAATAACCTGTAAAGTTAGAACTTCATTTTAAAGAAAAAATAAATCTGTAACTAAAAAGTTCCAGTAAATTTTCAAGATCCATCATTCTCTGTTTAAAAAAAAATTGAGTTGAATAATTTTTTTTTTCTCACAGTTCATCATTAGGGTGAGTACTTTCCACTTAGGCTTTAACTTTGCTTATTCTCCATCTTCTCATTTTTTCTGCAAGACTTCTAAAATGGTAACCTATTGCCTATGTACCTTCACTTTCTCAGAACTCAGTACTCTTTCAATCCCTTGTGATTAGGTTTCTATACCTTGCAGGAAAACTGCTCACTTCCAACTCACCCTATCTCATTGTCTTTTTTTCTGTTAGCTTTCTAGACCATTCAATGTCATTTGACGCTAACACTCAGCCTTTCCTCCTCGAATCTCTTTCATCTCGTGGCTTTTGGAGTGCTTCATTCTCTGGTCCTCCTCCTACTTTCTCTTCCTCTTCCTTTTCTGTCTGCTTTGCTAGATGCTTTTCACCATCCCTATACTGTTAATAACATTTTCCCGGTTTCTGTCCTTAACATCCTCCCCTCCCTTTGCTTCCTTTCCTCTCCTCTCTTCTAATCTGCTCTCCTCCCCTCTTCCTTCTTCTCCCCTCCCCTCCTGTCCCCCCATGTCTGTCTTCCATTTTCCAACATTTTTACTCATTCCCATGGCTCCAATTGTCGGCATAGATGACTCATATATATCTTCAGCCTTGAACCCTGTGCCAAGCATCTGACCCATATCTCCATATGATTACAGGACACGTCACAGTTGATCTCTACAAAACTAAGTTTATCTGTCACTTTAATACCTTTTTTTTTACTACAACTCTTTTCAGTTCTCTAACTCAGATACCACCCCGTTTCCATGTTTGAAACCTCATTATTTTCTTTGACTTTTCCTTCAGCTCTTAGATCTAATCACTTACCACATCCTGTTGACTCCTCCTCCTCATTCTCTTGCATCTGTCCATTCCTTTTCATTCCCTCTGGTTCCACCCTAGTACAGGCCCTCATTATCATCTGAAATTTTGCAATAACTTCCTCACCAGTCTCCACATTCCTTCCTTTCCTCCCATCCCACCTATCTCTTTCATACTCCTACCAGGTTAATCTTCCTCATGCCTAGTTCTTTTAAAAACCATAGTCTTTTCAAAAGAGCACTTCCTTCTAAGATCCTTATTGCTTATGAAATAGTTCAAACTTGTTAACCTACTTTTTCAAGGCCCTACAGTCTGGCATACTTTTCTCTTCTATTCCTTCATCTTTCCAGCCTTATCTTGAACTACTTACCTTCATGTATCCTCAGCACTAACCAAAGTAAGACAAGTAGCCAACATCCAAAGATATTCCTTGTTTTCCCATCTCTGTGTTTGTTTTCCCTCCTTCTCTGGCTAGGATGCCCTTTATCTATTCACTTTTTGAAATTTTACATGTCCCTGAAAGCCCCACTTACTTCATGAAGCTTTTTCCTTGATATCTCTAGTTAATAAATGTCTTTGCATATTCTGGTCACCATTTAGGAATCATAGTCTCATATTCTTGGAATAGAAAATACCGTCAGATCCAACCCTCTCATTTTATTTTATTTTATTTTTTCAACCTTCTCATTTTACAGATGAGAAAACTGATATATACTCGGAGAATTTAAATGAGTTAAAGCTTGTAAGTTTCTCAGCTGAGATTCAAAACCAGGTCTTCCTGACTCCAGGTCCAGTGCTTTATCCACTATACTAGATTGCCTTTTAATACCCTTCTCACATAATACTTTTTCTACCTCTACAGTACACTTATTATTATATGTGTATGTGTGATTTAACCTCCACATAAGCTCCATAAGGGCAGGGAATCTGTCTTACCCAGTCTTTGTATTATCTGCAGTGCTAGCGTGATGCTCTGCATTCTGTTCCTTAATACGTGCTTGTTGAATTGGATTCGCCCTTGATTATTAAGACAGAGTATATATAACATTAGTACCTATACCGCTGTAGCTGTAAAGGTTGCAGATTTCTGACTCTTCCAGCCCTTGAGCAAGTGACACATCTTGGTCTCACTTTCCCTTGGGCATTGGCTAGATGAACTCTCAAGCCCCTGTGGTCACTTAGCCTTTCTGAGACTGTTTCCTATTATGTAAACTAGGGATTATGGTCTCTGTACTGTCTGTGTACTGAGGACCAGATGGAAATGCTTTGTGACTGGAAAGCATATGAAGTATCAGCTATAATTATCATGTCATTCTCCAAACTGCAATACCTTTGAGATAGTAGAATAGGTCATCCTCACCTTGTAAAAAACCATCGTTGAAGACTTTGATAGTATCTGGAAGGTGGTAAGGAGAAGGAGTAGGAAAGAAGTGAAAAGTAGTCTTCCTTTGAAAAATTTCACTGTTTTCCCTATTTCTGAGGGAATATAAAACTCTGTATACAGCTCTTTTCCCTTCATCTTCTTTTTTATTCTTTCCTTTTAATTTTCACGTGCTCCCTTCCACTCTTTCTTTTTCTAAGTATGTAGTGTTTGATAGATGAATGGAGGCTGTGGTCTCAGGATCACTTGTAAGAAATGGATTGCACTTCCTCTTCTTCCCCCCTCCCCTAGCCCTGTGCTGATTATGGAATATCTAGAGAAGGAGTGCAGATTGTTACTTTTGCGCCATGTACGTTTTGGGATACCAGTCCTTTGGCAGCTTATTTATGGCAATGAATTTTAGGTTATATCAGGATCTCTCTTTGTAGACACCCCGTTTTCCAGAGCTGAGGCCCAGCAAGCCCGTGCTCTGAGCTTGGCATAATAACAATCCTCTGCACTCTCCCTCTGGATGAACACTGCTGCAGCTAAATCACAGAACTGATGGTCCCTGAGCTTGGGCAAGCATCGATAGGCCCTAGACATGAAGCCCTGCTATGAATGGACTTCTTGTTACCAGACACAGTTATGGCTGTGTCTCACCACTTTGCTATACTACACTGCACTGATTCTTTATCTACTCACAAATATATAAATCAAGGTTTAGCTCCACTGTCTCGGGTCTCCGACTAGAGAAGGCCCCGACACCTGTGTCTAATTTCTCTTCCCCCGTGGAATAAAGAAAGCACTTTTCTTGGAACCTGTGTGAGCGCTTTGGTATTTTTGGAGTTGCAAAACCTCTGTGACTCCAACGGGTATAACCAAGAATAATAGAGTTCAGGTTGGAAGGGATCTTAAGATCAGTTAAACCAGTGCCACCACTTAACGGATTAAGAAACTGAGGCCTTTAGAAATTAAGTAAAGTAACCCAAAATCAAATGGATTACTTGGAGGATTTTAATTAAATTACTGTTTATCGTAGGCCTTTTATTTGCTAGGGCACTGTGTTGTGTACTCTAGAGCTGTCTCCTTAAGCTTCAGGGTCTACTTTATTGTGGATCCACATGCCCAGTGAAAAGAAGGGGATTCTTAGCTGTCACTTCCCAAAACCTAGCAGAAGAATTACTTGTGACGTGTGTTGTCTCCCAAATGCCATTTAATTAAATATATTTTGAGTCCCTAAAATATGTAAGGCCCTTCTTTCCTCAAACTAATTTGCATGTATTTTTGTGTGTACATATATATAGATGTACATATTGTTTTCCCTGAATTGCACATCAGCTCCTTGAGTGTAGGGAACTTTGTTCTTGTCTTTGTTCCCCAGCACCTTGCACAGAGTCTGTGAATGGTAATAGGCACTTGCTGATCAATGGTGTTCTCCTCAGTAATGCCTTTCCTCCTCACCTCTGCTGTCTGAAGAAATCCCACCTGTCCTTCAAGTTCTACCTTCTCTTTGAGGCCTTCTCTTGCCTGTTCCAACTCACATCCATCTCTTCCTTAACTGAATTCCTGCTATACTTCTAAAGTCAGTGAATACTGTTAAAACTTAATTGTTCTCTAATTAATGTTTTTCTCCCCTACCATGTTGTAAGCTTCTTGAGGGGCAATGCCCATGTCTTATACTATCTTTGTATTTCAAACTATATTTATCAGTATGCCAGACATATAGTAGGTGATAGAGGGGTGTGCTGGAATAAGCTTACACTGGTGGATAAGAACTGACTGTTAAATTTTCAGTGAGACCATTTACACCTGGGGATTTGGCAAACACTGCAAATCAGGGCTTGGTTTATTGTTTCAGTGGTTGCCTAGATTTAACAAAGTAATGGAGAAAATGTTAATAAGATGCATTAAACTTAAAAGTGTGTTGTGCATGCATTATTTTTCTTTCTGGAGAGCTAATTATTAAGCAATTAGCATCATACTGGATAAAGAAACTATTGTCGACCCTTTTAAGGTTTTAGATTAAGAAAGATGGCAACACATTTGTGTGATTCTATGAAAATGCTGAATGACAAAATAAACATAACCTATTGCCCTTGTTATTAATTACAGAGTACCCGAGAAGCAGAGATCAAATTAAAAAGTGAAAGCCGAGTTAAACTCTTTGTCTTAGATCCAGATGCCCAGGTGAGAAGTGTGTTTTTGTTTGATATCTTACAAAACCAAGCAGAGAAATTACTTATGATATGTATTTTTTTATCTTCCCCTTAATTTTCTTTTTTTTAAAATTATTTTATTTATTTTCTTGTTTACATCATTCATTTCCACGAGATTTTGAGTTACAAATTTTCTCCCTATCTTTCCCCTACCCACCATCCCAAAACAGCCATCCCAGTGTATAACCCCTCCCCCAATCTATTCTCTCCTATGTCCTCTCCCTTCCCCTCTGACTTTCCGGTAGGACAGGATGGATCTCCCCACCACAATGCCTATGTATCTTAAGTCCCAGTTGGATGTAGTTAATAATAACAATAATAATAATTGTGTATATATATGTATATATATAT
>CM053580.1:119216420-119257716 GCA_028627135.1 Pseudochirops cupreus | reverse complement strand
GGGCCTCACCTAGTCTTTTGTTAACATTTTGCAAAATGTGATTTTAAATTCTTAAACTAAAAAGGGCAAAACACCTATTAAAAATACCTTTATAGGCCCATGTTCAGGAGTCTCTATGCCTTCTATTCTAATTTACAAATCTTTTCTGCTCTAAAGAGAAGATTGATTCCTTTTGTGAATGGAAAATTTTCTTTAAAAAAATTCCTTACTCTGGCATTCAGGGTCCTTCCACTGTCGTATAATACCCCATTTTTCCAGCCTAATCCCATACTACTCCCTTCTACAAGCCCTGTTCGCAGACTGAACTACCTGCCTTCCCCTATGCTAGTCCTATACTGTTCCTCTTCCATGCCTTTGTCCATATATTCTTAGTATCTGGCATGCCTCTGCCTTCCCTGCACACTGAAACCTTACCTGTCCTTTAAAGCCCAGCTTAGATGCTAATTCTTTTATGAGTGTGGCCACTCCTGGTCACCACTGTCAGTAATGATACCCTCCACACCCCATCCGAGGTTGCCTAGCGTTTGTTTATATCCTGCTTATGTGCCTACGATGTATATTTATTATTATAATTGTGTGTGTATGTATGATGACCTCCCTCTAGATTGTGCCCCATGGAAGCAGAGACTTTGTCTCATTTAATCTATGTAACTCTCTTCGTGCCTGGCCCAGTGCTCTGCATGTCTTAATCACTTAACAACTTCAAAAGGGATTCGTTACAGGCCAAGCACCTTTGCATAACAACTTTTCATTTGAAGCTGACCTTTCCTCCTTTTCTTCCAGTTGGATATTCTTGGCTTCCACTCCTGAAAGACGGAAGGGTGGTAACCAGTGAACAGCACATTCCTGTATCGGCTAATCTTCCATCTGGCTACCTTGGCTACCAGGAGCTTGGAATGGGCAAGGTATAAGAGCCCAAGGGGTTTTTTTTGTCCATGTTTCATCAGAGCATGTTAAAGACCACATAGTGCTTGAGACAGGAGGGAGCAGCATTTTGTTTTCAATTATTCATATTACAGGGGGTAGGAGAGGTAGCAGACAATGCCGATAATGTTAATATGATCTCTAGGGCTAGGCCAGCATTACTCTTGGAATGTTTTAGGATAGCTGTCCCAGAGGAGCCTTTGTAGTAAAACAGAGGTATCTATCTTACTTAGTGCTTGTCCCTTCATGGATATGTGGTGGCCTCTCTGCAAAAAGGCCATGCCCAAAAGCAGAAGACTCTTTAGGATTCTTGGCCCTGGCTTCAGATTAGATATATGAAGAAACTTCTGTTCTTTGTCTCTCTTTGCTTTTCTGATTCAGCCAGGCTTGAATGTTGCACAGATCCTTTTAAAAGATTTAATTGTCTTTCCTTAAAGTCTCCATTCATATTGCTAATCGACCTATTTCTAAGTGTGTGTACTATCTCAGCTATTTTTGAATGAACCTACTAGGTCTCTTTTTTGTTGTTGTTTTTACACTTGGCCATGGCTAATTGGCACTCTGGTACCCCACCATGTATCCCTAGCATGAAGGTAAATGACCTTTTTTTCCTAGGAGGCAGTAATGACAAGGTAAATAGAGTGTTTAATTTAGAATCAGGAAGACCTGGATTTAGATCCTGCTTCAAACACTTACTGATTGTCTAATTATGGACAAGGGATTGAACTTCCCTATCTCTAAAATGGGGCTAGCATTGGCTATGCTACCTTCCTCACAGTGTTACTTTTAGATTCAGCTGAGATAATATGTGTAACGTGCTTTCAAGCATAGTTACTGCATAAATGTCAGTTATTACTGTAGTTTATAAACAAAGAAATTTAAATTACAGATATTGAATAAATTTGCAGATATTTGAATGACTTATTTGCAGAGCCAGACATACTCACTCCCCAAATATTCAGTCTTCTCCACTATGCTGGATTATGTTAAATTACAGATAGTGTAGGGATTATATTCTTTCTAGCCCAGCATTAAAATGACATTGCCCGCCAACAGGCTAAATAAAAGAATGATTTGGAAACAATGGGATGAGCGCCCTACTTGAAGTCAGATTTAGTTTTCGTTTTCATTCTCATTTTACTAGTACCTGGTGTGCCATTCTGAGTCAATCACTTACCTTCCTGAAGCCTTTTTGCCTCATCATCTAAAATTCTATATTTTTATCATTATTTTCTCTTCCCGAAACACCCACCATCCACCCAACTCCCTGCCCAAACTGTGTTGATATTGCGTTGTGTTGATATTTTGTGTATTCCATATTCATTCAGCATCATGGGCCAGAAATTAAATGGGTGGATGGAGGCAAGCCACTGTTGAGAGTTTCAACGCATCTAGTTTCTACTGTGTATACTCAGGTATGTGATATTCTAGTATGAATAGAAGAACTGTGTAGTTATATTCACATCTTCTCCTGGAAAACAGAATCTTACTTTTTACTCTTCTCTATAAATACTCTGTATTAAACTCATGTTTATTTGTTCTTTTAGTAGAGCAGAGTAAAAAAAAAGTACACAACTGGGTTTAAATCATCAGCTACGGATAAGTGTGGATAGAAATAAAATGTACAGATAAATAGAAAACTTCCCTGTTTTTGAGATATCTTAGAGCAATTTAATGTGCTTGGGTTGTTCTCATTTATCATTTTCACAGTGTCAATAAAGCATTATTGATCATGCCTGCTTATGGAAATGTTTCTCTTCCTAACAATGAAAAAAAATATATAGTTGCGTTTCTCTTAGTGTCAGGCATTTCTAACTAAAAGTAAAACAATTGGGCTCTTCAGCTAAACATTTTGACTTGTTTATGAAAAGGTCATTACATTGATGAATTTTTTTTTTCTTCTCTCCTAGGATCAGCACTTACATAATTTTTTTCAATATTGCCAGAAAACAGAATCTGGAGCTCAGGCCTTAGGGAATGATCTTGTAAAATATCTTAAGGTATCAAATGACTTTCTCTTTAGAAAATATATTTTTGAAATAAGTTTGGTATTGGGTGGGTTCTTGTCTGGGAATGAAATGGTATTCTTTCACTGGAGAGCTCAGTAAGGGTTCTTTTTAAGAGATGAGAAACTGACTTGAGGGTCTTTGTATGTTAATGGTAATAATTCACATTTATTCTCCTGGTTTTTTTTAGCAATAATGATATTAGGAGTCACAAGTGCTACTCCTGCCTTTATCCCCTTTTTATCTCTAACACCTTCCATACTTTTCACACACCCCCTCTCCTCTTTCATGCAGCCATCCTTCTTTATAGGTCTTACTTCAATTAGTCAATGTTTATTGAGTTCCCATTCTGTTTTGAGGTCTGTCTTACGTGTGATGGGAAGCAGGACATCATTCCTGCCTTTGAGAAGCTAATCATTTAATAGAAGGAGAAAAGACAAGTACTAGTAGAAATGTAAGCCAAAACACAAACTTATACTGCCTTGAAGAATGTCTTCTGGTTTCATCGTCAAACAACATACCATGATCGGATGGATCACTGGTCTGACTCAGTAAAAATTTTTCATGTTTTCTTATTTTCATACCTACACATGTTTCTCAAGGTGATTTCTGAGACAGGATATGATAGGTCTTTTTCCTGTGTTCCATATCCCAGCTGTCTGGTTACCTACTTTTGCTATTTCCCCCTTTCAATAAAAATTCTTATTTTATATAGATACCGGTTTGATTCCTCATCTACTTTGTTTTCCTATAATTTCCATACAGTGGAAAGGTTAGCAGTCATGGCTTTATATAAGTGTTTATGGGGGCTGCTAGAATCAGTCAAGGAACTAGAGCCAGGTAAAATTAGTCTAGGAAGACCCAGTCCGTGAAGTAAATCTAAAGTAGTGTTTGGAAAGAGAGAAGGTTTACATGATTTGTTGGGCAGGAGTTGAGGGGGCCCAGCATGTGATTGCAAAGAACAATGAAGTGATTTGCTTGACTTGGCCAGAAGACATGAATTGAGTTTTCTCAAATTTATGCCTTGCCAATAACATCTCTTTTGCTTTTGCATATAGAACTACTCTATTTTTATTATATTCTTCATGTTAGCGAGTGTTTTTATTTCTTCCCCACCTTTCTTAAAGCATATTTTAATTCTAGATTTAGTTCCTCTTCAAGTGTTTTTATATCCTCTTGTGACTTTTTTTTTTACCAGTGTTACTTCTCACTTAAATCCTTTAAACACATCATTTTTTTTCCCCCTGAGGACTTCTTTCAGGTTATCTTGTGGTGTTTTTATCCATCTGCATTGACCTTGGGCATTTTATTTGTTTTGTTGACTATTACAGGATTTTTTTAAAAATTGTATTATACTCCTTGTTTTGTATGTTTTCATTTCCTTCGTAATTAATTTTTTGTACTGTATGTTTTTAGCTATTTTTCTTTCCTTTTTTTTGAGGGGCATGTGAACAACTTGGCTCCCAAAATCTCTCACTATGTCATTTTGACTAAAGACCCTTTTAAACTTTAGATTCATCTCTCATTCTTCCTCAAAGGAAATAATCTCCTTCATTTTTATTGATAAGATCAAGAATATATAGAATGTAGAATATTATTACATATAGAATAAGCTGTGGTTGGAATAGTTTATTCTAAGGCATACACTCCATAGAAGTAAAAAAAACAACACCCCAAAACAAAAACAGAAAGAAAAGTCTAAGATAGTGGTGTCATACTGAAATAGAAGTGGATCCTTGGCAGCATATTTACCATTAACATTATATTGTATCGTATTTCTATTTATTTTGTTAACTATTTCCCAATCACATTCTAATGTGGTTTGGCCACCATTAAGGATTTTGGGGGTAGCCCATAGACAGTGAATTTAATACCTCTGGTCTAGAAAATACCAAAATAGTCATTTCAGTACTTTTTTGTGGGCTCAAGGAAATGGAAATAAATTGGATAATCTTTTACTTGGGCAACGGTTGAATAAACAGTAGTAGTATGCAATAAAAAATGACAAATGTGAGAAATTCAGAGAAACAGAATAATAATAACAGCTAAAATTTATATAGTGTTTACTATATGCCAGATACTGTGATAAGTGCTTTATAATTATTGTCTCATTTCATCCTCACAGCAATCCTGGGAGATAAATTCAGTTATTATCCCCATTTTACAGATGACCAAATTGAGGCAAACAGAACTAGAATTGTTGTATGGGTCAGAACTACAATGGAAAAAACCTTAGTACTCCTGGAGAATAAATAATGAAACATATCTCCCTCCTCTTGTCAAGAGAGGTCAGGAGCTACAAGGGAAGATTGTTGTGTTCAATTGTCATAATGTTTTTCTTAGGTACAAGGGAGGGTTCAGTCCTAGATGTTCAGTCCTTTAATCATAATGGCAGCTTGGTGGCACATTGTAATGAGTATTGGACTTGTAGTTAAAAAAGACCTGAGTTCAATTTGGCCCAGAAACTTTCTAGCGATGCACCCTTGTACTTATCACTTAACTGCTGTCTGCTTCTGTTTCCTCACCTGTAAAATGGAATGATAATGATAGCATCTATCTCCCGGGGTTTTTGTGATGATAAGATGAGATAATATATCTGTAAAGCTCTCCATAAACCATAAACCTGGCCATTATTGTTATGGTACAATGGCAAAAGATATCAGTACACTTTATTATTAAATAGTGATAACTACCATGTCATTCTCTATCTGTAGAGTCTTCATGCAATGGAGGGTCATGTCATGATAGCTTTCTTGCCCACCATCCTCAATCAGCTCTTCCGAGTTCTCACAAGAACTACCCAAGAGGAAGTAGCAGTCAATGTGACAAGGTAAGGTAAAAGCACCACTTCTTTGAGCGTGTCAGTATATGAAGCTTGTCATTGTTTCCTATTCTAGTGAAATCCCAGATGTGTTCCCTGTCCCTCTCCCATTCATATGTAGTTTTTTCATCCATTTCCTATTTTCATACCGTGTTCGTGGCATTACAGTTTTTGTCTTGTTTTGCCCCTGCACCTGCTTATGGAACTTATAGTATGGAAATTCCTTGCACCAATACAGATCAGGAATTCTTCACTAACTTAAAATCTGAGAGAGTCACCTGAGACATTGAGAAGTTAAATGACTTACTCATAGTCTGTGTCCATAGAATATAGAATAAAGGCAGGGTTTCATAAAGTTCTACTTCTTCCATACTTCCTGTCCTAAACATCATTTTATTCAACACATTTGTTAACAATAGCTATGGTTAGAATTAAAATGGTTGTAAAGCCAAGCATGAGCAGCTTTCCAGAGGACTGCTGCTGTGAATAGCTTTAAGGTTCTGATCCCGTAGTATAGTGAACACAATATTAAGCAGTAAATTAAAGCAAAACATTCACAGAAACCAAAGTAAGCATTTACAATGATATAACATAATAATTTATCACTAAAGTGGCCACATAGTTTTAAACAAAAAAATATCATTCAGTAAGTCCTTAACTCAATCATCTTTAAGGAGCAATCCCCCTAGATCACAGTGAATCATGATCTTGTCAGTCAGCACTAAGTACCCAAGGAGAGGTCTTTTCATCTTGGCTCCTAGATTCCATGGTTCCTCTTCCATGGTCCCAGCTTTTTCCTGAATTCAACCAACCATCACCTGGATTTACAGGTTGGCAGCTCTCAGTTCCATGTCTAGCTCCTCATCCAGCTCCTTGTCCAATTCCCATTCCATATTAAAGCTCACAGTGTCCAGTTCACCTTAAGTCCTTTGCAGTTTCTGTTTCTGGGAAGACAAAGCTTAACAGAGCCAAAATACCATTCATGCACATTGCTGGCACCATCATCAATTCACTATCTGCCTGTGAAATCAATACAGACCCACAAACAAGGTCTGGGAAGTCAACACAAATCATTAGTATAGTCTCAGGACCTCTGAAATCCTCCTTCAGGACATCCATAAGCAGACAATAAGAAAATCCTCTTTCAGGGCTTCCAGTAAGGTCCCAGGGCTTCTGTACAAAGTATCACAACACAGACAGAACAGACAAACAGAGTGCTGGCCACCACAAGTGCTTTCCTCAGTTCTGCTCTGTCCCAGTTTGTGCTCTACCTTATATATGGTGGTTCTCCTTCTTATTATGTCAGCAAGTTTCTCGCACCTTCAGATCACAAGGGGCTCAGACAAGGTGCTAAATACTTAAGTAGCTGAAATAAGGGGCTAAGTACCTCTTTGCTTGCCATTACAGTGGTTTCCTTTAAGACTAATGCTCATTGATTTATTTGCCCTTTTGATGTTAGAGTCATTATTCATGTGGTTGCCCAGTGCCATGAAGAAGGATTGGATAGCCACTTGAGGTCCTATGTAAAGGTATGTTGATGCCCTCCCCTTGCAAAAAAAAAATCTTATGGATTTGCATTGTTGATATTTTGGATTTACTTATCCAAGTACGTGTGGTTTCCCTAGTAGAGTATAAATTTCTTGAGGGCAAAGACTGTTTGACTTTTCCCTTTATATTTCTAGCATCTAATATGATGCCTTGCATATAGTAGGTGCTTAATAAATGTTCATTCAGTGAGTGTATAAATATGTGAACAAATATTCTCATTCCTAGGCTATTTAAAACTGTGACTCTATGATTTGGTGCTAAAGAGCTCTTCAGTATCTAATACTTTAAATACTTTTACCTAATACTTAAATGTCAATGCCAGGGAATTGTTGAACTCAAGATGGAAGTATATTTTTTCACTTTTCTTATTTTTCTCGCTTTTTTTTAACATGGCTAATCTGGAAATATGTTTCGTGTGACTTTACACGTATGGGTATCATACTGCCTGCCCTCTCAGTGGGTGGGAGAAAGAATAGAGTGAGGGAGAGCATTTGGAATTGAAAATAAAATGAATGTTTGGGAAATAAATTTAAAAAATAAATATCATTGTCTATACTACGTGGTTAATGTTTATGTTAGAACTGGGGAACCTTCTTTGAAGCTTCAAGAAATTTTTCAATTTGGGTTGTTGGTTTTTTGGGGTTTTTTTTAGTGCCAATAATAAGATATTTCTTTACACAGAATATATGAAACATAATCATACAAAGAAGTTCTACAATAAAGAAGGGATTTTAAAAATTTCATGAATGATAGATTATTAAGAGACATTTAGATATATTCTGGTTAAGTTTTTAAGTAATAAGTATATAAATTACCAAATTGTCCTTCAGGACAGCTATTGACATTATTGTCAGAGACATAATGAAGCAAAAAGATAGACTCAGTATAAAGTTTCTTACATTCTTATTTTCACGTTTACCCAGAAATATCCCAGGGTCCTTTCCCCACCACCCAGCTCCTCATGCTTTGCACATAGTAAGCAATTAATAAATGTTTGTTGACTTGTGACTTGAATTTCTCTCTTCTGGCAAGCTAAGTTCTGGCTTGATTTGTTTGCCTACCCAGTTCCCATCACAACTCTCCCTTGCTTGGTATGTTTCAGTTCTTGGGCACAGATCTTTTCCACTGTATCAACCTCACCCTGAGACTATAACCTGGTCATAGGGCCTATTAAAATCTCATTTTTACCTTTTCTTTCTTTCCCACAAGTATGCCTATAAAGCTGAACCATATGTTGCTTCAGAATATAAGACTGTGCATGAAGAACTGACCAAATCCATGACCACAATTCTAAAACCTTCAGCTGACTTCCTTACCAGCAATAAACTCCTCAAGGTAGGTCAGAAAACTGGAGTCGGTGGTTTGTCTTGTTCTGTTACAAGGATAGGTTCTGTGAGAATTTAGGAGTGATGGTGGTGTAAATAAAAGCCTGTTAAAACACTCATGAAGCATTTTTAAATAAAAGAAAACACCATGACTCTGCAGTATTGATGCTGAACCATTGTGAGTCCAAGACCATGGAGTAATTCCAGAGCTAAGCCCCACCAACCCAAATAGGCATCATGGGACTCCCCGACACCATGTGTCTAAGCAAGATTCCGAAGCCAGAGCTGTACAGGTGACAGTATGATGTAACTGCACTCAGACCCCTCTCCCCCTTCCCCTTCCTCCTCCACTAATCACTGGGTAATTGTATTTAGATGTAAAACAACCAGACAACACTCTGGAGTAGAGGTTTTTGTACAGGACATGTTCTTGTTAGTTTTTCATATGACTATGTGTTTCTTTCTTTTCAGTATTCATGGTTTTTCTTTGAAGTTTTGATAAAATCCATGGCTCAGCACCTGATAGAAAACTCAAAAGTCAAGGTATGTTATTTGTTTTCCAGGAGTCAGTGCCTAGGAAGCACCCCTAACCTCATCTTTGCCTAAAAGAAGGGGTTGCCTTTTCCTTCTAATGTCCTAATTAATGCCTTAAACTTGGTTGAAGTGCAGGGATTATTTAAAACTAAACATCTGTCTTGCTCCATATTATAAAGCCTGAGAGTTTGGGATCATAAATTGTCTACCTTAACTATTTTAGACCCCTTCTCATCATCATGGTGATGAAAATACAACAGTTACATTTCACCAAATTTTTAATTAAACTCCTACAGCGGGCATAATAATGTCCTAGGCATCAGGAAAGATAGAAAAATCATAGAAGCCATGACTCTGTCATGGAACTCACCAGTGAAATTCATTTCTCCCAAGCAATATATTGTTAGAAAATTATTATTTTTGGTCAAGACCTGTGATTTCAGCAGTTGCAGGCATTTCTTTCCACTAGTGCAGATTCAGGAATTCATCCACAGTTTCCAGTCTGGAGCACAGAGAGGTAAAGTGAATTGACCAGGGTCACACAGCCAGTAGATGTCAAAGGAAGGCCTCAAACCTAAGTCTTCTTGACTCCAAGGTTGGCTTCTTATCTCCTTTATCACAGTGCTCCTCTCCCAGATTAACAGCAGTTATGGGTAGGTTGTTCAGTTGTCCAAGGGAGCTTGAGAATCACTGAGGTCTTCTAATTCAACTATCTCATTTTAGAAATGAGGAAATAGGGGTGGCTAGGTGGTGCAGTAAGTGGAGCACTGGCCCTGGAGTCAGGAGGACCTGAGTTCAAATCCAGCCTCAGACACTTAACACTTACTAGCTGTGTGACCTTGGGCAAGTCACTTAACCCCAATTGCCCTGCCCTCCCCCCTCCAAAAAAAAAGAAATAAGGAAATGAAGGCCCAGATGGAATAGCAGTAGTTTCTTCTTTTTCAGTCTAGAATGACTGATCCCTCATCACTTGCTTCCAAATTTAGAGGCATGAGATTTACCTTGAAGGCAAGTAGTAATTTCTCAACAGCTGTGCTTTTTGCAGGAAAAAAAAAATGCCCAACAACAGTGGGCTACAGCAGGAAAAGACCTCTTAGCTCCTCTGCTGAATACTTGTAACTCTGACCAAGTTACATCAATTTTTTGTGCCTCAGTTTCTGTATCTGTACAATGATTACTCTTCTTTCCTCATCTCCCTCACTTGGCTTCTTCCCTGGCTTCCTTTGAATCCCAACTAAAATTCAGCTTTCTACAAGAAGCCTTTCCTGAATGCAAAAGTCAGTACTAGCGTCTCAAATTTCTGACTTAGTTCAATTGTGATTTCCCAGGTTTTTTTAATCCTAAAATACCAAAAGTCTTAGGAAAAAGTCTTCTGTGCTCTGAAATCACTAAAACATGATCGTGTAAAGCCTTTGCTATAAGTTAATGATAACTTTCTCCCAAACTACAGAGGATTAAAAAAAATATATTTACTTGTAGAAATGTTAGCTAGCTGTGGAAGAGAAGCCCCAGAGGAGGAAGATGTTTAATATACTATGCTATAAAGAGGAGTCCCAGACCATGCACTTACTACTTCTGAAGTTTCAACATTATTACTCTTTGAGTATTTAATCTTCCAGGATCTAAGTCTGGTCTCTCCATCTGGGAAGCCAGTAGATGCTACATGGCCTAAATTTCTGCATCTATAAAATAAAGAAATCAGATTAGATGTCCTCCAATGCGCCATTTCCTTTGAAATCCTACAGTCTCCCCAGTGTGCATCACCTTTTACATAGAAAATACCTGTTTTATTTAGAAGGCCTTTCAGATGACTGTCAGCCTACAGCAAAACAATAACAACAACCCCCCCCCCCCCCGCAGCTTCCAAAGGCAGTGTGCTGCATAGGTATTATCCTAGGTCAAAACTTGGGCAAAATTCAGGAAGTGGGCTAGAACAGATTTTTCTTGTGCCATAATCAAAAGACTGAGAACTTGATCCCTGTGATGGAGAGAACTGAATTCAGTGATGATACTCTATTTCTAGCACTTAAGTACTAAAAATCATCCTATTACAATTCTATTTCTCACCCCCACCCAAACTGAGCTTTATTGGAGACATCTGCAAGTTAGAATATCTTTCTTTGGCATCTCCATATGTTCAGAAACAATAGCCATTTTTATAAAATATTTAATAATAGACTTATTCTGAAATGGTGTAAAAATGGATTGGAAACTTCTAATACACACACACACACACACACACACACACACACACACACACACTGTTTTTGGAGGGGGTGAAGGCAGGGCAATTGGGGTTAAGTGACTTGCCCAAAGTCATATAACTAGTGTTAAGTGTCTGAGGCCACATTTGAACTCAGGTCCTCCTGACTCCAGGACTGGTGCTTTACTCACTGTGCCACCTAGTTGCCCCCAGAAACTTCTAATATAATAGGCATGCGAGAGCAGGACTCAGCCACAATGTACAGACAGAGAGATGTTTGTATATGAGGGGCATTTAAGAAGCTTATCCACATATTTCTTGCCTTGGGATATTCTCTAAATTTAAAGCAGAACTAGAGCTCCCATTTTCCAGCAAGTACTTCTTCAGATACTTCAGAAGAGACAGGATTTTATCATTATGGGCTCTCTCCTTACTAACGCAACTAACCTTCATACTTTAGTGGACAGTTTTGCAGCTGTCTAGAAAACAACAACATACACTCCCCCAATCCAGTCCCCCACATTCAGAATGAACCTTCTGGTAATGAACTTCTCTAAACTTAGCTAACCTGGTCTTCGGGCAACAGATACGCAGTCTGTCACCAGGTCCAAACAAAAAGCAGATCTGAATGAAGTGGAGTAACCTGAATTTTTATCACGTCATTCATACTGGAGGAGTCCTTTTCGTTTGACTTCATCAGAACTAGATCTGAGCTGGATTCGTGACTTGAGAACATAGCTATTCAAGGCCAAGAAGAGTTAAGATTTGTTAAGAACGGTATTTACTCTTTAGGGATAATCATAGAAGGAGTAGTTACTACCAGGGAATGTTTATATTTAAAATTCATCATGCAGATGGCACTTTATCAACCAGAATCCTGCTGGCTGATTGGTCACGTACTCTCTAGCATGTTTAAATGCAAATGACACTTAGAACATTTTAAGTTTTGTGGTACGCATATGTATGTAACCGCATGTGACTGTTCTTGAAATGAGAACAAATGAGATAATATTTGTTTAGGACAGTGCCTGCTGTGTAGTGTTACATATATGCTTATTATATGTATTATATGTGCTTATACATGTGTATGCATACATACATACATACATACATACACACACAAACACACACGCACACACACGTGCTCATTCCCTTCTCCCTTCCCTTACACACTCCAGTCTGGCCAAACTGCTCCCTCCTCTTGTCTTTTTGGTAAACATTTTGTACTACCTGAATACATGTTGTTTTCCACACAACAGAGTATTAGCTACTTGAGGGCAGGAACTATTTAATTTTTACTTTCATATTTTCTCTTTTTACATCATACATTTTTCTCTTTATTATTTCATTTTTATTCCCAATACCCAGTACAGAACCTGGCATATAGCTGTTGTTAAGCCATTTCAGTCGTGTCCAAGTCTTCGTCACCCCATTTGGGGTTTTCTTGACAAAGATACTGGAGTGGTTTGCCATTTCCTTCTCCAGCTCATTTTACGGATAAGGAAACTGAGGCAAACAGGGTTGAGTGGCTTGTTCAGGGTCACCCAGGTACTAAGTGTCTCAGGCCAAATTTGAACTCAGGAAGATCACTGTTCTTGGTGCCACTCTGGGCGCTCTCTAATCCACTGCACCACCTAGTGGCACGTAGTAGGCATTCGATAAATGGTATTGCTCTCTCTTTGTTGTTTCTCCTTTGTTCTTGAATCAGACCAATGACATCAGCAATGACAGTTGAATTGGATTTAAATGAGGCAGAGTTGCACAAAGTCGTCAGCCTTACTCTCCCAGAGTCATCAGAGTCCAGTGGCAAGGCATAAGTCAAGATGCTAGCAATGGCCTTTAGGCAGCCTGCTGAACCCCTCTTTTAGGGGTGTAGCCATATTGGTGACAAACATAGTCTGGACACTTAGCTCATTGCAGCTCAGAACTCCTAAGCGTAAGCAATTCACTCTCCTCAGAATCCCCAGGAGCAGGTCCCACGGACGTGTGTCACTATGCCAAGCAGAGCGTGTTTTTATAAAAATAGTTCTTTAGGTTGTTTGTGGTTGTAGCTTTCCGTGCTGTGTCAAAAAGCATTTTGTGTTCTTTTTCATAACAGTTCTATGAAGCAGGTCAAAGCACTTGCTTATAAAACAGATCTAAACAGCCTAAGCCAAACAAGAGCTGCTTTGAATGAATTGAATGCTAAGTACCTGTTAAGACCCGTGAGGATTCCTGGGAGTCTATTAAAGGGTTATGGGAAAGAACAGCTTTGTGAGACAGGAACTAACTGCACAGAGGGGTGTGGGTGCTCATACCTCATCTGAAGAGCACTTTTCTAGAACCATGTTTGCACAGGGCCTGATTTGGTGGAAGTAATTTCTCTGCTTAGGAATCATCATTTCTGCTATGCACACAACATGCTTTATTTTTTTTCTTTCTTTGTATTTAAGTTCCAATATTTAAGTTTATGATTTGTTTTTGTTTCTTCTCTCTATTCTATGTGTGTGTTCTGCCCCTTGAATCTAAAATAAAATTTTAAAAAATTCATCAGTGACTCTTTTGCCTCTAGAAATAAAGTGAAAACTCCCCAACTTGCCATTTTACAGCCTTCTACTATTTGGCTTACGTATATTATTCCAGGTATATTACTCCATGTTCAGACAGAGTAACCTACTTTGTGTTTCTTCCTTTTGTTGTTTTTTTTTTTAATTTAAATTTCCTTTTTTTATTCTGGACATAATAACCATCAACAGACATTTTAGTATACAACGGAGAAACTAGGGTAAGAAAATGGAAGCAAGGAGAACAATTAGGAATACTTGGAAGCATGTATGGGTTTTGATAAAACATCGTGAGTGCCTTAGACAATATTTTAAACTTGATTTATTGTTTTTGGTTTTGGTTTTTGCTTTTTTTGGAGGGGGGAAGGCAGGGCAATTGGGGTTAAGTGACTTGCCCAAGGTCACACAGCTAGTAAGTGTTAAGTGTCTGAGGCCAGCTTTGACTCCAGGGCCAGTACTCTATTCACTGTGCTACCTAGCCATCCCTAAACTTGATTTTTTTTTAAAAATCAGAAGAACTGTGACTTAATGAATATAAGGAGCTGTCAGTGAAGCATATCCTTTACCAATGCAGCTTGATATCTTCTTATTATCTATAGTCTTTTAAAAATATTTTATTTTAAAGTTTGTTTTATTTCAATTATGATTATTTTATGAATAATTTTAAAATAATTATTAACTAATCATTTATTTTATTTTATTAATTTTTATTTTTATCTTAGTTTTGAACTTAACCAAAACCAAACAAAATGAGCATCTTCTTAGAGTTGGTTAGGGGAACTTAGAAGTTAATTGAATTGTTGCTAGCAATAAGCAGGACTTGAACCCAGTTTTTCCTGATTCTGAGGCCAACTCTAATCTTGAATCAGTTCGTTTATAGATATTTGGTTAGAAAAGAATTTCTGATTGGAAAAAAAAACCCTACAACATTGGAGTACATGATCAATTTGAAGATTACTGCATTTGAGTAGTTTAATTATAAATATTTCAGTTGAGTGGCTTGATTACAGATCTTTAATTTTTTTCCTTAGTTTTAAACTTGGAGGTGCTGAAAACCCATCTGCACCTTATTTGTAACATAGGAACTTAAAGTTTAAAAAATGTTTTTTCTACCGCTTTGAAAATAATATTTAGGAAATCATTCTAATTAGAATTGTTAGAATCTTGTATTTTTAAAAGTATTTTTCACATAGAATCTGCAGTGTTTTTTCTTTAGTTGCTAGGTTTTCAGCTTCAAATAATAACAGGTATTTATTTGTGTTAAATTTGTTTTTTCAGTTGTTACGAAACCAGAGATTCCCTGCTTCGTATCATCACGCGGTTGAAACAGTTGTTAATATGCTGATGCCGCACATCACTCAGAAATTCAGAGACAATCCGGAGGCCTCAAAAAATGCCAACCACAGCCTTGCAGTTTTTATAAAGGTGAGTACACTGAATAGCGATGGTTGAGTCAAGTCAGCAAACATTGGTGCCCTCCCTATGTGCCAAGCACTGGGGATACAAAAACAAGAAAACAGAAAGACCTTTCCTCAAGGAAGCTCCTTTCTAAAGGGGGAAGACAGCACATAAAAAAAAAGGGAGCTGAAAGGTGGGGGAAGGGTGAGAGTTTGAAACAGCCAGGAGAAGAAGGAAGGATGAATGGTTCAGGCCCTTTCTCAAAATGGTGGTTCTGGAAGGAGTATACGGGTGGGAAAAGGACTCTGCAGGAGTGGAGGGATGTTCCAGGATAAGAAGACTACAAGGATTGTGAGAACTTCTAGTGTGAGAAGACAGCTCAGGCATGGTGGTAAAGTGTGGAGAGTAGAAACAGAGCTGGGAGAGGCTTTGTGTGTGTCCGAAGGACCATCCCCTTTTTATCCCTATAACTTATCGATGAGCAGATTCCTGGAGCATCTAAGAGCATTTAGGATGCCTAGGTTTATTTTAATTAAATGCTAAGTTATTAATGCTTAAAAAAGAAGTAGAAAGCTGTTCTTCAGAAAATATTTTCACTTTTTTTCTCCCTTGCTACAGAGATGTTTCACCTTTATGGACAGAGGCTTTGTTTTCAAACAGATCAACAACTATATCAGCTGTTTTGCACCTGGAGATCCAAAGGTAGCCTCTCTTCTTTGTTTTCCCTAGATCTTTGGCTATTTTCCTTTCTTCTTTCATATTCACATTTAGAAATCCTTTCATTTCTCTCACTATTCATTTTTTATGAGATTCTAGGAGATTGAACTCACTTGTTAGTGTTCAATATACTCCTTAGATCCATGAGGTCATTAAAAAAAGGAGGGAGGGAAAAGAAAGTGAATTTTTCTCCCTATCATTTAGGATCATAGGATCACAGATTTACAGCTGGAAGGAATATTTGAGATTAGCTAGTCTAACTCCCTCATTTTCCAAATGAGGCCCAATGTCAGAAAAGTAGCTTACTGCTATATCTTGAAATTTCCCTCTGCCATATTACAAAACCAGAAGTATATATTTTACTTAGCATGTAGGACCTTATGGATTCCAGATATTGTGATTATGCATGTCACTACTCAGAGATCTAAAAGGCAGTAGTGGGGGAGGGTTCAAGTGCTTTGATTTTTAAAACAATTTACTCCAGTGATTCTTGGGCTTGTAAAGTATAGAGAAAACATTTCTGAGAGAGTCAAAGAGATGAAGACTGAGGGTGCCTGGTTCCAGTAAGTATTCTTATTTAAGATGGTCAGCAAAGTGTCCAATGAATTACTAAACCTCATTATTTACGGCTAAACCATTTTTCCTGCAGACCCTTTTTGAATTCAAGTTTGAATTTCTCCGTGTAGTGTGCAATCATGAACACTATATCCCTTTGAATTTGCCAATGCCATTTGGAAAAGGCAGGATTCAGAGATATCAAGGTAACTTATTCCTCAGCTGTACTAATGTTAAGTAAAGAAATAGACATTGATTTATGATGTGGGGAAAAAAATTCCAATGGACAATTAAGATATCGTGAACTTTGCAAGCTGGGCTAGATAGCATATGAAGACTTCTCCCTCCTCCGAGTATCTTTAAACTGTAAGGGAATTGCATCTGTGGAAAAATCACTGGATTTCAACATACTTTAGGTAATGAATTTAGTCAGCATATCAAGCAATAAGATAAACTTGTGGCAGAATGTAACTCTTTTTCCTTTGTGAATTTTCTTTGCTTGAATAACCAAAATCCATTTTACTTATGGGAGCTTGTTTTTTGTTTGTTCCACTTTATTTCCTCTTTTTTTTTATGACTTAGCTTTTCTTTCACCAACCGTGGAGTCGCATGACGCTCCTCTAGGTAGGTGTGAGGTGTGACGTTTGCGCTTTCTTGCATTTCTCTCCTCTAAAAAGAATGCAAGTGCTGCTGATTCCCTTCGCTGTTTGTCTAGATCTTTCCCGAGCTCTCTTAGCAGTTTCAGAATGAGTGACAAATCAGCTCATATGCATTTTATGCTGGCACTAGGAACCCTCCAAGAAATGTCCAGATCCCTTGCCTCAGGAGCGTTAGGAACTCTAGGGCATCCCTTTAAAGGAGAGGAAGGGTCCCATTTGTGTTCTGAACCATGCATTAGCTTTTCACATTCTCACAGCTCTTGTTCACATTGTGATGACACCAGCCATAAACACAAGTAATGTATCTCATTCACATGCCTTTTTTTGTTTGTGTTGTTGTGTTTTGATATAAATGTCCAGTATTATCCTTGAATTAGAAAGGAATGTTATTCATCTTTTATCTCCTCTTTTGTACAGTGCCTTAAACTTAAACAGTTTTGTTTAATGAACAAATAAACAAAAGTTCATAGCCAATTAATTCTTGTCCTCATGAGTGAATCAAATCAATCAAATTTGACATAAGATACCAACCCAAACAATATTTAATTGTGTTTAGCATCCTACAAGTACTGATATATCACGTGGAGGGATATTGATTATTTGTTAATGAAGGAGAGAAGCAGGTAGATAACATGAAATCATAACTCCAAAATAATTTTACTTTGAAATATAGATTTTGGAATGCAGATGTGAACAATCAGATATACTCATTCCAGTACACATACAGAGGTTCTCAACAAAGAGACACTCACCCCACACTGTGGCTGACCTAGACTATAAGCTCCCTGAGGGTAGGTGCTCTATCTTAAGAATCTGTCATCTCCAACATCTTGCCTAGTACAGTGCATACAGTAGATACTTAATGATTGAAATATCTCTTTGCTATACTACTGCAAACATTAGATACTTAATGATTGGACTTGACTTGACTTGAATCCCATATGGGATTTTCTTGGCTAAGATTCTGAAGTGGTTTTCCATTTCCTTCTCCAGTAGATTAAGGCAAACAGAGATTATAAGTTACTTGCCCAGTGTCTAAATAGGTGTCTGAGATCAAATTTGAACTCAGGTCTTCCCAATGCCAGAACCTGCACTCTATCTACTGCATCACCCAACTGCTTTGTGGAAAACATACTCAAGGATAATTAAGATTTGCCTGTCAGAGGTACAGACACAAAGAGTGGAAGCAGTCTTTGGTTTTAAGGAATTTAAGGGCAGTCAGTCATATATTAAGCTCCTCCTATGCTAAGCACTGGGGATACAGAAAGAGTCAAAAGAAAGTCCCTGCCCTCAAGGAGCTCACAGTCTAATGGAGGATGCAATAGGTATGTACTAACAAGCCACATACAGGATAAATAGGAAATAGGGAATAGAAGGAAAGTGTTAGAAGGAGGGAAAGGCTTTGGGAAGATGGGATTTTAGTTAAGATTTGAAGGAAGTCAGAAAAGCCAGCAGTCAGAGATAAAGAGGGAGGGAATTATGGGCATAGGGGACAGCCAGGGAAAGTGCCCAGAGCCAAGAGATAGAGTGTGTTGTCAATATTAAGTGCTGACGTAGGCAGTTCCAGCCCAATTACTAGGTAGCCTTTTATATCTGGCCATTTCTGTTTATAACCAAAGGGAAGTAAAGGTTCTCATTTCTCTCTTAAGAAGGTTTTGATTTATTGTCCATTTCTAATTCACCTCATCCACCCCCTGGAGCTTCTGTATCTGTAGACAAGCTGTCAAAGCACTGTTTGCCCCTTGGTGTAAAACAGCATCAGCAGGTGTGCACTCTCCCTGTTTCTCTCTTTTTCCTACCTTTTCTCCCCACTTTTCTTTTTTCTCTTTATTTTTTTAGGTCTCTCCTCTTCTGCCTCTCTATTTTCTCTATTCTCTACCTTGCTTTCTCCCTATCTCTTTCTAAACTTTTTTTAACATTTACTTTGACACACAAGGGTTATTTAATACGAGAGCCCTACTTTTCTATAATTACAGTGCTAGACCTATGTACACTAACAATTGATGTTTTCATTGAATAGATCTTTATATACAAACAGCAATTTTCAGGCATATGGATTAACATTTCATAAAATTTTATCAACTTGTTTCCATCTCTGCAATATGTATACAGCATACTAAAGTAGAATAACATAGAATCATCAATAAGAACACTTTTAATAATATCCTTGCATGATTTTTTTAAAAAATTATTTTAGAAATATTATTATTATTATTTTCCTAGTCATACCTGGGCCATAGCTGGTGACCACCCTATCAATAATTCTATTCCAAGACTTCCTTCTCTGGTCATTTTCTCCTGTGTTGCAATGCGCAGGAGCCTAAGGTCAAGCGATATCTTTTAGCTATGACCCTCTCTATAATGTGTCCACATTGACATATCCCATGTAAAGCTGAAGTAATTGCTCTGAGAGATTAAGTGGATCCAGTCTCTGACCCATATTTTGGAGTTCCAGGCTTGAAATTCACCAAACTATAAAAGTAGTCTTTCCATAAAGATGAGCATTCTCTATGTTCTGCTTGATTTAGCTGGACAGGGTTATAAACTTTAAGTTCATCTTACAAGTAGACCTAGGTGGCACAGTGGATAGAGCACCAGTCCTGGAGTCAGGTAAGACCTGAGTTCAGACACTTAGAGACATTTAGGTTCAGCCTCAGACAGTTACTAGCTGAGTGACCCTGTGCAAATCACTTCACCCTGTTTGTCTCAGTTTCCTCATCTGTAAAATGATCTGGAGAAGGAAACAGCAAACCACTCTAGTATCTTTGCCAAGAAAACCCTAAATGGGGTCACAGAGAGTCAGACACAATCACAACATAAGTAGACCCAAATTTGTATGGTAAGGAATTAAAATCACTGTCCACATTATTTTTTTTTTAAAAAAAAGGAAGGTCATGAAGGTGATAATAACATACTTTCCCCCCAAATAGATGGTGTTTGCTTCTCTCTCTCATAGAATAAGCTTTCAGTCAACATTTGTCGTTAAGCTTGCTGACAGTTTGTTAGTTTGGTTTGTGGTGTGCTATTCATCTTAGTTTTAGCTTCTGTTGATCTCGTTTGCTTTTAGAGAAGTATAAATATTGATTAGATGATGAGTGCATTGCTGTCACTGTGTGATTAATAAAGTAACTTCTGATTTACATAGCTCATTAGGTAAGAGTCATTTCACATCCCCTATTCACATTTACCCTTGGAATTTAATGGAGTGCATACTGTACTAATAATGAGTAGAATAGGAAGAGAATAGATGGAGTTGGTAGAAACAGGTGGATATGCCAGAATAAAACATTTTATTTGGCCACCACACATTAAATCAATTTTTCTTAATTACATGCATATTAACTACAGATGGCTTCTTTCCTTTCATTGAATAGAACTATGACAAAGCATTTTAATTTTTATTTCATTGTAATAAAATTTCATTTTCATGTTATCTGTACTATATGGTATACTAAAAATCAGTACAGACAGTGACTCATTAACTTAGTAATTAAGTTAGAAGCAATTTGTTGCAAAGCCAAATCAAGGATTTATGTTTAAATGAGTTCTTCATTCCTAAAAGTTAAGCAAACATGAAAGGAAATTGGTTTCTTTATTAGAGCAGTTTTCTGCTCAATTAACTCTTAAAAGATTTGAAACAAAATCTAATAATTTACCCTATTTTGGCATGAATAGGGTTGCTAAGTAAAAGGGGAGTATGGTTTTTTTTGTTTGTTTTTGATGATTTAAATCATATTGCTTGTGCCCTAATTAAGTTGATGTTCACTCTTATTTTAGATCTTCAGCTTGACTACTCATTAACAGATGAGTTCTGCAAGTACCATTTCCTAGTGGGCCTACTGCTAAGGGAGGTGGGAAATGCCCTGCAAGAATTCAGGGATGTCCGGCAGATTGCAATTAGTGTGCTGAAGAATCTGTTGATAAAGCATTCTTTTGATGACAGATATGCTTCAAGGGTGAGTTTTCTGCAACAGAAAAATAGAGGATTATAAGAAGTGGGTTTTTTTCAGGTTTTATGGAGATTTTAACCAATTATAATTATTAAAATGTTCTGCTTCCTCCCCTTTGCTTCCTGGGACGCCTTATTTCCTTCAAGGTTCAACTTAAATGAGACACCTATTTACAGGATTTCCTTCCCTATTCTCCCATTTGATAGTACAGCTAGACTTTCCCTATTGCAGTTTCTATATATCGCAGGTCTGCATAAGAAATTAAATGGGAATCTTGGGGGGAATTTTGTGGAAGCTGCAGACAACATGTGAAGTCCAGCAGACAGCACAGAAAAGAGTTTTAGAAACTCAGAAATGCATAAAATACAATGTACATTATTGTATAATATCAACCCAAATTTTATAATAAGATACTGTAAACATCCCATAAAAGAAAAATAAAAAGTTCAGACTTCTTCTCTGTTCAAAGGGAGGGTCCAAATATTTTATGTGGATTTTTCCAGACCATGGGGGTGCCATGCCCCTCACCCCTGCGATGTGGAAGAGATAACTATACCCCTCTCTCTGTATCACTGTATCTTTGTTTTTCATATATCCTATATTTATCTGTAAACATATTGTATCCCCAAGTCCCTCGAGGTCAAGGACTGTATTTGTATCCCCCAGTGCCATGTACTATATCTGGCACATAGTAGGAAATTAATAAGGGCTTATTGATTGATAGCTTGATAAATGATGTGCCCATAGAACATTAAATGAACCTTATATGTCTAATCGTTTTCTCTGTTTTGTCACAAGACTATTAGGTACCACACTAGAGCAGAGTATGCCAAGCTCACAGCCCAAACCAGAGTAAAATTCAATTGGGAAATGTTTAACATAATCCATTGTTTTAAAAATTACCACACAAGTAACGTTAATTTATGGATTTCAAAGTCATTAAGTGGCCCACAAAGGTCCATATCTATTTTGAGTTTGACACCACTGCTGCAGATGAGGACATATTGAAAAAATCATCCTTCCCTTAAGTTCTCATAGTGATGTGGTAAGTGAGCCGTCCGTGTCTTGTTTCAGAGCCACCAAGCAAGGATCGCTACTTTATATCTACCTCTGTTTGGCCTACTAATAGAAAACGTCCAGCGAATCAATGTGAAAGAGGTGTCACCCTTCTCGGTCCACCCGAGCAGTGTAAGTGAGCATTTTGGTTGTTTGTTATTTTAGTGGTTCTGTAAGATCTCAGTGAACTGCAGTGAGTGGGGAATGAGATGTGTTTAACTAGATTTTAGAATTTTCTTTACTAGATTTTCTAGAATTTACTAGAATTTCTTTAGAATTTTCTTTACTAGATTACTAGAATTTTCAGGTTCAACCCTCACACTGTTCCCTCATTCTAGAACTACAGTGTAGGGGTGGTGAGACTTCATATCTTCAATGTGCTTCTAACCTGTCAAAGTCATGTCACCTTCTCTGTATCATTTGAATACTAAAGGTCTTTAAAATTTTTTAAACGAATTTATACAAATCATGGATTGCTTATACATTACACATTCACTTATTATATGTAATGAGTGACCGGAGAACATAATGTGCTCCCAGTAACCCGAACAGGATCAAGTCATAGCAAGTCCTCACCTTAGAATCGGAGTAGTTCAGAGATGTGATATCAGAAGGAAGAAGGAAGGTAGGATGTATCTGAGATAAGTGTTGACCTAAATGAGGACAAGTGGGGATTGATTCTGCTTCATAATCCAGGCTTTCTGGCTTACCACTTCTGTTAAAATAGTTGTTGTGCAGTTTCACTCATGTTCAACTCTTTGTGACCCCCTTTGGGGTTTTCTCAGCAAAGACACTGGACTGGTTTGTCATTTCCTTCTCCAGCTCATTTTACAGATGAAGAAACTGAGGCAAACAAGGTTAAGTGACTTTCCTGGGGTCGCCCAGCTAGGAAGTGTCTGAGGCTGGATTTGAAACCCATGAAGATGAGTCTTTTCTAACTCCAGGCTCGGCTCTCTGTCACTGATCCTTGTTATACTACATAAGTCATTTAACCATCTCTGGACCTGTTTCTTAAATAAAATGAGAATAACAGTTCTTGTTTCATATACCTTGTGAAATTGTAAGCATCCAGTTTGTAAAGTGTATATAGCAAGTATATAGTTATTAGAGGTTTAAAATGTAGTAAAACCTTTGGGACGCCCTGTATATATATGAGTTACACCCTGTGTATGTGACAGTTGGTATTAGAAGGCAGTATGTAGTAAAACGGATTTGGAGTTAACGGACTTGGGTCTGGTCCTGCTGCTTACTTCTTGTGTGATCTTGGGTAGTAACCTCTCTGGGGTACTCTTTGCTCAGCTATGAGATAAGGTGATTAAATCAATGGTCTTGAAACTTGTTGGTCTCAGGACCCATTTACACTCTTAGAAATTATTGATGACCTCTCCCAACTCACCTGTTTATGCAGGTTATGTTTATATTTATTGTAGTCAAAAATACTCATTTCAATTTTGTAATATTATTATTATTAAAATACTTTTGACCTCACAGAGCCCCTGAAAGGGTCTCAGAGACCCCCAAGGTTCCATGTGACAGAGTTGGAGAACTGTTGGACTAGATAATCGTGTAAATCCCTTCTAGTCCTCCAATCTTATTATGTCCTATCTCTGCAAATGTTCTCCTGCTGCCCAGCAAAGCCAAAATGTCTTCTTAAACATCAAATGTCTCTTGTTGGTGGTGGTGTTAGTCCCCTGGAAATGTATTTGCATTCCCTTCTCTGTTTTAGCCAACTGTCATCTTTTATGTGATCCATTCTTCTCTGGACTCCTAACCATTTATGTACTTCATCTCCTTCCGGCTCTCATTCCCAAGATCACTATGCTTTATTTCTTCTTATTCTTTCTCCTTCCTTCATAAACTTTGGCTTTTGGGGTGGGTCTCTAATTTTTGCTCCGATTGCCTTTGGAATTACAGTTCACCTTTTCTTTTTTCCCTTCCATCTTCAGTCACTGGCATCAAAAATCTTTTTTACTCAGTCAAATTTAGAAGCCAAGTGCAGGTGGATCTCCTTTTTCCACTTTCCATCTCCTCTCTTTAACAGATATTGCCTTACCTTCCAAGGAATTTAACATTCTGTTTATCCTCTACTATCTTCCACCTGGTCCTTTGTCTTCACCTCTCTCTCTTGAAATCCTTACCTCCATTAAGGTCTCTTCTCCATCAGATCTTTCCTGATGCTCCCAGTGGCTAGTGATCTCTGCCTTCCCTAAATTCCTTTATACAGTATTTGCTTTATATACACAATGTATCCCCAGAGTCTTAGTGTGGTTTTAAATTATAAAACCACACTAAGACTTTTTGGAATACTCTCTTTTTTTGTAGTTCTTTATATATAAGTGTGTCTTCCTCTCAATAGAATGAAACTCCAGGTGGGCAGAAACGTTTTTCATTTTTCTTTGTAACTCCAATGCCTAATACAGTGCCTTTTCTTCATAAATGTTTCCTGAATTGAATGACCTCTTTCCTTGCTCCTGCAAGGAAATAGAAAGCCTTAAAGATCTTTTTAACATCCTCATTCTTATTTCTATTTTATGAGTAAAAATAGTAATTCATTGTTCAGTCGTCTTTCAGTTGTATCTGACTCTTTGTGATCCCATTTGGGGTTTTCTTGGCAGAGATACTGGAGTGATTTGCCATTTACTTCTCCAGCTCATTTCACAGATGAGGAAACTGAGGCAGACAAGGTTAAGTGATTTGTTCAGGGTCACACAGCTAGTAAGTGTCTGAGGCCAGATTTGAACTCAGGAAGATGAGTCTTCCTGACTCCAAGCCCAGAGCTCTACCCCACTGCACCTCCTAGCTGCCCCAAAATAATAATAAAATAGTAATAATTATCCTCTATATAGCACTTCAAGGTTTGTAAAATATTTTTTACAAATATTTTCTATTTGTTCACAACAACCCAGTAAAGCAGGTACTGTCATTATCCTCATTTTGAAGAAGAGGAAAATGAGACTCAGAAGGCTTAAGTGACTTGCCTAGAATAACATATCTAATAAGTATTTGTGGCAGAATTTGAATTCAGTTCTTCCTGGCTCCCAGACCTGTGCTCTACTGAGGATGCCACCTACTTTCTTCATTTGACATTTCTTCATATACTACTTCCTGGTTTTCCTTTTTAGCTTGTATCTTTCCTTTATTCCATGTTACTCCCTCTCATATCTTATGTTCCAGCACAGTCTACCTTTATCTTTCATTCTGTGATCATCTTCACATGTCTTCACAGGTCATCCTTTTAGGTTTATGAAATTTTCTACTTTTTAGTGCAATGCAGTCCCTTTTCGCTCATTGTTCTCCTGTGGTCAGGTAGACCTTTGAAGCTTTTCCTCTCCTGTCATCCTCTGCCTTACTCAAGTTGAGAGACACCAACATTAAACTGTATGTCATGCTCAACTTTGTCTAGTGGCTATTATATTTTATTGTTAAATATCTTCTGCCCATATTTACCCTGTTACTGTTATATAGTAGGGGTTATTAACCGGGGGTCCACAGACTCCCAAGTCTACCTTCAAATCCATCTCTAACCAAGGATAGATTTTGGGGGATCCATGAACTTAGATGGGGGGAAAATAACATCTTTATTTTCATTAACTTCTAACTGAATTTTAGCATTTTCTTTAATTATTTAAAAACGTTATTCTGAGAAGAGATCAGACTTCTTGCCAGGACCCCCAAAAAAGTTTAGAACCCCTGTTCTATGGATACATTAAGAAAGGATACTATTAGCTGAACGACATAGCTGATTGGTCAGAATCTTATATAATTAACATGTAAGAAAATTGCCACCAGAAATTAATCGATCTTAATCGTAATCATCATCATCATAATAAGCATTATATAGTGCTTACTCTGTGGCCAACACTGTGCTAAATGCTTTACAATTATCTTGTTTGATTCTCACAATAACCCTGGGAGGTAGGTGTTATTATTATTCCCATTATGTAGGTAAGGAAACTGATGCAAACTGAGTTGAGTGACTTGTCCAGGGTCTCACAGCTAATAAGTATCTGAGGTCAGATTTGAACTCAAGTCTTCTTGACTCCAAGTGCAGCACTCTGTCTCCTTTACCACCTAGCTGCCCATCCCATTTACCCATTTTCTAACAAAAACTTCTAAATGCCCTGTGTTTGCTTTCGTTACTGCTTTCTCCATATTAATAATTTTACAGCATCTTGAAATCTTCTTTCCCTTTGAAATATAAACTAGAAATGCTCAGTGGTCCCTGTAATGTTTTCAGTATAGATTATTCCTTTTTCATAGCATTGTCCTCAGGTTCATTAATTTAGACTCCTCCCTCATCTGATTTATTATTTTTTTAAAAATAAATTTTAAATAGCTCCTTCCCTTTGCAGGATAATGCTTCTGTGTAAGCAATAAGCAGACCAGCCTGGGTATTACTGCCTCTTTTGCATGACCGCACTATGGTTCTTTTGCTTTTGAGTGTGCTTTCCCTTTTAAATCTACAAATTAACCACAGAGTAATGAACGGTATGTCAGCCTTGCCTTACTCCCTTCTCCATTTTCACTGCATTTCCTAACCTCCATTGACCATGAGGATCCATTTAATGTTGGCACATCATACCATCACATTATTTCAGAAGTTTTAGTGAGGCAGTTCATTCAGTCAAATCTAACCAACTCAAGTTTTTCAGTAAAAGGCATTGTGTTCAGTGCTGGGGATAGAGAGGAAAAACAAACTTTCCTTGCCCCCACAGAGTGTACATTCCACTGAACCTGGAAGGAAGCTAGAGATTCTAAGAGGGGAGATGAGGTGGGCATGCCTTCCACTCATGGTGGGTAGCCTATGCTAAAGCTCAGGAAGATGAAAGGTAGACTGTGCTGGAACATAAGATATGAGAGGGAGTACATGGAATAAAGGAGCAGCTAGGTGGCGAGGTGTGATAGAGCATGACGCCTGGAGTCAGGAAGACCTGAGTTCAAATTTGGCCTCAGAGGAGATCATTGACGAATCACTCAGCCCTCTTTGCCTCAGTTTCCTCATCTGTAAAATGAGCTGGAGAAGGAATCTTTGCCAGGAAAACCCCAGATAGGGTCACAAAGAGTGAGACATGATTGAAACAACTGAACAACAACAAAAAATGTGGTTTTCTTAGTCAATAGGCAGCCCACAAGGATCTTTATGTACAGGTTGGTGGGCCCCGTTTCTTTCTGAGTTAGGTGCTAGATGGACTAGATGATCTCCAGGTTCCTTTCCAGCTCCAACATTCCATGAGTCACTAAAAACCTTAAAGCTAATTAATGAATGAGCCTGGATTTGAATTTTGCTCTCCTGAATCCTGGACTAACACTTCTTCTGACACATCCTGCTGCCCTATGAATTGAGGGTGTGGATTAGTTGCACTTGTATCAATTAATTAATTAATTGATTGATTGATTGATTTGCAGTGTATTATGAAAGGCACAGATAGCAAAATGAAAAAGAACATTGTACTTCAGATCAGAAGACCTCGGTTCAGTTTCTGGTCCTCAAGTATTAATAGCTGTGTGTCTCTGTGTCTGTTTCTTCATTTGTAAAATGAAGCAAAGAGTAATTGTACTACCTACCTCAAAGGGCTGTTGCAAGGACTTGCTTCAGAAATGTGATTTTAAAAAATTCATATCTATTTATAGGGTGAGATTTCATTAAAAAGTTAAGCACTGAATTAAAAAAAAATTACCAGTCTTCCATCTGTTAAAATGCACAGACAGCAACTGCTTTCTATAAAATTTTAAGGGGACAGGAAGTGACTCTTAAATATCAGGGAAACAAATTGAGTAAGTGCTTCCTTTGCAGCAAAGTGGTGATTTCAGGGTCATTGGGGGCAGGTGTGGAAAGAGCTATGAACAAGTCTCTAAATATTTCAGAAGTTGATTTGCTCTTTGGAAATTAATTTTCATACCCTGTTTAAAAGGTTCCTTTCCAAATGTGTTCTATATTCATGTTGCATAGAAAAACCTCAGTCATTATATCTCCTTTCTTCCTATTCCATTTTTTACTGGTTCTTTATTACAGTAGGAATTACATTTGAAAAGGCAAAGCATAGAAACACTTAAAGTAGAACCACCAAGAGGACTATCTTCTAAAAAGAAGCACATGCTTCTTTTTAGCTTAGGAGCCTTGGCGAAAATTCAGCTTAGAAGATCATACCCAATGACTCACACTCACATTCAGTCCTTTTACAAGAGGAGTGTCAATTTATTAAGCATGAAGAATTAAACTTTGGGAAAATGTGGGCTCAGGAACAAAGATAGAAATCATCATTCATCAGTAATGGTAAATTAGTTCATTTAAGATAGATTCTTTCAGATAGAAACTCATTCTAGAATCTAGATATGCATTCAGATAGAAATTCAATTTTAGTAACTTCTGTCTAGAAACATCATTGGAGGACTGGTCTGTAATATGGAGGGGTAAGAAAGAAGACACCTGCCTGGGTCCTCTGCCCCATTGTGTCTGTAAAGTGCAACAGACCTTGCCTAGTTTTCTGGGTCTAATTACCCTTTTTTTTAAATTTATTTTTAGTTTTCAACATTCACTTACATAAGATTTTGAGTTTCAAATTTTCTTCCTCTTCCTCTCCTCCCCCTCTCCAAGACAGCATGTAATCTGATATAGGCTCTACTTAAACATTCATATTAAACGTATTTTCACATTAGTCATGATGTAAAGAAGAGTTGAAATTGATGGGAGGAACCACAAGAAAGAAGAAACAGACCAAAACAACAAAAGAAAAAGAGCAAGTAGTATGCTTCCGTTCGCATTCAGCCTTTCTCTGGATATGGACAGCATTTTCCATTATGAGTCTTTTGGAGTTGGCTTAGATCCTTGCATTGCTCACTACTTTATCTCACCTGATCAAATGAAACAAATCTAAAAGTGACTTGCAAACCCAGAAACATTCTACAAATGCAGGTTATTTCAAATTATAAACATGCCATATCTCTTTTCCTTCCCTCCCTTATCTCATTCCTTATTCTCACTTTGGTTGCCTCTTTTCTCACTTTCTCCTAATTAGTGTGAAGTTGTTCATAGCTTGTTAAAAGAAAAAAAAAGTGCCCTCACACTCTCCAAAATGAAGTGATTTTAGGTAATAAATATGAACTGTTCAGTAATAATTATGACTGTTTTTTCCCCTTTCTCTTTCTTTTTTGGGGATTGACAGAATGCAAAGGATGAATCACTAAATCTGCCAACTACAAATCCATTAGTAACCCCACAGAAGTCAGGAAACACACTGGATAACAACCTCCATAAAGACCTCTTTGGAGTTATCTCCGGCATTGGTACGCTTTTCATGTTGTCTGTTTTCCTTTTGTTTTAACTTTCTGGCAAAATGATCTTCTTCTAATGTCTGAATGAATGAGTTAACATTTTAAAAGCATGAATTTCTGCTCTAAATTTTTTTCTTTTTTGTCTTAATTGGGGGGGAACCCTAGAATTTTGATTGACATAATGATTCTGATTTTATGTGAAAATGCAAGTAAAGCTTTTTAAAAGAGCCTTTATATCACTATAGATCTTTATTCAATATTTAGCATTTTAACTTAAAATTCTGTTGTTTATGCTTTCAGAAAACTAGCTTAGGAATGGGGGAATCAAAGATAGATTGCATATAGTCTTAATTTAGAACAATAGAGTTTTACACTGGATGTAAAGGAGAGCATCCTAAAAGAAATAGTGATGTGTTGCTGGTGAAATTTTGCAAAATATCCTTAAGCAGAAAGTGTCTAGAACAGTGGTTCTCAACCTGTGGGTCGTGACCCTTTTGGGGTCGAACGACCCTTTCACAGGGGTCACGGGGTGTCCTAAGACTATCGGAAAACACTAATTTCCCATGGTCTTAGGAACCTCCCCTATCTGTCTCCAGGTGGGTCCACCCACATGCAGACATGCCCACATACGACTATTAAAGGGTCATGGCATTAGGAAGGTTGAGAACCAGTGGTCTAAAATGTATTGAATCATTTAAAGGAAGTCCTGCATAGGGGGAAAGGATCTACCTAGATGAAGGTTTTAATTGTGTGGGGTTGCAAATTAGGTCTTTTCCTGGATGCAGAGAGGAAAATCTTGCCAATCCTTTACTATGTAAGATGTCAGTCTAGACCCCAGGCTAGAGAAATATTTATTTTAACTAAATTGTCACATACTTTCACAGTCTCTCGGTCTCCTCTCCCATCTCAATCTGGATTGATTTTAAATTGTATCATGGCTTGCAGATAAGCCTTGGAAAGGTTGCCTGAGATCACACAATGAGTTAATGGAAAAACAAGAATGAAATCCTGAATTTCTTCACTTTCCAATGTACATTGTAGTATTTTGTGAAATCTGAATTTCAAATAAGCTCTCCCTATTTGAAGCTCTGGTGTTTGAGAGTGTCATGGTATCAGAAACTGGGAACCAGAAAGGACACCAGAAGCCAATTAGAGCAACCCTCTCATTTTACAGATTGAGAAACTGAGCCTCAAACAGGTGAAATTACTTGTCCAAGGTCATCACTTGGTTGCAGAGCTGGAGTTTGAACACAGGTCCTCTCTTTCCCTCTCACTGTACCAGCTGTGTGCTGACCGTGGTGCACAGGACTTAACTAAAACGATCTGCCCCCTCCACACCATCAATTGTGTTTGAATTCCATTGTCCACGCCACATTTCATGGGAAGTGTCTGATACATATCCAGGCATCTAGTCAAATGTCAGATACATTCTTCTCTGTTGAAAAACAATAAATGAAACCAAAACCAAAATTTTAAATCCCTAAATCCTTTGTTTCCCTCCATTCAGTTAGCCTGTTCATGAGCGACATAGAGTCAAATTTGAACTTGTTCTTTTACTCTGTGAAAAATTCCGGTTGATTTGAGTCCAAATGCCTATCTTCTAGCCAGACTTTTCCTTAAAACTGCCTTGTAGACTCTCAGTCCTGCCCACATAGATTCCTCACCAGATGGTCTTATCTTGTTCAAGTGTGGCATATAGGAGGATGTTAGAAACCTGCTGATCTGTTGCTCAAGTGAAGTTTGCATATGATTAGCTTAGTCTTAAATAGCAAATATTCTTGCCTCAGGTATGCCTTCTTCACCCCGTCTTTTCTCCATTGCCCCATGCAATCTGCATGGTAATTAAAGGGGGAAGAATCTTTAAATCTTTATTTCATTTGCATGCTGTTTATCAAAGATTTTTTAGTCATCTGTAGAGTCCAACTGTTGAAAACATGAATGTAATTTTCTGCTGTGTATGTTGATTTTGAGTCATTATACCACCATCTGTTTCCTTAAGACTAGGATGTTGGTTCTGGAATCTGGCCTGGAATTCTGAGATTTTAGGAGCCGTTTCACTTGGAGTTCCTGAGTCTTAAAATGCTATTGAAAGTTTAGTTTGTTTTTTTCCCCCCATCTCAATCCTATCTAGCACACCAGAGCTAAGTCACAAGGAGGTCAGAAAGACCCAAGGCTTATCTCTCGTTCTGGCTTCCATCTGTCCACGAGTATAGAACAGCTGAGAGCTTTGTCCTCTCTTCACCTTTCTCTCCTGTGGCCCCCAGCATACACTGTTCTTGCTGTCTGTGTAGCACAGGATGCATAAAATAAGCCTCCTGTTCTTGGATTTTTTTTTATTACACTTTTCAATCTTTGTTTCTATTTTCAAATTTGCCTTTCTCACTCTGTTCTTGTTCCTGATGTAGTAGAAAGAGTTCTGGACTTGGAACTGGGAGAAACATGCATTTGAACCTCTAAGCCCTTAATCATCTGTAAAATGGACATAGATTTAGAGGTAGAAGGGCCCTTGGAAGCCATCAAGTCCAGCTCCCTCATTTGACATGATAGGACCGTACAACTGAGACGAATGAAGTGGCTCGTCCAGGGTCACCCCAGTAATGGCTGAGGCCATTTGAACTCAGGTCTCCAAGTCCAGTGCTCCATCCATTGTGCCCAGTTACCTCATCCATTCTTAGTGTCTACCTCACAGTGTTGTGAGGATAAATGTTGTTGCTGTTATTAAGCTTGGTAGACGACTTGGTGTGAGGGGAAAGAACATTGCCCTCAAAATCAGCTGACCTAGGTTCCAGTGCCACTTCAGATACTTCCTAGCTGTTTGCCCTTGGACAAGTTCATTTTTCTCATCCACAAAAATGGTGATGAGGAATTAGAGTCGGGAAGAGTATTTTCATCAGTTCTAACTCACCCAAAAAGCATTTGTAGCAAGTAAGCCTAAGCTGCTATGATCTACCAGGGGTAGGGAACCTGCAGCCTCGAGGCCATATGTGACCCCTAGGTCATCGGGTATGGCCTAGTTTTACAGAACAAATTCTTTTATTAAGGGGATTTGTGCCTTGAAGTTTGGATTCAGTCAAAGGAATGGACTTGAGTTCCTAGAGGACCACATGTGGCCTTGAGGCTGCTGGTTCCCCACCCCTGAAATTTCTAAACAGTATTTGGGGTCACTGGGCCCCACCATTCAGCACTGTACTTGAGTCTCAGGGGTGGCTCCAATTAAACGTTGGTGCCTGGGATCAGTTTGTCAGTCAGTTAATAAACATTTATCCGGCACCTACTATGTGCCAGGCAATTGGTGAATGCTGGAGCTACAGAGAAAGGTAAAAGATAGTCTTCCAAAGAGCTCACAGTCTAATGGGGCACATATCATGCAGCAACTGTGCAAAGAAGCATGTACAGGATAAATTGGAGATAATCAACCAAGGGAATGCCCTGAGAAAGGATTGTGACCCTGCCTCTTCACTGAGGCAAAAGACTTTGCTTGGAGTTGCCTCTAACGTGTTAATCGTTATACCAGAAACCAATTAATTAAGAAATGCCACAAATGTGTGACTTGGTAGAAAGTTTGGGCCTGAATTCAGAGCTAATCCTGCCCCTGCCCCTGCCCCTGCCCCCTCCCCTTCCGTTACAAAAAAACAAGCTCAGGTAAGTGAGTGCTTCAGGCCCACCCACAGCTGTTAGACCTATTGAATTCCAAATGGCCAGTCCCTTCCCAGGTGGTCAGTAAGGGAACCCCAGTAACTGGGGCTTCAAGTTGATAACGTGTACCTAAGGCTGCTGCCTACATTTGCAAGACTGCAGTGCCAAAAAAGCATTGGATGCCATCTGCAAAGCCAAATGTCAGTTGTTTCTGGATAATAGCATTGCTCTTTGCATCCGTAACTGTGACAGTGTGGGTGTTTAAGCTTACAGCATGTTAACCTGTGGTTTTGATAGTGGAAATACTGTTTTGCATCAGGCAGTGAGCCTCACTCCTTATGTCCATCAAAGAGAAGTGAAATGCTAATTATGTCTCCAGAGGCATATTTTTCACACCAGCCCCATCATTTCTTGCTCCAAAAGCAGCATGATGTTACTAAGAGAAGAATATTGGATTTGGAGCCGGGGCCCAGCCTGCAAGTCAAGCTCCTTCTGGGGGCTTAGCATCCTCACTGGTAAAATGAGTGAGTTTGGCCTTCCAATATTTTAAGGGCTATCATGTGGAAAGCTGATTGTTCATTTTATGAACAATTCCTATTTTTTTTAACAAACAATTTATGAACTGAACTTCATGAACAGTTCAATGAATAGAGTGCTGGATTTGGAGTCAGGAAGAACAGAGTTCAAGTGCCGCCTCAGACATGTACAAGCTGTAAGTGGGCAAATTGCTTAGCCCCTGTCAGCCAGAAGATAAAAATAGCACTTATCTCACAGTGTGGTTGTACGACCAGATGTGATACCATATGTAAAGCGTTTTGCAAACCTTGTTCTTTGATCATCAGTCACGTCTGAATCTTCATGACCCCATTTGGGGTTTTCTTGGCAAAGATACCGATTGCCATTTCCTTCTCCAGCTCATTTTACAGATGAGGAAACTGAGGCAAGCAGGGTGAAGTGACTTACCCAGGGTCACACAGTTAGTAAATGTCTGAGGCCAAATTTGAACTCACGAAGACGAGTCTTCCCAGGCCTGGCTCTCTGTGCACCGTGGTGCCATCTAGCTGCCCATTGCAGATCTTTAAGTGCTATATAATTGCTAGTTATTATTACTGTTGTCGGTATTGTCCTGCTTGGCCACGTGATTCAGAAATGGAAACAGTGGGTGAAAGTTGTTAGGACAGAATTAGGCCCAATATAAGGGAAAAACTTCCTAATAATTAGAAACAATCTACAAGTAGAATCTGTTGCTTCAGGAAGTGGTGGGTTCCCTCTCGTTAGAGGTCTTCAGGTGATTTTTTGGATGCCCATTTGAGGATCTTGAAGGAAGCATTTTCTATAGAGGTCTGGACTGGACTGGACTAGCTGGCCCCCAGGCTCTAATATAACTTTGATTTTAGGTGATCCCTGCCATTGTAAATCAATCCTGTGATGCAGTTCCCAAGACTTCTGTGGGTTCTTAATTCTTTTCCCTGTTGTGTAGTATGACAACATAGAGACTTACTTACTTGTTTTTTTTAATTGTGGTCACTACGGGGTAATAGCATGTTTTATCTTCTTTGGGGAAGAACAAAACCAAAACAAACACAAAGCCAGTGGATTCCGTTTCAGGAGTGTTGCATTTCTGAAGTAGTGTCGCCTCTTTGCGGCCTTTGGGATCAAGGTTACTGTGTATATACTTTCCATGTATGTATTTTTTAATCCCAAAATTGATATTGATTGCCTGAATTTTAAAAGGTGAAGTAGTTGAATAAAATGCTTGAGCCAACTTCCTAACAGAAATACTAGCACAGTTTTAAAAAATTGTAATATGTTGCTATATATTTAACATTTTATCCCCTATTTTTTTCCTTAAAAATGTTTTTTAGCTTCACCCTATACCACATCAACACCGAATATCAATAGTGTGCGAAATGCTGATTCCAGGGGCTCTCTTGTCAGCACTGATTCAGTGAACAGTCTTCCAGAAAGGAACATTGAGAAGACCAATTCTCTCGACAAGGTGGTTGTCTTTTTCCTGTCTCTTATAATTCTCATTCTTGTGATTGGATTTAATTCAAGGTCGTGAAAATTTGCCTCAACAAATCCTAGCCATTTACCAAAAGAAAATGGGCCTGGGAACTTTGACCTACTCCGTTTCTGCCCTGGGCTGCTTTGCCCCCTTTTAAGCAGTCTGCTGGCCTCCCTCTCTCATATGATCACCTTAGCCCACTACAGCTCAGAACTCCTGAATTCTAGGACAGATTTCTCACCCTGGCATTTAAGGCCTTCCAAGTCTAGCTTTTGCCTGTTTTGCTAACCTCTTTTTCTTGTTTCATTAAAATCTGTCAAAACCAATCAAATTGGACAAAGATTCCCTAATGTTATCCTGCCCTTTCCCTCCTCCGTTCTTTCACTCAGATCACCCCCTAATGTCTCCATATACTCTGCACATTTTTGCTTTTTAAAATCTTCCATTTTCTCTGGAGGCTTAGCTCAGATATCACTTCTTTTCATGAAGGCTTTCCTGATTTTCAAACCTGTTCTGCTTGGCTGACAGTGACTTCCCTCCTCTAATTTGGGCGCTGCACTTTATCTAGAGCTTTTCTTTGCCTTTATAGAAATTTACCTGTTATCACTCCTGGTTGTCTACATCCCTCACTCCCTGCATTAGATTATTAGTTCCTTTAATGCAGATTCTTGCTTTTTTCCTCTTTGTCTCTCTAGAGCTTACACATAATAAGCATCTAATGAATGCTTGCTGAATGGAGTCAGACCCCCCCAGATTCCTCTCCTGAGTTTCAGGTTGTCCTTTGTTACCTCCTGAAGCTTTCTTTATCTCTGGAAGCCCCATTACCCTTTCCCCCAGACTATTCTGTATCACATTCCATTATCCTTGAAAAATATTCACTAAACAGCTGATCTGTCAGATTGAAGTTGATTCTATCCAAGATTATATCTGTGCCTACATATCATCTCTGGGCCTGGTCACGTCTGGAGCCTGTTTACCTCCTGCCGGCTACCTACAAAGGCCCACATTTTAGACCCTTTATCTCTTCCTCCTTTTTCAAAGTTTCTGCCGCCTCTGGGGCCTGCCTTGTATCTCCTTTTGAATCTAAAAGGGAATGGTTCTAATTCTTAGCTCACTCGCAGGGCCCTGAGTTCAGTGAGTAATCACAGTCTTTTATCTGGATGAAGTTACTAATTCTACTCACTCTCTCAGGTTCTCTTTGATGACAGATACATCACTGAGGTAACCACCAGGAGGGTATTGCCTGGAATATTCTGGAAATGTATTATATGTTTTATAATAATTATGAAGATGCTTTATATAAGCAGTAAGAATAAGAATCAGTGGCCCACAACTGTGAAAGGTCAGGTGTTGGGGATATATATGTATATGTATATATAATATATATGCATATAAAATAGATATAAGATAATTTGAGGGGGAAAGCTGTAGCAGCTGATGGGGTCAGGAAAGGCTTCATACAGATGGCACTTAACCTGAGCTTTGAAGGAAGCTAGAAATAACAGACATCTTACCAAATGGAAGAAAGAAGGTAGAAAAGAGAAAGCTCCATTTGTAATCAAGATAGAATAAGGAGTCCATATGATTTTCTCTGCAGGAATGGAGAGTGTGCCATAGTTGTTACATTAGTTATCCCCAAATACACACACACACACACACACACACACACACACACACACACACACACAAATGTATGTATATATGTCACTTCATTTAAACTCCAGAATAATCCTGTGAAATAGGTGCTATTATTATTCCCATTTTACAGATGATGAAACTGAGGCTTGAGAAGTTAAGTGAATTACCCAGGGTCACACAGCTAGTAAGTGCCCAAGACGGCATATGAACTCATGTCTTCCCAACTCCCAGTCCAAAACACTAGCCACTGTACTACTTAGCTGCCTAATTAAATCCAAAGAGAATTGACTTTCTTTATATCATAAGGAGTGAACTAAGAGCAGAACCTAGTTAATATCCTCTTCTTCCTATCTTCCATTCCAGTCCTCTTTCCCTGAAATAACCAAGGCTCATTCCTTTGTGATGATGTTTTGTAGAAAAGCTTAAAAAGTTTTGAATGGCACCTGGAAACAAATGTTGTCAGTCTTGTCATCAGCACCATGGTTTGAGTTTTGGAAAATTTTATCATTATTTTTTTTAATCCCCATATCTTAAGCATATCATCCAATACCATTTCAGCTCTTCATTCAATAGAGCATCACTGCTTTTCCAGGACTTGAAAAATTCCTCCTCCCTCAGCAAGTAACATCTGTAATCTCACCTTACATTTCAGTAGCTGCCTCTTCCTGGACTTAGGAGATTGCCATCTTGTAGAGATAGAGCCCTCTTGCTGGTGGAAGTCTCATGACATGTGTTTAACCTTTCCCCCGACCCTAACATGCCTTCGTGTGACAGAGGGAGAAACTTCTCAGAAGGCATTCCGCCTATGTCATGCACAGCCCCGACGAGGAGGAAGAGAGCTGCCAGTCAGCCAAGAGAAATCGGGTCACCATGGACTTTTCCCTCCTGACAATTCCTCCTTTGCCAGAGGACCCCATGCATGCTGAGCTTCCATTGCCTTTGCAAGAAGTACTTGGTTCTTGTGGTTGTCCACGTGTGAGGCTGATGTTTGGAGTGATTAACACTAGCAGTACATTTTTGCCACAAACTTGCTCCGGTTTTTTTCTTTCTGGAAAAATAAAATAACAGTAATAATAGCTTGCACTTATGTGCCACTTTAATTTAATATTTTAATAAATAATTTTGTTAATTAATAATCAATATTTTAATTATTTAATATAACATGTTGAGAAATCAATAGAAAAACTATTATTGGATTGTATAATAATTAATATATTTGATTATGATCATTTGCAAATTGCTTTACCCATTTTATCCCGTTTGATCATCATGAAGTGAGTGATAGTATTATTGCCGTCCTACCCACCATTCTACCTGCCATTTTGTCTGCCATTTTTATCCATCACTTCACAGATGAGGAAACTAGGACATGGAAAAGTAAAATGACTTGCCATGGGTAAAACAGCAAGTATAATTATCTAATGCGGGATTTTAAATCAAGTCTTTCTGACTCTCACTGTGCCCAGCTTGCTGCCTCTAAATTTAAAATATATTAAAGGCATGAGACATGAACTTCACTGAAGCCCTTTTCCTTTGCTTCACTGTGGCATGGAGGGGACCCAGGGTCCTTTGCCATATTGCCAGCTATTGCAAGTCCAACCAGAATGGAAAGGCCTGGAATTTGCATCAAACCCAGTGTCTGCCATCTGAGAACTACTGGTCCGATAATTGGCAGTACTCATCACCACAAAGTTGGCTGCCCAGTGATGAATTTTGGGGGGCCACAGTAACTCATGAAATCAGCTGGTGATGGGCTGCAGTCTGCTTGAGCAAAGGGAGTTTCCATGTTGATGGAATTACAGATCTTTCAAAGTCTTAAAAGAATGGTATTAGCTCCAAAACCAAAATGTGATCTATTTTGGTTTAACATTGAATAAATAAAGCGTGCTCTTTTTTTAGACTGATATTTTTGGGAGAATAGGGAAAAACCCTATTGATTTTCTACTGAAATACCTTACAGGTGTTTGCTTATTTGTTTTTAAAGCATGGGGCAAATATCCTTACGTTTTTATAAACGTATATTCTTTGTTTCCAGCTGTCTGTGGCAAAACTGAACTAACTAGTCATACATGCTGAGCTTTCTGACAGATCTTGCTTGGACATTTGCAGTGTCCAGATAAGCTGATGACAGAAGGAGCTCATCGGGTTAGGCTGTGTCTGGTGTTGCTTGGCTCAGCTATCTCTCTGCTAGGTACCTGCAGACTCTTCTCTGCTCTGAGAACCCTCTATTGATATCTACCAACTTGCAAATACTTGCTTGCAGAGACATCTGCCTGCTGGTACACGGGCAGCACCATAGGTTTTGTTTGGTTTGTTTATTTTTGCTGTGTCCACCATTAGTGTCTTCTGTAGAGCAGTTTTTAGTTCGCAACGTTGTTTTCTCCATCATCTCTTCAGCATACTGTTCATGCACACCCCCTTCTGCATGATATTTCATTGTTTTTAAAGGTCCACATCAATAGCCTAAGCTGTGGCAACATTGGACTCTGAGGCTTGGGCCTTTCTTTTTTCCTCCTCCTTTGAGACATGCATCAAGAAATAATGGCTGCGGCTACTTTGGAACAGCCTTTGTTTATGGTGGGGGCAGAGGTGGGAAAGGTGTGCTCATACCTAACATATTGTAGTGAGGGATTGCTCATACCTGGAGTATCCCAGGTTCAGTAATCTCCCTCAATTTTGATTAACTTTCTTTTTCAAGGTAGTAAAAAAAAGTGGAACTGAGATGCTGTTTTCCCTTGAAATTAATAAAACCATTCCCTATTTTTTTTTCAGCACCAACAGAGTGGTACTTTAGGAAGTTCAGTCGTCCGCTGTGACAAACTTGACCAGTCAGAGATTAAGAGTCTTCTCATGTGCTTCCTGTACATCTTAAAGAGTATGTCTGATGGTAGGTAAACAACAGATTCCATTTTATTTCATTCATTTTACAAGATGAGAAAATGAGAAAAAAAAACCATGAGAAGCATTTTAAAATAAATGAGAAAATTTCAGTTGAAGTCATCTTTCCCTCTCATGTAATTTGTGTTATTTCCTTTTCTCTTCTCTTCTTTTCTTTTCTTTTTTTCTTTCTTTTTTTTTTTTTAGTGTGGGAATAAACTAGGAGCTACAGAAGAATTCGATTTCCTTTAGATCAGTTCAACCAGAAATTTAATAGCCCTTTTTTAAAAAAACCCTAAGAGATAGGATCTACCTTTTCCTATAGGGAGAATAGCAATTACACTTTTTTGTCTAAAATGGAATATTACTTATAGTAGTGGTTTTATATCAGTACTGGTACTTACAGTAATAGTGGTATTTTTATCTGTACTTAAATTGTAGTTTTCAGGCCTGTATCTATTAATTAAAAGAGCAGAGAATGTCAATCAGGCTAGCTGAAACAATGTTTTCATTTATAGGCAATCCTTCTAATTAATTCTTTGGAAATGTGCAATGAATTAAGATGGTGTAAATCCAATCTGATTCTGTCCCCCTCACCATCCAGTGACATGATGGGGGCAGTGGATTATGTTTTTCACCATAGTCCTGATCCTCAATTTTTAAAATATATGATCACAACTACCACAGTCAACTGTAAAAGATACCTGTCTATAGTACAAGGGATCCAGAGAGAGCTAGGTGTGCCATACAGGGTGGGGGAACATTCCCACTGGCCCTTCCTCTCAAGGTGAAAGCCAATGACAGTGCCGTCTTAGAGTGTGCTGAACTACCTTGTCCATGTTTTATATATGCTAATGTATGTTAAACATAAACTTTCTAAAATGTATACAGGTTAGCAAAAGAGGTCACTTGGGGCTCTAAGACACCTTAAAAATTATTTATTCAAATATCCACAAATGAAATAGAGATCTAGGGCAAGAGAAATAAGGAAGAGAGGCATAAAGCTTTCTAATGATTATCCATTGAGTACTCAAGGAAAAGAGTCTTAAGATATTAGAACAGGAAAGCATTTTATAGGTTCCTTTTTTTTTCTTGTTACTTTCAAATGACAAAACTGAGTCTTGGAGAGGCTAGGCAGTATGACAGTGCTGAGACTTAGACCTAGGTCTCCTGACTCCTTTCTTTGGGGCTTTTTTTGTTAACATCAACTTGCTTCCTACATTGTTTAAGTTTGTATTTCATATAAAACAATATCACGAGTGTTCTGTATAGAGTTCTTACCATATACTTCAGAATTTCTGCCATATTTTCAGGTCAGTGAATTAGCAGATGAAGGAACCTCCATCAGGGTCCTGGAATTCAAAAGTTCCCCTTTGAGAAGATTATTAGGGAGGCTTAGGGCTGCTTGATGCATTTGTGAAAAACCTGATTCAGAGATGTATGTTTTGCTGCTTTTTTCATATTGCAAATTTCCCTGTAGCAGACATACACATTAGATCAAGTTTTAATTATCCTAATGCTTTTATTATCTAAATGAGATAATATCTGTAAATTGCTTAGCACAGTGCTTGGCATGCAGTAGGTGCTGTATAAATGCTTCCCTTCCTTTTCCTTCCCTTCCCTTCC